>OX453293.1:189796-1389796 GCA_949710015.1 Crataerina pallida
AAAGAATGTTAACAAGATACGAAGTGAAATTTAGCCGGTCAGTAAGTGATGTGACTGTTGCCGTAGTTGTTGTTGTTATTATTTTAGTCTTAATATTTTACATTGTTTAATTTCGCATTTGGAATCATTATAAGTTTGTAATTGCGGCGTATATATGTACATCCTGTAGCACGACGTTGGACAGCAAGAAAAAAGAGAAAAGTTTATGACATTATTTATATATACTAAAATGAATTTTAAATGTTTAAATGTATGTTTATATAATATGCATTTGCGCTTATATGGAATATCCTCCCCAACGCCTTATATACATACTTATGCAGCCACTACAAAAACAAATTATTGTACACGTTTCTACTGTTGTTGTTTGAATTTATGTAGTATTTTCATAGTTATTGAGGAATTTGCTTTTCCCCAACGTATCAAACAGGCAACAAATACACAATGAGGAAAAATTTTATATGCTTATAATATTGTTTGTTTTTAGCACGGTATCGCACCCGTAATAAATATATATATTTGTACTCGAATCTTTGAACAAATGTTTGAGATTTTGTGCTAGGTGTTACAAACATTAGGACAAAGTCATCAGAAATCAGAAATTTTTAATTGAAAGAATTTTACTATGTAAATCTTGCACAAGTAATTCATTGTTGCTCCAACATAAATTAGGGTAAATAACTTGTCTTAATGTAAATATTTGTGTGCAAACAGGCAACTTAAATGTTTGTTTATATATTGAATTATTGTACGATTTGAAAGCATGAGACCAACAACTGATCTAATAAATATAGTAAATTATAAGTGAATATTAAGTTACTTTAATAATATTTTTGTTTTTGAAAAGGTGTTAAAAATCCTTAATCTTAAGAACTTTGTAATCGCTTTACCAATATTGTTTGTTGGAAAGCTGAAAATCTTGTAATATATAATATTTTAACGCATATATTTTTATGCCTCTCATATACTTTGTTTTTCGGTTTGCAATACTGACTGAATCGATCTATACATATATGTCGTAGGTCCGTCTGTTGTGGGCATTCTCACTTCAAAAATGGTGTGTCTATCCATAATTATCCCATCCACCGATATGCCAAAAATCGACCAAAAACTTTATGGCTGCTACAAACATTGACCTATGAACTTGAAATTTGTTGCACATATTTATCCATCGATTTGTCAAAAATAAGCACAGACACGCCCACAATTTACAAAAAATATTCACCATAAAATTAGACTTGCAAGCTGATACGTAATAAAAATATATACATATATTTGCGTTGCGAATGTGGACGGTATTTAATTTAATTTTGTTACTTATTAATATCTAATGTGGGTAGTTTGAGGACCTATCGATTATAAAACTTCGTAGAATTGATTCACGCTGTTTTCTTAATTTATGAAATACAATTGAACAATTCTAAATTTTAAACGGTATGTCTTTATTTGAATTGACGATTCCTAATGGAAAGGACGCATGGTAGAAATGTAAGATTCCAAGTCTAATTGAGACTATTTAATTTTTTATTTGTTTAGTTTATTGAAGCAAATGCAAACGTCTAAATTTTATTTCTTTGAGTAGATCAACTCATGCATGTCCGCTCATGTGCGCCTGTCTGTTTATGGCATTCTCACGGGCGCTAATTCGATATTCAGCTGACATTTCATATATAAACTTTTAGATTTTGCACCAGACCGCTATTTAAAATAGGCAAAAGAAAAATCAATATATCTGCCATAAAAATTGAGCTACTAAATTGAAATTTAGTATGCTTACTTATAATTAACTTATCCATTGATGTGCTAAAAATGAGCGTGGTTGGTTAATATATCTGCCACAAAAATTTACCTATAGCCTATAACGGCTCTTGCCTCTATATAATACAAAACAACACAATAGTATAAAACCAATCAACGAGGTCAAATTTAAATCATCTTTCACAAATTATATGACTTTTATAAAACCGTAGTCACGTGCACACCCAATACGATAAAGTACGCAGACTTAACATACTTCAATAGAAAGACTTACCATTTTACCAAATCAAAAATTATTGCATATAAAAATAAATTATTGTTGGATTCTCTTGAAAAATATATATAAAGTGTGTCTGTCCATCCAACAAAAATAAGCAATCATATTTAATAGATATTTGTAGTATACAAAACCCGTTTTTGTCAACGCTACTCACAAACATATATATGGATGGGTACTTATATATATTTATGGATGCACACAAAAATATATATGAGTTGATGAGCAACGTACGTAAAATTGATTAAAAAGGAAAATCGGTGTATTGTATATGATATATGATACGATTTTAATATATATTGAACATCCTCTTATTTGATAAAACTTATAGATTCTAAATGTGTTGCGAAATACGTCTCAAGTGCATGTACGATGATTAATTATAATTATATAATAACTTTTTGAAAATAGTGGGTGGGGCAAGTTTTAAATTCTGCTTATATATAGCATAAATATTACAAATAAATAAGTTATTTTAGGCCTACACCAAATCTAGGAGACCCGCCATTGTTACCCATTAATACCAAGTAACGAGTCAAAAAGTTATGTTACGTGTACGCCAATCCTAAATTAGCATTGCCTATTTTCTTACTTATATAATCTTTTGTGTTATGTTATGTTATGTTAAACTGCATTAGACAAGTATGGACGAGTGAGGTTGATTATTGTTATATAATAGCAAATTCCGCCCAATTACATAAGTCAATCTCCCAAATTTCAAACCATTCTGCTCATTCACATACCGTAAGAATACTTAAAAAGGATTAATTTTGTCTTTTTTAAATCAAAGACTTACAAAGTAAATCCCTATCCACTAAAGAGACATGTTTAAAAATTAATGCAATGAAATAATAGAATCGTGGTAATAATAACACAAGGGAGGATTAAACAGGATACATACTTTGTAGTCAACGATGTTGTTTAAGTCAAAGTTGTCATATATACTTATAGGTTTGTATTGTACATATGTATATTGGCTAATAAATTATTATAGCGGAGAGGCCCTTACCGCATATGTGTTTATGAATAAATGCAATATGTATACATATCTATATTTTAAAATATTTATATCGGTTAGTTCTTTAGTTTTGTTTTTATCCTAATTCAAAAATCGAAGGAGAAGACATATTTTATTGTATTATTTTCTAAAAAGCAAGAAGGCATCGCAAGCACACAAGAAGTTATGTGCCATATATGAAAATGAAGCCTTGAAAGAAAGACAGTGTCAAAAGTATCAAAATAATATGGCACTTCAGTTGAAGTCGATGAGACTCATATCAAGGCCATTATCGATTCAAATCATCTTAGCACAACGCGTGATTGCAGAGAAGCTCAATGTATTGCGTACATGCATTGAAAATAAATTAAAAAAGCTTTCCTCTGTTAAGAAATTCGATCTATGGACCAGGGACTGGTCTGCTTAAGGAAATTTGAAATTTGATTTGAAAAGATATGCTATCAGGCCGGTAGGATTGTAAAGGAATTCTGCATTTTGAAGTTTTACCAAACAACCAAACTACAACTGTACGTTCAACAAGTCACCATACTGAGCAATGCAATTCAAGCAAAGCGGCCAGAAATGGCAAATCGTAAAGATGTTCTTTTCCACCATGATAATGCAAAGCCCCACACATCTTTGGTCATTGACATTAGAAAATGTAAAACATTCACACACACGTAATATTTTATTTATCCAAGGAAACTGTTCATACCACATTTACCCAAAAACACCTATATAGAAATGTTCATATACACAGACATATTCATACCACTATCTAATTACTTAATTAAGCTTTTGTATATAATTGTAGTTGCTGTTTGTTCAAAGTTGTTTAACTTGTTTCTAATACTTTCGTTTAAAACAAAAAATAAACATAAATTGAATGAACACCTCAATGCACATAACCCCAACATTCAAAATTATGTACAAGAGCATAGATTCATAATTAATAAAATAATAAATTGATAACAATGAAACCATATTAGGTTCAGGCAAAATTTTAGATACCCTTAGCAATTATCTTGTGGATGAGACTTGTATGCAAGAATACCCTCTTTTAATCACTATTAAACTATGTATTACATTTTACCTCAAAGATCGAATGGTTGAATGGTCTACTTATACTTATACTTCGTATATATGCATATTGAACTTCAACTTTGAAACTTATTTTTAGTGACGGGTTTATAATAATATTATACTGTATCACAGTAATATATAATGAAGTTTATTTTATAATAAGATAAACTTTAGGTATCAGATGGTTACATTGAGCATGCTTAACAGATAATTGATGTTATTAACTCTTGTGCAAAAGCGTTTTTAAAAAATATAGGCTAATATTAGGCCGACAATTAAGAAATTGTCACTAAAGTTGAAAGAAATCGAAATCCTTGGAAAAAAAATTCATGTAAAAAAAGATATTGGCTAAATGGAAGAATAGTAAATTGGTTCCAGACCTAAAAAAAATTTATTTTAACATAAAACAATTCCTGTAACAAGAGAATTTTTTTTTGTTTTAACTCATGTTAAATCAAATTCACTAAAGTTGAAAGAAATCGAAATCCTTGGAAAAAAAATTCATGTAAAAAAAGATATTGGCTAAATGGAAGAATAGTAAATTGGTTCCAGACCTAAAAAAAATTTATTTTAACATAAAACAATTCCTGTAACAAGAGAATTTTTTTTTGTTTTAACTCATGTTAAATCAAATTCGTGTAAAAAAATTCGTGCAACACCAAAGCATATCTTGCTTGATTAGTGAACAAATCCCTTTATACTGTTACGTGCTTTTATAATTATCACTTTTTGCCCGAATGTACTGAAATATTCCATAATCATTTACCTATAATTTATTTACCCATATATTGGCAAATTTGAGAAAAATTAAAAATTTGTAATTCATTTAAATAAAGAAAAACTTTATAAAAGAACAATGCTAGATATGCGCTGGGCGCTTGGTTGGCTAGTACGTTACTATAGTTAAAATAATTAGTTAATCTCGGTGAATATCTTATACATTCATTATTTCTTTTTTATTTGCATATCATTCACATAATTTTATAGTATTTTTATATAAAAACAATAAAGCGAAATAAACAAAAATCATCGTTTTTATTGTTTGTTTTGCCCCTTCAATAAATTATTATATATATACTATAAATTATAAATATTAATGAATTATATTATCAAGGTTATATCTTGCAAAACTTATTGTTTTTATCTTTTGGGGTAAATATATATGTTTATGAAACTAAACAATATGGTTGAAACTATTATTACTTTGGTTTCTTCGTATATGGATAATTTAGTTTCATTGGTAATTATTGTACTGGCCGCATGTGGTATGTGCCGTATCCATTTTTTTTTTTTTAATATGGATGTTAATAATAGCAGCGGGATATACTCTTTTGAGTGTTACTTGCCCACTATAGGTATATATCCACACACTTTCGCTCTCCTTTGTTTACTACCATAGACACTTATATGAATTCACAGTAAATGGTATAAATGCAATTGTCGTGGCATGATGCAGCAAACGTTCAATATCACTGAACAAAGATATAAGTACATGTAATAGAAAATGCTGCTTGAGACAGCTATAGCTCCCAAATTCATACAGTTGGCTGCATGAACACTTCATACTAACAATGTAACTCCATATACATTAATGATGTTGAGAATGGTGCCTGTATTTATGTCAGTTGTCATTGTAGAATTTAATGTGTGGTTTAAGTTTAAACAACATTTTACTGAAACTATAGATCCAATGTAAGTAAACATTTAGAGCAATGTTGCTGCTACTAATTAGAAACTATCATTATACTGAAACTGTATGAGATTAAAAGACAACACTCTTCTGTGATTTTTATTTCGCGTTCCAAATTAAAACCAGAAGTGAAAAGTTTTCCTTAAACATTACTTTATGTGACGTATATTTACATTTAATTAATTAATAAATCTCTTGTTCTGTGCATCCTCAAATAATATCTATATTCACATTACGGGTGAAGGTTTTTGGATTAGAGTTAAATGAAACCAATTTAATAAAACACCATGAATTGATACAGGTTTGAGTATTGTCAATTATTGGGGTTAATTATAATAAAAAATACAATCATTATATGCAGAGAAAAACAATGCTCTTTAGTTTCATTTATTCATTATTTTATTTTTCATTAACACTTAATCAATGTTATTGTTGTGGTCATAAAATTGATTTGCGTTGTTTTATCATATCGCATACTTTTTTATCTTTTTACATGGAATATTGCAGGGACATGTGTTTGTTGAATATTGATAACATTTTTATACCCTACACCACCCTGTGGTAAAGGGTATATTAAATTGGTGCGGATGTTTGTAACTCGTAAACGGCAAATGCCATACCCACCTTCAATTATACCTATCAATTCAGAACCAAAATCTGAATCGATTTAACTATGTCCGTCTGTCCGTCTGCCTGTCCATGTATATTTGTACCTCTCCCCATATGAGGTCCTCTTATTTTTTGAGATATTTCGATGAAATTTGGTACAAGGAAATGTATTGGCCCAAAAATAAACCCTTTTGCAAATGGATAGGATTGGACCATTTTTAGAACCCCTCTCTATATAAACTTTTTTTGATTTCATAAACAAACAAAAAATATAAAAAAAATGACATATGTAACATTTTGGAATTTTTGAAAATACAGTATTAGGTATAGACAAATAAAATTTTTCATTTATCAAAGAAAAAAAAAATTAAATTGAATAATATATCAAGTGGTGTAGAGTATTTGATGGTCGGGCTTGACCGACTATAAAATTTTGACTTGTTTAGTATAATTTAATGAAGCTTTCGGTTTCGTTAACATACATACAATATCCAGTACGAACAGTATACTAATACGTAAGGCTTACAAATCACAAATCATTTAGGGTACGTTTATACTTAAAAGTTATTCCATGAAAAAGTTAGAAAATAAAGTAAATATAAAGCCATTCATTTTACATATACTATGAACAATACATGTAAAAACTTTGTTGGTGGTTACTTCTACAATATATTGTTGATAAACAAGTGTGCCACACTAAACACACATGTGAATAAAAGATAAAGAAAATAAGTAGAATAAAATAAAAAAAATGTAAAAAGAATTTAACAAAAACGAATCATAAATATCTTTTCCACATAAATTTTGTCCTAATATATAATTTTTGTTAGTATAAACAATGCTTCAAGTTTTTGTAAGTCAAAATTAATTTATTAATTTGTTTTATTTAATTTTGATTATTGGGTCGTTCCAATGTAGGAATTAAAAAAAAAAAATAACTTAGAAAAATTGTAGATGTATAGCAAAAAAAGACGTAATAAATATTTTATATTAAAAATAAATTGTATAAAGAAATGAGTAAATATTGAAAGGCGTCAGTTTAAGTGTTAATGACCTTAAGAAAGTTAACTTAGTTTAATAGATTCTATGAAAGTTGACAATAACTACAACATTTTTTTTTATATATTTGAACATATGTGCGAACAAGTTTTATACGTATGTAAGTACATAAATATATTGCCAGAGAGCATTTTTTTTATTATTTATTAAATAGTCTGTAACATAAGAACGTCTACTATACAAAAAGTTAACACCCGTTTGATATTAGAATATAATTTCTTACTACATGTTCACGATAATGCCTGTGCAATATCGCAAATAATTAAAAACACATAATAATCTAGAATTCGAATTCTCCTTTATTTGTATACCAACCATGCCATGGCGGTACATATCACATTGTCAAAACGTTCATAATGTCCAAAAAGAGGAATCCGATTTTGAACAAAGATTAATAAGTCGTTCTCACAATATATGTTTGTCTGCCTGTGCGTTTGGGTATGGAAATCATTCTCCAGGTAGTACAAATATAAATAAATAGTAATTCCTATGCGATGGTTGGTATTGAAATTGTGCAAAAAACTGAAAACGGAATCTTTAAGAAATATTTGTTTATTACTTAGAGTATGTAAAAGATACCTTGACCTATGCACTCTTTGGAGAGCTTTGATGTGTCAGTGGTGGGTATTCAAGGTTTAGATTAAGCCTATTATAATCTCTTTATTTGTTCCTTTTCAGAATATGTCCATCCTTAACACTACAACAGAATATAAAAAGAAAATTTTGTTACAAGTAGGCCCAACAGAATATTTAACAAAATGACATAAAGTTGGAAAAATTAAAAGTTCTTTCGTGAACGACTTAAAAGTTGAAATTTTACAAACAACTAAACCACACACAAATTGTAAACTAAAGTAAATAATAATAAATTTAGAAAATTCTAAATATACGTTAAAAAAAATTTCTCTCTGAGAACAAAGAGGACAACTTACTAAACTAAATAAAACTAAGAAATAACGTTGAACACAACTTAAAGCTAACAGTCTATTATGACAGCAAAAAAAATTTAATACAATCAAGAGGAAAAGTGAAAGAAGGAGTAAAGGTGAAGATAAAAAAAAGAAGAAGAGGTAAGAATCAACTAAAAGGAACGCATTCATATAATTGAAATAAACAGCTGTGAGGCCGAGAACAGAAAACAGGAACAATTGTTTTATATGTTGTAATTGTCACAGCAGAACACCGCATACGAGATTGGTTGGAGTGATTTATTTATGACACACTTTTCCTTTCCTTTGATTCCAATAAAAAATAAACTGAGAGTAATAATTTTAAATGAAATGAAATTAAAACGTTGTTCTATGTAGAACATGACTAGAAAGGATTGACCAATAATGCCTTGTATTTGTTAACTGTTAAAGTTTTCATCTGTTCCTTAAATTTATATTGCAAAAGAAGAACTGAACTACAACGCCTTCAGTGTCTTACCCGCCAATAATATTCTAATTCAGGTCGAAACATAATGGCCCTCATTTGGCGAAGACGTTCAACATCGATAGTGAAGATTTTAGCCATTTTGACTGCCTTATGGTTTTTTGTTGCGTTTTTTATATACACCGATGACACTAGACGTGAAACGGCCAGCAATAAATGGAATGCCATGTCATTATCACTAAAAACTTTAGCTGGTGGTAATGGCGATGGTGGTGGTGGTGATACTGGTTTAGCTGTTAATCAAGTTGAGACGTTGGAACGTGATTCGGGTGCTCTTGACATGGACGGACATAGTTTCATAGGTGTCAATAATAATGCTCTACCATCGTCTAATAAACTTAATCACCATAATAACAACAATAATAAACATAATAACAATAATTATCGTCAAAAATTACAACAACCACTAAATAATCGTAATAATAATAATAACGATGGTAAAGATGATACTGGTAATGAAGACGGTGTTGGTCGTGCAGCTGCTGATGTTCCTGTTGCTCAACTGGCGGACGACTATGTAACTGCAGGCGATATCAATGATGGTGATGAATCTATACTGAACAACGTGATAGTGCAGCCGAATGATAAAGTTTATCATGGGAAATTGATTGCAGACCATAAACCACAAACGAAGCAACAACAACAACAATTGCAAGATGATGGTATGTTCTGTTTTTGTTCAATTTAAATACATTAACGTAATTACACACATAAATTTATTCATGCTTATATAATCTTACTTACATATAATATATATAAATATGGAACATATAGATTTGAATATGACGTAAAAACATTAAGTCAATCAATCATTTTTATTTAAAACAAGTAAAAATACTGTATTTGTACTTTCAATACCAACCTGGGTGTAAGATCTACAAAAACTTTTAGGTATCTCAATTTTTACGTCCGGGGGAATATGTACCTCAGGGGGACGACTAAATCGATTAAAAATTTTAGTAATGATTCAGAATTCGAACTTTTCAGTTCAAAAAAGTGAAAATATTATAGACGATAAACTCTACATAACTTAGTTCCAAATGTACAGTTGTTCAAGTAATATAATATATTATTTAATTTAAATGAAAGTTACATCGTGGATAGATTTAACCATGTCTTTGCCTAATTTACATAAATGTATGTCCCACTTCTATTGAAAAATAGTTTAATCAAAAAAGTTAGATGTACGTATGAATTGAAAATAATCTTAAGATTAAGAATAAATATTTGTTTTGTTTTCGTAAGGTAAAAGTGTGTTGGCACCTCCAGCTCCGGCCATTAATTCGCCTGGTGAAATGGGTAAACCGGTTGTGCTATCTACCAATATATCCGAAGAAATGAAGAAAACTATTGATGATGGCTGGACCAAAAATGCTTTTAATCAATATGTATCCGATTTGATATCTGTGCATAGAACTCTGCCTGATCCTAGAGATGCCTGGTAAGTTTATCAACATTACAAATATTTGCGCATTCTTAGTACCTTCATTAATTTATAATATAGGTGTAAAGAACCGGGGCGATTTATAAATAATTTACCACCCACTGACGTTATTATATGTTTTCACAATGAGGCTTGGTCAGTGCTCTTACGTACTGTACACTCCGTCCTTGATCGTTCACCCAAACACTTAATTGGCAAAGTGATACTAGTCGATGACTACTCCGATATGCGTAAGTCTTTATATATTTATTATACCCTCCACTCTAGTGATGAGGGTATATTAAGTTTGTTGTTCCATTCGCAGCACCCGAAAGAAGATATTCTACTAAGTAAGGTATATTTATATAAAATATGATTTCTTTCTTGTGTCTGTTAGCGAGCTTGATCTGAGTCGACCTATTCATATTCTCTTGTGGGTCCATCTATTGTTGTAAAAATTAAAATTAAGATATTGAATTAAAATTCAATACAAATATTTTTAGTGTCTGTACGTAAATACATATTTTTAAATTGGGTGAAATCGAACCAGTGCTACGCCCACAATCGGCTAAAATCTTCCACTGTCAAAAAAACACCTATAGTAGAAGTATGTATATACAAAAAAAACATTTGGCGCAGAATTCGACATTAGTTTATACATAATACATAAACTATAGAGGGCGTAATTAGCTGGGTCCATTGTTTGTATGGGAGGGGGAGGGCATTGAAGATTTGGCTGAAGTCAAATTTAGTTTTTTTACTTTTTTTATTTGTTTAAAAAAAAAACACGTACGTACACTCACAGAAGTTTGAGTTCATTTATTAATAAATATCTATTAAATGTACACATATCGAGACATGAAACAAGAAAAACACTTTGGAGCGTAGCGCCTGTTTGTTCACCGCTCTCAAATAGAGAATACGACGATTGATTGTTACACGTGGCTTATGTTTATCACTAATATATTATTTTTATTTAAGTTTTATGCATAATTTATCTCTTTCTTTGTAACCACATAAAAAAAAAATTATATACATTATATTCGTATATGTTTTATAAGGTATTCATTTAAATATACAGCTCATACAAAGAAGCAATTGGAAGATTACTTCACAGCCTATCCGAAGGTACAAATCTTACGCGCAGTCAAACGTGAAGGTTTAATTAGAGCCAGACTGCTCGGTGCACGTCATGCCAATTCACCAGTATTAACATATTTAGATTCACATTGTGAATGTACAGAAGGTACGTTTCTTTTATCATATACAGTTTATTGTAGTAGATACGTACTCATAATACTCATTTCTATTTAATTACGGTTTGTCACGTATTCTAAGGTTAAAGTAGATTATTGAAATTGTTACGGTTAAATAGTTCAATCATTAAATGATTGATGAACCCTTCATATTGATTATCGTAATGCATTGTTTGTAGTTACATGTCGTTTATATATATATATTATAGGTTGGCTGGAGCCTCTACTTGATCGCATTGCCAGAAATGCGACCACAGTTGTTTGTCCGGTAATTGATGTGATTGATGATACGACCTTAGAATACCATTATCGTGATTCAGGTGGCGTTAATGTAGGTGGATTCGATTGGAATCTACAATTCAATTGGCATGCCGTACCAGAGCGAGAAAAACAAAGACACAAGGTAAATAAAAAAATTATTAAAGCTTTATGTATAACATTCATTTCTTAAACATACGTTGCCAATCTGAAAAACATTATTATGACTCATGCGATTCCTTCAATTACTTGAAATTCTAATAAAAATTGTAATCCTTTTTTAACCAAATTTAGCTATTACAATAACTTGTTTAATTTTTTTTTTTTTTATTAAAACACCTAAAAATTATTTCGTTCTAACGAAAATATATTTTTAATTATTTTAAATTGGATTGTATATTGAATACAGAACAGCACTCTTTAGTTCACAAATCGATATTTGATAGCACGCAAAATGGGATATTTATCTCCGGTGCATAGTCCACGAAAATCATCATAAGTCAAATCAAATAAGGCTATACCACCCAAATTTAAGTTCTGCACATAAGCTGCTTTTTCTGCACTAGTATCAGGGTCTTCATAAGCCACCCAAATTCCATTCTTACCCTTCTTATCCGGCATACGAAATGCATAAACACCTCTTTGTTTCTTGGGATCAAGCACTTTAGTTAATGGAGCACCAGCACCCTTCTCGTACATATTATTTGTATTTGGCAGCATAGAGCAGACTTCCTGCCAGCTGTACAAACCGGGTGTTAAAGTGTTGGGTCCTTGAGGAATATCATTTTCTACTGATGAAACCGGAGGCACCCCAGTCAAACCCGAGTCCTCCGTCATTTTCCATGGACGCCCATAAGTTGCCACCCCCACGTTCAGCTTGTTGGCGGGGCATCCTTGGCGCAACCAATATTGTACTTGATAATCAACATTAAATTCGGGATTACGTTCGGGAAGTGCATATAAAGGTGAAGGTAAATCTGCCAATTCGGGGTTTCTTTCGGGAGTGCAAAAATCGTAGGCTGCCAGATTAATAAAGTCAACATAGTTCATGATGCCTAACACATCGTAAAATACTAGCAAAAGAGCATTTTTGTTTTTAGAAATCTTTCTAATTAAAAAATTATTTAAACTTACAAGACGAATTCACATTTGGCAAAACAGTAGTCGACAGCAGTAAATTATCAGGGCGGAATTCATTTTTTAGATCGCGTAAAAGTGCTGTGAACTGTTCCTTGTGACTTTCCGCGTTAGCATCTACTATATGATCGCCACTGAAAACTTTTTTAAACCCCTTCCACAAACTACCTAAACCACTGTGTAATTTTTTGGGTTTGTTTTTTGGGAATTGCCAAGCCACATCCAAACCATCAAAAGAATAAGTTTTAACCAAAGCATATGCCGTATTTATGAAGCGCATTCGCCCGGTAGGATTTTCCAATATTTCCAAATACTTGTTAGGTAAATCTTTGGTATTTTCACCGGTCTCAATATCGTGATCGCCACCCACACTAAGCAATATTTTTAGGTGAGGATATTTACGTTTTAATCGCGTTACTGTACGATATAAGCCTTTGCCCAAATCCAAGTCCAGATTTGAATTCATACTAACTGCTTTAAAAGAATCACGCTCAATGCCTGCATAGCCATAAACTAAGTAGGTGCAAAACTGTAAAGCTGGTTCTAAATCATCAATAACAAGTTTTCCTAAACCTATAAATATTTCAAGTTAAAAAACTTAATTTGCCTTAAGCAAACTGTAGGCGTGGCTGAGACTTGATTGTATGTTTAACCTGATAGTGTGTATGTACTATGTGCCATCTTAAAGTCGGACTCTTCGCCAAATATAGTTTTTGCAAATTGTGATCGCGTCTGTTTATCAAGAACGTAGTCTACAATATATATACTTTGTAGCAATATAAATACTTTATAGCCTCTCCGAAACCTCCTTATAACTATTAAAAAAGGAATGAAAGACGATAAGTCTTTATATTATTAGAATATTCAAGTGGATTGAACAGAAGAAACGTTTAGGGTCCATTAGCTAAAGGAAACGTTTTTGTACTAGACTTTTTACGATTTTGAGGCTCCTAGATATTTTAAGTATTGTGCATTTGTATTGTGTGGATATTACATAATTTTAGTAATAATGAAATCCTCTGCTTAAGTGCTTATTTTAATATAATATTTGAACACATACCTTCCTTAACGAAACTCGCAGAATCGTAATAACAAACTAAATGCTTCTGGGGAACATTCGGCTTAGCTGGAGGGCCGGTAGAAATCTGGTTATTAGGACTGCCATGAGTTAGACCCAAAATTATTATTGTAAATAATATTAATTTGTAGCGCATTTTCACAATAATAATTTATTTCCAATCTAACAACCGTTCAGCTGAACAAGTGTATTAAAACTGATTACAATAGACAGCTACATGCACAACCGAGTCTTGATTAAAAAACAAATGTACAATAGCATGATCAACAAGTAAGAAAACTAAAATTGGCTTAGGCCAAATTTTAAATACCCTCCACCTCCACAACGGTGGGCGTGGCAAATATATATATATATATTGTGCCCTCTAAAAATGAATGTCTTATGTATCAGCTTGCAAGTGTACTTTTACGTTGAATACGGTTTTTTGTAAATTGTAGACGTGTCTGTTATCCGACCACGCCCATTTTTGGCAAATCGATGAAGCTAATATTTATAGATGTGCATAACAAATTTGTAAGTTCAAGTTTGTAGCTCAATTTTAGTGGCAGATAAATAGATTTTTGTCGATTGTCGGCGTGGATCTTGACCGAGTTTGCCCAGTTTAAATAGCGATCTGCGTGTAAAAACTAAAAGTGCCTATCCAAATTTTAGCTCAATATCTCAAAATTTACGCCCATGAGAGTGCCATCAACAGACAGACACGCGGACACATGGACATACATGTCTAAATCGACTCAGTTTTTGACGCTGATCAAGAATATATATACTTTGTAGGGTCAATAACGGCTCCTTCTGGGTGTTGCAAACGGAATAACAAACTTAGTATACCCTCATCACTGAGGTGGAGGGTATAAAAAAGAGACAAAAAGAATAAACGAAAGAGATAAAAGTGAAGGCTGTTGAAATAATTTAGTAAGATGAGCAACAAGTCAATGTTGTTATCGTTTTTTTCATATGTGTATTTAATTGATTGTGTATTATGTATGCATATATAAATTGTTCAGTGTAACCATTTTGTTATAATTTATCCCTCAAAATTAACGTAGATATGTGAAACTTTGTACTTGTAGTATAATATGAAAATTAAAACTAGGATAACGGGAAAAGGAAAATTTTATGAATACATTATAATGTCGTGTGCCTCCAGTTGATATATGTTCCTTAAAACTGATAAATCTTTCTTACTCTACCAAATATAGAAAAACCTGTTTATCTAACAAAACATATTTACTTCACCAGCAGCTATCTTTTTGACTAATTTAACTAACTCGTTAGTTTATTATTGTGTTAATTTAAAACAGTTTTCCCAAATTTCTGATATATACATTTATGAGAATGCTGTAACCCTGAGTAATTTAATTTATCAATATCACTCCGTATTCAGTGAATCTGTTGTTGTTGATACAATCGCGGTCTTAAAAAATTAAATTGAACTTTTAACTGGTTAGTGAACTTAATATCCTCTATAAAATGGATCAACTCGATCAATGAAACCGCCCTTCCTTTAGTATACTCATAAGTAAAGGTGAAACTTTTCACAAATATTTCGAAAATCATTTCAAAATAATAATTGGTTCTACAAATTAATTGTGGGATTATAAATCAATTAAGCTAAAATGTAATTAAAATATTTCTTTTCCCATAAAAATCAAGTGTTAAAAGTGTATAAATACATATGGACACTTCCACTATGCGTTTATTATTTACCTAAGCTAAAATTCGCTACAGACATTCTTGGTCCACGTCGCTAGGTTGCTATTTAAAATGGGCAAAATCGATGTTTTTGAAACTACAGGCCGTCCTATCCATAATTTTTTATTCGCACCTGCACATACTTTATTTAACTTAAGTTTCTTCTATAATGGAAGATACTACAATATTATTTGATTACCATCATTTTATTTATTGCTCTCTTAATTATTACAGAATTCTGCTGAACCGGTGTACTCACCAACGATGGCGGGCGGTTTATTTTCTATAGATCGTAAGTTCTTTGAGAAATTAGGCACTTATGATTCTGGTTTTGATATTTGGGGTGGTGAAAATTTGGAACTGTCATTTAAAACCTGGATGTGTGGTGGTACATTGGAAATTGTTCCTTGTTCACATGTGGGTCATATATTCCGTAAACGTTCACCCTATAAGGCAAGTGATAAAGTACTTGGTTTTAGTTACTTTAAGTAACTGTACATTGTAGTATATGATAATTATATCCATAAAATTTATTTAATTATATAACACAATTAAACCATTTTATGAAATAAATATTTCATATGGACATTATATTTGAAATATTGATGTATTTGATAAGGTAATCCACCTTTTCACTACATATAACATAATGAAGCTTAATTTGTAAAAAATGGTGTAGAGGTTGTGATGTTGAAAGTGCGAATTATTGATATAAACCATTTGCGCATGAAATTGCAAGGGCGGATTTGACTCGATAAGGGCGAGTTCGAAACCGGTAGAGGTTCAACCCCTCCAGTCGCCAAGTATTAATTTTTCGCATGTTTCAAATACATCACTACTTCAAAAATGTAATGTCCATATGAAATATTTATTTCAAAAACTAGATATATTGATACACCGAAAACTCATACGAGTATATAAACCATTTTATGTTCACAACTTAGTCATCCTTTTCATGTTGTTTTTAGTGTTTATATAATTTATTACTTGAATTTTATTACGTTATTATACGGTTGGAGTATAATGCACTTTCCATTCACTTAATATCATTCATTATGTAATCCCTTGATTTTTATAGTGGCGCTCAGGAGTAAATGTACTAAAAAAGAATTCTGTTCGCTTGGCTGAAGTTTGGCTGGATGATTATGCTGAATACTATTATCAGCGTATTGGAAACGATAAAGGTGAATATGGTGATATTAGCGCAAGGAAAGAATTAAGGTAAGTTTAGCCAAATGATTTACATATTATGTTTATTATTTGTATTGATTAATCAAAATATATGCAATAAATATAATTAAAACGATTTGTATGAATTCTATTTACAGACGGCACTTGGGATGTAAGAGTTTCAAATGGTACTTAGATAATGTGTATCCTGAACTGTTTATACCCGGTGAATCGGTTGCTTATGGTGAGGTAAATATTTAGTATTTTTTTAATAATAAGATAAACAATAATAATAAAATGCTAACAAAAAGGAAAAAACAAGAAACTTTAACCATAAATTATAACGCTGTTCCAAATATCCCGCGCTTTAACTGAAATGCTTACTAACATATTTGAATTGATTTTAATTAATCTTTAGATAAGAAATCTAGGTGCTGGCGGTCGCACTTGTTTGGATTCTCCAGCACGTAAAAAGGACTTAAAAAAGCCCGTGGGCTTATATCCGTGTCATAATCAAGGTGGCAATCAGGTTGGTTGGTAAAGTAGTTATATCCTTGCGGCCGCCACAAGCTCCGTTAATATTATACGATATGTATTATATAATTTTGAAGAAAAAAATAGGATTAAATCAATGGTTTTGGTTGCTTTAAACCCTTTTAAACCTATTATTCCTCTTCCTCACTTAATGTAGCTCTTGTAACATTCAGAGATTAACGGCGACTTATCTATCATACGAATATTTCAAATGTATGTGATTTCGATTTGCCCCCACACAATTTCAGATTGCCAATATAGAAACAGATATGTGTCTCGATTCGACTGCCAAGCCGGATGATATGCAAGGGGCCGTTGATCCTTATAAGTGTCACGGTCAAGGTGGAAATCAGGTACCATATTATCCTATGTTCTATAAATTTTTCACTTTCACGATTTTCAGTTAAAAATTTTCAACCAAATGTGCCAGAGTTAACAATATCTTTCTTGATATAAAGATTAACATCCACTTAATTATACATGAACAAAATTTAATTCATGCGATTTGTATATATTACAAGTTATAAATACTCGGGAAGAGATCTGGATAGATAATAATAATATATTTGCACGATCAATACTAATAATAATTCGACAATGTCTAATTTTAGATTTTTAGTTTTTTTTGTATCCATTATTGATGGAAAGTTATATATGTGTGGATATGCTTTTCATGGATACAATGTTGTACAACGATTTTTTTAGAAAAATCGTTTCTTTAGTGAATATAGGACGTGTTATTCGGACGTTACTCCATATTATATTGTTAATTCGTGCGTGGCACTCCGCACTCGTCAGCAAACTACTTGCATGCTAAATCTTTGATTTTTTGATTATTTAGTCCAAATGATAATTGCATGACCATAACTTCGATGGTTTGAATTCAACAATTGACAACATTAGAAAATATTAAAGTATAAACATATAAGAGAGTATATACATATAATTTTTAAAAAATTTTAATAATCAAAATTAAAAAAAAAAATTTTATTAACTAAAATTGCTACTTAGGAAAGAGGGTATATTCATTTTGATCATCCGTTTACAACACATCGAAGGAAGCCCCGGAGACCCCACAAACCATATATATTCTTAGTTAGCATGAAAAGAGAAATCATTTGACACATGTCCGTCTGTTGTTGGCACTCTTACGGTCGTAATTTTTGAGATATGAAATTGAAACTTGGCACACTTATTCTTAGTTTAATTTCGCTGTTCCGTATTGAAACTGGGCAATGCGACCTGTAGCTTGCGCACAAATTTACATGGACAAACGGACATGGTTAAATCGATTTAGATTTTGATTCTGAAAAAAAAACTTTTCATTCATCAAAGAAAAAAATTAAATTGAATAATATATCAAGTGGTTTAGGGTATATAATGGTCGGGCTTAACCGACTATAATATTTTTACTTGTTTAAGTATTGTTTTTTCCCAATGTATAATAAAGTTTACAACTTTTAAGCGTTAACTGTGATTGAACTTATGCTTATGGCTTAAGTTTTCAATAGGTTTTCAATAAGTTATATTTTCAATAACTTATATTTTGCGTATTATTTTTTCCATAAAATAAATATCTAACGGAGTTTGTGGCTAATTATGCGCACTAACATTTTGATTGATTTATTTGAATAATTTTTGTATTTTTATGGTGCATATTTATAATATTATCTATGAAAAGTGTAATTTAATGGAATGAATTGAATAATTTATTTAATTTTAGCCATGAAAATTCATCTTCCATATAAGTGTATCATTTTAATGTAAATGGTAGAGTTTAGAGTGAGTTAATGACAATGAAACGATTACAAATTATTACAAAAGTTTTTGTAATATGTTTTAAAAAAATTTTTTTTGATATGCTACGGTAACATTTGTGATATTATATTTATTCCTAAAAAAAATAAGAACTTTATATTTAGATGTTTTGCCATAAATTTGTTTGATAGATTGATGGAGGTTTGCCATCAATTTTTGCATAATTAAGGTCACGCTTTATAATTAAAGAATGTACGATAAATATATTATAAATTAGGACGACTTAATAGATTATTTAATGAAATTTATTTAATCCATTTGTCTTTTCTCTTCTTGGGGAAAATATATACAATACAACACCAACATTTAGTATTGGATGTTAAGTAAAACGGGTGAAATACGCAGAGATGAGGCATGTTTAGATTACGCCGGACATGATGTAATGCTGTATCCTTGTCATGGCTCTAAAGGAAACCAGGTAAATAAATTATAAATTTGATGTTTGGAAAAATAAGTGAGATAATGTTAAATCCCTTCAACTCAATAATAAGTAATTAATAATTAATATATTTCTAAAATATTCAAGGGTCCTCCTTAATTTGATATATAAAATACACAAAATAAATAAAAACAAGTAAATATATTATAGTGGGTTCTACACTACCATTTAATACTCTACACCACTAAGTTACAAAATTTATGCTAAATTTAATCCAAAATTGCTACTTAAAAATTGATTACGAGAAATGAATGAACGGACGTTTAAATCGATTTAATTTAATTCTGATCTGAAAGTATAATTGAAAGTGGGTGCGGCATTTCCAGTTTAGGGTACAAAAAACCATTTACCATTTATTGCGTAGGATATAATCATATAAGATTTTATACCCCCCCATTCTAAGATTTCGATGTATATGTTATATCACTATATGTGGAAGCATTTACAATACCCGGAATGACGCTTCTCAGAGCCAATAAAGCATAGCATATATTTTCTGAGTCATCATCGGAATACTGCTTCGCTCTAGCCATGTCTGTCTGTCCATGTTTGTCCATGTGTCCATGTGTCCATGTGTCCGTCTCTTGTTGGCATTTTCACGGGTGTAAATTTTGATTTATTGAGCTTAAATTTTGTACGGACACTAAGTTTTTTTAAGTTTTACTTACTACTTTAAGTTTTTACACGCAAATCGCTATTTAAAATGAAAAAAATCGGTCAAGAGACACGCCCACAATCGACGAAAAACTATTTATCTGCTATTCAGTTGAAATTTTGGTATACACATTTACAAGTAATCTATCCATCGAGGTGTTCAAAATTGGAGTGAACGGATAACATACGAGCCCACAATCAACAAAAATTTTATATCTGCCATAAAAATTGACGCATAACCTTGAAGTTGTTGCAAAATCAGGCGTGGTTGCATAATAGACTCACCTGCAATAAAAAAAATAAAAAAAAATGGGCATGGTCGGATAACAAACATAGCAAGCTGATACATAAAACATATATTATTAGATGGCGTAATCATATTCCTGCCACGCCTACTGTTTATATGTAGATGTGGAGGGTATTTAAGATTTGGCCTAAGCCAAATCTTTCTTACTTGTTTTTTTTTGTGTTATAATGTAAACACTAAAGTTACAACAAAATTTTCTTTTGTTTTTAAACAAATTTTCAGAGTTTTTTAATTGTATTAAATATTTATTTTGTAGTTCTGGTCCTATAATAATGAAACCAAACAATTAAGACATGGTTCATCAGATAAATGTTTAGCCATAACTGAAAAACGCGAAAAAATCATAATGGAAGAATGTAATATTACGCAGTTGCGTCAACAATGGCGCCTCGAGAATTATGACCCCAGCAAATTATGAGGTTACTTCTTTGGCAATGGTACACAATTTATGTCACCTTCCTCCATATTTACGCTTTCACGACGAAAAATCATTTAACCAAAAGATCATGATGAAGTGATAGTAATGGGATATAAACGAGAGTGGAAATAAAGACTCATTTTTTAATAGCAACAGTATGATGAAAAGAATAAGGAAAATAAAAGATTATTAAAATTAGGTGCACCACACAAATGCAACAAAAATTCAAACTTATTATAAGAAAAAATGATATATGTTGAAGAAATTTAATAGTAAAAAAGCTAATTAGAAGTTAAAGTTTTAGAATATGTATTTGCGGTATTGGATAGTTCCCATCCTTAGTGTCAAAAAATTGAACCGTGTTTTTTGTTTTGTGCAACAAGGAAAATAATAAAACAATTTAGAGGTTTTTTGATTGTTACCTCTAGGAAATTTAAATGCAGTATTTTATGAATTAAATTATTTTCCAAGTTGCAAAATTTAGTAAATTGTACCAATCTAATTCGCTAAGTTCTTGTATTATTCTCATATATTTTATTTTATCATTTATTTTATTCTTATGTATATTATACATATGACTTTTTCTTGTAAATCTATAACGCAGTAAACTAATAAGAAATAATTTTCTTTGTTGAAGAAATAATGAGCTGAATAAGCTCAATTGCTTATTTCTTCTGGTAAACATTCTACATCATTGTTTCTTAACGTAAAGGGTTATATATGTTAGACTTTGAGGATGTCCAATGCCATGCCTATTATGCTCTCCTCATTTCACGTACAACCTTAAAAAACATAAAATATAATCCCCGCAGTAATAATGACTTTGGCCGACTTTTGATATGATCGCATTAACTCAATATTTAGAATGTAGATATATAAATACTATATATATATATATATACTTCAAGTCCCCGACATTTCTTTCTCTGCGAGGCAAACGTACTGACATTTTGATTTATACCCCCGAGTTGTGAAGAAATATATGTATATATATGTATATATGGACAGTATCCCAAGTTTAGCCTGTGTAAAATATGGCTTTTTTTAATTGTTTAATTGTTTTTTTCCAAGTTTTTGAATTGCCAGAAAATAAACATTGAGAGTTATTTGAAATAATTGAGGATTACAGGCATCGTTCGTTTTGTTGCTATAAGTAGTAGCGTTTTAGAAATATGGTGGGAAGTATAAATATCTTAATGTACGTCACATGTGAAACTGTTTTAATTTTAGCCAACACCAAAATCTTAGGAACCGTAAATACCGTAATTAAAATAAACTTTGAATCTTTAGAATAGTTATTTATATTCGGTAAATAAAAATCTTCCAAATTATTAATTTTAATATGTGAGGCACTTTTGCCATTTAAAACTCTGTAAAATTAATAAATTTATCATTTAAATTGTATGTACTCTCAATTTAAAATAAGCTTTAACATATCTACACAATATCTTGTTCTGTACTTCCCTGACAGAGTAAGATATTGTATCGAAATTTAAAAACTACACTTATACAAATACTTAAGTTATATATGAGACAGGTTAGTGATATCCTTATAAGCATTCCTTTATTAATTAAGTCACAAATAATATATTGAAGAGTAATTATATAAATTTATAAAAATGTGTATAAAAAATATACTAAATTTTTATGATATATATTATCATATAGTTAGTTATGTACATACATAGTGTGTAGTTTGTATACAATGAATAAATATAAAAATACAATATATAAATTTTCTTAATTGTTGTTGACCCTTTTTTTTCTCTTTAAAAATAGTCTGCAGTTTTAATTAGATTAAAAAACTAAGATTTTTTTTGAAGTCCCAACGTTTCGGCGACAAATAATAAATTGGCAGGTTCCCTGAATGCAATTTGTCGCCGAAACGTTGAGACTCCAAAAATTTTGCTTTTTTAATCTAATTAAAGCACCAGACCCTATTAGCTGAATGTATATATAAAAAATCGATAAAAAAAAGTACTATATAAATTTAAGCAAAATATATCTTGCCAAAAATTTTCATTAGAAGTATATGGTTCTATATAATAAAAATAGAACACTCATATGCCCCAAAAGAATTCATGAGAAAAAAACTTCTTTGCTCTTTTTTAAATTTTCGTTAAGCTGTGGATGTGTTGTTAGACTGTTTTTGTCCAATTTCAATACCTTATGTAACGGTAATGACATTATTATTAAGTACTACGTACTTTCATCGTTGACATTGTATAAAGTTCGCCATTTATATTAACAACATATCTCCAATTTGCCAAAATCCTGATCTATAAAATCGGTAGTTAATGAAACGGCGGCGCTAATGTATTCAATATTGGTATTATATGTGAATAGTGATACAGAATTGTGCAAAATCAAATGTCACCAGAATTATAAATATATTTATAGACATTTTAAGTTTTTATCCTTATATC
The DNA here is from genome assembly GCA_949710015.1 of Crataerina pallida. Taxonomy (NCBI): domain Eukaryota; kingdom Metazoa; phylum Arthropoda; class Insecta; order Diptera; family Hippoboscidae; genus Crataerina; species Crataerina pallida. Next base: position 213,314 of record OX453293.1, read on the forward strand.
CGATTAAGTTTAAATTTTACAATCTTATATAATTCTGTCACAATGATATATTTACCCGCTGTATCCGCTATTCAGCTTGATCTTGTGTTATGAAGAAGTTTTGGTTCTCGATTTTATTATAATCTCTCTCAAAAATTGAACTATTCAGTTAAAATTTGATATGCACTTTTACAAGTAATCCATCCATGGATGTTTTAACCATAAAACTAGATTTGCAAGCTGATACGTAATAGATATTACTATTAGAGAGCGCATATATATATATATACATTTGCAACGCTCACCGTTATGGATGTGGAGGGTATTTAAGATTTGGCCTAAGCCAAATTTAGTTTTCTTACTTATTTTTGATTAAGTTTAGTCGAGGAGTGTCGTTTAATATAATATATGGCTGATAAAGTGGAAAAATTTAAAAGTAAAGAAAAGATAACTGTTCATAATACCAATGAACTTTATTTATGCATGTGATTATTTATAAATAAAAGGGAAGTTAAATAATGAAACTAATTATATGCATATTGCAATAAATTTATTAAATTGGGAAAATAAAATCTTCAAAGCAATGTATTTTGATGATTAAACGATTTTTTTTAAATTACCTCAATTGAGCTGTCCGAATAGTGGACACTCGTAGAAAAGTGGAATTATATCACTTTCAAACATAAGGGGTTACATATATTATTATATAATAATTTCCATGCGAACGAAAGAAACAACCATAGATATGTTATGTAATATTTCATGAAATTTGTAAGAAAATCATTTATTGCGTAGTTAGACACGGCATGAGTTATAAAATAAATAAAACCAAGCTAAAAGCTTTTGAAAGCTTTACATGAGAACAGTATCCCAACTCATAGTAGCTGCATAGACCTCTTATTGAAATAGATGGGATTAATATAAGTATATATATACATATATTATAAATATGCTTGTTTACTAAAATTAATTTTTAACCCAATTCTTTTTGAACACCACATATAAATATTTGCAAAAAGCTAAATGAAAACAGATGTTTTTCATGCCTCAATCGAGGCATAAAAAGAATTAACGTAAGTGTATACCACAACCATAACCCCAAGACACCACTTCGGCAAGTTTGTTATCCACTGTCAGAGGACTGCCACTATCACTTGGACATATATCATTCGCTTTGTATTTTGCGAATAATTTTGAGGTTCCATATTTGTACATGAGCATACTTCAATTTATATATACTGTCCAAATTACGACTTCCAGCACCAAAACCACTTACTATAACCCGTAGTATTAGCATAGTAATTAGTATTGACATTAATAAGCACCAAGTCTTTTATTACAGATATGTCGTATAAATATAAAATAAGGTCATATTTTATTTAACGTGTTGAAAGGCTTAAATTATGATTGCATTGATTAGCTGTCTATGTAAAACTCATGTATATATATATAATTTAAACATTGTTTCCATTTCCCCAAGAGGTTTAACCCTTTAAAATTTATCTATAAAACAAGCTTTTAAAACCATTTATTGTTTTATTAAAATTTTACACAGGAAACCCCAAATTTTACTAATACATAGTTTTTCTATGTCATTTAAATTGGTGGCCATTACTTATCATCCAAATGTTTTTCCAGATTTCTCGTTTATAAATGTTTTTGTAATTTTGCACAGATACCAAAAATTCCTATTAGTTAAAAATTCAATTAAACAATAAGGGCTGATATATACATTTTACTTACCGGTCCAAAAAGAGTTTGTATGACAACATTTTCTGCAGCTAAATTTCGATTTGTAGCCACATGCGTAATAACTAGAGGTTTGTTACTCTAATATTTGGGCACATATATAAAGGAAATTTATTACAACTGTATCCTTATTATTTTTTAACATTAAATGTCAAAAAATCTCAAAAAAAAGTGGGACCTGTAGCTCGAGTACACATTTACATGGACATACAGACGGACAGACAAAATGATTAAATCAATTCGAATTTTGGTTCAGATTTAATCGGTATAAATGAAGGTGGATGGAATATATGTTTAAGAGTTACAGACATTTGCACGAAATCAACATACCCTCTTCCACAAGTGGTGCAGTATATAATGATGCACGGCAGATTAGATGTTAGCATATCATCGATGCACTAAACTAAAAAGCTTAGCACATTAAATTAATATAACGAATGGGAATATATTTCTCTTTGTTGAAATTAATATAATATGTAACCTACCGGCAGAGGTGTACCATCAGTTTCGAAACGCTTGTGTGGATCTATATGATGACAATACCAATTTGTATAGGCTGATGGAATTTCTTTGCCAGGACCACAATTCTAACAGAGCAAATTGAACTTTCAAATAAATAACTTTAAGTCATTTAAATTTGACGCACCCTCTTATAGCACAAACCCAAAGGTAAATTAATTTCGCCAAATTTCATTGAATCGAAGGTAGTATGTATTATGGTGCTTAGATTGGGAGCTTTAGGTGCACTAAATAAAAGTAAGGGATCGTCTTCCGTTTCCACACATTCTAGACGAAATTGTTGGCCATATTTTAAGGACTCATTTTCTCGATCTTTTTCATCGCCACTAAGAATGCGAAAAGAGTTGCGCACGCACGGCTTCATGGATGGTGCTATGGTCAGCTCACATTCATCGTTAATTTTTTGACTATGGCGGACAACGCGTTCATTTATTATGACAGATAGAGCTGGATGTATATCGTTGCTCAAATATTCACAAATATGCAAATCTACGGGCATTAATTGTACTACAGCCCCAAAGCGTATGTGCTCTTTAGGAGCTTCCAAATTAATTTCCTTGTGAAAATTGTCAAATAAATGACGTGTCTTTTCTACCAACAGTTCTCCTCTATCTCGAGCCAATTTAAATTGATTGATCTTATCCTGATGGTAATTTAAGACAATCTTATCACTTTTTTCGCACATCTATAGCAAGCCAATATGTACTAACCGTCTCCAAGCATATATCCTCAAACCAATTTCCAATTCGAACCACGGGTCTATAACGTGAAGTCGGAACATAAGACATGATTATTTTTACAATAAAATATGCAGTTTATTAATAATATTGCAATAATTTTATATTGATAATTAGAAAAGTGAAAATTTTTGATTTCATAAGATAAATACGTAAATATTGAAAATATAAAACTTAGGAATGAATGAATGATAATCAATAGTACTTTTTTAATCACTCCCTTTGGAATCTTTTTACGCAATTGGTTTAATTAAGTACTAATCGTAAGGGTACACAAAAACTTAAGGTCGAAATCAATAGCCGAATTGATTTATAACGACCACAAGGGTCGACCCACACCCTAAATGTATGTTATATATACCTCAACCTTATTTAGAGGTTATAAAAACTTATTACGACTGATACCAAAAGTATTTATTTAATATGGAATTCAAGGTAAACCAGACTTTCTGTGACAATTGTAAAAATACCACATGTTTGTTGTAGTTATTTTCACACCAACATTCATCAAATTCTGAACCGATAAAGCTTTATCTCTTCGTCTGTGCTAAATCTTTTGCCGTAAATATATGGAAATTGACTTGGTTTTGTTGTTGTTGTTGTTTTATAAATTCGGAAAGGTGGATCTCTCTACCGGTTTAGGCGTTACAAAACATCGTGCGAATGTTATAATACCTATATTATATATATATATATTATTACATATAAATAAACATCTTCGAATTTAAAAAATATCAACATTTTTCTTCCTTATACTAGTTGGCTGTCACATCCCAAATATAATTTTTCCAAATTGTATTGCCATTGAATTTTAAATAGCAACCTTTCGACATAGACTAATATATGTACCAAATTTTAGCTCCATATCTCAATTTTTGCCACTACTAATATGTCTTTTATACCTATATATATACAATTACTTGTTTTAGGGTATCCAAGATTTGATCTAAGCCAAGTATATCTTTTTTATTCCTGTTGTCTTATATATATAATATATAATAAAAAGCAAAAAACAGATAGAGTAAATCCATCAATAAACGTAGAAATCGTTCACTAATAAAACAACGACAATAAATTTGTAAAATACATAGGTGATCACATGGTTGAGAAATAAGCTCACTGCTTTGTCAGCTGTCGCTTATAACGGTTGGATATAGTGTAATTGGAATTAAAGCGGAGAAAAAAAAGTTAAAATCGAGCGCTCACAATATGTAACAATTTCGCAAAAGCGATGGTGCACGTGACAAATTGTACTCACATTGTCAAGAACGAATAAATTACAATAAAAATTAACGATCATATTTTTTAAATTAAATAACTCAAAATTTCACGTCGAATAAAGTATAATTCATAAGAACGCACCTTTCTTAAAAAATTGAAGCGATGATATCAAAAATTATGTGAAAAGTGAAAATATTACAAAATGATGTCAAATTTGTTTAACAATTAATTCTAATTATGTATATATAACCCTTTACTACTACGAAAAGTATGACATAATACAAGTGCATTTGTAGGCAGTTAAGTTATTTTTAAATAATCATCACAGAAATTGATATTCATAATAACAACAATTACAACTGCTTTCTTGTTTCACATATTTGTTTATCAATTCATTTGATCTTTGCTACAAACATTACTTAAAAGATTATAACGTTGTGTGTTGCCATTTTCCAAGGAATTCTTCTGTCCCAAAACTTCTCTAATTTCATACCTAATGAACATCTTAAGTCTTGACAAAATGTCTAAAAATGTATAAGAAAATAAATCAACTTTTACATTCATATATTGTTCAAACAACATTTTTATATTCTCCATATAAGAAGGGTCGAGGTTTGTTATTGCCTTTGCAACATCCTAAGAAAGGAGTCAGTGTCCTGAACTAGCTATGTCCCTTCCTGCGTCTGATGATAGAACACTTACGATTCCAAAACTTGACATATTAAGTTGACATTTTATACAAATATTTTTGATTTTTTTAATTAGGTGGAATTGGTCAATTGCCACGCTTTTATATTCTATACATTACACTGTATATTCTATACAATTTCCAAATAAATATACCTTCTTTCCAAATTTAAATTAGATTGGTCACGAAAAGGAGTTGTAGTTAAGAGAAAAACTTTTTTAATTTAAGAATTAGTATTTAGTCCACAATATTGTCTAAGGTATCCAGTACCTCTGCAAAATTTTATTTCGATTGGTTAAGAAATATAGAAGGTCTTAAGAAAATCCTCTACACCCAAAATTTTTACTTTTTTCATAAAAAATCAATGCACCATAATACATATATAGTATTAAATAATTATTTTTTGAATATTATACTGTTAATGATATGCAGAGCACAATTTGAACGGTAAATGGCGTCAAAATTAAAAATTTTTTAAATTTTCATTTAAAAATCAATGTCACTTCATAATTATAACAACTAAGTTCTTTAAAGAGTTTTAATATAACTTTAAAAGTGCAGGGCAAATTATGCTTAAAAAAAGCAAATTATTCATAAATAATTCTGTGAAGTTATTTATGACGGTAATAACTTTAATATTCATTTTATACCAACGTATGTGGGCGTATGTATCACTTTGTTAAAATGTTTGTAACGCCCAAGAGAAGACGTCGGTGACCCCACAAGGTATATTTATTCTGAATCACTATCGAATACCGTCTGTAAGTTTGTTCGTATGTCTAAGGTAATCAGTCACCTGGTCAAAAAAAATGAGGCATTGATCATAAACTTGGTTACACGCACACAATGCAACAAAAAATAAGAAACAAGCAATTCTTTAAGTAAGTTTTCCGTACTAATGAAGTACAAAAGATGTATTGACGTATATTTCTACTCCTTGGGAGTAACAAATGTGCATATTCAATGTTTTGTCTCAGCCACATATAGTTTTTTACTTTTCATAAATTGTTGTAACGTATTTTTTATATTAATTTTAGTTAAATGTTTATTATAATTGTTTACTTCTATTCAGTTCAATATTTTAGGTAAACATATAAAGAACAATTAAAGTGTTTCATTACAAATTTACTTAGACATTATTAATTATTTGGATTTTCCAAAACTGAATAATTAAATAATCATTAATTTTTCTAGATGAGCTACATACTGATACGTATAATTTCAGCATTAAATAAAACAAGATAGAGAAGTTCGGTTAAGACCGAAGCCATCTTTTATAATCCTCTAAAAAATAAGTTTCTATTGGCATATTTATGTATATGACTATTTCATGTACTTGCGCAAATAGTGTTTATATTAAATTATAGGCTTTTGCGTTATTTAATCACGCCCATTTTTGGCACAATTTTGGATAACGGTACCACTTATATATATGCCAAATTTCAACTTAATAGGCATAGTATTGTGCGATATATAATTTTTTAAAGATACAATTTTTTCGAGGTATGTTGAGATTTTCTCTTAACCGATTTTGCCCAATTTCAATACGGAACAGCGAAATTAAACTAAGAATAAGTGTACCAAGTTTCAATTTGATATCTCAAAAATTACGACCGTGAGAGTGCCAACAACAGACGGACACACGGACACACAGACGGACATGTCTCAAACGATTTCTCTTTTCATGCTGATTAAGAATATATATGGTTTGTGGGGTCTCCGAGGCTTCCTTCGATGTGTTGTAAACGGATGATCAAAATGAATATACCCTCTTCCCTAAGGTGGAGGGTATAAAAAGTTATTAACTGATAATATTTATTTGTCACCGCCCTGAAGAAACACATATGTGAGGTAAAGTTTATTATTAATAAAGAGGACAAAAATCTATACTTAATTAACCACACGTTAACGATAAGCGATTTATATGTTTATATATTCATATAGATAACATTCAAAGTGTCACTTTTATCAGAGTGCTTAGAACATTTACTCCCGCTTATCTAAACACCGTTATAAAACTCATAGTGACGTGATTTAGTAATTTAATATATCTTCGAGAGGAATCTGGAATCGTTTAAAAATTCATTTCGTAAACTTATAAAAATTCACTGATAAAGCATAATAAAATCGCTTATAACAAAAAATTTAAAACGTGAAATTATTAAAAACACCAATGAATTCACTAAGAAGTTGATGCCTTATATACTTCGTCTACAATACTTCGCGATTAAACAGTATTAAAAAATTACAAAACTTTAAATATTTAAATATAAATAAATAAACAAAATGACTGTATCTAAGGAACATATTTTCGGGAGCGAAGATCGTGATCTAAATAAACCCACCGGTGAGTAAAAAATTACTTATCTTCGAAAAATATATTCTAACACAAAGTACATTTAAGATATATATAAAGCAGATTATCTTAATAACATAAACATTAATTTGATTTTTATACCCATCATCGTAATGATATGAGGATATATTGATTTTGTATAATACCCAGAAGAAGGCATGCCACACACCAAAAAGTATGTATTTGTATGTATACATCAATAGTCGACTAGATTAGCCTCTTTGTCTGTTTGTGTGTCTGTATGAATTTTTCTGCAGAAATCTCAAAGCAAAATTGAAATAGTGAGCTGAAATTTGATATGAAAGATTCTTATATGAGTGGGCATTTTGGTATTTTGAATGGGTATAATAAGTATATGACATGACCAATTTGGGAACGCGGCAATTTGGTGGGTATCACAGATTTGGTGTATGTCTTTCTTACTTGTTCATTTCTTTGTTAATCGCCATCAATTTAGATAAATGTTCATTCAAATATGTTAAATAAAAATTTTGTGAGTCTAAGTTTACATTTAAATTAGCGAACAAAACAAAAAATCATGATAATCAAATAAAAAAAGAAGCTCAAGATTAGTAAAAAATGAAATCAGGAGACCAATTACATGAATTTATTGTGATGGGAAGGGAAGATCACCACATAAAATATTATAGTAACTTATACGCATTATGCAGTAATTGTCGGAAATAAGGCAGCAGAAAATTCTGATGTATATTTTAAGAGATTATATATGACACAAATTGACTTATGAACTTTAATATTTGAAATTTAATATGAACATCTATAGTTTTCCCATCCATCCATGACCATATCAAAAATGGGTATGGTCGGATAACAGAAACGCCCACAATTTACGAGAAACCAAATTCAACCATAAAACTAGACTTTCAAGCTGATACGTAATACGTACAATATTAGAGGACGCAATATATACATATATGTCACGCGCACCGTTCTGGATGTGGAAGATATTTAAGATTTGGCCTAAGCTAAATTTAGTTTTCTTACTTGTTTTTTTTTTTAATCTTTTAAAAAAATTTGGTGAAGACCGCCCATCGAGTTTTTACAACAATGACTCGCGCTTACCGTACAACTGGCTAATAAAAAATATTATTTTCTTTTATGCTTAAAATATTTTTATTATTTTTATAAAAAATGTAGCCAGTATTATATAATATGTATAATATATATTCATATTCATTCATTCTTATTTAGAAGTTTTATATGAAAGCGGAAGTGTTCAATTATGCCAAAAACGTGCACAAAAAAAGCAATTCGTTCATTTACTCTTACACTACTATAAAATAATGTTAACCTTGTACAATAATATGTGTGTTAATATGTATGACGCATAATATATGTACTTAAGTATATGTTATATACTTATTTTATGTAAATTTGTATTATTATAAATATTCCTAAACCATGTTTAATTACATATTGACGTGCGTCAAACATTTGATAGAATATGGTACCAAGGGCTCTTTCAAATAATTTTCAAAAATGACCACCCATTACGCGAGCCCTATTAGAAAATTACCTGGCAACTTTCTACTTTGCAATACTCATTCAGGACTGTATGTCTACCACTAGGAAGATTTTAACAGAAGTTCTTCAAGCAGTACTTTATATATATGTGTTCAGCGGAAATGCCAAGTCACCGTCACAAGTGGACTGATTCATTTAAAAAAATTAAGCTTTATTACATTGCGGTGATCTTCAGTGACAACAACCTGAACATGTACGTTAGATGTAAGATGTTTTTAAGAAGAAAGATCCAATAAATAAATATATATATTTAAAAAAGCAAGTAAGGAAAGTAAATTTCGTTTAGGCTAAATCTTAAATACCCTCCACCTCCACAACGGCGGGCGTGGCAATATATATATATTGTGCCCTCTAAAAGTGTATGTCTTACGTATCAATTTGCAAGTGTACTTTTACGTTGAATATAGTTTTTTGTAAATTGTGGGCGTGTCTGTTATCCGACCATGCCCATTTTTGGCACGTTAGTTGATGGGATAACTATGTAATAATGTATTAAATTTCAAGTTTTTAGCTCAATTTTTGTGGCAGATTTAATTATTTATTATTTATTATATATTATTATTTGCTTACAACTATACAACAAGGCTTTTACCTTATTATTATAGTACAAGTGTGTATAATATTCAAATCAATTCAACTCGATATTCAATATAATACTAATTCAATATATAGATAAGTCCCTTTTGTCGATTGTGGGCGTGGCTCTTGACCGATTTTGCCCAGTTTAAATAGCGATCTGTGTGCAAAAAGTATAAATGTATGTACAAAATTTCAGCTCCATATCTGAAAACTTACGTCCGTGAGAGTGCCAACAACAGACGGACACATGGACATATATGTCTAAATCGACTCAGTTTTTGACGTTTATCAAGAATGTATATACTTTGAAGAGTCTCTGACGCCTCCTTCTAGGTGTTGCAAACGGAAGAACAAAATTAGTATACCCTCATCACTGAGGTGGAGGGTATAATAAGAATCATCATTGAATGATGATAACTTATTAAAGCACTCCCCACAAAGATGATAAATCTAAAAATAAATAAATTAATTAAATGTAAATAAAGAAGAGTTTGTTTAAGAATAAAATGATATAACAGCAAAACCAAAGTACAATGCATTGAATTTAAACTCTAAATTAAATATGTTTATACATGGGTTATTACCAAGTTCAGTAAATTTATCTCTCCATCTCACAATACAAAGCACTTAAACATTTTTATTAATATTGTAATTTTGCGACATTCCCTTTGCATTATCTTTAAGTATAAAACAATTTAATTCGTATTGAGACTTTAAATTCGATTTAAATTGTGTTGTTAAGCTACTTAGCGATGCGACCTTAATTAAGGAAATCAGAAACACTGAAAATAATTTCATATAGGGTACTTCTCTTATATGACGTTATTGTTTTTTATTATTTGCCAGACTAGACAAATTAACGTTGCTACATTAATTCGAAAATACTAGACTTCCTCCAGATCGTTACAAATGTTTTGACAAAGTGAACGAACTAGTTGTGTGTTTATCAACATATATATAATTTGGTTAAAAACGGGTTTACTCAAGACTTAAGACTACTTACAATTTTACGAAAATAATACATATATATGTTTAAATCATGAACTTGAAAAATTACGTCATGCTCATCCCAAATGGGTTCAACGAGTTGGCATCCAGCAATTTGAAAATATAAGATGCTTCTAATATTTTATATCGAGCAAAGTATTAAATTAATACATGTTGTGTTTTGATTACATTTAATTGAGTACTTTAGCAACATTGGTCCCAAAAAAGGATCTATTCAGTCCAAATTTGATTTAATTCTTGGACTAAGTGATTGCTTCTTTTTGAAAGGTTGTAAAATTAGAATTTTTTTAAATTAGGTATTTCTTATTAGAAAGGGCGTTTTGTGAGTAGAGGTCCTACGAATAAACCCATCAGTTTTAATAATTACCGTTATTAACCCAAAAGTTATCCCTGTGCTAATTTTCATCAATAAATGTCAAAAACTGCGACCTGTGAGTTGATTACAAAAAATAAGAGATTTTGGTCGTAAGCTTTTGCACCACTACGTGCTGTACGCTACGAGTATTACAATAATTGAATAATAATTAATAAGAAGAGGTCTATTAAGTACTTATTACAGTTTAATTTAATTAACACAAAATTATTTTACTTTTATATAATTTTTATTTTTTCAGCTCGAGGTAAAAATCTCAATCAAAAAAAAATTTTATTGTAAGGATATCAATATATCGCTTAGTTATTTATATTCCTTACAATAAAATAACATTTTTGTTTAATTGAGATTTTTACCTCGAGCTGAAATAAGAAAAATTATATAAAAAAAGATATAACTAAAAAAGTTAAACTAAATAAAAACAATTAATTTAAAAATTATTTTATGTTAGTTAGGTTAGGTTAGTTCGCCGTTGATGAAAAAGGGCGCTAGGTCTATTGATGTGGGTAAGCCCCCAAGTTCCCTTAATGCAGGTTTAGGTACTGTAGAAATTGTTATATGATATATATACCTCGTGATATATTAATAAAAATTCTTCATTTGTCATCGGTTAAATTTTAGCCTCGATTTTGATAGGACTGCAATGTATGTTCTAATGTCGCCTGTGCTACCAGAGCCGCGCCCCCTCTCTAATATATGATCTAATTTGTCGATGGTAGCTGGTATTAAGGTTTGCATATACGAAGAATATTTTGTACAAAAATGTTTATCGAAATAGTGTACTATACGTTATCACTTTTGACAAACTTTTGAATCATTCAATAATTTGAACTTTTGACCGAAGAATATATTAAATACAATTAATATTAAAATGAAAGCGTTGAATTAACGCTACGCAATTAACGTAAACCCAAATAAAATGGTAAGAATAATGAATTTAATGTAACGAAACCTATCAATCAGTAGGTATTTAAACGGAAAGTGTAAGATTAATTAAATATATATATTTTTAAATCACATTGAAAGTCTAAAAATGTCTATAACTAAACTTTACGCTGATCAGGAAATATTCGTAACGGGAGGCACTGGTTTGTAGCCAAACTTACTCGTTATTATGAGAATTTTTATTCATCATTTCAAATGTTTCCAGGCTTCGTTGGCAAAGCTTTGATAGAGAAAATTTTACGTTCTTTCTCGGGATTTGGCAAACTTTATGTCCTAATGCGGTGTAAAAAGGGTAAAAATGTTAATGAAAGATTACAAGACTTATTGAAAAATTCTTTGTTTAACCGAGCTTGGAAAGAACAGCCGGGAAGTTTTAAGAAAGTATATGCCATTGAGGGTGATTGTAAAGCTTTAGGTTTAGGTATAAATGTTGAGGATTTAGAACGCTTACAAAATGTCACCATGATTTTTCATTCGGCAGCTAGTGTCCGGTAAAATTAATAGTTATTATATACTAAAAAAATTTTAGAAATACTTTTAACTTTACCTAAGATTTGATGATCCTTTGAAGCATGCTGTATTGCTCAATACACGTGGTACTCACGAGCTAGTGAAAATTGCTGAAACTTTAAAGAAATTAAAAGCCTTCATCTACATATCAACAGCTTTCTCAAATCCCAATGTCAAATATGTTATAGAGGAAAAGGTAAAATTTGTACTTTTTTTTCATAAAAACAACTATTAAAAAATCGTCGTCTTATCTAGTACAGATATATCCACCCTATGCTGACTGGCGTACAACAATTAAATTAGCTGAAACCTATGATGAAGAAACTTTAGAAATATTATTCCCAAAGTATAGCTCAAATCAACCAAATACTTATACATTTACAAAAAGTTTAGGGGAGCATATAATCAACGAGTACCGCCACATATTACCAGTTATTTTGTATAGACCTTCAATAGGTAACCTAAAAAAGTTTTAAACTTTATACACAAATTATGTCCAAATAATGTATTTAAAGTGATATGTAGCATTGAAGATCCTATACCAGGATGGTTAGATAATTTCAATGGACCGATTGGTATGTTGGTGGCTTGCGGAACAGGTATTATGCGCACTAATTATGCTGATCCAGATGTTGTAGGCGATTTTATACCCATTGATGTGACAGTACAAGGTTTAATTATAGCTGGTTACAAACTTGTTTTAAGAGGTACACCATGTGCACCACATGAACCTTTGGAAGTAGTGAATTGTGCCAGTGCCGGCACACGTACTCTAACCTATGGTGAACTAATTGATATTGGTAAGAAAATTGTGCGAGAGAATCCATTTGAAAAATGCCTATGGCTGCCAGAAGGTAGCATCACACGTTGTCCTTTTTGGCACTATTTGAGGGTAAAAAGTTTTAAAAAACGTCAAACAATACATAATAAAAAGTTTTTTTTTTTCGAGCAGTTCTTCTCAATACAAATCGGTTTAACTATTATTGTGGACAGTTTGTTGCGTTTAACGAAACAAAAACCATTGTAAATAGTTGTTGTAATGTTGTGTAAAATAATGAAATAATACTCATAACTCTTTACAGCTTATTGAAACTACAACGTCGCATTCATAGAGCAAGTAACGCAGTGTTTGAGTTCGTTACGCATGAGTGGTTTTTTAAAAATGATAACTTTATGGCTTTTGAGAAGTTAATACCAAAGGAAGATTTGTAAGATTTTTCAAATATGACTAAATATTAAAACTGTTTCTAACACCCTTTCTCTACTTAGCAACAAATTAAAAATGTTTAGTTATACGAGTTTTGATAATTTTGCAATATTAAGAAATAGTTTGAAAGGAGCCAAAGAGTTTCTATTAAACGAACCGGTTGAAGCTACCAGAGCTGCTCGTTTACGCTTGAAAGTTTTCATTATTCTGCATTATACCATAAAAATGGTTGCGGTAATGTGTTTGGCGTACTTTCTAATGCGTTATATCTTCAAACAGATATCACATGAATTTTCATTGTAATAATAATCTTTTATATAAAACACTTTATTTTATTATAATTATACGCTTCTCATAAATTTTATTCTATTTGCAAATACCAGTCCTTGGACACTACCCAAAATATATATATTTTTGACCAACATCAATTTCTGAGTTAATTTAGCGATGTCCGCGTATCTACGTTGACAAATTGACCTGAAATTTTCCAAAATACTTTAGTTCATGTCACCAGGACTTCAAATTTGATAGATATATTTATAATTAGGCCACCCACCTTTGTTTCGAAATTGAGAAGAGTCATATAACGAAAACGTCATTTTCAAATCTTTGATATGAATTACATATTAAGAGACGTAATAAGATACTTGCCTTGCTCACAAGGCATACTAAGTCATTCCATTTGTAGCACCCAGAAAAAGACGCTACAAAGTATTCTTGATTCATGAAGTTGAAAGTCCTTTAATCGCTGCGTCAAAAATTGGCGAGGTTAAATAACGGACACATCCTCTATTTACAAAAAATCACATTTAGCATAAAACTCGACTTGCAAGTTCATGCGTAATGCATACATAGTCATCTGCCACGCCATATATTCATATGCAGATTTGGAGGGTACTTAAGATTTGGCCTAAGCCAAATTTAGTTTTCGGACACGCTTTTACTTATTTTATTTATTAATTATATTTTATTTATTTTTATTATTTATATTATTAGGTTAAATTTTTTAATTATAATAAAATACCATTATTTATGTATATCATACATTTTTGTACTTACCTCCGGGAGTATATCAATTTGTGAAAACATTTGTAACACTCAGAAGTATTTTACAAAAATTAAATGATTGTTAATTTTATGTTAAAAAGGAAAATAAGTCGAGTTCAATATTTCATATAAAAATGCTTTCAGATCACATGAATAATTTACAAGGCTAATTTTATTTTAATGATCAAAGGTGATGGATAATAAATATTTAACTTAAGCAAAATATAATTTTTTTCTTATTATTACACTTAAAAGTTTATTACTATGGAATAATTTCTCTTTTAATTATATAAGAAAATAGAGTTTTAAGTATCTAAGATAAATAACGAATGATCAGTTTATTTTGAAAATAAAGAAAAAGTATGATTAATAATATATAATAAGATTATTGAATCCATGTCTTTGGAAAACACTACTTTACAAATAAAAGATTCATATGTACTTATTGGATACAAAATATACGTGTTATATTTTGTATTATGTATGTATGTATATAAGTATGTATAATAAATAGAATATAAATAAAAATTACTCGAACAGTTAAACTTGTTTAAATCTTTAAAAAAAATTTGTTACATAGTTTCTTTTAATCCAAGAGAAAAAGTGTATTCAATTTTAATTAAATAATGAGCCGTTGTAATTTAACTATTTCAATCATCTGATATTTTCATAATTTTTGAAACATTCATGTTTTTGGAAAATGCACTTGCACCAATTTCACTCACAATGCTCCTATCTGTCATATTTTATGAGTATTTCGTAAAAAAATGTTTCTTTTTCACGGACGTGCCGCTTGAATAATTTTGTCTTTCATCAATACCAATGTAGAGTATAAAAATTCTTAATTTTATCAATAACTTTTTGACAATAATTAGTCGTTGAAGTGTTTCTTATTCTATCACATATGCACACGTTTAATTATACATTTACAATTAAAGAAAAACCTTGAAAATTTTTGTATCAGAGAATTAAGCAATAAATTATATTAGTAAAACAAACATCTTTTAATTTGAAACTTAATTTAAAACTCTCTGTTCCGGTAAAGGAAAAATTCTCTATTAAATTATATTTTAATTCAGAAGATGAAACTTTGCGGCATACATGATATTTGTAAATTGTGGGCGTGGATTTTAATTTATTTGCTCAATTTAACTCATTAACAATGGACGAACGACGTGGCATAGAGATTAAGTGTATGATTAAGATTAAGAACCCTAGTGTTTAACTGAAAGGCTATAGTTACAAACGATATCACACATATAACATAACATACATTACATGAAATTCGTTTCATGTTGATTTAAAGAATTTACCTTATTTTTCAAATTCAATGGGTCTAGTAGACGTAGTTTATAACGATATGTACCGCAATCAATGAACATGAAAACAATTTATTAATTTCTTTTTAATTTAATTTTTCTGCACTGCATGTATACAACTACAGAAAATTACACAACATATGTATAATATTATAAATATTACCTCTCTATTTTTTCCCTTTTCTCTCATTCTTTATCTTCCGTTTGATCAACCAAAATATGTCATAGTCCAAAGAGCTTAATGCAACCGAGCTATTTGGCGAACGTGTAGAAATTTAATAAAAGCACCATTTAGTCCGTATATTAGTTTGGCAAAGTAGATGCGGTAAACGTCATAATTTTTTTATATTGTTCAAAGAAAAATTAAAATGCAAAACATTTGCAAATACAATAAATTATGATCAGATTGCTATTGTACAAACTGTCTGTCGATCTGACGATTACAACACAAATTATTATTTATATTTGCTCGACTACTATATTATAAAAATGGTGAAAACATATCAAAATTCAAGATAGAACATGAAATGGTTTAAACGTGTACGTAAAAAGTTTTAATACTCTAGTCGAAGATTAAAAAATATATCTTACGAAAAACGTAAAATTCAAATATTTTTGTGGCTATTCAAGTGATATAATTTTTTAAAAGCAAAATGTCTTCGGTGCGCCAACACAACCGACAGCATAATGGACATATCTTAATTTGGGAACAAAATGGTTGCCATGAATTATTGGAGGAAAATAAATCAAAAAGTATGTTTCTTGTTTATCATTTTCTGATATAACACGTGCTAACAAGTAAAGCAGCTTACTCAGAAAGTGTAGTCTGATGTAATATTTTATTTTATATACAATACTACATCTATAGTTAATTCTCAATTTACACATTTTTTAAAGCAAAATCCCTTTTATATGACATAAAATTTGTTTTATAAAGCTTTATTGTTTGTTCTCATGGAACCTTGTAATATTTTCGCATATCCTCGCAAGCTGCAATTTTGCAAACGCCTTTACTTTAATTGAAAGAAGCTGATCTCCATTTTTCTCCGATTATTTTAAAATACTCTACATAGCTTTAATTCTAGTTCAAAACAGTGGTTATACGCAAAATAATTATATATATAAATATGATATAAGTACACAATATGGTTAATTTTTAAGGCCTTGATATTGGTTAAGATTTTGATGTTAATTAAGAATGTATCAAAATGAAATATTTGTGGTAGAGGTTATATAAAGTTGTTGCGGACGTTTGTAATTTCGTCTTTTATTATACCGATCAATTCGTTTGCTTGTTTTTTTGTTCTTCTTCTACGTAAATACAGCCTACAAATAACATTTCTTGAAATATTTTTATGAAGTTTGGTATGTTTTGGGCCAATGAGAAAATAATAAATAAATAGCATATGTAGAGGTTTTTTTCGTAGAACAAGTTATATTTTTTATTCATTATTATCATTCACCAAAGATTTATAAAAAAACACAGAAAATATAAATAATTGCACATAACCCCAATACAAAAGATATTATTTGATAGATAATTTTCCGTAGATTTTAACTTTTTGTAATATTTTGTGTACTATAATCGAATATTTTTTGAGGTAATTGAGTTTTTTTGTAAAAATTATCAATAACTTCTTAACCATATTTTTAAAAGTGTGCGTCCATTATGACTAAGTTAAGACTCTCAAAACAAAGTGTATCTTAAACTAAGTTTTTTTCATCATATGTCCATCATATACCTCTATTTCTTTAAATTTAATGATTAAAATACACCTATATTATCAAAGAACAAGATGTGGAAATATTAGGTTTCAATTAATAGCAAATTGTCTAAATCGCACAAATCACAAAAAAATAATGAACATATCAACTGTGGCAACAGAAAAACGACATAATTATCTTCTCAAACTTATGCGTAGGCATATAATTAGTCGTTTTCACAAATAACTTTAAAATTTTTGTAACCTATTTAGTGGGTATATATGTTGCCACATGTATTGCTTACGCAAAAAAATTAATAATGTGCTGAATTTTTCAGGATTCCTGCAGACTCGTTTTTTCGTGACGTTTATGCTATTCTTGGGAATGGCGAATGCTTACGTGATGCGTACTAACATGTCGGTGGCCATTGTTGCTATGGTCAACCATACAGCGATTAATGATGGCCATGACGATATATTTGATGATGAATGTCCTGATGCTAACCTAGCTGAAGTTGTAAGTCTTAAAAGAAAAAACTAAAGTGCGATTATTGAAAATATCTTTCACTGTTATTTCAGCAACATGGTCAAGATGGTGAATTTTTATGGAGTTCTGTTACACAAAGTTATATATTATCGTCATTTTTCTATGGTTATGTTATAACTCAGGTAAGTTATTCGAATATAGCTTCTTTATATTTCAGATAATATGTCGTACAACTGAAAAATTTATAGATACCCTTTGGAATGTTGGTTAAAAAATATGGGGCTTTAAATTTTCTGGGCTATGGTATGTTGATCAATTCTGTATTTGCCTTTTTCGTCCCAGTAGCTGCACGTACTGGTGGTGCTTGGGGATTAGGTGCAGTACGTTTTATACAAGGCTTGGGTGAGGGTCCTATAGTGCCATGTACTCATGCTTTGTTGGCTAAATGGATACCACCCAATGAACGCTCTCGTATGGGTGCGGCAGTATATGCTGGTGCTCAGTTTGGTACCATAATTTCAATGCCTTTATCTGGCCTGCTAGCAGAATATGGTTTTGATGGTGGCTGGCCTTCGATATTTTATATATTTGGCGCTGTGGGTACAATATGGTCAATAGCTTTTCTTATTTGGGTCTATGAAGATCCTACT
The DNA here is from genome assembly GCA_949710015.1 of Crataerina pallida. Classification (NCBI taxonomy): domain Eukaryota; kingdom Metazoa; phylum Arthropoda; class Insecta; order Diptera; family Hippoboscidae; genus Crataerina; species Crataerina pallida. Next base: position 231,936 of record OX453293.1, read on the forward strand.
TCACATCCCACTATTTCTAAATCTGAAAAGAAATATATAAACAATGCACTATGGGGAACAAATGAAATAAAGGTTGAGTAAAAGCGCAATTTCCTTAAAAGGTCTTTGGTCATTGGAAATTTTCATTATTTCAGATACCATCTATTCCTTTTAGAGCCATATCGAAATCATTACCTTTCTATGCTATATTGTTAGCTCATATGGGACACAATTATGGGTACGAAACTTTAATGACAGAACTGCCCACTTATATGAAACAAGTTTTAAGATTTTCTTTGAAATCGAACGGTTTATTGTCTTCCTTGCCCTATTTGGCAATGTGGTTATTTTCTATAGGAATTTCCGTTGTGGCAGATTGGATGATTACATCAAAACGTTTTAATCATACATCAACTAGAAAAATTATGAATTCGATCGGTAAGTTCTGGTGCCCAAAAAAAGTTTGCTTTATACAATTTTAATAATTTCCTTTATTTTTAAACTATTTTTGTTTTCATTTTAGGCCAATACGGTCCAGGTATTGCTTTGATAGCAGCTTCATATACGGGTTGTAATCGTGTGTTAACTTTGGTTATACTAACTGTTGGTGTGGGATTAAATGGTGGCATCTATTCTGGTTTTAAAATCAATCATTTGGACTTGACACCAAGATTTGCAGGCTTCCTAATGGCTATAACAAACTGTTCAGCTAATTTAGCCGGTCTTTTGGCACCAATTGCAGCTGGTAATTTGATTAACAATCAGGTATACTCCTTCAATAAAAAATAAAAAAAAGGAAGTTGTATATTAAAATTACTTTACATTTTTTAGCCCACCATTGTTCAGTGGCAAAAAGTATTTTTTATAGCCGCCTTTGTGTACATTATTTGTGGTACACTTTTCAATGTATTTGCTTCTGGGCAGCGGCAATCTTGGGATAATCCAGATAATGATAAAAAGGATAATATTGAAGCAACGACTAATTATAGAAATGGTAACAACCATATAGTAGTTCCTGTAGTCTCACTTATAAACAATCACTAGTACTCGACCATAGATTAACCAAGCAATTAGAAATATTATAGTCAGGTTATTCTGACTATTTAATACCATACCATCTCGGATGGTGACCCGAGATAACTGTATATTAGTATGAATTAGTATTCGGAGACACACAAATGAAGGAATACCCTAAAAATATTTAAATACAATCATAAATACGATACAAATTTTTTCATCAAATTGGCCTTTATGTCATTCATGTTAATTAGTCACCTAATACTAATATATTAAAAATTTTATTTGTACGGAAAGGTTTTAATTTTTTATTTACATTGTTGTAATAATATAAAATTAAAGAGGGGAGAACTCAATACGACCTTGTACGACCTGTATAATAAGTAGTGTAGGATTTAGTAAATATTATAATTAGACTAACTCTCTCTGAAGCTCTTTTAGTCGTCTGAAATTGAAATTAAGAGATTTTGTTTTTTTATAATTCGCTTAAATATTATATAAAAACAGTAAATTAATATTATAAAATACCACATATATATTTATGAAGTATATTATGGTTTTATGATAAACAGGCACTTCTAAGAGCATTTTTGTTCGTAAGTAAAATCAAGTTCTACAGTAATGGTTCTTTCCTCCACCTCAAGTGCTTTTCCATCTTTAGTTCGACATAGAAAATTATAAAATAAAGAAAACATAATATTCCATATAAGTAGTGAAGTCAAGTATTGTCTAGGTTAAGAACCATCAAGATAAAACTTGATTTTATTGAAAAATTATATCAAATATCCTACATTTTGTAAAAGTATACCTCTTATAAATGTAGATAAAATAGTTAATCCGAGTATGTAATGGTACATATATCTAAAAATTATATTGTATATTGTAAAAGTTGTTATGACTTTTACTTTTTAATTAATTAACGCTGTTGTTAATTATTCTGTTACACAGAAAAACGATACTTTTTTATGAGAATTGTGATATAGAAAAACATACTTACGTTAGAATTTTTCTTGTAAACAACTTTTCAGTTAAATATACAATATCCAAAATAAAAATTTTAAAAATAAATGTATAATATATACAACAATATATTCTATGGTGTATAATTTAAAGATAACAAGATAGAAAAGTTCGGTTAAGACCGAAGCTGAAATACCCTCCGCATTTAATAGTCCTCTAAAAAATAAGTTCCTATTGGCATATTTATGTATATGATTATTTCATATACTTACGCAAATAGTGTTTATATTAAATTATAGGCGTTTACGTTATTCAATCACGCTTAATTTTGGCACAGTGTTGGATAACGGTACCCCTTATATATATACCAAATTTCAACTTAATAGGCATAGTATTGTGCGATATATAATTTTTTAAAGATACAATTTTTTCGAGGTATGTTAAGATTTTCTCTTAACCGATTTTGCCCAATTTCAATACGGAACAGCGAAATTAAACTAAGAATAAGTGTACCAAGTTTCAATTTGATATCTCAAAAATTACGACCGTGAGAGTGCCAACAACAGACGGACACACGGACACACAGACGGACATGTCTCAAACGATTTCTCTTTTCATGCTGATTAAGAATATATATGGTTTGTGGGGTCTCCGAGGCTTCCTTCGATGTGTTGTAAACGAATGATCAAAATGAATATACCCTCTTCCCTAAGCTGGAGGGTATAAAAACAAGTAAGAAAACTAAATTTGGCTTAGACCAAATCTTAAATATACAATACATTTACATATTATGTATCAGCTTGGAAGTATAGTTTTATAGTGAATATGGTTTTTTGTAAATATGTCTATTATTCGAACAATCTCATTTTTGGCACATTGATTAAGGGGATAATTACAAATATGTTTATCGAATTTCAAGTTCATGTTTAAATTTTTGTGGCACCGACCATTGTAAGGAAGTAAATTTAAAGGTTAAATTTTAAATTTTACATCGCCTAGGTGTCGCACTATATTTTTAATTTAACAGGATATACCAAGTATTTCTAATATAGTTGTATTTTTGAAACGCACTAGATGTAACAGCACGTATCAAGTTTATATGAAGCAGTTAAATATTTTCTTCGGATAGATGTCGCTGTAATTATATAATTAAGGGTGAAAGAAATTTATATTTAAACTAGATGGCACCATAATATTTTAACGCAACAGGATGTACCAAGTTTATATTACCTCTTATATATTTACAACACACTAGATGTCGCAATAATTATTTGAATCAACATGAATATATAAATTAGTATTCGTATAACTTTCTATTATTTGGCGATTATTAATTATTAATTCAAGGGGTTTACCATAAATTTTTTTTCATTTATATTATTGCGCACTAGAAGTCTGTTTAATTGAACAGGATGTACCAGATGTATCAAATAGTTACCAGAGATATTCATCATTCTGTGCTTTAGCTAAATACACTATTTGCTTACTATTATATATACTAGATGGCGGTAATGAGGTATACAATTACGAAATCTTTAAAGTCCGTAACATATATGTCACTGTAAAACTAAAGAATTTTTCAATTACGGCAGTTAGTTTGTACTAAATCTGATCAGTGGTTAAAAAGTTATAGGCTATTAAACATGGACATTGTGAGCAAATGGGATAAAAAATATATCGATTATTATACCCTCCACCTTAGGGAAGAGCGTATATTCATTTTGATCATTCCTTTACAACACATTGAAGGAAGCCTCGGAGACCCCTCAAACCATATATATTCTTAATCAGCATGAAAAGAGAAATCATTTGAGACATGTCCGTCCGTGTGGCCGTGTGCCCGTCTGTTATTCGCACTCTCACGGTCGTAATATCTGAGTCATCAAATTGAAACTTTGCATACTTATTCTTAGTTTAATTTCGCTGTTCGGTATATATGCTCACAATAAACAAAAATCTCAACATACTTCGAAAAAATTGTATCTTTAAAAAATTATATATCCCACAATACTATGCCTATCAAGTTAAAATTTGAAATTTGATATAAAAGTGGTACTGTGCCAAAATTGGGCGTGATTAAATAAAGATGGAGGGTATTTAAGCTTCGGTCTTAATCGAACTTCTCTATCTTGTTTTTTTTAATTCTCCAAATAAGATCAACAACAACAACCACACTAAAAAGAAGGCAATATTGTTTTGTTTATATCATTCCAACAACAACCCCTATTTTGATCAACATTTTTGCAAACATTTGGAAATTTATTTAGCTCTTCGTAGATTCACGGGTGTGACGTTAAGCATTTGCTTAGGAAAGATTTTTTTAAAATACATGTTATTTATTAATTAAATTAGCGTCGCTACATCCATAAAATAGGCCTCAGTTGAAAGCAGAATTATTATACAAGATTTCACAAAAAGTTTGAACAAAATCGGTGCAACCGTTTCCAAGTAATAAGACTTTAAAAAATATCTATAATCAAGATTTGTTTACTGAGCCATTCTGGGCGCCTGGTGTTCGAATTGAATTGTTAAGAAAGTAAAATTCTGCATCAAAGAAAGTTTACTGTAAAGTGTAAGCGAGTTATTTATTTGATCTCCACTTTCATTGTACCCTTTTATTTTTATAACTGTAAGACATTATTCTCAATTTTACAGGGATTTACTAATTATATCCTGAATCACTTATAGTAAAGGATATATTAAGTTTATGTGCACTTGCAGTAACTGCAATTGATTCAGAATAATTTTCTGAATGTTATGATAAATATATATAATGTGCTTAATGTAGTAAAAATTTATTACTAAACCATTAGATTGAAATCTTATAGACCATTTTTTCATTGATCATAAAGCTAGTTAAGGGGGTCTAGGATGGCGTAGGCTATATTTGCCTATCAAGGCATATAAATGCGCTAAATCCATCTTGGCTTGTAGCTTTGCCTTTTTTTGACATGTTGAGTTGTTTCATTTTTAGGCTAATAATTTTATATCTCGTTCCATTCCGATGTGTTTCCCGGGTATTATGTATCACAGTTATAAAAGAAAAGCAAAATGGCGGCTCACTGTATGTAATTAAGAAGTTGGAAAAAACTTATATATATAAAACCAGGAGTTTTCATATTATACCAATTTAAAATAATAGTTTTATTTTAATACTAAACTAGTAATAAGTTTATTATTATAATTGAAATTAATAAAAATGATTTTTCTGTGGTGTAAAAACAACAACACATTCTGTCATAAAGTGAGTGCACAAATGCAAGTTTATATTCTAAAAGGTAAAGAATTAATATTTATTTTTATAATATAATAATTATAATATTCTCTTTGTACCAGTTCAAGACATGTATTAAATGCTAACACCTTTAACTAAATGGTCACGTAATCTTGTTGCGTATTACAGAAGCCATTATATGTCAGTATAACACAAAATTTTTAATACAACATCAACACGTTAAAAATTGCTGTCTATAAGGCCAAAAAATATTATTTAATAAGATAGTACGTTAAATACGTTGAAGATATGTCTTCTCCACAACCAGATCGCTTGGGTATGAATTATGCCTTGGACTGTGTCACATCTGTAGTTGACAACAACAACACTTCTAGTATTGAGCAACCGCAAACAAAAAGACAAAAAATTGAAAAAACTAGAATATTGAATGGAAAAAGTGCGAAAAATACATTAAATACTGTGTCACCCAGAAGAAATGCTACACCACCCCGCATCAAAATTGAAACAAATGAAGTTAACCCCATATCGTCGTCATTATCTTCATCAGCACATTCCATATCTACGCCCAGTTCGTCGAATAATTCGCCGTCTTGTTCCAGGGCTACTTCTCTAACACATCTTCCAATTCATAATTTAGCCAATACAATACCTTTTGTCAATACATCATATGGGCGCACTCCAAACCTAATAAATAGTGAGTCTCATGGTTGTTATGATTTGGTAAATATGTGTAGAAGCCGATTAGTTGTGCAGCAAAGACACTCATCCCATGATGAAGTGGATCAAGCAATTTTACAATTACCAATTAATGGAAGCCAGTTTGTAACGAATGTAAGTGCACCGCCTAGTACGAAAAATTTTAAAGAAGGTAGCTTATCCCCCGATAATCAAGGTCCTGTTCGTCAAGATATGCGCGCTTTTGAAGAATCTCTAACCAAACAATGCCTGTGTGAAGTGTCGGAGCAAACTTTGCGCAAACCATTTCAATCCCACTACTCTGTAGACGCCAATGGACACAAACGCGTTGCCAATCTGAATGAGTGGCCAACTGACCAATTGGTACAATTCCTATCTAACCTCCAACTTCTTTTTGATATATATTTAAAACAAAACTCGAAAGGATATATATGCGCGCGAATAATGGACGTGTGCGATGCTTTAATCAGAAACGATCACAATTTAATTGATGAGATTATTATGCTGGCCGATTACAGTGATCCTTATGTTCAATTTTTAGCTGGGCGAGTTCTGGCTGCTTTTCTAATTATAGCTAAACAGGATATGAACGAAGACTGGCTTAAAAAATTGGTAGACAATTTATTTAATTATGATTCCTTAGATTACATGGAAGTGCAGAAAATACATTTCACTTTGGAAATTATTAAACGAATTGTGGAATGGAAAGATATTAATTCACCGTTATATGATGATGAAGAATCTGAAATTCCCAACAATAATACATCGGCCAATAATTCTCATGGTCATCTAAATTTTCGAACGCAGCAGCCCACATTAGAAACGAATTATTTTGCGGTTCATTTCGAATCGCGAAACCATATAGAAATCAGCTCGAATGACTCAAATTCATTAAATTATAATGATACAGAAAATGTTCATCCGGCACCTATGTATAAAGATTCAAATAATGCTACATCTCATATATACCCAGATATGGGAACATATTGTTCCCAAGTGGCCATGACTGGCTGCCACGTTATAACACTCACCGATTCTGAAAGTTTTGATACCAATCATCTTAAGTGTAATACAATTAAAATCTTAGAAAACAAATGGTCATCTTTAGTGAAAAATATGTCTACTTTGATTGCCAATGATGCATTAAGGAGTCATCAATCTAAAATCAAGAATGTGGAACATTGTGTACTAAATTTCCTTGAATTGTGGGAGAATATTATATCCGTTAAAGCGAATCTTTCCATTGTGGAGACATTGCCTTTTTATTCTCAATTAGATAAATTTGAATTATTGTTATTTAATCGGAATCTATCGTGCACTGTGTACAAACAAATGTTGTGTCTGTTAAATGAAGCGTTATGCTATGGCTCCACATTAGCTCTGCAGGATATGCTTCCGGACGAGACCCGCCAATTAGCCCATCAGATTGTAAGGCATGTCAAAGATCGCCGTATATTAGACTCACTGCCCCGACGACAGTCACAAAATTCGATCGGTTTTATTGGATTTAAGAAAGCGCCGATAAACTTCTCCGATGCTTCACCCAACTATCAAGAAGTTACGCCAGAATTCCTTCCTGACACCTCTTTGGGTGATACCACCGTAATAGATAAAACGATTTTGCAAAAAATGGTTTTACTGGTGCTTAAATCTATAGCGGTTACGGTCAAAGAGATACGTAGTGATTCATCAGATTCATCTATTGACTCGACTGATTATGATATGGAAGATATGACACGTATCGAACGCTCAATACGTGACGTTTTATGCAAATTGGAAACGTTCATTAAAAACACCTTAGAGTTCCATCCTGAAACCCATTTTAGTCGAGTGCTAATATATTTGTTCGATGACCAAGATGATCATCTAGTAGAAGCTATGGTATGCACTTTGGATGTTACCGCCTCATTTCGTCAGAGTGATTTTCCTAACTTGGTGTCTTTACTGAATCCTGTATATACATTTCTGGAATTTCTGAAAATGGTCTCGAACAGTTCTGATTTGTTTCTGGATTTATTGGTCAGCAACGAGACCTGTTTCTTACTTTATCTTTTAAGATTTCTCAAGTATATCTGTAAGAATTGGACATTTTTTGTGCAGAGCTGTCATAATTTTGGTCAGGGTGCTAGTATTTTGGATGAAGCCATGAGTGTTTTAATACGTTTAAGATTACAAATTTCACGTTTGGTATCACGGCAGTTGTATCCTTATGATATATCCCCGGTTTTACGCCTATTAGAAAGTTGTGAAAGTCTCTATGAAGGTAACGAATTCAGCTAAGCGGTCTTAAATTGGTACTTATGTACTTTGAACAAAGGACAATTAAATCCAAAAAAAGAAGTAAAGCAACTGTATTCGGCTTAAGCCAAATCTTAAATACCCTCCACATCTATGTACAAACCGTGGCCGTGACATGCCAGCTTTATCTCCTTAGACACTCTAAGGGTTATACGTATTAACCTAAATGTCAGATGATAGGTCAAATGGGGCATTTGCAATGTAGCCATATTTGTTTTCTGACTTAGCCTTTTTTTTTGGCACATTTTTAATAACCAATGATAAATAAATATGTATACCTAATTACATAGCAAAATTTTTGTGGCTTACTTTCCTTAATTTAAATAGGAGTCTATGTGCAGAAATGTTTGTACAAAACTTCAGCTCAGGTTTAGCGACGGTGACTGTAAACAAATGAGAAACAGAAACACTAAAATCGACTCAGTTCTTAATACGGTTCAAAAAAGTTTTATCTAAAACATCTTTTACAATGACAAACTTAAAATAACATCTTAACATTTTATGTGGATGGTACGAGCAATTATAAAGATAGATATCAGTTTTTAATGTGCGTGTTAGTTAGAGTATGTTGTAAATTAATTAAATAAAATTTAGGCCACCTCTTTTTCTTTGTATAATTTAAGTTAATGGTAAGGTGTATTTGCGAATATTTTATTAGTAATAAAACTTTAATGACGATTTATCATTCGTACTCGGCGTTGCTTGATGTCAGTATCTAATAGATCCGTTATATCAGCATAGGATTTTGCAATTAAATGACCAGGAATGGTATGACGCCTATGTTCTTTCCGCATTTCTAAAAGGGTTAAATCAATAATATATAATTACAATATAATTAATATTGTGACTCCTAAAAAATTCTATTACAAGTTGAGACAGTGGTTGGGTGGATATTTGTTTTGTAGATGGGGTTAAATCCGTAAGGCAATGATTTAAAAATTGCCAAATATGGGGGTGCAGAGTGTATACTAACAGGATGTTGTAGCTCGATATATTTTGCCGCGATATAGTATGGATCAAAGGACATGGATCGTAATGGAGAAAAATATTGGTGCTGATGCCTCAATTTATGCTTCAATATATTCTCTTTTCCAAAGAAGAGAATTTTAATTACTTTGGTTATCATTATTGGAAATATGTAATTAAAGAAAACTGACACATATACCACATATTCGCACAAAAAAGCGAAACGTGTGGACTGGTCGATAGAAATAATATTAATGTGATGTAAATATTACACGAAGAGTGCTTTCTTCCTTAAAACTTTAATTACTTGCATAATAAGAATGTTTATAAAAATGGTAATCAAAATTATTGTTACAAAAAATATATAAATAAGAAGAAAATAAAACATATAAAGAGGTCAAAATTGAGAAGAAATGTTACATTTTATTAAAATGCTCTCTTAAATAGGCTATACATTCGTAAATTTGTTACAATTACAATTACACGGCAAACATAGGCAAATACAGATCAGCAGAAAATAACAGAATTGAAGAAAAAATATGAACAACATTTTGCACTCTTTAGATCCACCATCAATATTAAATAGACTCGTTCATATCGTTCATTAAAGTATTATAAGCAACTCTTAAGATAATAGTTATTCCTTTAACTCATTAAAATCCTCACATAATCACTTTTGTGCATCTTAAACATACATGCACTTATGAAAATTAATTATGAAAAAATATTCCAAAAAGAACGGAAAGATGTGCAAACTTCAAGTTTAAAGCGTCCATTTTTAAAATTTCGGCAAACTTTTTACTGATATACCTTTTGATGTACGTCTATCCATACGATGAGTTTGAGCATAAGATTGCAGCGAAAATCGCCGAATGCACTTCTCATTTTTATTTTGCTGCAAAAAAAAAAAGTAAAATAATTCTTAGGGATAGAAGCAAATTCTTCAAAGAGTTCTCATATAAATATATTGATTTAATGTCCGCACCAATTTCCTTCACAATGTATTCTATACAGGTGAAAGAGCTTTTTTACTACTAGTACGCAATAAGTTAAATGTCGTGGTCCTAAATGGTGGATTAACCAATGTCTATAATATATTTACTATGGGTCAAATAAAAGGGTTTGAAAAGTAGAATGTAGTGATAAGCATTAACATAATAATTTTTTAATCCATAGATATAATAAAATACTATACGCACCGTTTTATAATATTCATTAATATCCGAGGCTGCTTTTAGTAACAAGTAGGTAAAAATCAATGCGAACAAATATATGATAGGTTCAGCAGATTTTACATTCTTAACTATTCCTTGTTTTCTTTTGGAAATCTTGACGTATTTTGATCTAGTTGTTGATAAATTATATTTCTTAATCAAATTATTATCCATGTTGATTTTTTGCCTCTTACTTTTTGTAGGAGGCGCATTCTCATCTTTACGAACGTACTTTTCCTTATTCTTCAGACAAGTTTCAAATGCATTAATTTGTCCTTTTGTATGGTCTGCTATTGCATTTTGTACATTAAGTTCATTTGCTTTGATATCTTGTTTTACAAAATTATTTTCTCGCACTTCTTCATTCAAGCCACTTACGAAATTATATTGGATAAATATTGCTGATAGGTATAAAGTGAGGATAATTGCGAAAATTCCAATTGGTATTACATACTGGTGATTGGATTTATTTTTTGTATCTGATTTATTTTCCATATTTGATTGTCCATTAATATTAATTGTGGCTGTTATCATATTCAAGTTATTTGAAGACATCACAGTGCTAAGATCCATTCGGTTTAATAATTTTGTCCACTTTTCTCACAAAATGAATGGTTGACGCATTTCCTGTTAAATAAATCAATGTGCAAAGTTACTTCACGCTCGACTTAAATTACACTTAAATAAATATGTTCGAAAGGAAAAGGGGTAAGGATATGAAATTGATAAATAAATGGTGCCCTCTAGTGTAATATATATTGTATATTTCGTATATTGATGCGAAATATATCAAGTTTTATCATTCGACTTCAATGAAATAATATGCCGATCTTCATTTCTGTCTGTACGTCAGTGTGTTGAAATCATTCTGTTCGAAAAAATTAAGATATCGATTCCAAAGTTTAAATCTTATTGGAAGTGGAATTGGACAAATGAAAAACAAGGCGTATTACTCATAAAATATGGTACAGAAGAAAGAAAATTTACAATAAGCCTTGGAGGGTTTTGCTACATCGGTGGTGAGTATTCTAGAGTTAGCCTAAGGCAAATACACCTTTTTTACAATACTCGTTTATGATTATATTCTACACCACTAATGAAAATTGTTTAAACGCCCTTATTTGAAATAAGTCTTTATATGAAGAAAACTCGTAATCCTTAATATTATTTTAATGAACTTGGAGAAGAATAGTTAATTCTCCCAATAATTGATTGTGTCAAATTTGGGCTTAGTGGAGCAATTTTAGAACCCCATTTCATATAACGACATTTCACAAAGTAGCTTTTATACGATAATGACTCCCGTTTATTATTTCAAAGCAATTAATTATAGCAAAATGAATGGAACTTTATCGTGTAGGGTATTAAATGGTATAAGCGACTGTAACATTTTATCTTTTTTTCTATTAATATTAAAGTCATAATAAAGTCAAAGGGAAGTGAGAGAAACGCGACGGGTTTTCTTAAAAATTATATATTATAAATAAATTTTATTTTTAGTCTTTGAAATGGTGTACTTTATAATACATTAGATTACAATAGCTGCCTATGAAAACAGATAGTGAGTCATTGGAGAAAAGCCAACATTTGACTTTATATTAGACACATTATGTTACAATACTACTGTACTAAAGGTATTTGTAGCATTTACGAAAAGATTTGTTAGAACCTTTTATTTATTTGTCAATAAACTTCAAAATTTTTTTTTTACTATTTCGATAACCATAAAACACTGCGCTTCATTCCTCCCAGAGGTTATGCGCTCTTCGTGCTTGTAAGTTTAAAATAAAAAGTCATGGTGTTGGAGTGTACATCTATAGAAAATTGTGTGAACCAAATCATATCAACAGCACAGAAGTTGAAGAAAATTGGTTTTGTTGTAAACAATGAATGGATTGGCAGCCTACTATTAAAGGGTCTATCAGATCAATATAAACCAATGATAATGAATATTGGGAGCAATGGTAAACCTATTTCCGCTGACCAAATAAAAATAAAACTTCTTCAAGATGTGAAAATTGAGTCAGATGTGAATTCTGCTTTAATATTAAAAAAGTCGCATCATCTTAAAGCCCATCAGCCTAGTACGCTAAAAAACAAAAGAAATTTGAAAATGAATGGAAAATTGTGAATGGTATCAGTACAAAAAGAGAAATTGCATTATCTTGTCAAGTATGTGATAAAGCTAAACAACACAGAAAAAGCTTCAACAAAGAAGGTTCCAGGTCTTCACAACCGCTCCATGAAATCAGATGCATGTGGACCGATGGTAGTAAAATCAATAAAAGGATATTTTATTAAACATAAAAATGAAGTTTTAAACTGTTTTCGTGAGTTAAAGATAGAAGTGGAAAATCAATAAAAGGCCTCCATTCAAATTCTTCGCAAGGACAATGGAACCGAGTATGTGAACAAGGCAATGTAAAGAAATATGGTATCGTACATCAAACCACTGTACCGTACACGCCTGAACAAAACGGTCTTGCCGAACGGATGAACCCTAATTTATTGGAAAAGGCCCGAGCGATGCTGTTTGATGCAAACATGCCTAATTTTTTTTGGGCACAAGCTGTAAATACCGCTTGTTACTTAATTGATAGATCGCCCCATAAAAAGCTAAATCAAACCCCTGAAGAATTGTGGGGACAAAAGAAACCAAACGTAAGATATTTTCGTATTTTTGGTTGCACTGCAATGTCGCATATTCCCAAAGAAAAACGTCACAAATTAGACTTTAAATCAGAAAAAACAATTTTTGTGGGGTACTCAGAGGCTTCTAAAGGCTACCGCATGTACAGTTTTAAGCGAAAAGATGTGTTTATTAGCCGCGATGTTGTTTTTCATGAAAATGACTATCACTACAAAGGGCAAATGCAATCGTAAGAAGTAATTAATCCTACATACGTAACTATGGTTCAACCAACCTGTTGTTGAAATAAATAATGATTTCATGTCATGTTCAATAAGAGAAATTAATGAACCTGAAGGGGGAGAAATAAGTGACTTTGTCGATAAAATTAATGAAGATTAAGAGGACGAAACTTTCGAAGTGAAGAAGTTTCAGACAGTGTCAGATCGGATGCATTTAATGAACCACTTGAAGAAGAAGTAGTGGTCCCACGTAGGAGAGGAAGATTGAAAAATAAACCCCGAAAAGTTTACAACCGAAAAGCTTACACAGTAAAACAGGATGAAATTAATATCACACCTTTGACAGTTGAAGAAGTTGTAGATAAACCGAATAATGTAAATGTAGTGAAGACAAAGTGGGTGTTCAAAATTAAAAAGGACCAAGAGAATACCGTTCGCTATAAGGTTATGCATAGAAACACGGAATAGACTACGAAGAAGTTTTTCCACCTGTTGTACGATATAGCTTCATAAGATACTAAATGGCCTTATCTGTCAAGTTCAGTTTAAAAATATTTCAAATGGATGCAGTCACTGCTTTCCTTCAGGGAGACTTAAGTGAAGACATATATATTGAAAGGCCCGAGGGCATACGTGTTGGTAATAATGAACAGGTACTTAAGTTGAAAAAGGCTATATACGGCCTAAAACAATCAAGTCTTGTAACATACAACTTAAAACGTTCCAAAGTGGATACGTGCGTTTACTATAATCATACAAATGAGAAAATGACTTTTGTAGCAATATATGTAGATGACATCCTGATACTTAGCAATAAAAAAAATTGTCGTAATGAATTAATATTCAAATTGATGAGCGATTTTAAAATGAAAATAATTGGCGATGCTAAACAATGTTTAGGAATAAGAATTACCTGGAAAGGAGATGATATATATCTAGATCAAGAATAAAACATTTTAAAAAGATTCAACGTGACTAACTGTAATCCTGTGTCAACGCCATTAGATGTTAAAGTCAAACTATCTAAATCGAAGGCCCCAAAAACAAAGGATGAAAAGGAATATATGAACAGAATACCTTATCAACAAGCAATTTGCTTCTCAATGCACGAGACTTGACATTTGTTTCGCAAAAAACTAGTAAAGTAAAGTAAATTTAGTAATTATTTTGGCCAAGAGCCAAGATGTTCCAACTACAGTTTTTACAGACAATCAAAGTACACAACATTTGGCCTCCACGAGCAAATACTTGGCTAGAACAAAGCATATTGACGTACATCATCACTTTGTTTGAGAGAAGAAAGAAAAAAACATTGTTTGTCTCAAACCCATAGCAACTCAAAATATTGTGGCCGACAATTTAACGAAACCTGTTCCTACAGATAAACATATTTTTTGTTCATCGGCTATGGGGTTAACATCAAATTAAAAGGTTAACACAAATCTGTTTGAGTGGGGATATTAGACACATTATGTTACAATTTTACTGTACTAAAGGTATTTGTAGCATTTACGAAAAGATTTGTTAGAACCTTTTATCTATTTGTCAATAAACTTTTCATAATTTTCTTCTTACTCTTTCGATAACCATAAAACACTGCGTTTCATTTTGCCCAGAATTTATAATTGATTATAGTGTTATTGGGTAAGTCTGCAACGCAATGTAAGTGTTGAAAGAATATTCCAATGTTTGAATCTCTATTTTTTTTTATTTTATTCTTTATAAGTATGTATTTTAAAGTTTTTATCTTAATGTACATTTAAAAACTAATTATCTTGTGAGAGATTTCACTTAAAACTTCTATAAATTTCTCAGCCACCTTATACATAATATTTATAAACGATGACTGTCATTCTAATTTCCGCATGGTTATAGTGATATCAATTAAATAACGCACACAATGCAAGAGGTGCGGAAACGGTTTTTTTGAGTAAAAAATCTGCCGTGTTGTATCGTCGTCTCTTTTTAATGTTTAGCATAAACATGGCAATTTGTAAATAATAAATATACATTTCGTTTTTAATTAATTTTTATCAATTAATGAGTGGTCTGTATATATGTATACGTGCTCTGTTGCTTTTCACAAAATTATATTGTTGGTGTTGGTGTTCTTTGTTGTTTGTTTATAAATAAATAAAACTAAGTATGTACGTGGTTTCTTTAAGGTATAATTCAGGCGCACAAAACTATAAACAACTTATGTGGATATGCGTAGTAATTATAAATTAAATTTTCTCTGTAAAAATCAAGTATTTTCATATTGCAGTTGAACGGGAAATATTGTAAAACTGACTGCAAGGAGGGAAGGTGGTATGAGGCGTACAAACATAAAGAACGGGAGAGATAACGCAAAATGTGTGTGTGTGTGTGTGTTATCAAGTTTGGTTTTGTTTTGCTTCTTCATTATAGTTATACCGCACATAATTTACATTTATAAAATGTTTAAAACTTATTTATATATGTAAGTATATATACGCTATATGCTTCATACAATACTATTTACGTGTATGTGTGTGTGTGTGTGTTTTACCATAATTGTTAAATATATACTTTTTGTGTCAATATTAATCGATTCTTAATGAGTTTATTCGCTCTCCTCCTCTTCTTCTTCTTCAGAAGTATCTTTCTTTTTAGCCTTCTTAATAGGTTTGGCAGTCTTGCTCTTTCGTTTTTTACCAGCCCCCGTGTCTGTGCCACCATTAGCTTCATATTCTTTTACCGCCTTGTTGTATTCCTCCTTCATTTTTATAGCTTTCTGCTCCCATTCCTATTGGAAGAAGGATATGAAAAATAAAAAGCATTATAACCTTTTTTTAAACATTTAGGGAATTGGAATTGGAATTAGGGCCAGAGAACTAATAATAAAAATGGCTTTGCGACTGAACCCATTTATTTTTTTTCTAAAATTTAAAATTTATTACCCTTCTCGCCAAATTTTTGTTATTTATGGTACCTCACCGAGATTCGAACCTCGGTTTCCCATTAAATGGCAAAGTTTATAAGGCAAAGGACTGCGTTTCTTGGTTACTTTAATAAAATTAAGCTTTAATACAAACTAAGGGATACCGCCTTAAAGGCAATGAAAGGAAAGTGGACCCAAATAAAACTGACAAAAATAAAATATATACTCACGGTCTTATCTTTAATTGCTCTCCACAGTTCTCCACCTCTTTTGGCTATATCGGTTACTTTACTGCCCGGATTTTCTTTTTTAATTTGCTCTCTATTCTCGTTTAACCACAACATATATGCCGATAGAGGACGTTTTGGGCGTTCACCAGCCATTTTATATTCCAAGAAACTATTTCTTCTCACTCAAGCAGAAACCTATAAAAACAAAACAAAAAAAAAGTGGAAGAATCGTACCAAAGATTTCACATATTATAGATTTTACTGCTCTAAGTGAAATTTTACATAAATCCTTTTCTTCTGATACGCTCCACCTTAATGATGAGGGTATAATAAGCTTGTCATTCCATTTGCAACATTCAGAGGGACCCTACAAAGTTTTCAGCATCAATGTCTGAGTTGTTTTAGATATTTCTGTTCGTATATCTGTCTCTTGTTGACACCCTCATGGTAGTAAATCTTGAGATTTCAGATTAAAAACCGGCCCACAACCGATATATAATGTACAATTTAGGCGTACACATACTTATTTTAGGGTCTAAGGTGGTGGGTATTCTTGGGTTGGTCAAAGTGAAATGTAACTTTTTCACTTGCTGTTCTTATATTTATTACCCACGCCAATATCGTCCTTTTTCACAAAAGTGCTTCCATTTCTACTACTTTCATATATTGTACTATTGTTGTTGTTGCTATTTAATAAAGTTGTTGATTATACTGAATATAAAATAAATCGCAGCATTGGCTTCTCTTGTAAGTAAATAAAAAATTAACGCATTTTTGACCATCTTATATATAAATTACACTAATCAAATATGAATACATATACATGTGAAATGTTAGGCTGCATAAGGGTACACATGAAAAACTATGCATATATGTAAATCGCTTTTAACCGCTAATTATAAAATGTATTTGTTTGCATATATATATATATATATAAATATATATATGGAGAGGTGTAGGTACATATTCCACCAAGCAAACTACTATTGAGATTACTACATATGTGTGTATTTATGTAAGTTACATATATTTATATAATTTATCGTCATGTAAATGTACATAGGCACACACTTATGTATATACATACCTGATTGTATATGTGGCAATATCGATTATGTTTGATACAAGCAAATAAATATGTAATTGTGGGTAAGTGGCCTATCTACATCAACAAATGATAAAAGTGACACATGCGTAAGTGTGGTTTTGTTGTGTTTGTAATTATTGAATTGTTCGTAATTATTACTTGTACGTATGTATACAATAAATAATTGAATACGTATCCTATGCTTATGCATTGTATATGTGCACATGCATTCACATCTTCATTAGACAGTCTCGTTCATTTATTTCTATGTTTGCATTAGTTTGTGTTGTGTTTCTATATATCGGAAAACATCCGAAATATTGAAAAACGGATCGGATTAGGAAAACGGTGCCATTTCCATTTGCCACTGATGCTTTCCCAGATGATTAGATGAAGTTGAAAATTTACTTTACAGAATAATAGAATTTTACCAAAGCATTGTATGTGTGTAAAGATTTGTCGTCCCGTTGAATTTTACACTGCACAAATCTGTGGGAAAGTTTGTATTCACAAATGCTGTTACGGCGCACAAGATTACAACATAAAAGGTCAACCTGGAAGCAAAACACATACGCAATCATGCCGACGAACGCAACCGAACACACATACACAAAATCAATGCCCCTTTTTTAAAGTAATTCCATGTCATAACAAAGCACCAAAATTATCTCCTTATCAATATATCCTCTATCACACAAACACCCAAATGTAATATTATAATACCTAGTTAGTCTCAAAACACACACATATTTATACGTATAAGTGTATATATCGAATAAATGAAAATAGCAACAAAAACAACATTATGCAGCAGTGGATTCTCTCTATATGTTGTGTGCTGTTGTGGTTGTTGTTGTCAAAAGAAACAATTCAAAAAGTTATCCACCCTTGCACATCTCCAAATAAAAACTATCGCTAGCAATAGAAATGGATTAAGCGCTGGTAATTATAACGCATTGGCTTCCAATATGGTTCTCGCTTTGATTGTTCACGAAATAATTAGCATAATTTGTGGCGTGCTATGGCGTGAGTTAATTACACATAAACATACAAATTTAAATAGAATATATCCTTAGTGTGTCTATGACGAACAAACAGGGCACATATATCTTACATACATATGGGATTATCTGTTGCACATAAACCGGATGGAATGCCGCAGCAGTCGGCTAGCCGGTTGGTGGATTGTTGGCCATTGCGTAGCCAACACATTTGTTTACAGCTAGCCGAGCGTTTCACCATTATTGGGTTGGATCTCCTGCATGCTAAGTTGGCTCACATAACACGCTCTAAAAAGGTCCGTTATAACATAAATGTAAGTACTTCACTGCGCTTTTCTATTTGTTACGAAACGAGATTGTAGGAGCATTTTTGATCTATATATAGATTAGATATCTGACTACGATTATATCAACTTAACACCAAAAACTTGGCATCTCAATATAAACAAGATTTTTATTCATTATTTAATTGAATGAAATGAAGTGAAAATTCACAATTATTAGACGTTGGATAAAAGCAAATTTCTTGCTTTTAATAAACGTTTTTCTGGGTATGAGAGATATCGAGTAAAAGGCAAACTGGGCATATGTTAAGGTAAGGTACGGCGTTTTACAAGCTGAAATGCTCGTTCGTCTGTCGAACCAACCTTGACTTTCATGGTAATATTCGTAACTGTAGATGGGTTACCAATCCAAAGCGACATTTGAGTTCAAATTTCAACTGAAGAAACTTTCACTTTTTTCCTACACCGAGCAGAATTTACTAAGCCAAAGCCTTAGCCCACTCAGTTACTGAAAGGACATATATTAGGGTGGCCGTTATTTTTGCAATTTTCAAAATGTTTAACTCCCATCCCCCAATATTATTTTAATTAACAAACAAAAAAAAACATTTGCAACATTTCAACTTAATACTCGTTGATGTTCACGTTTTTTATCAAAAGTATTCGGATTCGACAGCATACAGAGAGTATTTTTCCGTTGGCTGGAATCATAAGGTGGCTTTACTTTCCATAAATTTTATTTTCTTGATCAGCTTGAAAATTATAATGATTGCTCCATGTCCGTCTGTATGTCCACATACCTGTTTTTGACATATTGTTGGTAAAATTCAAGCTGAAATTCAGTCACCGAGGGACTAGGATGCTGTACATACGCAGACGTTCTTTCCGCCTTATATCTAACATGTGGATACTTTCCCTTTTAATTTACCCAACAGTTGAACGGAAACTTTAAGATGAATTTTATATAAAGAGAGAGATCAGATTAGATAAAAAATTAGAGGAATTAAAAAATAACTAAAATTACATTTTGTGCCTGTTGTGTTGTTAATGTTAGCATTGTTGTTTATATGCTAACGAATATTTGTTGTTATACTTGCTGCCTAATGTGTTACTTGTTTTTTAATGTTGTTGCGTGTGCCCAAACAACATACACATCTACAGCCAGAGCTAATAGTGGAAACACTCTCTGTTCGCATGTTGCGCAAATCTTATTAGTTTATGTGATCATGATGATGGCGACGGCAATGGCAAAGTTTACCACACACTGATAACAGTTGCTGAACCTGAACGGTTCGGTTTGTCTTTCTTCCTTTAAACAATGTTTAGTTAGAAAAACTTGACTACAAATTAGGGTACAATGGCACCACTTTTGTGGGATATGAACTTATTTTGATTTGCACTTGAGTTATATTTACATATGAACATATGACTAAACCTCGGTTCTTGAGTGCTGAACCAAATTTTATATTGGCCGACTCGCCTGGCTGTCTGACTAGCACTTTGTCGCAAACACATGAACTATAAACAAGGTGTTATAAGTAGGTGTGTTTAGGTGTATGTATATGTATAATAAACCGAATCCAACTGATACGTATTTTGAGTGTTCCATTAGGGGGATACAAAGCGCGAATATATTTTCAGTCACACAAACAAGTCCATGTCATCTCTCATATAATTATCATACAATCCTATTTACTACAGTCGGCTAGCCGGATAAAAAAGCAAAGGCTGGCAGAGAGGCGGGCAAGCGGTATCAATTTGTTGATGTGTACTGAAGAAAGTATATGTAAGAAAAGTGAACCAACAAACATCACGCTTATACCACGGCTGATGGCCCATATAGCTGGCTTATACGTACTTGCGTCGATAGGTATGAATATATGATAGATGTGTAAGTGTATGTATTTGTGTGTGTGCAAAACAAGTGATATACACTGCAGGCGTATAGCGAGGCATTTCGTTCGTACATGTTCATATGTATGCTTATAAAAAATTATGTTTATATGTGTCTCCTCTCACGCTTAATACACACATTCAGTACATATAGTTAAAAATATATTTACATGCATTATACTGCGCCAGTACTGAAAACTGAACCTGAGACTCATTGAATTTTTGTACTGGCTGTACTATTCACTACTGAATATATATCGGGTATAATACATTTGTAATGGCTAGCTGCTGACTAGCCGAACTGAGCAGAGACATCTCTGCTGATTATGCTGCGCGCATCAGGCATAAAAATATACCATTGTACGCTTAAGGGGTGTGACAAGCGATGGAGGGGGCTTTGTTGAATTGTTCAATTGAGCAGAGCACCGCAAGGCAGAGCAGATGGCAGCACGGACTCTGCGTTAATATAAGCTAAACGACTGTCTAAACGGGCTCTGAGTAAACTGTTGAAACGACGAATTTTACGAAACGAACAAATGCGAATAACAACACACACTATACGGGTTCGTGTGCAGGCCATTTGGCAGAACTATGGCAACGCCAGCAGAGCAGCAACGACAAGTGATATAACCCAACAAAAACACAGTATATGACGCCAAAGCCTTAACAACCATTGAAAATGTACGATATACATACATAAAGCAAGAAGAGCAAAAGCAAATTTATACATACATACAAGTATGTACACAATTTATTGTAGAAACGAGCTGGTTACAGTTGCAACTTAACTTAGTGACACCGGTACATTCTAGGTATTCCGTGGAAAACCATACAAAATTCATCAATTATTCATTTCTGTTAATTCGTTTAACAATTTTTTTAAACTTTTCATGGAATAGTTACAAAAAGAGAAAAAAAAGAAAAAACTTCGCAAATATTTTATATGAACTTAAGCATGGAACAAACTGTAGTGGTTATGTATACAAATAGTTTTCTACTGCGTGCATACATTTCTCACAGCCAAGTACTAACGAGTACAGTGGAAATATTGAAATAAGTCCAACTCTAAAAAATGCTCAAAACTCGTGTTGGACTGAAGTTTTACAAATATTTTGCATAAATTTATTATTCTTAAGGTATTTGTAACATGGCTTTGTGACATGCCTCAAGTGTAAGCACGCTTTCGGTTATTTTTTTAACGTACTTATGCCAGGTTGTTTGACTGTTAATTACTTTGAGTTGTTTGGCTGAGGTACAGCTACAATCCATTCAACAAATGTACTGAATGTAAAGAGAATACATGAAGCTACAGTAACGCCTAAGGGAATTGGGACAGTTGCAGCAGTGTTTTAGTGAAATTCGATATAATAGCAATTTTTTCATAATAAAAGTAAAGAAAGTGGTAAAAATATTAATCCTACTCTTAGTTTAAACCCTTTCATAAGTCCCTGTCGACATTCTTTCTATTTCAGTATCTTTAAGTTTTAATTGTAACGTAGTGTCTATAGGTGAAGGGGCTGTAATATTTTCAATATAACAACACGTATTTTTTAAACGCTCCATACTCGATCTAAAACTTGATTCAAATGAAAAAGTTGAAATATTTTCAAAGTAATATACATATACATAAATACAATAAGGTAGTTACGGAGAAGAGCTGAAATTTTGTATAGATTCCATATCTATTCAGAGAAGGGGAAAAAGTATACAAAGTAACAAGTGATTGAGTTTCGTTTGTAGGCTTTCATGTACGTTTTATTTAATATGTACGCGTGCATATATGTTATGGTTCTAACTAAATCAATTTTAAGTTAGCATGTTGTAAAAGGGACTACCTTTGGTATCAGCGACTGACACAGTACTTGGAGTGCCAAAGTGGAACAATTTTTAAGGCCAATTAACGTAAGGGAACAGTTTTTACAGAAGAATTTTTGTGATTTTGTTCATTTAGTACGCTTAGTCCGTGTACCGTTAAAACCGCCACTGTCGATAATAAGACTTATGATGTTATCTAAATAGGATATATTTTTTTTTAAATTGTTTTAAAGAGTTTTAAATTAAATTCTATTCTTGGGGATAAGATCGGCATGATGCGCTTCGATCATAAGAAAATTTTAAAAGAGTTATCAATATGAAAGTGGTTTGGGTCACATCTAATTCGGTGAGTTCGAAAAATTGACTTAGACCACTTGCATAACGATGAGTACTTATGGTGTTTGCATATGTTTTTGAATTTTTTTAGAATTATTCGTTCATATGAATGTATAATGTGCGTACACACACAGCGTGTATACGTAAATTTATTTCATTTTTCAATGACGACCCAATATTATCCAACACTGTACTGTTTGTACATATATGTTCGGAAACGCTAACATGGCCTGGTTTTGTCAAGCACGATAAAATTTCTATTACAAAACACTAAAATGCGATTATACGAGAAACGTTGGGAATCCAAAAAAAAAAAATTAAATTATAAAAAATTACAACAAATATTTTGAAAAGCATTAAATTCATATCAGTTGAGTGTTTTATAAAAAACATATACCCGGAGCAAGAATTTGCCTTCACTGTACCACGCGTACTACATACTACATACTACATGTAGTAGCCCAGTGTATGTAGCCAAGAGTTTAGCGTTAAGGGGGGTGAATGCCCTCAGGTGGAGCAGGGTTAGAAAAGAGAGGAGAAGCGGCCTGTGGAAAAGGGGAGGGGGTAAGAAAGAAAATTCATTATACTTGTCGTCGTTAAACAATGAATAAAATTTCAGAACCGGCCAAGTTTTAGCTGAAACATACAGATAAACACACCGACACAAGCGACACCAACGAGCGTAAAACCACATAAAAAGTCACTGATGATAGGCGTACATATTTGCTAAGGTACAGGCAAACATACATACCTACATACCCACCAACATGCATTTATTGTAATATGTAAATATGTGCAAAAAATTGTACGTTTGTATTAATTTCGTATATTAAGCTTGTCTGAAACATGAAAAACACCGCAAGTGAGTGAATGAGTTTTAATACGGACACCACACATGCAACATTGCCCCGTCAAGGGCTACAAATAATCAGAAATATAAAAAATTGTTGAAAAGCAAACCTACCCTCCTGGCAAGCCAATTTATGTCATATTGTTATTGTGATCTTAGGTATGAACCCTTAACGGGACGCTCCCCTTTCGCCACTTTGACTTTTTACTAATTTTATTCAATATTTCGTTAATTCTTAACTTTACGTTATAGCGAGTCATTATTTATTGAAATGAAATTATTTATTGCGAGTCGAAACAAAAAAGACCGTTACATTTTGGTGCAATTTGAATTTCATTTTGTAAGTACTTGAAATGTATTCGCTCGTGTTCTGTCGTTCTCGTTCTAAAAATCTCCCTTAGCTGGAAAAAGCGCGCGCAATTTTTCAATATAAATTTTTTCTTTAAAAAAAAAACAATAACGAATACTGCTGCAATGACAAATTTCATAAGAATATGCCTTATTTAGCAAGATACACAGGGAAAGAGAAAATATTTTTTATGTTATACTTGTTCAAAAACGTTTTTTAGATAATAAACGGTATCGGGTTTTTGTGCTTTCGTTAAAGATAATGTATTGGAGATTTGCCCTCAAACACCGTGATGGATCTGTAATAACTTACCCGTTCAAAAAATTGATGAAACTTTTATTTAAATCGAAGCACAAAATCTTTTATTACTCGGAGAATCTTCCACGCTTTGCTGTGTTTGTTTGTTTGTTTTTTTTTTTTTTTAATTTTAATTTTAGTGTTCTTTTTTCTATTCTGTATTTATCTGCTCTCACACTTTTGTGTTATTTTATAACAAGTGCACACGAATAGATTCCCTGGCTGGACTTGCTTGCTTGCTTGTGAACGTTTCACAGTACAATATAATACAGTACTACGTTGTACGTTAGCTGAACATTTGTATGGTAGAAGAAAAATTTTCAAACGAAATCACAAACAGCACACAACCACCAGAGACAGAGAACCAGCCATTCAGTCATTCAACAAAGCAGGCAAACGTCAGCAGTCTCGTTCATATACTCGTATGTATGTACATACGATACGTATGTACGTACATATACATTCATTCGGTTTTATGGGGTTTACTCTCTTTATACACACAAGTAATGCGAATACTCTCTCACACTACCTACTTACTATTCGCCTCTTCATCGCCATCGCCATCGCCATCGTCACCGTCATCATCATCATAAGAGCTGGGTGATTATAGCCGTTGCCGTCGTCGACTTCATCACCACCGTATATTACTGAATGGAATGCAGCAACTGTTTGAAGCATTATATGAACAAATCAGACAGTTAAACAGTATCTTATCATCACAACAACAACAACAACACAAATAGCAACATGCATGACAACAACAACAATCAACAGTAATAAGTCGGATATTTTGTAAAACAACCGTAACCAAAAAAGAAAAAAAAGAGGCAGAAGTAAGCTGACAAATGGTTGAACTAACAGACAGACAGACAGATGAACAACTGGTCAGTTTTATTGTCGTTCGGTCATTTATTTTCAAAACTTTAACGAAATCTGTCAAGAATGACTGGCCTTTTGGTATATAATTTGTTGTTATTATTATTATTGTTTTTTTATTATTATTATTGCTATTGTAATTCACACACGAATATATGTATCAAATTGGATAACTACCTAGGTAGTATATGACAACAAAATAAAAATAACAACAACACATCTATAAAACGGACTGCAACAGAGCTTCAAACCTGAGGTTAGGAGACACAATAACAAAGATGTGGAAAATAATGAATTTTAGATGACAACGAATTGTAAACGAACTATTGCACAACATGTATACCAACAAAGCTATAGAACTTTTACATTTTTTTCGATAAATTTAGTTAATCACAAAAAAAAGACACTTCTCCAATTTTTGCTTTAGAATACATGTGCATTGTACTTATTCACAAAATCGAATTTTTCAACAACATTTTCGAAGAACTGTTATCCAAGAGATTAGTACACTTAGTAAACATTTGTCTGCCTTTATTTTGCACGTACTGTGGGGAATATTTATAAACAATATCTTTGTATATGTGCTCAACCTGAACAACATAATCTTAAAATGCAAATGGCAACAAGCTGTTCACCCTTGGTTTTCTTTCGTATATACAATGCATACATACATACATAAGTCTATGTAGTATTAAGGACCCTATGTGAGTTAACTCTATTAAATTTATACCCTCCACGATTCAGAGGTTAGAGATCCCACAAAGTATAGGGTGTCCGCCGGGAAGGTATACTACTTTGTTTTTTTCCATTGTAATCCTGGCTGTATGTGATGTGGCACCGTCTTGTTGATACCACATGTTAATCAAGTCCAAAGCATGCAGTTGTGGCATTAAAAAGTTTTCAATCATATCACGATATCACTCCCCATTCACAGTTACCGTTACGCCGTTTTCATTTTCAAAGAAGTAAGGTCCAATGATTCCTCCTGACCAAATTGCACATCAGAGTGTCACTTTTAATGGATGCAAAGGTGACTGATAAATAATTTGAGGGTTTCCCATTCCCTAGAACCGACTATTCTGTCTAAACACATATCCATTCAAATGAAAATGTGCCTCGTCACTCATTATGATTTTTTCATGAAAATCGGAGTTGTCATGGGCGAGCTGTAATATCCTATTGGCATATGTACGGCGGCGTAAATGGTCTTGTGGAAGAAGCTCTTGTATCAACTGAATCTTATATGGAAACAAATCCTTGTGCAAAGTTGTTCTTTGAAAACCAAGCTCCTGAGCACGGCGTCGGATTGAGGTTGGTGGATTGTTTTGAACACTTTCTTGAGCAGCAGTAATGTTTTCAGCCGATCTTGCAGTACGTTGTGGTCCATGCTTGGACCTATCACCTACAGACCCTCTTTCTTCGAAATCATTCACTACGCGATAAATAGTGCGTTTTGTTGGCACGTTTTTTCTCCCAAAAATTTCACGTAACTTTCTCATTGTCACAGTAATCGATGATTGATTTTGATAAAATATTTTAACAATTAAAACACGTTGGTTTATCGAATATTTTTCCATAACAAATTTGCCACGTGTCTCCTTCACGACTGCCAAAGATGACTGTCAAGACTACCAAAATGACGGCAAAACAAAGTAGTATACCTTCCCGGTGGACACCCTGTATGTATATCATGTAATCAACATCAAAAACTGAGTCGACCTCGACATGTACGCCTGTGTGACTGTCTGTTGTTGGCACTCTCACAATCCAAAATTTGAAAATATTAAGCTGAAATTTTATAGAGGCTATTTAAGCTATTTAAATTGGGCAAAATCGGGCAAGGGTTACGCCCGTAATCGATAAAAACCTATTTATTTGCCATAAAAATCGATCTAAAATTTTGGCTAAAAAGTTAAAATTTCACGTGATTCATGTACTATTGGAGGTCGCAAATATGTACCTGTCACGCCCACGTTTTATATGTAGATGTGGAGGATATTTAAGAATTGGCCTAAACCTAATTTAATTTTTGTTGTTATCGTTGTTATTGTTGTTGTTATTTTATGTTTCAAAAGAATAGGGCTTCGATGGATTTATTTAACATTAATAGACCGATTTATTTATACGTATATATGGGTCTGTATATATCCAGTCATTTTCGATTAGGTACTAGAAACAAATTATAACAAACATTTTGTAATTGTAAATATGTAGGCAATGTGGTGACTTCAAGTATTGATGAATGTTGATGATGAAAATAAAAATGGTGACAAAGTGTCGTTGATTTTTATTTTTTCACAATACTATGAAATATATTTTATGAAGCACTCCCTGAAGGTTTCGTTTAAGAATTTCGCCTCATTTTTCATTTTCCATATAGGGGTGTAAATGATTTCGATCCCCGACGTTTGTGCATTCTTGATCAGAATCAGTTTTTTATAAAGTAAACCCATTTAACAGAGGTTTCGTCCCTTAGGATTTAGAAAAGTTATTTCATTACCATAATAAAGGCCAATGTGTACAATAAGTGGGAATATAATATCACTCATACGACCACGCGTATGGTAACAGTTTATAAGTATGTATGTACCTTCAACGTGACCATTATTATTAGAGAGAAATTATCTCAAGCCAAAGTTATGAAAAAAAATTAAGAAAACCTCGGCTTGGGCCAAATATTTGATGATCTGATTCCAATCATCATCAAAGCCAATCAGAAGTATATGATATATTCCCTACAGAGTGCCTACGACTGCTTTTAGGTGTTGAATTACAAGTTTATTAAAGGAAAACCAGTGTTATTATCTACACTATGTGATGTGTGTATAATTATTATGTAGTAAGTAATGACCGTCAGCATAGTTGCCGACCTGTCAATTGGACTCTTGTTTTTGCATAATATGTTTCTCCAAACATACTCAACAAAATGTTTGTTTGCCACTCTGTTACAGCACACGTCAACATGTACACATACGTATAAGCGTTATGGGTAGGTGCTCGTACACTTATTTAGGTAATTGTTTAACGTGAGAAGATTTCATTCCACTCAGCAAGTATTAAATGGAGAGAATGGTGTGTATGTGTGTGTGGTGCTGGCACACACGCCATACGAACCATATGAACTCAGTTGCATATATATTTCAATACAGTTGCTGTATGAATGCTTTAGCTAAATGTATAACAGCGAAAGGCATACGCATACAACCCATATGAATATGTAAGCATGTGAATGTGTGCATAAATTTAATAAATTATGGAGTGATATATGAATTATTTCGCCAACCTTACTAACAAAGATATGAAAAATACAAAGTTGATACAAAGAGTTGTTTGTACACTGCCAGCCAAACGGATGGGAACCTCAGTTGCAATTTTAAGTAAGATTTTTAGTTGCCGTCTTTCAAACATTACCGCTAAGAGACCCCATAAAGTATATACCTAAATCGATCAACCTTAAAAATCTGAATCGGTCTGGCCGTCATGGCGATCTAATAAATACTCACTCAGACGTTTCTGTAATGTTTATATTGTTAAGGTCATATTGAGAGATGTGGATCTAAAATTTGGTAACATATTTCTAGTACATGTGCCACGCCCATAATCGATAAAAATGTACCTATAAGGTTGTCATTTGCTATATTAATAATTGGGTCATCTATCGATGTGCACAATGGATACGTTTACAATTTCCAAAAAAAATTTATAGGTCACAGAATACGACTTGTTAGTTAATATGTAGGTACATGCTACATCCACTGCGTGTACATTAAAGTGGAGCGTATTTAAGATTTGTCACGAAAGCAAATTTCGTTTATTTTTAAAATGGTATCTGGGTGGATGAAGTCGATTTTGCTATTGGAAATACTGTCACAAATTCAGTGTACCGTCTAGACTAATCTGTAGTGTTGGAAAATAGCAAGTTCAGTGTACATCAGAAGATAATATATTGCAGTACCTTAAAGGAGTTACATAACATGTGCATCACTTTCACATTCGAGTAATGTGTGAACTTGGCATAAGTGTGATGGCCTTCAACGTCCTTGTCTAAAATTACTATTTAATCCAACAAACATACTCACGCACATATACAACATAAATGAATGCATTAGTTAGAAGTTCACAGCTACGTTTACGCTATTTATTCCGTACTCCGTATTTAGACATGTGTGAATATTCATGTGTACGTAGGTTTCAAATTTTCAACATACATACATATGAAATCAATGCAGTATGTACCGTTACGATATCTGGCTAGTTAATATCCGAGTACATCGGTTGTACCCGACCTTTTAATACCCTTTTACCTCCAATAAAATTTATACTTTAATTTTTTTTAATTGTTCTAAGAAACCCGAGTTACCTAATGAAAAATCTTTAGAAGAAGAGATTCCAACAGTGGTTAAAAAGTTCAACTTTGACGAAAAGTTGGCGCACAAATTTATATGGATACACAGACATGATAAAATTGATTCCGATTAAAAGCAGGCCGCCTAGGGGTCACAAACATATGAACAAACTTAATATACCCTCTCATACGGTATAAAAAATCATTATGAGAAAAGAGAAAATTACTATGAAAGGCCCCGGCGAGATTCGAACTCACGATCTCCTGTTTACTAGACAGGCGCTTTAACCAACTAAGCCACGGCGCCATATTGTACTTTATTGTGATAAGCAATTTTATAAAATTTAATTGATATATACATACGAAGTGGTGATGCAAATGCCGGTAACGGTAAGAAATTGGCTTGTTTGTGTCTTGAGGAAAAATTTTTTTTAAATAATCAACATAAAAAGATAATATTTTTCTAGCGATCATTTCAGTTCTGTCATTATGTTGGGAATCTGCTCCTAAATTGAAGCCACTTTTCAACTGCTTGGTGTTGTTTGTGGTATATAAATATTGATTATGTCTACACACACACTCCTTTGCTTATGTGAGTACTTTCGTGGTTTTAAATGAGACGGAACCGGTTAAAAGTTATGAATTTGAAATTGTGCTCTTGGCCGGGGAGAGGCCGGAGATGGAAAATGAAAATGGGTTGTATTGTATAATAGGAATGTTACGATTTTATGTTTTAGCTTTAAGCTTAAATTTAAAAGCTGTGATGCCACTTCACAAAAGCGTTTGTAGCTTTAAAGCTTTCTAGCAATTAAAGAGGGAGTAAAAGACCGCATGAATGTTATGGTGTAAAAATTTAAATAAAACCGTTTTTATTTGTAAAATATAAAAAAATTTTTAAATATAAATTATATAAGCACATACGCATATTAAATGTCTAATTAATAAAACAAACAAAAAAAAATAATTGCAAATGGCTGCTTGCAACTATTTTTTTTATTGCATAAATAAAGTGGCAGGACATTCAAGTAATAACTTTAAATAATAAAATATTCAAGTAACTTAAGTGCTAATATTTGTAACATTTTTTTTTTTCAATTCAACACAAACACCATTGTGCTTTACATGGTGTCGATCATTATAATTTCCTTGCAATCAGCAAAACTTATAAATGTAGTGTAACAGTGCAACTTTTCATGGCTGCTGAACTTTTCTGCACACACGTGGGGTTGCTATGTTGTACAGGGTATGTTGCGTGGTTTAAATATGACACTCAAGTGGTATTTAATGTATTTACATTTAGAACATTTCAACAATGTTGCAATTATGGCTGGAATTGCAACATTGTTCAAACTTGCTTACATGGGAGTGAGGTGCTAATGAGTGAGGTGATCTTTTTGAAGTGATTGATAACTAGACACTTATTACAAATATTAACTATACACTTAATAATACAAAAGTGGATTCATTGCGTTGATTGCTTTGTTTATACAATTTCATTTGCGTCTCTGCCAAGAAACCCACTATCCTGATGATGTACAAAGTTGGATATACTTCTTAGACTTATAATTAATAAAGGGATTGTGATGTAACATTGACTCCAGCATCAAGGTTGTGAGTGGGCATTTAAACATAAGCGCATCTAAGCCAAACGTTCACTTGTTTTATGGTTTTATAGCTATTTTGAAGCTTGCTGTTTTTATACCCTAACGGTAAATTTATCTACTGGGTTGAAAGGTACCATATTGTATTTACTTAATTATTTATGTATTATTTAAACCAACCATTCCGTGGCAAAAGAGAGTTTCATAGGTTGGCACCTGCCACTGACCAACAAAGCATTACAATTATTGTCGGGGCCAATATTTATGAAAGCGTTACAAAAATTGAAATTTTCACAACTACTTATATTATTACATGTGTTATTATTAAAGAGATATTCGTTGTAACTGCTGCTATATGACCAATAACAATCTGGCTGATATCTGGCCTGATAATCATCATACCCCCACGGTGTCAGGCTGTTGTTGGTATTGTTCAATAGATGACATTCAATGATTCCTCTGTTCAGCATATTATACCACAATTGGTATTCAACCACTGAGTCACTGGGCACCTCAGGTTTTGAGCTAAATTTACAGTTATAATTGTTGCTCATTTTGTATAGCAAAACATTACAATTGTTTAGATGTGTCGGTGTGCTTAAGTGATAATTATTAGTTGAGTTTGTGATTGTTGTTGTTGTTGGTGAATAGTAGTTATAATAATCTGGACAATTGCTACGTAGTAAACATTGTTCTTGTTGCTTTGATTGGAACCGAATCGCTTTCATTCGGCTGTTGTTTGTATTTAGCATGCCATGTCACACATCGGTGCCCTCAAGGCCCCGCATTGTATTGTTTCTGCACGGCGGAGGCTGAAACGAGGCTTGAAAACGATCTTTACAACTGCCTTTGGAGACGATACAAAATTTATAAATAATATAAAATGGTATGAACAGTACAGATGAACAGGTCACTACCCATCCAACTTTAATACTCCACTCGGGATAATTATATTCCGCACCCAACATTTCCTTGTAGCCCAAAAAGGAGAATATAAAAATTACCTGTCATTGGAGCGAAAGTATCATTAAGTAAAATTGAAATGCTATCACCAGATATAAGAAAGCGTTTAATTACCAAGAGAAAGACTGGACTTATGTAAGACCAACATATGCGCCAGAACAGACCCGGCCGTTGGCCTAACATACTTTCGACATCCGCGGAGAAGCGCTCCACCCCATAAAACCAAAATACACCGGCCGCCTCAACAAATACCACAAACAAAATAGCCAAACCGGGTCCATAAACGTTCAAAAAGTTTACTAGAAAAACACCGCCCTTAGGGCGCAAACATTAAAAACATGAAATCACGTAAAACAAGTAAGACAAGTAAGAAAACTAAAGATTTTTATTGATTGTGGGCGCGTCTCTAATCCGAATACACTCATTTTTGACACATCGATGAAGCTAATATTTATAGATGTACAAACCAAATTTCAAGTTTATAGCTTAATTTTTGTGGAGATAAATAGATTTTTGTCGATTGTGGGCGTGGCTTTTAACCGATTTTGCCCATTTTAAATGCAAAAACTAAAAGTGCCTGTACAAAATTTCAGCTCAATATATCAAAATTTACGCCCGTGAGAATGCCAGCAACAGACAGACACACGGACATAAATATCTAGATCGACTCAGTTTTCGTCAAGTACTGATCAAGTATATATATACTTTATAGGGTATGCGACGCCTCCTTTTGGGTGTTGCAAACGGAAAAATAAATATCATAATTAAGGCCGTAGGCAAACGAAACGACAAACTTAATATACCCCATCCTATGTGGAGGGTATAAAAAGAATAAATCAACATAAAACATACATTACATACCATATACGAATAGATACGTTGTTATACCTACAAAACGCATATGTATTCTTGAGATACTTACATATGTGTGTATCTGTGTATTTATATATATTATAGATTAATCAATAATTACATTATATTTCCTTTCGATGAAGTCAGAACAAGAACACAAATGGCTCATTGCCATAAATTAAAATTTCTAATGTAATCAGGGCAAGTGGTAACAAAACGGAAACATGTTAGCATTTGATCACACACACAACACTCAACAATAATAATAAACAATCTTTAAGAAAACATAAAATTGTAAAAGTGTAGGTGTAGGTGTACGTGTGTTGTACATACGTGCCCGGTGAATAACACCTAACAAATGCACATACGTTAACTACTAACACAAATACAACAAATGAATTGAATTCAATTCAATAAACTATCACCTAACGTATGTAAGGCAGGGGGAGGGGGAATATGAACATGGATGGAAAAGCTATTTCTGGTATTCGCCAAATTTTGAATACACTTCACATTTGTATATAAACAGTAAAGGACTGATCTCTCCTTTATGTTCTATTAACTTGTGGCGAATCGATTAAGAATCATTTTCTAAATCGATTTAACCTCGTGGAAATTATACGGAAGCTGCAGATTGCATTTTTCGAAACATTTCGATGGCATTTAGTGTAATGACATATGACATAAGGTAAGGGTCCATAAAACAAGTAAAAACAAATGAAAATATTATAGTCAGTCATATCCGACTACTTAATGCCCTACACTACGTAGTTCCAAAAAGTATGCTACAATTAATAATAAGTTCTATCAGTAAATGCAGGTCATTGCCATTTAAATCATTTCGAGAAGTATCATTATATAGAAAAAGGTTCTAAAAATAGTCCAATCGGGTCTATATTAGGTACAGTCAATTATGAAACTAATTATTCATTCTTCACCAGATTCACATTTTAATACTGAACTGAAGGTGGGCGTGGCATATGCATTTTAGTAGTTACAAACATCCGCACAAACTTAACATACACAAGTGGTGCAGGGTATAAAAAAAAACTTTATCTTATAAGGCCCACTAATAGTGTGTATAAAATGCATTAACATAATTAAATTGTGGGCCTGTACATTATTCGATCGCGCTCATTTCATGTATGTACAGAATTTGACTTTGACGGTCATGTCTAGATCGATCATGATGCTATTTGATGCTATTTAAGCTCTCTGGGTCTTGTCAATCGAATTGCAAACTTAACTACCATCGTCAAGGGGGGAACAAAGCATAAGAGGAATAACATTCCAAGATACATAAATAATAAAAATACCAACAATTACAAATAAATTCACTTACGTATGTCATAGTGGGCAAGGCGCATAAGTAAATTCCCGCCAACAGCAATAGAACAAACAGTTCTCTTCGACGTCCTATCGCATGCGGATATTCATCACACAGAGCGGTAATCATGGCCTCTAAGCCACCAAACGTACTATCCAGTCCCAATGTGATTAACATTAGGAAGAATATAATGGACCAAAACACCGAGCCACTCATGGTTGCAATGGCTTCCGGATATACAATAAACACTAAGCCCGGTCCTTCCAGTCCCACCCGATCTATAGTCGTTTTCTGAACGTGAGACATATAACTATATATGGAGTCCAGAAAGTTTTATAATTAAACAATTAAATAATGAAGATGATGATGGATGATGGTTTATTACCCCAGTACTGAGAATATCACAAAACCAGCCAGGAAACTAGTTAAACAATTAATAGTGCTGGTGATCAGAGCATCGCGATAACAGTTATTGTGAAATTTATTATAACTAGACAAGGCCAATAGGGTACCAAAACCAGGACCCAAGGAGAAAAAGATTTGCGAAGCGGCATCTATCCAAACCTGAAAGAAAATGATTGGAAATATGCAATGAAACTGGGAACAAACGGTTTATATGCTAACCTTGGAATTCTTCAATTTATGCCATTCCGGAGTTAGATAGTATTTGATACCCTCAGCGGCGCCCGGCAATGAAACGCCACGTATCAATAATATAATAAGTACCACATAGGGAGCTAGCGCCGTTACCCACACCACCTTGCCAGCTGAACGTACTCCTTTCCACAATGAAAAATACACCAATATAAAAACGCCAAACACACACAAAGCCAAAGTCGGTTTAATGGGACCCATTAAATCCAAACCATTTGATTTATATTGCTCCAGCACTTGCCGCCTACAACACATGTACACAAAGTGAAATAAATTGTATGTCGACAAAAATCCAATAGCAAAATTAGTACAGCGACGCCATACATATTTGATGGGTAGTATGCGCTTATCGTACAGGATAGTAAATGGTATGAAAGTAAGAACTTCCGATTTCTTTGAGAGATGCTTAACTTTTTATATAGATCTTATACATAAGGTGAATAGCTTTTAGGGTGAGTAAAAAAGATGGAAACAGAAATTGTCGGGTTGGAAAGTTCGGAAGGCAACCATCAAGGTCACCACCGTTTATTCCAACAACCTCTGTATTTGAAGTTGTTCGAAAAAGTTCATCCTAAAACGTTACCCCAGAGTTTCCATCTCTCTTCCTCACACTGTGTGTCGTGTTTACTACCAGCTCTCGATAATATTTTAAATTAAACTTACTCGAAGAACTCTCTCGCCGGTGTAGTTTGATTGGCGGTAAAACTAGCATTCGTTACCGGCATACATGAGTCCGTATTCCACATGTTATCACACGATGTCCAGGGCAGTTTCGAGGTAAAGGAAGCAAACAAATAATAAACAGCCCATCCTATGATGGTGTTGTAGTACATGCCCATGTAGATGTCTATCACACATATAGCATAACCGACACCTGTTGAGTTTTTACAATATATAAACGTCACGCACACAAACGCATTTAATAGCTAATTACACATAAGAGTTTGAAAGCTTATTTATTGAAGTGTTTGTAGGGTTTAATTGATTGCGAGGAAACGGATGCATGCACACACGTAAAATTCATCCCTATTAGTAAAATGATACACAGAGTAACTAAAATTGCATTTAAAACTTTGATTGCAAGACTTGAAACTAAAGAAAATTTATTAAAAAACATACAATATTCAGTTCTGGGGAGAGGTATAGTTACAGGGTTAACTCGTAAACATCTTACACAGTAGCAACGGTTTGCAAACCACCCAGGTCCCACAAAGTACATAAATATTTGATCAACATGTTGGCGTCTGAGTTTATCTAGAGATGTCCATTCGCGTGTCGGTTGTTAACGTTTTTGGTCTAAAAATCGGTTAGTATCCACGCCCACATTCCACAATAATCTATCCATTAACTAGCTACAGGTACAGTTGAAAATCGTTACACACATTTATACTGAGTTTTTCCATTAATATGCGCTCACAATTTATAAAAAATCTTTAATTGTAAGGATTTTTATGTCAAAAATGATGCCTTGATGTGTTAAAGGATGTAA
Organism: Crataerina pallida; assembly: GCA_949710015.1. Classification (NCBI taxonomy): domain Eukaryota; kingdom Metazoa; phylum Arthropoda; class Insecta; order Diptera; family Hippoboscidae; genus Crataerina; species Crataerina pallida. The sequence continues at coordinate 268,323 of OX453293.1, forward strand.
TCAGATACTTGCCCATCCCACTATTGGCATTTTATATAAGCATGTGTAGGGTGTTTAGGATTTGCTTAATGCCAAATTTACTTCTTTACTTGTTTTCATTAACAATTCTTGCCCAGGACACTGTAAATAAACCGCCAATGCGAATATAAAGCTTTTTTCAAAATATATTTATAGATATCCTGCAATGTTGATTTGCTTGGGGCATCCGTAGCGGAAATTCAACAATAATTAAAATCTTTATAAAGAATATTTGCTTAAAATACAATTTACTGCGTTTGTGTTTGTATTTATCTTTCATAGCCGTGAAAGGTACAATAAAATGATTGTCCAGCACAAATATCTGAAATATTTACAATCACTACATTTCCTATAAAGTATTTATTATTTGTTCACATAGGTAGAATTGTTGCGTTATCAATATCAATTGATTTGAGTGTGATGAAACGATGGTTATACAATACCTATAAGGACCGGTGGCTCCCACGTGACTTTATTGCATTTTCTACACTAATCCATTATGATTTTATAATAATAATAATGATGGCGCATAATGCCTTCAGATTCTTATTTGTATTTGTTTGTACAACAGCTTATGAGGCCAATAAAACACGAGTTATTGTTTCACGTTTATGCACGTGATGAAAGGAGGATTAAAGGGAAAAATTATTCATTCCTAACTTTGTATAACACTTTGTGCTATTACGTTAACACATTTCTTAGGAATATTTTCCCCTCGAACTGAATGATTGCCTTCTTTGATATCTGTGACTAAAAGCTGTGCAGTGATTTCCTGTGCTCTTCTCGAATACGTACTTGGAAGTATATGGAGTTGTTTAAATTGATATTGTGCGTACGCAATTGTTTGCTACATGAATAAATAGTTCAACCATTATAAATAAACTTACAGTACAATACGTGTAAATGAAATCAATTTGGCTTAGGCCGAATCTCAAATACTGTACACATCTATATACAAACAGTGGGAATGCCCTGGGTACCTAATTACGCCCTCATTGTTTATTCATTACGCATGAACTAATAAGTCGGAATCTGCGGCATGTAAAATTCTTTCGTAAAGCGTGCCTGCCGACCACGCTCACTGAATGCCACATCGAAGTATGGACTAATTATGATAATGTATACTAGCTTCCAAATGTAATGTGGATTAATTTTGGTGGTTGTTCGATGGCCATCGCAGCTCTCAACTGATTCTGCCGAAATTGAATGGCAACCAGAGTAGCTGAATGTCTCAAAATATCATAATTTGAGAGCATAAACGCTCTAGAAAGGACAAACCCCTGGACGGATACGTCTAGATCGATAAAAGACAAAAAGTGGGTTACCCTCCTTACTATATATAAACAGTGGTTGTGACAACTACCCGATACATCCTACTTAAACGATTGTTAAAATATGTCTTGCGTTGCGTTTCAATTGGAAGGTTTGGTTTAGTGCTACAAACGATTTTTGAAGCCTTCTCCTAATAGTCTCAAATCAAGTACATCAGTACAGGGTTGAGGCCATTACAATATCATTTGAGTAATAAAGCCAGAATTTCAGCAGCCTGTGCATACGTACAAGTAGTCGAATACATTTAGGCATGCTTGGTGTAATAGCACTGTTAAATAAAAATCTAAAATCTAAATAATTTACAATACTAATAATGGAATAAAAGAGAATGTGATAGAAGATAATCACTTGTTATTCTGTTCGGTCGTGCGTTCGTTCGTCCATAAATTAGTTTAAACAATTACATAGTGCACAATAATTTTGATAAATGGGCTGACAATTACACAATAATTGTTCGTCGTTGTCTTCATATTCTTCAACTGAACTGCGATACTAATCACATTAGGATGGAATTCAAACTTACAGTAAAAAGTTGTAAACTTTCAGTTGCTGAGGCAGTGAAATTTTAAGAAACTACATACTGACTTACATATGGTGGCTGTGCATGTGCGGGCTTGAAAACTCATAAGAGCGCGAACAGACACAGATTGCTAATCAGAAATGATACAAAAATTTCAATGGACGGCAGCTGAAGTCGTTTTTCTATAGTCTTTAATACACTCTTTGCATATTGTGTAGCAGTATTCCACCATAAGCAACTGAAACATAAATAGCAAATGAAAATGTTATAGTCGGTCAAACCCGACCATTTAATATTCTACAGCACTTAGTTCCACAAACTATGCTACAATTAGTTCAGATGCATCAGTAAACGTGAGGCATTATGGAAGGACGCAAATTCGGCACCGTTGATTATTAGGAGAACTGGGCGAGTTCTAAAAGTGGTACGTTTAGCTTCAAATTTGAAACAGCCAAATATTATGCCAACTATTCTAAAACTAATCTTCATCAAGTTTTGTCAAAATATTTTAAGAATTGCGAATTTTCTTCATTTAGAGACTTATTTAATATAAAGGCGTTATATGAGAAGAGGTTCTAAGAATGGTCCATTTTGAACCATTTCCAAAAGAGCATATCTTTGAGTCAAGACACACTCTATTACCAAATTTGATTGAAATATTTTAAAAACTGTGACCAAAACCCTGCGCACAAATTTATGTGGACACACAACAGAAAGACGGACGCATCAGGCATGGTTAAATCCATCCATCCATAAATTCTCTAAATCGTTCGGTATAATAAAACATCCGCACAAACTCTTATTCAGTTCTTTCGTCTGCTGGATGTTTGTGTATAAATTTCAAGATATAATTTTACAATTTCGGAGGTTGGCTTTTTGGAAATTGGTTTGGCAACCCATTCAAATAACACTTATAATGGTCTTCCATTAACAGCTTTCGCAATTCCTGTCATGTGTATATATACGTGGTTATTTCCAAAAAAAATAGGTGCTCACCTTTTAAAGCTGGACATATCCGCTTCCAAATACTAATGCAACCGCAACGATGGAATTGTCCTAAAGCCAATTCCATATAGAACAATGGCAGCCCACCGAATATTAACATGATACAGTAGGGTATGAGAAATGCGCCACCACCATTTTGATAGCAGATATAGGGGAAACGCCAAACGTTACCTAAATCAACAGCAAAGCCAATAACGGCCAAAAGGAATTCTGCTTTTTGGTCCCAAGTTTCGCGGCGACATTCGGAAATTGACACAACCAAAAGATGCTGTAAAATTTTAAATAAAAAAAAAAACGCAAACTAAATTAATTGATATTTCACTTAAACTTTTAGACACTTGATTAAGATTGTTGCTATTTTTATATGTTTTTTTATAAATCTTTGGCCAGTTACACCTAAACATTATTTGGTTAAAATGATGATGCTGATGATTTGAAAAAGCAAAGTCAACAGCAGTAATAGAACATTTTGAACAAAATTTATTGAATGCCTCGAAATAAGCCCCAATGAACCAACTTCATATATACTATGTAAGATTATTTAGTGATGTATGTCTGTCGTTCTGTAATATATATTTTCTGGGTTGTATAAGTTGAGGTTAAAATTGTGGAGTTTTTGCAAAGTAGCTAGTTTAGGAGAACTGATTAGTTAAGTGAACGACATGAACTGATTCTCCGTGACATGTTTGATTTGGTTCGTTCAATTGTTTCTTGTTCTTTTAATTCAATAGGTTAAATCAGCCACAGTGTAGCGATACTTATGAAACTTTACCAACCTTATGGTTGATGATACATGAATATCATGAATGAATTTGAAGGATAGTTCCGAAATAAGAACAACGCACTTCGCGGACTAAGAACATAAAGTAGTTCACTACGGTTAAGAAAACTCAGGAGATCGCTTATTTAAAACGAACCAGAAAGCACTACAGTCTTGAGAGGTCGTTTTCAAACAATTGAATTGAGTCTCAAGTTTTTTATTTATTACTCACAAAAGATAAAAAAAAAATTAAATTTGGCACTTGCAACTCTTAGAGGGTTTTGAATGCATCGTTTGCTGGATATTTTAAAATTTTCCTAATTGTTGATTTTTTTTTCTTTCTTTATTTTTTTTTTTCTAATATTATAAAATAAAAATGTTTGCAAATGAGTGGTTCAACCACTGAAAATTTACCTCATTGTTCGCTAATTTTGGTGCTAATAGATCGGTTACTTTATCTGGGTCATCTTCATTGGAATTATCTTCATTAGTGGATAGTGGTTGGACATCGGTATTATTTGTCCAGGCTTCAGTAGCTCCAGAAGATTTGCTGGCAGGACCCGTCGATGTATTTAACTTCAAACTATTTGAAATTTCGCTGCTACTGTTAGATTTCCTTGAATAATCCATTCTGTTTCTTATACCATGGAGCGAGAAATGATGCTCAAAACACGATAATCAATCAAAATTTAATTTACCCACTCAAACTTCTGTTGATCTGCCAAGCAGAATCTCCACTAACTCGACGTCATCTCTAACCTAGAGAAGTGTTATTGTTCATAGTAACCGCAAATAAAACACAATCATCACATGTTCAGTTTTTGTCTGTTTTAGGCTAAAATTTCACGTATCTTTAAACCGCACATTTATGGTTCGCAACAACCATATAGACGATATTACTAAAACTGGTTCACCATAGTTAATTAAAGTAATGGATTTTGGTCATTCTGAAAATATTTGAAAATATTATGCTCTTAGCTCCACTCCAACCACTTAATGCCATCACATTACCACAATGTTAAATTATGCCTAAAGAGATGACCTTTCGCTAATGAACAAACATATACAGGGGGTTTAGATAAACGGGCGAAATCTTTCTGAACGTTATTCGGGTCCGAAAAGAAGGGAAGAACCTCCATAAATATAGGTCTTTTCGGCTCCCAAATCACGTCCAGATAGATTTCGATCGACTTTCTGAACACCCTTAATAAATATTAATGTCACTATATAGTGACCATGAAGCGAATTAAGCATTAACCCCAAGAAACGAAGAGTACGCTGATTTTAATTAACTTGACTGCATTTAAATAGATTCACAAACTACTTAATGAACCTGAAGACCTTAGCAATTGATTTTAAAAAATTTACCAAAAAGCTATATAAGCATCGTCAGCAAACCATCTACTAAATCTAAAATTAATCCGTCTTCATCCTTTTGCTTTATTAAACCCTCCACATTAGACGGGAGGAGTCAGATACATTGCAAAGTACATTTATACCAATCACCGTCACCTTTTTTCACTCTCACAGTCGTAAATTTTCAGATATTGATCTGAAATTTGGTATATAAATTTCTAGTTTTTGTACGCAGAATAAAATCAGTTGAGAGTCACGCCCACAATGAACAAAAACCTGTCATAAAAATTTAGCTGTGCAATTATATACACATTTTTATAATAAATATGGGCGTGATGTAATAACCGACACGCCTACACTTTACAAAAACTTTATTTGACATAGACTTCAACTTGCAAGTTCATATGTAATATATCCACCGGAAGGTGTACTCAACTGCCACAATTTCTATATAAATGTAGAGGGTGCTTAAGATTTGGCCTAAGGCCAAATTAGTTCTTTTTACTGTTTCACTTGTTATTGTAGACAACTTTAACTGATGTCGACTATATTTCCATGATTATTAAATCGACTTATTGTTGGACACTAAAATTCTTCTTCGAGCCTTTTTGCACACATCTACTGCTGTAATATTTACAGCTTTTAACAGCAGCAATGTCTCGATGGTAAGATTTATGAAGATAATGACTGTAGTTCAACAGCTTTCCCAGTAACACAGAATCTAGAAGCGAAGGATTTGACTGAATAGATGGACTCACTAATGCATGGTTATTTTTCTAGCGCCCTATTAAGTGCATGAAGGATGTCTATTTTTAAATCTCATGCCCTAAAAATACACATCCAAGCCATATGTATTTTTTAAGTAATTTTTTTTTTAATTTTCCACATTTTGTGATCAAATAATTTATGTTTTGTTGCAATATGTTTATTACGCCAGTTTAAGTTTATATTGCATAAAGTTTAATTTTTTTATTTCTTTACCAATAAATAGTTCACTGCTTCTACAACAAAACAAAAAGAAATAATTAACTTTAGAAGTATAATTTTTGAACGCGAAAGGAAGAGCCGATAAATGTTGCTCGCAAAACGTTTACACTGCTTAAAGCGGACTGACAAGCTGAAGCCTAAAGTTCGCCTTTTTATATGCCCGGTGTAATACACAGATAGATTTGGAAGAGTTGAACGAGGCCAACCAACGAGTTGGTTGATATGTACACACAAATATAACCGTTATCCTTTTGTTATTGCTTCTACTACGAATACTGTAACTGTTCATTATACATATGCATGTATAACGTTAACACAATTGTATTGAAAAGTGTCGGTAGCGGTGGTAGCTCCAATAAATAATTTATTATAGGAGGAGGAGCTGTTGACTTGCAACAAACTGTTGCTCGTCCTTGTTGCATGACTTTGCCTTTTCTAGGTGGATTTTTCATATCATCTTAGTGGTGTAAAGCATTGTCATTCAGTTGCCATTATCTTATGTTGTACTTTTTGCCATAATATATTAAATCCTAAGCAATAATGATTGCCACGTGTAGACATTTGTTGCAAGACGAATTATTTGATAAAAAGTTTTTTTCACACCGCCCCTCTTAAGCCCATCAATAATTTTGGCTACTTAAATAGGAATCTATGTATAGTACCTAAAAAGTCTGTACAGAATTTAGGTTTCAACTACAGACACATGAATGACGAAGGCTAGATCGATTCAGATTTTAATGCTGATCAAAAACTTATACGCTTTCTGGCCTACGTATCCTTAAAGGTGTTGGAAACGAAATTACAAATTTAGTATATTCCCCATCTTACGTGGGGGTGTAAGAAAACCAGAATCTTGCACAGTCGTCATCACCTAAACACTAAATGGCATTAAAGAGAGTACGAATACATGTAAATTTTTAACTTTTTGTCTTTTACATTTTGGGGAGTCTTAAAAAATTTCATTCGTTTCTGTTTTCGATGCACCATGACCGCATTGTATGATCAATTATATATATACCATGTTTTTAATATTTTTGGAATCATTATCTTAATTTTTACGACTTGTAAAAATGAGTTTTACTTTAATTTAAACGAGAAAGGGACTATTGGGTAGAACAACAGCACACGATTAGGCAATAAAATATATACCGTAAACCACGTCCGCTTTTGTAACCAATACTACAAAAATATTTATTAAACAATTTTAACAAAATTTGCTATATTTGTACATATATGTGTAATATATGCACTAATAGGAGCTTTCTCTTTTGCCCCCACACATCTCGTTTTATTTCAACGTTTATTACCGCATTAAATGTACATATAATTATTTTTTATACTATTTGAATCATATGTTATTAAGCGTTTACATATTTATTGGTAACGTTAATATTCTATTGTAAAAATACTCTCAAATGTATTGATCACGATCGCAATAGATTTTTATCTATTTTATATTTCACTTTGATTCACATTTATCAATGAACTATGTAGATATGGTCCAATAAGCGACTTCAAAAATAATGTCGAACACTTTGCGTTTATGTGAATGTATGAAGTGTTGAATTCAAATTACTATATTGTTATGCAGATCACTATAAAATTTCTAATCTCGGCATTTGAGAACTACTGAATATGCAAAAATAAAACAAATACATGAAACATTACAGATAAAAGCATAAAGCGCTTTACGCTTTTTACCCTTTTCAACCAAACTCGGTGCATTTCAAGTATTAATTTTATATGTATTTACATCATCATATGAAAGAAAAAATCAAATCATCAAAATTACCGTTAGATAAAACGGCAAAATTACCATCAAAACAACAAATAATATTGCGCAATTAATAAAGTTAAAGAGAGTGGAACAGAGATTAACAAACAAGTGCACAGACATTATAGTCTCTCATACTTATTTTGGTGAAATTCATTGAATATAACTGTTAAATGAGGGCTCTTATTGTATATCATTTTCACGTCAAAAGTATAAAACGTAGTAATGCAATTGGTGTTTCTCTTGCTTATGATTAGAGCAAATTTTACGTAAAAATGTTTTCAATTCATCCGAATAATTTAAGAAATTATGTTTCACTTTTATGCTATTTCTATGGAGCGGACTTCCTAAAATAACACTTGATTGATTAGTTCAATTAACTTAGTTCACTCTTGAATGTCATATACTTAAACTGTTGAGTACAGGATTCAATTCTTATTTTATTTCTTCACAATTTAGTAATGTATTACTCACCTCTTTTAATTTTATCTTTTCCTTTTTTTTTTTCCTTTTAATTTATATTATTATAAAACGATAGCTATTTTGCAATCGCACGATAACGGTCGTTTGCGCGATGCTACATGATGGTTTATAAGGTTTATAAGTACGATAATAGTTTGACGATGACGCTTTCTATCGCTTACGAAAATGAAAATTTAAAAATAACTATTGTCGTACCATCACTATCGCTTACGTGATTTCCCTCCTGCTGACTAAGGTAATTATAACAATTTAAGTTAAAGAATACAATGTCAAAAAAATGAATACATTAGGAAATCTGTTAAATTTAATAAAATACATGCATTTAACATCTAAACCTTTGCAACGCACTTCAATAAATTACTTCGTAAGATTTCTACACAGTAAAAACGAGTCGGAAACGCATATAATAGCGCAAAAATATTTAAGTGTAGCTGTTATCGGTGTACCCAATGCTGGTAAAAGTACCCTTATTAATAATATAATAAATCATCGAGTAAGCACAAACTTGTGGGCTTTTGTGAAATTTGATAAAAGGTGTCTTTCATGTATTTGTTCTATCAGATATGCCCAACGTCCTGCAAAGTACATACTACTCGCAAATCCAACTGCGCTATTTATACGTCGGGGAAAACACAATTAGTGTTTTATGATACGCCGGGTTTGGTTACAAAGAATCAAATGAAAAAACATAAATTAGAACAATCTTTTCAAAGTTCTTATCGGCACGCCATTCAAAGGGCTGATATAATAGCCGTTGTGCATGATGTGTCTAATACTTGGACCCGTAAAGAATTGCATCCTACTGTTGTTCATGCTCTAAAATCCTATCCACAAATGCCTAGTGTATTAATTTTGAATAAGATAGATACGTTAAAATCGAAACGTATTACGTTGGATTTAATACGCTCATTAACAAATGACAATTTAAGGGATTTACAAAAGAAGGTCAAATTAAATAAAAGAGAAAACTCGGTCCCTGAAAAAATTAATAACACAAATAAGCTTGGAAACCTGAATGAGTCACAGACTAGCTGGCGTAATTTTAGTGAAGTGTTTCTAGTTTCCGCTATAACTGGCAATGGTTTAAGTAAAATTCAGGTGATTTTAACTTGACCTCATTTAAGTAGAAACTTATTATGCTCGCTATCATTTTTTTTTAGGACTTTTGTATAAATTCTGCTAAGGAGCGGCCTTGGGAATATTCTAGTGACAGTTTTACGGATGAGTTACCTGAAGATCTTATAGTGGACAGTGTTCGAGCACGTTTATTGGACTATTTGCCTCAGGAAATTCCGTACAATTTGCAAACTTTTATAGAATACTATAATGTGGATAATAGTTGAGTATAATAGTTTTCGGCATAAGACTCTATATAACGAGTGTTTTTTAGATACAATATATGCATCTGTGGAAGTAGTGTGCCCTACAATACGTGTTGAACGTTTAGTATGTGGCGAATCGAATGGTCGCTTACGACAGATAACCGAGCGTGTTACTTCAGATTTAGTGGAAACATTTGGTAGACCTATTTCGCTTACGATTGCTACACGACCCAAAGAAAGAGAGAAACTTAAAGAAGCTAACGATATACAATAAAAACATGTCCATGTTCGAATTTTTTATTAAAATTACAAAAAATCATAATAATTTTAAGTTGGAGACAATATTATCAATTTTGTTAACAAAATCAGGTCCAATACCCAACACTGTAGCTGTTCCAGCAGCCAATTGGGTGCGACCGGCATCATGAACCATAACTGTAACTATACCTTGTTTTTTAGCAGCATTTTGTAAATGCAGCAAATCATCGCAGCCATTCTCTACCCGAAGTACAATTTTTGGTTGTCCTTGCTTTAACCAAGATTGGAGAATTTCACGTTGTCCTTTCATAGAGCTGCACTGTGCATCTTGTACACAAAGCACCGCCGCATGTGCACACTGAACAGCAGTTTTACCCTTAGACATTTTCAAATCACCACGAACCACCAGTGCCAACTTGGCATCAGGAAATGTACAATACTGACACCAATTCGCTACACGTTTAAGAAAGTTCTTTAACATTTTTTATTTTAGGTGATTGTATTTTTCACTTTGACTCTTTGTATAATGCTGCATGCATTCTTTAAATTCTTTCACTTGTTTCTGGCAAATGCGCCAGTCTCCGGTCTCAGCTATGCACTCTTGAACCTTGTAGTGATACTCAATACAGCCAGTTTTCTTTAGCATTAATTCCAACGGATCCTGAATACTTGTTTCAGACATTTCAACAATATATCATTTCGGAATTTATTTGGCTGGGTGGAAAAATAATTTTTTTTAATGTAAGGACCACAACAGAATTCAAGTCATTTGCATTGCGCATTGCTGCAAATGTTAAGGGATATATTTATTGATATATACTAATAGGTTGTTTATATTGACGCGGTTAAAGATCACATTGTGAAGGGATGAAATAGTATTTTTCATATTAAACTACTTTTATTTTTGTAGTTACTTTTTGAAACAAATTTATTGGAGTTAAAAACATTGAAAAAAATTTAATATTGCAACAAAGCCAAGAGGTAAAAAAGAAAAAGTTCACATTGTTAAAAAAAAAATTTTGGGGAAAGCACGGTGTATAAACCAAAAATTTAAGTGCCGAACCATAAATTTGATAACAATCAGGTTAAGAAGTTCTAAAAATATTTAATAATCAACTTGAACAATATCATTTTCTTGTAGAGAATAGAAATCCAATGTTTTTGACAGATTGTCCAAGGGGATAATCACCTCTTGACATTTGGCATCCCTATAACGTAACTGAGGCGTCGTGTCGATATTATTTAGACGAAAATGTTTAACGATCAAGCATAATAGAGTCTGCACACTTAGTTGGCGTGGGACTTTTTTTTCCCACAACTCTCCCGTACGCTTATTTATAATAAAAATCTTGATAAAGTTTGGTGGCCTTTTATTTATCCGTGGTATAAATTCCGCAGGAGAACCGTATTCTGTAAGATATCATTTAAATTTAATGCTACTCGCGCTTAAATTATTTAACTCACTTTGAATTAGTGAAGCATAGGAGCGATGTTTTTTATCGAATTCTCTAAGTGAATCGACGGATTTGGATGCCTCTAGCCACTCCAGAGCGTACTTCTTCCATATATCGTATTCTGCTCCGCGCCTTTCTTCAGGGGATATTTCTGTTCTGTTTAACATTTCCAAACTGGTGATTAAAGCCGCTGCATTGACCAACATTTCATCAAAATTGGATTTCATATGTGTTGACTTGCTTAACCGTTTCAGATTGGGCAATTTGTCTAATTCATTAAATGCATCCACTTCGTTCCATATGGGATTGTGCAGCAAATTTAATTGTTCCAAAGCCACAAACATATCCACCTTAGCATTTGGTTCACAAGACGGCAACTTAATCTCTTGTATGCCATTGTCCATGAGATTCAACGAGACGAGAGTCTTAATATTACCCAACTTGCAAATTTGATCAAAATCCATGATTTTGGTATGCTGTAAATCGAGTTCTTTTAAATTTCTGAAAATTTCCTTAGTGTTTACCACACTCAGTTCACTAATGGGATTTTCTCGTAAACCTACTGAGTGTATATACGGCCATAAACGAGTTACTTGCACAATTTGTGACCATTCTTTAAAATCGCAATTTCCCAAATTGATGCATTTCAAGTTTTTGAAAGCAAGTGAAATGTCATCAATTTCAGTATCACTGGGCGATACTAAACGATTGGAACTGCAAATATATTTTTTATAATTCAACGAGTGGAACTAATAGTATAGTAATATTCGCCTTTACCTCAAATTTAAATTTGCCAAGGTTGGTATTTGGGAACATATCTGGGCCACAGTTGCCCAATTCCATATCAAAGTGTGACTCAAATTCAAGTTGGTTAGTGAAATAAATTCTTTCAAATAACCCGCGCTGTTAACGGGACAATTCGTAACACTAATATCGGTGAGCTGTTCAAATTTGCTTTGTTTATGAGCCAATTTTTCTAAGCCGACCACCTCAAACAATGTAGCTTGTACACATTCCTGAGCCTCATGCATTAAACTGTGATCTAAACTTTTTTCGGAATCACATAAGTAGCGTTCGCGTACAGCATCCTCTAAAGATTCAAAAGGTCCAACTTTTTCAGAACGTATAAAACTGGCTGCTGTTGGATGCATACTATAAAAATAATGCCTGCCATCTACCGTTCCGTTATGCTTCCCACGATGAGGATCATCCCACTCAATACCCAACCAAATACCACTGAAACCCATGACCTAATGCAAACAAATATGAGCATTACTGTTGACTTATAAGTTCAGGATTGGATTTAAAATAAAAATTTCATCTACCTCTCCCACATAGCGTACAGTACCACAGTTATCACCAATTTTTATACGTGTTCCCAAAGGATAACGCAAGCAGGTGTCGGTTTCTTCCAGTAAACCAACCATTGTATGTAGATGTTCTGCGGTGATATTTACTGCTACGTGTATTTAGGCTGCGTGACTTTATATAAATAAATACACTAAATATGAAAATATTCAATAAAGTTCTTTTTTATAAGTTATTTATTAAAATGTTTTTTGCGTCAGCTCGGAAAGTGAGTAAGCAAGTACCCAGAGTATATATTTATATACTGTATAGAAATCATGCATTAAGGAAGCGCATACAGAATGTGTGCATATGCGTCAATGAAGGAGTAGTAAATCAGATTCTATGCAGTAAATGGGAGCAATACATATTTTGCGACATTAAAACAATAATGAAACACTAAAAATTAGAGCAGTACTTATAGGGATTATAAATAAGAAGCAACACCCATGGGGAGAGACCTTACAAAGTATTTATGTTCTTGATCAGCGTCAACAACTGAGTTGATCTAGATATCTATGTCCATGTGTTTGTCTGCATCATCACGGCGTAAATTTTTAGAGCAATATATATGTATATATATATATATATGCAGATGTGGAGGGTATATAAAATTTGCCTTAAGCCAAATTTAGTTTTTTTACTTGTTCTTTGTAATTTATTGTATGTAAACGCTTTCACTTGTGTCTTATTTGCGGCTAAATATATTTAACTCATATATTATAATTTGTATATGATTTATTACATTACGATAAAATTTTTTTGAAAATAATCAAAGTCAGCTAATTTTTCTTTGTATTGTTCAATAAGAAGAAAAAGCCAAATGTATTATTGTTTGTAAATTTATTTGCCTCTCCTTTGTACTCGAACTTTCATACATTTTTCACATATGTATGCATACATATATTTATATAGAAATTGCTTTTTTATAAAAGAAAAGCTGTGGTTCCCCTGATTTGTGATTTTAATCTTGAGTTGAATAATTTTCCTTTTCAGTCTTGCGTGCGATAAATAAGTACAGAGATTAAAATTTTTGGTACTTTGAGCTTCTTTAAATTAATTAATAAATATAATATACATATATATGAGAATAATTTTCCTTTGATTAAGTGGTAAGAATAATACTTGAGAAAGCGTTTGCTGAAAGAATGGAGCAGACATCTAAAGATGCAGTGGTAATGGTTTCAGGTTGTTCTTTTATATTATTTGTGAATATTTTGTTTTAATGTAGATGAAGCCACGTTCATATCAGCTTGAATTGGTGGACTACCTTTGCGAACGCAATGGCATTTTGTATTTGCCAACGGGAGCGGGTAAAACCTTCGTGGCCATTTTGGTTTTGAAACGTTTATCACATAACCTGCAAAAGTACGTAATTTTATCGTTTTCTTTGTTAAAATTAACAAATGAGTGAAATTGTTTTCATGCAGTACGGTAGCAAATGGTGGTAAACGTAGTATATTTATGTGCAATACTGTGGAACTGGCTCGTCAGCAATGTATAGAGATTCGTAAATGTACTAACTTGAATGTCGGCCTCTTTATTGGTGATCGAGACGTAGACAATTGGAGTCGAAAGAAGTGGCAAACAGAGTTTGACGAAAATCAAGTATATCTGCTAAGACATAATTTTCAGGCATAATGTGTATGTTTCATAATTTATAGGTGTTTGTTGGTACCGCTCAAGTTTTTGTTGATATAGTGATACAAAATCTTATCAAAATAACCGATTTCAATTTGGTGATTATTGATGAGTGCCATCATGCTACCAAAAATCACCCTATGCACACGTTTCTCGCACTTGTCCAAAATGCTGCACAGTTCCAACAACCTCGCGTCATCGGCTTAACGGGAGTTTTAATCAAAGGTAACAAATTAAATGCTATTGAACAAGAACTGAGAAATTTGGAAGTTTGCTGTCGGGGTAACATTGTTACCGTGCGCACTATGCAAGAATTTCACAATGTTATGGTGTAAGTGACAATTCTAAATAATGACTATAATAGAGGTTTCTCTTATTAAAATAAATCTCCTCAGATACTCTACCAAGCCCGAAGAACAAATGGTCACTTATAACTCCAACAATTACACATACAAAGTTGAGAGCAAAATTAATACGATTATCGAAAAGTGGAGAACTGCCATTGATCGTTTCGATATTGGTACAGTAGTCGTACAATTAACAAAAGGTTTAACAAAGCAACGAGAACCAAATAAGAAAAAATTTGTCAAAAATCTAATTGACGATTTTGTGTATCAGATGAAGGACTTTGGTTTATATGCCGCATCTGTGGCTATCACATCTCTTACTATTGAATTTGAAGTTAAGAAGCGGCAGGCTGAATCGATAGCTCTACGCAACATGTATCGGTATTGCGTTTTATGCTGCGAGCAAATCAGACACTTATTAGTGGCTGAGCTTAAATCAATGGTGGATGAGGAGGACAATGCAAACACGCCTATACGGGATGAGGCCTGCCACACCAAGAGTGTTATCCTCAACTATAGCACATCAAAAATGACAACATTTTTACGAAGTCTAACAAACATTTTAAAAGGCAAACAATTCAAAGATGTCGCATGTTTGGTATTTGTGCAAAGGCGTTACACCGCCAAGTGTGTGTTTTATGTGCTACAGAATTACATGAGGGTGTGTCCTGAAATGAAAGATGTCATCGTTCCACAATTTATGGTGGGTCGAAAAAACATTATAGCTAGCATTGAATCGATTTTGGACACAAAATGGAATAAAAATGTGAGTTTCAGCATATATGCCACTTAAAATAGTATAAACGTTGTTGAAAATTTTTTAAAACAAAGGTCATGGAACAGTTCCGTCAGAAGGAGTGCAACCTTGTAGTGTGTTCAAGTGTTTTAGAAGAGGGCATCGATGTACAAGCCTGCAATTATGTGTTTGTCTTGGACGAATTGGTCACATTTAACTCGTATATACAGACAAAGGGACGCGCTCGGAGCAAGAACGCTTTCTACACAATATTCTGTGATAACGCCAACCGAGCAGGAACAATGAATAAAATACACTCATACAAGAAGGCGCATGAAGAAATTAGAAACTTTTTGATGACGCGCGTTCTAAACTGTGAAGAACCCAATATGGATGAAGTGGCCCACCAATTTGCTACATTAATACCGCCTTTCCAGATATCGAGTGGTGCCCAACTGGTAGCTACTTCAGTTTTAGCACTATTGAATCGCTATTGCCAGGCCTTACCATGGGACTCATTTGGCAGCATACTACCCTGGTTCTATAAATTGCCATGTGATCTCGGTTGTCAAGTCGCTTTAGAACTACCTCTACAGTCCACTCTGAAAGAGACTATTAAGGTAAGCAATTGAATAGAAGTTGTGCGACCTGTTCTCAAACAACAGCTTATTCGTTATTATTCTTAGAGCGATGTTATGAAAAATGTTAAAGAGGCCAAGGTGTCGGCGGCATTCAAAGCGTGCGTAAAATTATATCAGTTAGGGGAATTGAACGATCACCTGTTGCCCATTACAAAAACGGAATGTATCCAAAAGGTGTCTGACGATTTGTTCAAACACTGGAAAAAGTATAACGATGACGGTAAACAATTTTCTAGACTCGTAAATATGTACAGTCTTAATAATAAGTGTGATAATTGCAGCGGCAGCAAAAAATTGCGGTAAAACATATAATCGTTTATACGATAGGCAATGCCCTGTCGAATTATATGACGCTTTACCAAAGGTTCGCCAAAAATGTTACGCTTATCCTATGAAATTTCTGGTAGATTTCCGATCGAATCCCTATAATGAGCATGTGGTGAAATATTTGGGTTCCACGTCAACGTTTGCTATTCTACTTAGAAAATCTTTACCCAAAGTAGCGGAAATGCCTTTATTCATGTCACAGGGTAGGTTACGAGTTCAAATAGCTGAAGAACCTATCGAATGCATGGTAAACAGCGTACGCGAATTAGAAAGTTTAGAGGGTTTCCACACCATGCTCTTTAGAGATCTACTCGAATTGTGGAAGGGTTTCTTTGTGATTGATCACCGCAACAAAGAAAATGCGTACTTAATTGTTCCAATAAACTCGTCAAATGCTATTGATTGGGATTTGGTGGAGAAATTTCAACGTTTGGTGCCGACTCGACTTTATCCATTGGTTGAGCGAAGTCGCAAATCATATCGGGCCGAAGACTTTCTCGATAGGGTGGTTACCAAATGGTATAACGAGATGGAAAATGAACGTTTCGTTGTGACTAAGGTGCGTCACGACTTGAACCCGTTGAGTTCGTTTGACGGCAGTAAGCATTACGCTGAATATTACAAATCACGCTATGGCGTTATCACATCGAATTGTACGCAATTTCTGTTGGAAGTGAAAACGTTAACCAAACGTCGGAATTTCTTCATTAACGCTATGGGGAAATCTATGGAAATTAAAAAGGAACGCAACGAGATTATATTGATACCAGAACTGTGTCACAATTTCAACTTTCCAGCCGATATGTGGTTAAAAGCATTGTTCTTGCCCACCATCTTACATCGCGTCTATTACACGTTGCACGCCGAAGCTTTGAGGCGACGTATTAACACATTCTTGGGCATTGATAAGCATATTAAGGATTATAAACCTCACGCCCTGATTGTGGATAGCTCGTTGAAACGGGCTGTAGACTATGATGGCGTTGCTATAAAACAGGACAAGGTTTGTGCACTCTTACCAATTATTTCATTCAATCGATAAAAGTATACATATGTCCCACAATCGGTTTTTTATGAACACCCACATTCTTAGCTGAGGAGTAATATACGTTTTGAATGTCCTCCGAAAAGCAGCGTTACGGTCTAACCAAAACGAACATCTTAGAAACACATGTAGGGTTGTTTGTGTACATATTGTACATGTAACAAAAGTCAAGTCGGTGAGAAATTCACATATCGGCATATCAGAAGCTTGTGGTGGAGATTGGCCCAATAATCAAGTATATGTAGCAGGCATGTTCGGTTTTTAATCAAGGAGCTTATATTGTTATTACTTGTACTAGTAATGGAATTGAGTAGGTCTCTAAGACCTACCAGTCAGATCAGCCAAGCCCAAGTGACGTTCTAATTGTTTTATTTATTTACTTTTTTTACTTCTGTACAGGAATGTAAAAAGTTTTTAAGCACACTAAGCCCCAAAACACACATGCAACAATTTAAAGTTCAAAACCTGGATGTGCCTTGGAAGGAATACATGGAGCCCGTCGATTACTCACGCCGGCTAATTAATGTATACCCCGTAGAAATCGACTACTATCATAATTTCATAAATGGATTGGTGTCGGACATTGAGAAAATGCGTATTGTGGATGAGGAAATTTGGACCCAATCCCAACTGGAAATGCCCAATATGAACGAATTGAGCATGCCCAAGCCCTCTCGGAATAGTTTGTTGTTGGGTAAAGTGTCTAACATATCAAAGTTGACTATTAAACATGTTCCAGAAAAGGACAAGTACCATTTAGATATATTGGAGCGTAGCCTTAAAGGTGTGTCTGATCTACAATCAGCGGAACAATATGAATTTTTAGCAGCCATTACCACAGCTGCAGTGAATGATGTATTTGACATGGAGCGTTTTGAGTTGTTGGGAGATGCTTTTCTTAAGTTTTCAGTGTCTCTGTACTTGGCCAATAAGTATCCCAAATGGAACGAGGGTTATTTAACTACTATTAAGGGGCGTGCCGTCTCCAATCGCAATCTGTTGTATTGCATGTTGGAAACGGACATTTGCCGTCGCATTTGTGGCAGTACATTCTCTCCATCTGTCTCGTGGTTGCCACCATTGGCTGCCCTGCCCAGCAACTTGCTACAATTATTGCAAGAATGTAAATGGCCTGCGCTGGCCAATTTGTCTCCGGATGATTTCTATTCGATGCAATTGACGGAGGAGGAAATTCGTACCGGCGTGTGCCAACCTGATAAACTTTCGCGCTTTGTGCAAAGTTGTCGGAAGGCGGAAGAAATGGCCGCTGGCAATGTAGAGATGAATATTGATAATGACATGAATATGTACATTTATAAGGAAGCGTTGCGTGACAAAGTGGTTGCGGACACCTTGGAGGCTATCTTAGGAGTTTGTGTTAAAAACTATGGCATCCAGCGCATATTCCAAATGTTGGAGTTCTTTGGAATTATTCAACCAGATCCAGCTTTTCCTTTGAATAATCTATTGCAGTTGGAGCTCAATATTAGTCCAAAGCGGGTCAACGTTGAAAGTAGAAATGTTGATAGTTTTCTAGTTAATCGGCTCATGTTGGAGAAGAATTTGGGTTATACGTTCAAGGATCGTACATATCTGTTACAAGCTCTTACGCATCCCTCCAATCCCACAAACCGCTTGACAGGCTGCTATCAAGAGTTGGAATTCATTGGCGATGCCATACTGGATATGTTGGTCACTTGTTATATATTTGAACGGTTTGAGTATATGACACCCGGTAAAATGACTGACATGCGCATGGCGCTCGTTAATAATATAACTTTGGGGTGTGTGTGTGTGCGTCACCGCTTCCATTTATATATGCTATACGAAAATGCTGCCCTTGCTGAATCTATTAAGACGTTTGCCGCATTCCAAGAAACACAAAACTATTACGTAACCGATCTGGTGCGCATTCTTTTGGAAGAGGATTCCAACGATTCTTTAGACGAGGACGACACGTTTGAAGACGAAACGTACGATTACGCCTCCAGCTGCAACACCAAATGGCCAGAAAACAACAACAACACCAAGTACAATATGTCAGGAAACGTGGATGTTCCCAAAGCGCTTGGGGATATAGTGGAAGCATTAATAGCTGCCGTTTATCTTGACTGTAGAGACTTGAAAACAACATGGCGAGTAATCTATAACCTGATGGAGCCGGAAATACTTGGATTTGCGGCTCAAGTTCCAATTGATCCGATTCGCCAATTAAACGAATATAAAATGATCAATGCCACATTCAGCAAACCAATTGTCGACAATGATACGGTTTTGGTCAAATGTGCGTTCAATTGCTTGGATAAAAGAACTGAAGTGAATGGATTCGGGAGTAATATAAAATATGCCAAGAAAGCGGCTGCTAAACATGCTTTACGAATCTTGAGTAAACATTCAAATTAATTAATATTTTTATATGAACCATTTAACCAAATCACAAAGTATATATATTCTAAATTGTATCTGTCTGATTATCTGTCCAAAAGTGTGTTCATTAGTAATCTGTAGTAATCATTCTCTTGGTCGCAATAATTGTGAATTTGGCAGAAGTGCTGATAGTTTTGATAGTTTCAATACGCAGGCAGACCGCTCATGCGACACGCAAGAAAAGCTAAAAAAGGAGCACTTTCTAACTAAATAGTCGTATTCAAAATATTGCGACTAAATATTTTATAATTGGAAAATACGTATACAAAGTTTTGGGTAATCCTACGCTACGGATATTACTTCGCAGGAGGAGATCCGCCATTAAACGTGCTTTGTACCTGCTTGTACGTCTGTGTGTCTATCTATGTAAATATGTGCGCAAGGTATAGGTTCCATTTTTATACCCTGCACCTGTAATAAGCGGGTATATTAAGTTTGTGCGGATATTTTAAGCGACTAATGCCACACTCACTTTTAATTACACTGATACAAGAACATGTATTGGACCAAAGAGGTACCAATATGAAAATGGACTGAAATGATGTGGTGTAGAGTAGTTGATTGGTTTAATAATTAGTTGCACCAATTTGGATGCAATCGCACCCTATAATAAAATGTTACGAAGTGATTTATATGGCAATGCCACCCTTTTACAGATGCAATTTAATTATTACATCATTAATTGTGAAATTAAGTGGTGCAGGGTATTGAATTGTCATATAGAATTGACTATAATATTTTTACTTCTTTGTTAAATGTGGAATTGCGATGACAATACTTTTTGCAAATGGAGTACATGGATGAAAGAATGCAAATATATTCACCAATTTGCACATTACCGCCATACGTATTTTATAAAAGTCTCAATTATAAATACGAAATGTTATATTCGATCCATTGTGCTCTCTATTTATAGCTAAATTCGTTGTATTATTATTAAGATGGTTTAACCTCCATATGCATTGTAATGTGCTTTTATTTTAATCTCTATAATTAAACCCCATACCACTTTAGTTTGTGTCAGAGAATTTTTATAATCCTCTTTTTCTCGAAGTGAGGTATGTGTCAACTCATCAACTAATTGTGGTGTAGGGTGTTAAATAGTCAGGTACCACCGACCATTCCAGTTTTACTTTTTTATATGGCAATAAATGAATGCTTGCTTTTATGTTTATGAGTTATACTTAAAACTTGGAAAATGTTACATACACCAATAAATACAAGTATGGTAAAATCAAAAAGTTTTATTTGAAATTGTCAACTATAGCTGTAACTTTTACGGTATTTATCACTATGATCGGCTTTGGTAACGGTAAGCTTTGCGCGTAATTGAACAAAAGTGGACATTCTACAAGAATTTTAAAACTCAAAACTAAGCCACATGCCGAAGGAAGTGTCGAAAAATGGATAACATGGTTAAGGTAGGATATGCGATCATATAAATATAGGTAAATAGTCTGTGGATTGTGTAAAATAAAAAATACGATATATATATATTATTAGTGAGTTTTTTTCGGTGTATCAATATATCTATATATGTGTGTTTTTGAAATAAATATTTCACACGGACATTATATTTGATTATATAAAAGAAGTGGATTTGAAGTGTAATAATGAAAAGGTAATTACATACATTAAACTTGGTACTCAAATTAACCCAATTCTTTTTTTAACTCGTACTTGAGGTAACCCAACCCAAACAAAAAATTATTAAAAAGTATATAATATGACATAGCGTAACGTAACAGTGAATATAATGTTTAGGTTATTTCGAAAAGCGCATCTCTAGTCAATTTATGGCATATTTTAATCTATTATTTATTTTTATTCTCAGAATTCACGCAGTACTCGTACGTGTGAGGAGAGCAATTACAAATGCAACGAGTCTCGCACCTATGGCTAATCTGTGGTCTCACCACTGTAGAGAAATAAAAATAATATGTAACAATAACAATCAACAACTGTCTCTTACTAAAAATAAAATATATGTTCTATTATTGTTTTAATTTTAAAAAAGGAGCAACATAAATAAAATGTCGGAAACATATGGTAAAGGAAGGTAAAAACAACGTATTTGCAAAGATAATGTAGTGCATTGTAATTGCAGATTATTTGTTCAAGTTTTTAATTATTGGTAGTGCTGGAAGTGGTAAAAGCTGTCTGTTGCATCATTTTATAGAAAATAAGTGTAAGTTTTAAACAAAAATCTTTCAGCTAAAGGCTGGCAAACGCCCTTTTCTTTAGTAGAATAAATATATAAAAAATAACCCACTTGTAAAGCATTAAATAACTTTGGAAGGTTGTTGGGATACTCTTGTTTAATTTGTTTTTATACTTGCTTGTTTATAAAACATATTATTTGTTTCCATGCTATTGTAATCAAGTTAAAGAAGATAGTTCGCATACTATTGGGGTGGAGTTTGGCTCGAGAATTGTAAATGTCGGTGGTAAAGCAGTGAAACTTCAAATTTGGGATACTGCTGGTCAAGAAAGATTTCGCTCTGTAACGCGATCATATTATCGTGGAGCTGCCGGTGCTTTACTGGTTTACGACACCACATCGCGTGACTCCTTTAATGCCCTAACCAATTGGCTTAATGATGCACGTACTTTGGCTAGCCCAAATATTGTTATACTGTTAGTGGGCAATAAGAAAGATTTAGATGAGTCAAGAGATGTGACCTTCTTGGAAGCCAGCACATTTGCTCAAGAAAATGGTTCGATATTACTAAGACAAGCTTTAGCATAATTGTTTCTATATTTTTTATTTTTACAGAATTAATATTTTTGGAAACCAGTGCAAAAACTGGAGAGAATGTGGAAGAAGCTTTTCTGAAATGCTCTAAATCAATCTTAGCAAAGATTGAAACTGGAGAATTAGATCCAGAACGTATAGGTAGTGGTATTCAATATGGTGGGGCCGTTTTAAGAAATCTACAAGAAGCCCGACAGCGCAGAAATAATAAACCTGATTGCGGTTGCCATCTATAAATTGATGGCAATGTTCAACACATAAGCATAATTATGGTAGATTTAAATATCTTTTTATAATTGATAATTTTTTCTTATTACGTAAACACTTTAAGGCGTAAAACGCATTTTAGTTTAATATAGCCATTCCAATTATCTTTAAAATGGCATTTGGTTTTTCTCGGAACATGAAATATTCACGTACATAAATATGGCACAGTAAAAACACCTAAATTCTTCTTAGACCAAAACCTGAAACCCATTACTAGAACTCATCATTTAATCGATTTTGCCTAATTTTAATAGAAACTATCAATATTTAGGATTGTAATAGAGTTCTCCAGAGGTGAAATCAGGATAATGATTTACGCACACATACACACAAACAGAAGTGAATAGATTCCCACTAATTTTGAAAACATATTCTTGGTAGAATTCCTGACGCTTCTTTCTAAGCACTGCAATCATTTTGACAAAAATATACCGCAATTGTGATGGTGTGTATAACAAATAGATGTGTCGGAACAGTGTTGAGTGTTATAAGTATGGTTTAAATCATAGCCAACGATTTTTTTCTGGTTTTATTAGAGTAGACTACATATTTAAAAGTGACATTTTATATTTTTATTGCTAGAATTTTTACCAAATGTTATCTAGAGTTCATCTAACACAAACAGTAAATATTTTGTGAAAATATACATTAACACACACACTTTGCTTTATTCGGTTTTTTCGAATTTGGAACCATAAAATGGAACATACTGCAAAAATAATTTCCAGTCCGTGAAGTATAAAAGAGTTAGAAAGCCAGCACCACCAAAGCCCACTGCTGATGGAATGCTATTATGTAATTCAAAAATTGTTTAATAGAAACGAAAATTAAATTTCTTAATACACTTACAAAGAACTGGCAATCTCAGCGTGCTTTTTACCAAAAGGAAGTTTCATGTTATAGACGTATTTAATTTACTTGCTACTTATTAAAAACTAAAGACGATTTTACTTAAAATCTTCTTTTCAAGTAGAACACAACAGCCTCTTTGAACTACTAATGTGTGTATGTTCCATATCCAGTTGGTTCAATATTGACATTTTTTACAGAGGTGCACAATAAATTTTTAATTAAATCTTTATTTCCATTATACATTCACCTCTTTTAGTAATAATTTAGACGATGATTATTCTAAATTTTCATATAAAATAATATTAATTTTTGGTTAATTATATATTGTCATGTCGTTCCGTTTCGCCACTTCGGTTTCTTAACTTATCATGGACACTATAAGGACACGTAAAGGCAAAAAAAATGAATTTGTTAGAATCGTACGGCATTTTCGATATAATTGCTTTTAACGTAATACCCGCTGTTTTTGTGTACCTTTGGTATTTAATCTTGGGCGATCTTAAAGTAAGTTGTAGTAGTACAATTAAAGAAAAAGAAAACCATCGAGTTGAATTTTCATTTTAGAATTTTAAGGCTAGTGGGGAATCATGCCGAGAATGTATTGCTCAAGATCCCATTAATTGTTATCAAAATGATCAATCTCAATAGGATTGCCTCCTTTTTATTATTTGCTGATTAATATGTATATATAAACATATGTAAATGCATTTTTGAGAATATATATTTGATACACTGGTTTTTATAATTCAGATAAAGTGCATATTCATAAAAAATCCTGCATTATTCAATTACGAGCTTCTCTTACTCTTTAGCAGGAGTCTCTGGCTTACTGTCCACAGCATCATCTTTATGATTTTCGTTAAGCAATTGCTCTCCGTCAGCTTTATCGCCTTCATTTTTAATAACTGTTAGTAAGTGATTCTTTTCAATAGTATTAACTTTTTGGTCATCTAAATTCTTGTCTTGTTCAGGTGGCGCAATATTTTCTTCATCATCGTCGTCGTCATCTATAGTAATTATTTCAGATTCCTTGACGTCAGATATTAATATTAAGTCTAATTCTTGCGTTTCGGATACATTATCAGTTTCAGTTTCAGTCGATTTTGTATTTAAATTTTTTTTTTCACCTTCCGCATCCTCAATGTCGGCAACATCTACTGTAGTAACAGATGTGGTAATGTTGGAGCCATTTTCATCGTTATTGGTGGCAGCAATATCTGCGGAAATGTCCAAGCCTTTTTCCTTTAAGAGATCTGGAATTTTTGCCATTTCTTCTTCATTGTGGTATATATAGAGCTGCACTGTACTAAATCCATAATTGATAATATTTTTGTAATCCCTCAATGGCAACATTGAGGCCGCATCAAGACGAAAGGTTACTTGCTGCCATCCATTAATAGCCTTTTCCCTATGGACTACTTTCCAATCTTCGGCGTACAATTCGGGATTACTAGTTTGTATCATTTCCAATATAGTTTTAGTGTCAGATGGGACAGATGGTATGCACGCTTTGGCATGCGGTGGTGCTATAAGATCCTCTTTATAGACAGCGACTAGCTTAGCATTTTCCCATAATTGACCAATTTCTTTTAGAGCAACTGTTAATAAGAACACGGATCGATTGTTGCTACATCCTATCAATTTACAACGTCCATGGTACCAACCCATGTCCTTACAGCATGGTGGTGAGCCAGGATTTTCCTTCATCACCTTCAGATAAACAGAGGATAAGGCGGTCTCCACCATATCCCATTTTTTAGGAGGTAAACTATTACAACTTTTGTCCAATATAGCTACAACTTTATTGAAGGTAATAGGCTTGGGACGAGGAGCTTCTACTTTAGGCCTCTTTCTTTGTCGATTAGATGATATTGAAGGCAGCGATCTTTTTAACGGTGCATTTTGGGATTGGCGAGCATTTGATTCCAATTGGGTCTTACTAGGCTTATCCAAAATACTCTCGGCCCATTTCATGGACTCCCTTTGTTTATCGGTGAGTAGCTTCAGTTCAACATCGCCATAACGCTTAAGTATGCGTTTGGCTATAGTTACCTTCGATTTCCTTTTAGAATCAGATTGAATATTAGCGCTGCTGTGCTGAGCGTACGTAGAACTATTCGCTTTTGTAACGGTTGTCATCTTTTTCATTTATTATTTATTTATTATAATTTCGATTTGTGCTTTAAACAAATGTCAATAGCAATTTAAATCGAGATATTGATTTCTGTAAATAAAAAAAGGGGATAAAAATATTATATAGTGCTCATGTGGTGACAATTGTTAAAGTCTTTTGGGTGAATTGTTTAGACCATCCACAATGCAAGTTCACCCATTAGACTTCACCTCTTGCCTATGATTACAACCAATTTTTTGGCAAAAATATATTGTAATCTTAGCTGAGTATCGTATATAATACTGATACTCATTACCGGTCGGCACCCACGTGGAGGGTTCGGCAGAGGATTTTTACCAACCATAATTAAACAACAAAAAAAAATAAGGACGGGCAAATTCTTTATATTATACAAAAATATGACAACTACCAGAAACAATTCATCAAATCTTTACGATACTATTTTTGTGTGTGTGAAGTTTTACAAAAATGTTTTTAAATCTAATTTTGATTTCATGTAATTACTTTTCTCTTAAACAGAAGATGAAATATTAAACATTAAATAAGTATTAATATATACATTAATAATATATATATATACATAATTTTCTTTCTGCACGAATTGTTTTGTTTTAACACGATTTTCAATTTTTTTTAGGTTGAATCAATCTACTATTCTGCCATTTAGTCGATATCTTTTTTTACACGAATTTTTTGGGAACGTATCTACCATGTAAAAAGAGAATTAGGTGTAAATGATGTTATTTCATTTGTATGGTCATACATAATGAGTATATTAGGTTGAAGGTAGGTTTTAGAGTTGAACGATCCAGCCATCAACAAAATAATGTTAATTATTATAATAATATATATATATATATTGGATATATATATATATGCAAATGTATATTAAATATAATATAATTCTTGTTTTGCTTAACTAAACATTATTTGAGTATTTAGGGAACATCTCTCACAGTCTACACTTGTAACTTGTATGTTCCAAACGCAATTTGTCGTCACACGGCACAGGCATAGAGGACTCGGTTGTTGTAATTAATGAACTAAAATGAAAAAATAACTAAGTAGTACTTAAGTGAGTCACTTATAAATCGTGCTCAACAAATGATGCAGGAAAAAGGCCTCTTTTCTTGGTACGGGAATTAACGCCTTTGCACCAACCATTGCTTTGTTTATGATACACATGTATTATGTCACCCAATTGCATTTCCAATTCAATTTCATTATTTGTTGAATAAGGAGCTACACACCGAAAACGACTGTAAATGAGAAAGCATACGTTGATTAGTGCACAGCTTCTTATATTCCATATGTTATAATGAGGGATATACAAAGGGTTGTACATGGGCAGAGATTCTTTATATTCTATCTATCCATAACTGAGTCGACCTAGATTTGCTGTCTGTCTGTTGATGGTATTTTGAAAGTTGCGAAAATTAAAATTGGTATAATTAATATACACCCGAACAGACTGACGGACTGTGGTAACATAGAGGACGCAAAGCATACGTTCTTTATTTGCCCAAGATTTGCCAGGGAACGATCGGAGATTGAGAGGATTTGTTTGTTGCCATCTAACATTATCAGTATAATGTTACAATCTTCTCAAAAAATTAGCAAATTTGCTTGCAGTGTCATCAATTCCTTTGGAGCAACAGAAAGGGAAAGAAACGTAGAGCTAGGCTCTAAAAAGAGGATTAGGTTGTATCTCATTCTGTTGTAATACAACTGAAAGCCAGGGCTGCATCTCTCTCTCCTTGCGAAGTACTACTGTAAGGTGGTACCGCAGGGAGGGTAGCAGAGAGCGGAGTAGGTTTTTAGTACATATGTCGCCGGGCGAAGACTCCCACATACCCACGTGGTTGCGTCAACTAGCTTTAACTAACTATCTGGTACCCATAAAGTGTTTTCCCCTTCGCTACATACAAAAAAAAAAAAAACAAAAAAAAAAGAAAAAAAAGATTGACAGACAGGCATGGCTAGATCGTCTGTTTTTCATGCTGATTCAAAATATATATATAAGAGGTCTCTGACGCCTATTTGTTGGCGTTGCAAACGTGATATATACCGCATCATATAGATATGATGGTGGGTGTGTAAGTCTCTTTAGTTCAGAATTTCACTTTCGAAATGCTATTAAAACGGAGTATACGCAGAGAGTATCCTAAGTATAGCCAACAAGCCAAATATAAATAGTTTTTTCATGTGTTTGACTCGTTTACCTGCCATTGGAATTTTGTTGTGTATTAGTTGTACTGATATGTGTTTTAGATCCTTTAATTTGGTTTTGTATCGCGACATTTTGTTTATAATTTACACTCGAAGTACTGGTGACATGTGCCGGCGCAGAAGCATCTATTAATATGTTTGGAGCATCCAAAGAGTGAGATTTGCGATGTATGGCATTTTGACTTTTGAAATTATTAATACTGGTTGCAGATTGAGACGATTGTTGTTGTTGTTGGGGATGCTGCTGATATTGATTTTGATGGGTATAAATTGACCGTAATGTTGAATTAATGGAAAGTCTTGGACTAGGATATAAAGAAACAACTTCACTCGTTACAATTATTTATTATATTGTCACGTAGATAGTTACTTCGTCATTTGAGAGGTTTCCTCTTTATTACATTTTATTCCTGGATGTTGTGATTGCTCTTGATGTGTTTTAGTATGTGCATCTCCTCCCACATTTGTAGGTATTCGATTGGGGATATGTTGTTGGAACAGTTGACTTGGGCAAGAACCAGAACTAAAAAATATATATAAAAATGCAATAAAGCAAATTTCATATTCATTACAGTTAATTAAAATGTTTCAATTACCGGGAGTGCACTGCATTCAAAATGCCAGTTCTTTGAGCTGTTGGTTCTTTAACATTTACAGTCGGAGGTGTTCGTTTTTGTTTGCCGCTGTGCTGTTGTTGCAGAGTATTGGGTGATTTTGATCTGGCTTTAATGTGTATTAAGAACTTCTTCAGACTAGTCGAGGTGGATGGTGATGATGTAGAAGTCGATATACAACCAGTAGTAGAATGCTTCTCCTTCAAGGCCTCCTTCTCTCTATATTCTTGTATTGTTGTGGCAGCAACAGTAGGATGATCCGAGGGTTTTAAATGTCTCGGTGGTAGATCGGGCGGCGTGGCTAAATGTGAAAGGAAACTCATCATCGCAAAGCGCGTTTCTATGTTTTCCGTAGATCGTCCTTGAGATGACGGTGCTGTCTTGAATGTTTGCCTTGGGGAGACTTGCGTGAAGAAAGCCTGAGTTGATGGTACAAATTTCGAATCGTGCATCAGTTGCTGCTGATCTCTGACTTTAAGTGGGATAACGTAATTTCCAGGGAACACACCATAAGCATCTTTCCAATTTTTCCCCTTAAACCAACCGTCTAAACAGCATTCGGTTACAATATAAACACAACCTAAATGGAAAATAATTAACTGGTTGACAATCACGTGAATGAATAATTTTACCTTTTTTCAATTCCAATTCATCTGCTTTCGTCGGTTTATAAGGATACAAAGCAATATAACCCCAAGGTAACTTAGGTGGTATGTTTTGGTGTACGCACGTCTTTAACACGTTGTGACGCGCTTGAGTGTGTTCATCTGTTGTTAATGGTAGTATTTGTGAGTGGGAAGTTATTTGCATTTGCGGTTGTTGCTGCTCTCTGGATTTCGTTGGTTGAGAAGAAGCGACATCGTTACTTAGCGCGGGACACGATAATGAAACTTCGTTGTTTAAATCACAGGGAATACTAAGAATTTCAGCAGAATGGCGATTGTTCTGAACAAGACTAAGAGAAGATGTTCCATTGTTGAAGGGAGCGTTTAGGGAGTGGCGCTTATGCTTAAAATCATTATTGTGTGAGCGTAAGATATTATTAGCAGTAGAACTCTTTACGGCTTCACGCTGAAGGCTCTTTGTTATTGTGGGTTCTTGAGAATTTTTAGCGTTGGTCACAGTTTGAATTGGATTTGTGAAATTGGAGCAACTGGTTGTATAATTTGTTGTTTTGCGACTAGTTGCACTAGTAGAAGATGTTGAAATCGAAACATTCGAACATGCTGGTAAAGGTGGCGGAGTATTAGAACCACTATCGCACTTGTTATGCAATGTAGGCTCTAACGGGAGTGTGGATGACACTGTGGGCGCTTCTGAAGCTTCTGTTTTTTCTCGATGTCTTGTTAGGTTCGAGATTTGAGGAGTTCCAGTGTTATCCAGTAGTTGTTTAGCCAAGTTATTAAGTTCAACAAACGCTATGGGGAAAATGCCAATAGCTAGACCAATACGTCCTTCAGCCCAATTCTGATCGACGCGACGTATCACTTGTATGACAGTACCCTTTTTAAATGATAAACAGCCTTCTTCTTCCTTTGGACCCATTTTGAAATCATAGATTGCAATGCACTGTGGTGATGGCAAAGGTACCACAATCTATCCAAATTCATATATAAAGCAATTTTAATTTTAAGTAATCAAGTGAACATTTTAAATAAACGAAATGACAAACTTAGGGTGTAATAACAATTAATATATTTTACCTGAACAAAATTACTGGGGAATGCTCCTTCAATACCATGTTTCTGTCCTACATACCAGTAGTTATCGATTTTATACATCAACATTATTAAGTCACCCTTCTTAAATTTCAAATCAGATGGTTCATTTGATTCAAAATCATGTATAGCGTATGCATGGGGAACTGCAAAACGTCTTAATATAGCATTAGCCGGCGAGTTTGGTTGTAATTCTTGGTTTTGGCGTTGCCTTGGAAGATCATTTTGTGCTGTGGCAGTTATTTTTTGTTGCTGTGGTTGCTTTAAATTTAAGTCTCTCTCTGAAACTGGAGAACAATCTGCCTCGTGCTTTAGGGTTGGTGAAGTATTGGCGGCATTGAGTGTCTGCTTGGTTGTAGCCAGAGCATTTTTCATTCCTAAAAGAAATTGTCACTTACGTTAGAATAAATGAAAAATATGTGAACCAAATATGCAAGGATTTTTGTGTATTTCGGGTATTTCCAGCTAAATATTGGAAATTACTTTAAGTAGGTATAAATGACTTATACAACACCCACCTTCTAAAATTCTCATTAACAGAACATTAGGCGGTAGATCGTCAATTTTACATTGGACCAATATGCGACATTCCGGACACCTTAATTCTTGATGGCTATCGTAGATGACCTTTAAGAACAGAGTTTTTTTTTATATATATATATAGGTCATATTCCTTTAAATTGATAATCACCTCTAAGCACTTGCGACAAAATGTGTGTTGGCAGGGCAATACTTTGGATGAAGTGTCCAAACGATCTAAACATACCGAACACTCCAATAAATCATTTAAAGTATGTTCATCCATTTGATGCAATATTTACACTTCACTAATTGTCCACACAAAATACGTATTTTTAAGGCAAAATTGCTAGAAATTGTTCCTTATATGTATTGAATTGTATCCTTAAACAATTGTTTTGATTAATAAATGCTGGTTATATTACTTATCCACAGATTGCCATTACGAAATTTCATACACATATAGATAACACGCGCACTCAATAAAGCTCAAACGCATAACAATCGGGAAAATTTCATTACCGAACAAAAAAAAACTGCTAAACATTATTTTATATTAAAAAAATATTCTACATATAATTTTTTATCGCGATCACACTTAATTGTTTTTATTTTACCAAGCAGGTTGTAAAATTATTTTGTGCTTATAATTCTAATATCAATCAATCACGGCTGTACATGGAATATATAATAAAATGCTATTGATAATAATCGACTCTAAAATAACAAAGTGGAATAGTATGAATATTGAGAGAATATATGTTAGATTCTTGTGCACTAATAGAGATGCTTTTATTTTAAAATTTGTTTGAAAGAAAGGGACAAATATATTTTTAAACTTACTGTTAGAATAAATACCAACAGATCGTGCTTTGGGAGGACACATATAGTTCTGTATAAAAATGAGTCTTCCAAGTGTACGTCAAATAGAAATTATTTCGTTTATTATATCATATATCCATTGCCTCCTTATTGTTTTAATATTAAGCAAGATCATTACATTAGTTATAGCTAGGTTTGTAGATTTCACACATTTCTGAGTCTCTTAAAACATGTTAAATTGTATGTTTTATTATTTTAAATTTACTTCTTATTTTTAATTTGCGTTAAGACTTAAGGTATACATCTGTTTTTCGATCGTTTTTTCACAAAACGCATATTACGTGCTTTTCATTATTTTCAAATATCGTAGTTTATTGTTAATTTACTTTTACTTTGTTAAATCTTGAAAAATACACTTTCCCTTGGTATTTCACTTTTTGTTGGCATTACCATACTCGTTTAAACATATGAATTTAATTTTTCCGTTTTTGTTTAAAGATAAAACCATAATCGTTGGTATGCGTAAATAAGTATAACAACAAAAATCTATATTCATGGACTTCAATAATTACTTAAAAATAAAAGTTTGTTGTCGGGTTAAGAAAGTTTCGCTCTTGTACAAGTTAAACTCAAATTGAATATATAAAGTCTAGTTTTTTAAACACTTTTACTTTAATATTTTACACACCTATAAATGGTTCCTACATTTTATGGTTTTCATACATAAATTATATGTATATTCGTATAAATAATGACGCATGCACAATAAAGCAACTTGCCAGATATGCATAATTTTCATAACTTAAACAATAAGTGTTTTACACCCTAAATATGTACACACATATTTTCAGGATTAACATAATTTAGAAAATAAATCATTTAAACCAAAACGTAACAACAAAGCGGAAACTAGATTGAATTCTCTGAGGAATTCATTATTTCCAACGCATTTGTTCTCGTTGTTAAATTGTAACAATAATCGTCATTTAATTTTGGATTTAATGGTTTCGGTTAGCAATTCAATGCCACCACCACCACTACCGCTTTTAAATTCTGAAGATTCTATCTTAGATGTGATGCAGCAGTGATGACATACATATGTTAACTTTTTCTGATGGTCATGTATTCCTTCCAATATACAGCTTAATGGGGCATGATTTTTATTACATAAATGTGTGCGATTACGGTGAATGGTATTGCTGTCGGTGCCATTGTCAGCTTTATGGTTACTCAATTGAATTTGTTGTGCTCCTCAATCGATGTCACTATTATTGGCAAATTCTTCATTTTCACCAATAGCAACGCGACGACCGCCCCCTCTACCGCTACTACCAGCCATTAGTGGGAGTTCTTGGGAAGCGGTTAATGATGGGGTTGCCAAGGTTAGATCGTCATTTGTGGCATGTATGAAGCCGTATCGAGAACTGTCATTTGTCAACTCGGTAAAGTCATAGGAGGGCATTTCATCCTCCGAACCACAACTAGCATCGCCACCATCTTCCACGTTGTCTTTGCCACTGCCATAAACTGTTAATAATGAAATATTTGTGTTTATATGTAATTCCCACCATTTTTCAGCAATCGTCAAATTTACTTGCCTTCTATGTACTTTTCAAAATTAGGTGGCACTAATGATTTGGCCCGCTCAATATCCTCATACGAGCATTGGCCCTTATCTAAACCTTTGTTTGGGAGGGGGTGGTAAAAAAAATATTACTTGATTGCGCGTATCTACAAATACTATCATACGTACCAAACAATAAACCCATGCGTTTTAAAACTTCTGCGTCGTCGTGCATTTCAAATTTATCATCAAATTTGAAAATATATTCGGACCTTGTTTTGTATTTTCCATAACACGTATAAATGATATGTTCAAAGTTCAATTCTAGAATACTTACTTGTCGTTCGTTACGCTGCAATTGATTTTGGTCGATTTGTGCGTATTTACTATTATGAAGGGTAATTGAATAGATGAATTGGGCGTGGGAATGACTCCTTGACGTTCAGCGTCTTTATTGCGTTCAATTAAACTTTTAAACGACACCAATTGTAAAAGCAACTCTCGCAGCTGCTCATGCTTTTGTTTAATACGTTCCCTCCTCTCCTCGTTCTCCTCCTCCAGAATTGTGCATTCCTGCAACCATCCATGCATATAAACATTTTTATAAATTTTTTTAAAACATTTAGTTGTACCTCTACTGTATTGGTGGGTAAGCCAATCCAACGTATCTCTTTTTTATCTTTGGATATTATTTGTAAGGCCATTAACACATTTAAGGCATCATAGACACGACGACGGATATTTTTTTGATCACAGTTGCTCGAGTCAAAGGTTTGATTTTGTATTTCTTCCGCCACCAATTCGTCCGCCACTTCGTTGTATGTGGTGGTGCCTTTCACCTTGACTTTTTCGCAGACTTTCAATGAGAAGTGGCGCAAGCCTTTACCCGCTTTCTCAGGCTTGCGTTTTCTTTGTACTACTGAGGCATTTTGATGAACGGTTGAATGCCTTCGACAGTAAAAATGATAAAATGAAAGGTTCACTTATCAACCATACATTTCAAAATCACTTAATTTTAATGTGAATTTCATTATTCCTACACATAGTAACTAATGGATGTACATTTTTTACATTTAAAGAACTTACAGTTTTGATTTTGCTGAAGACTTTGTGTTACCAACAATTTGTGGTTGCGTGTATTTCGTAAAACGTTCCTCGGTTTTTGTCACATTCTGCTGAAATTCAAACCCCAATTGAAATTATTTGAAAACTCCCAATTTTTAAGACTTTCTTACCGTATGCTCTAGGTGTGGTTGTTGCTGCCGATTGTTGCAATTATTTATTGGAACATATTTAATATTGTTGCTACCCTCACAAGCGCGTTGCTGTTGTTGATGCCTTTGCATATTGTTGGTGGTGGTACAATTGCTTTTACTGCAACTACCTTGTGGCGCCATTAGGGTGTAGGTGGTGGTGCTGGTATCTTTATAATTTCCAACATATATATGCGTGATCACTTTTCTTTCATTGGATTGTTTTAATCACATGTCTTTAATACTTACTATCATCTAACTGGACATTGTAACTGTTTTGTATCCTCACGAATTGCGGTGCATTTGTATTCTGAAAATTCAATTCTACCGTTATAACGACCAACAAAATATAACCAAAAATAGAACATAGCACCGCGATAATGCGTAATGTACTATAACCCATAGGTGGGGAAACATTTTCAATTTACAATTTATTTATGGAGGTTCCATTCAAATTAGATAATATTGAATCAGACAAATTCAATGGTGCAATATTGAGTTTGATCAGGCAACTCATTTCGAACATGAATCACAAACGTTAAATTCTATAATCCAATGAATATTAAGAAGATAAGCTTTCGAAAGATGTAAGAAATTTGCTTCTACGTTTATTTCATTTTAACATTACAACAGTTCAGAGCTTGCTCCTAATGTACCCAATAAGGGACCGTATCACTGTGTGGCAAAAGTTAAAAAATTTTGATACGTTTCATTTATATTTAATAATTATACCCTTTTCCTTTCCACAGGGTGGTGCAGGGTATAAAAAGTAAAACTTTTCATTTATCAAAGAAAAAAATTAAATTGAATAATATAGCAAGTGGTGTAGGGTATTTGATGGTCGGGATTGACTGACTATAATGTTATTCTTTGTTTTATTCAAAATTAGTAAATCTCCGAAAAAATTTTCATATCGATAGTGCAAGTATGAGCTTGATTAACCCACTGTAATGGATCCTTTGTAACTGGATGAGAGAAACGTAGCTCATTTCGATTCAATATGAATCGTAAAATTCTGTATCCACATGTAAAAGCTTTCCTTCTTCTTTATTGTTTATATTTTGTAGTTTTTTGTACACCTTTTTTAACCGTTGAGGGTCCCAATTAACAATAATAAAGGAGAATACAAAATTCTTTATTTTCTATTGTTGATAATTTTATTTGTGCTAAAGTATATAATATGGAGGCCTCCCTAGAAACTCCGCCCGTTCCCCTCCTTTGGTATATACCCACATATTATATGTACACTACATATACATACGACGTAATACATATACATAAATTATTGCTTACCATTTGTGTTAATGTGCCAACATTACCCCCAGCATCGGTAGAATGCACTGCCTTAGTTGACGAGTTACCAATAGGCTCTTGTTTAATTTCTATTTGTTTTACCACTCTATGAATTTTCCCTTAAAGAAATAATATTTTAAAGCAGAAATTAAACGGCATCTTTCGTTAAGTCCGTACGATAATAAGCTGCCTTGTAATGCAAATAAAATTTACATAAATGTTTGATATTAAATAAAAGTTCAGTGGATGTGGAATCTGGAAAATATCAAGTCAGAAACCTAAGTTTGACCGAACTTTGAAAATCAAAACCCTCTATAACGGAAATGCGTAAATTTCCCTTCCATTTGAATTTGGTACTTTATGAGTAGAACGGAAAAAATTAAAAAAAAAAAGTTTCTTACCTACCATCATATGAACATGGGGGTACATACAAGTTTGTCCAAACGTTTGCAACGAGGAGATATGGGAGACCCACAAAGTATATAATATATATTTTGAATTAGCATCGAATGCTGAGTCGATCTAGCATATCTGTTTAAAAGTTTGTCATGTGTGTGTTCTGTGGTAATCATTCTCCTGATCGTAAAAATTCCAAACTTGGCAGAAGTGTTGATCATTTTGAGCAGTTGAGCAAAATTAAGTAAATTTTCTTATTATTTATAGAGTACAGAATATATCTTAACATATATACCACCCGTGAAGTTGTGGTGCATCGATAATGGGTATTTGCTCTATTACTTGTTTTCATTATTTGATACGCTGTGACCGTGCCTTTTGATCGATTTTGTATATTTTCAATAACGTTTTAGCGCACTGAGAGTACCAACATTTTTGTCAAGTTTGGAAAGAATATGAAAATGTTTTGACGAAACCAGTATTTTGGTGGATGTAGCAGTTCTCAGACCATAGTCATCATTACGTATGTTATTTATGTACTAAAAGCCTGTTCCTCTAACTCGTTTTAGCTCAACTACGTGCTCTCGTTTATCATACCCTGTTACTCTTACGGTATAATTGAAAATGGGTGTGGCATTTGCCATTTGGGAGTTACACAAGTCAAGTAAGTTAACTCGATTATAAGACGTAAACACAGAGACTATTGTGCCTGTATTTCATTGCTACACTAAAACCCTATGCTTTCTGGAAATATAAACAAGCTGTCCTGTGTGAGGTTGGTTAAATAAAAGTCATACACAGCGCAGTAACGAATGCAAGCTTTGCGTTTTACACATCATTATAAAATGCATTGGATTTATAAAATTTTTATGTTACATGTAGGTGCAGCAATGCGCACTATTCATTCTATTCGAGTCATTATTCATTGTTGTCTGTGTTGTTCTGTTGACGTTTCTATTTCAAAGGGAAATTCAACACAACATACTTGTTAGGTGTTCTGCTTCTACAATCTATACTTAATTCTCTTATGACCGTGTAATAAATTCTTAAGTATGATTTTTTGCCACATTCGATTACAACCGAAGGCATGTACATATATTTTACATACGTGTAAAATGGTTATTTTATGGATTTACTCTTACGCCGCACAAGCAGTCTTTCGATTTAGTTCATACATCCTTGTTATCTAAAATGAGTTTCTCGACATTTTATTAAAAACAAATTACCTTTTTTCCATATTGAATATATATATGTATGGTACAGGTGTATAATATACATAGCTTTTTTTACAAATAATCTAATTTCTGGGTATAACGTTCTAGGGTTGCAAAATAAAACATATTTTACGTGGCACGCTAGCTTTTCGATATTACAAGACTTGAAAATCTTGTTTTGTTTAAAAGATATTTTGTGTATGTTCTGTATAAGAAGCCTATACTATATTAAAACATACACATGTATACGTTGTGATGCAGTTTTGATTATTTGGGGTTAGTTTATATTATAACCAACTGGTAAACTAATGAAATATTTACACTTTTTCTTTGATGGAATAGTTCAATAACACAAGGTAAAGTTCCCCATTAAGGTTGGGTCAATTATTTCATACCATATACATATATTGATGATATAAAAAGAGAGGCGTTCTACGTCGCACACACCTATACAATAAGCAAGGCTGTACAATGCATTAGTATGCATAAGGAAAAAATGACACATTCTTATCGTTGTGTGGCAAACATAACAAGTGATATACTCTGGGGTCTTAGATATTTTCCACATTGCATATAGTTGTAATAAAATGGAGAGATAAACTAAATTTGGAGTCTTATATACATTTCACCTTACAATAAAAACTAAGTAAAACTGTTTTTTTTTAAATTAAAAATTGCTTTGACTATTGATTAAAACGTAACCACAATTCAAATTGATTTATTAATTAATATTTATTAGTTTTAATTACGGGGTGGGTGAATTTATTTTTATCAAGAACGGCACGCGGAGAAAAAGGGTGCCGACCGTTGCCATTAATGGACTATATATAGAGTACAAATAGAAAGCTTTGACTTTCAACTGCTAGGGTAGCTTGAAAACTCTCCGTGTATACAGTTTGCAACCCATATTAGTTTATTTCTTACAAAATATTATTTATAACATTACAGTCTTACCTACAGACGGGAAGTTATATATTAAATTATAATCCATGTTTTTACTGATGACCAGTGGATTAATTTTACATAGATTGTAAATATTATCGCGGTCCTAAACTTCTCAGAAACATTTTTATTCTTGTACGTAAATTGATATTAAAATTGTCCAAAATATATCGAAGTACACGCCCACATTTAAGCAAAAATAGAGAGGGTAAATTTTTGGAGGTGTTCACTCAAAAATTTGACTTAAGACTCCGCCTACTTTACATGAGAAATTTGTCAGGCATAACTTTATGGGGTTTGCGCAAGGGGCTTCTGGTAGTTGTATGTGTGATTTGGTGTACGATATATAATATATTGGAGAAATTATGCAGTTGAAACCTATTTGCATAATTGCAGTATAGGTGTTACAAACGGAGTGATAAACGAAGTGTGTCCTCCACTACAGTGTGGATTTAAAAACAACAATTGATTTTTTAAAAAATGGCGGCCACAGAAGTAGTATGTGGAAGATTTTTTTAAATAATATAAAAAATTAACTCGATTCATACGCACAAATGGAAATATATGTTAAGTCAGAAATTGAAAAAGGTATTGTATAATTAGTTAGAATGAAATAGGATAACTTACCATATTCGTCCTTATAGAAATAATTGACTTCATCCGATGTTGTTATGGAGGCGACAGTAGAAGAATGAGCCATTTTACTTGTTTTTTGTTTAAACAAAACTAAAAAAGATTGGCTCTGGGTGAGAACTTCCAATCAGATGATACAACAGAGCTGCTATTATTATAAAAGGACAACAGAGAGCTGCTTAAGTTTTAAGTGTTGAGGTCGTCGTATATTAATATTTTTTAACTTTGTATGGTAATATTCTAATAAAATATGAACGTTAGCTTTTGCCCCAGAACACATTTCATCTGAACTTAATTACATTTTTATTTCTTTCACATTAAAATACGAAAACCAATCTTATAACCAATGTTTTGCTTCTTCATTCGTAGAATTAGCATCGACCCAATTATAACAATATATTATTATAGTAGCGAATGTCGGTTTTTATTCATTTACTTTGGTATTTTAAAAGTATGTAAATGCTGCTTTTAAGGTATCCTTAAAATTTCTACAACGTATTAACAAAGAATTTTTACTTTAATTCACAAATAGCCAAAATGGCGAGAAGAAATTTCCAATTCCAGCGTTTCTTTTTTGCGACACTAAACACCGAATATGCGAATTTTCAAAGGCCAATTAGGCCTACTAGAATTACACTGATTTTTGATTTTTTAACAGCAAAAAACTAAGAAAAATTCAAAATTTTCAATGGTGTGAAAATTTTTTGCTTAACTTTAATTTTACTCTACTAAAATGGGCATTAAAAATTTCACAAAATTTACCAAATGCGTCGTGTTGGATCAAAATGAGCGAGCAAATGACCCGAATGTGGCTCAGCTGATTAACCGCGCGCCAAACAGGCATTGTCAAGTGATGTAAACATAAAGTTACTTTTACAACAATTAAGCGTTTTTTTTAATACAAAGAAAATAATTAATAATCGGGGAAAAAGTGAATAAAATAAATAACAGAAAGTAAAAAATATTGTACAATCTTTAATAACAAATCGAGAAACATATTTTATTAGAAAATTCTCAGAATGTTTTGGAAAAATTTTAGAATAATACACTCTAAAATTATATATTTTTTAAAATGGTGTTAAATAAAACGCGTAGTAGGTATTATTTCTGCAAGTACACCTAGTTGATTAGTATAAATAAAATAAGCGGGCGAGTAAGAGTAGCAGCGTTGCTTTACACTTGCTAATAAAGTGCTTTCACTACAATTTATTTATATAAAAGTGATTAAGTTTTATCGTTCTTTTTTAAATATAATTACAGCTTAATAACCAAAATATTTTGAATGATCCTTAGAATTCAAAACGAAATTTTAAAGAACAACGTTTAACGTATAGGTCAATATTTTAGAATTTTAGTTGAACTATGTTTTCGTGATGTAAGTAAGGTTTTCTCGGGAGGTGATTCTTTCTTAAAATTAATTCGTATTGAACAAAATGTTTTTCAAATATTCCGAGTCTTCATCGTAAAACTTAAAGCAAATAAGCGCAGAATCCATGGTATAGATGTATTGACATAGTCATAGATACGAAACAGCTG
This sequence comes from Crataerina pallida, assembly GCA_949710015.1. Taxonomy (NCBI): domain Eukaryota; kingdom Metazoa; phylum Arthropoda; class Insecta; order Diptera; family Hippoboscidae; genus Crataerina; species Crataerina pallida. Next base: position 308,844 of record OX453293.1, read on the forward strand.
ATTGCTGATGTACCAGCTGAGTATTCTGGCGTGTGATAGAGGAGAGGTCTCCAAGCTAACATAAATTACGGGCCAAAAATTCAAAGCGGAAAAGTTTTAATTTTTTTTGAGATGTATGAAGTTGATATATTTTTGGCAATCAAATTACCACTTATATTTACTAAAATTGATTTTAAGTTGTATCTCTAATTTGATTTCACATATTTAATTTCGGAAAATGTTTTGCGCATGTATAAGTAGTGCCAAAAATTGAAACAATGCCTTGAGTAAAATAACTTTTTGACAATGGTAAAATTCCAATAAATATTAAATTTATATTTTTTTTTCAATAGGAAATCGGACTTCAAATTTATTCCATCTGAATTTTCACATTGCATCAAATACTTTGCAATGCTGCCAAATTCACATAGGACTGTAAGAGAGTAATTACAAATGCAACGAGCTTCACATTCGCTTCTATCTATTCTGCGCTTCTGTCTTTAGGTATGTATTGTTTAAAATGGTCAATTCTTGCAATTAGGAGGGTAATCACGTAACTTTTGAAACTATTGTCGTAGTTGCGATGATGGTAGTCGATAATAGTTTTAGTTTTATTCGTATAAGACCATCACTCTCATCGTCGTGTTATTATTCATTGTGAATGACAGAATTTATCATATGGCGTTTATTTTAGTAAACAAAGACAGAGTTGTATCGTGAGCACCTACTCAAAGACAATTAGAATATAAATTTTCTCATTTATACATTATTTTTGTTTAAAAAAAATATTTTATGTTGAAATATTTTGTAATTTATCGAGAAGCCAAGTATTAGTTTGTGGTCCACACCACTGACTTTCCAAAAATTTTTCTGTAAATCTAAATAGAAAACAGTAAAATATATAGATATTATGGATATGTAGATCGAAAGTAATAAATTTTTAATTACATGTTAAAAAAATATTTCTATGCATTTTTCCTAGAAATTTCAATTATTATTTAATTTCTTCACAATTTAATAATGTATTATTTACCTCTTTTAATTTTATTTTTTCCTTTTTTTTACTTTTAATTTATATTATAAAACGATAGCTATTTTGCAATCGCACGATAACGGTTTTTTGCGCGATGCTACATGACGGTTTATAAGATTACGAAAATACAAAAGTACGATAATAGTTTGACAATGATGCTTTCTTACGAAAATGAAAATTTAAAAATAACTATTGTCGTACCATCACTGTCGTTTACGTGATTACCCTCCAGATCATAAACTAAAATTTCGGAATATTGAATTTTCTAAAAGTATGTGTGCACTTTGTATATTAGAAAAAAGATAATATGAATATAATTGGTTAAAACATAATTGTGTACATATCTGTACAAAATTATATAAAATCAGGGTTGATATTGTGTCTAAATATAGTAGAACAGTAGCTTGCATGCATAACAGCTGTTGTAAGATATCATATGATTTCATTACAGGGTTGTCTTAGAAGAGTATAATACAATCTGATTAGCAATGCACCGTATGTATTATGTTTCAGCTATTTCGCGTTGTATGTTTTGGTTCTATCTCTATCTTGTCTACAATTTTAAATAAAATTGAGACATAGTTCTATCGGACCGATTGTTTATAACTAGATTTTTTAAAAGATAATATTAATATATAGGCGTCGAGTTTAATATCTTTAAGCTTTAGAAAAGACAGCATAGGCTACTTAAAATATTATATATATAATATAAATATATTAAAAAAATAGGTCGGCATTATGAAGCCCACTTTGGCAGCTGACGAAATGTTTCCAGAAGGGGCCGGCTTTATGGATATGGAAGAGGTAATTTTTAATGGAACAAGAAATATATTAAGCTTTAAAACTAATTTCAATATATTATGAATATCATTTTCTCAAGTCCGGAAGCTCTTCGGCAATTTTAATGGATTTAGCCACCAATGAGAAGCATGTGCATGTAGATTTTTATAATGACTTCGGGGATCTCTTTGATGATGGCGAAGACGACTATCTAAATAGTGATTCTTAATTTTTTTGCTTTCATTTAAATGAATTTAGTGCGTACTTTTTACACTTTATCATGAACTTAGTTAAATATAAACAAGTATCGTTTTTAATAATTACAAAGTAAACAAATTTTACAGTCATTGAATTTATAAATTAAAGACTAGCGTTATCGGCGTTTATTAGGTAGATAGATAGATGAAGAAACAAAATTTGGTGTCGTGAAAAAATATATAAAAATGCGACAGTAGATTACTTTTTAAAAACATGTTGAGTTTAAGGCTTCCCCACAAATAGTTTTTTTCTAGTATTACTGTATTAAAGGATGTTATTTCTTTTTGAAGAACTTTACAAATATAATTAAATGTGTTTCTGTGTTGTACTTAAAGCTAAATATATTTTATACTTACTAGAGTATAGAGATGGATATAAAAAAATTAAATAATACATAACTTAACAAAAGTAATATAGTTAATTGCTTTAACCATCCAGGGGCGGCCCTAAATACACCATCGACACTTCTGTGTTGCCATAAACAGCTGAAACTGTAGGGTATAGTTCCTTATTTGGCAAACCTAAGAAATTTATTTCCTAATTAGTATTTAAACTGTATTTTGTATTTCTTCGCGCTAACCTCGAAACGCCACGCCCAAAAATTCGTAATTTTTTTCGAAAGATAAGGTATTATTATCGCAGTCTAGTATAACGCGTATTCTCTCACCCACCTGTAAACAAAAAAGCAAAAAAAAAGTTATTCTAACAAAATGCTAAATGAAAGTGAGGCAGACCTGATATTTTGGAGCATTATTTAGTAGGGGATAAAACCCTACCGCATCACCATTGTGCAGTAAATGATTTTCTACTAAGTTCCAACCCCAACTTTGATCGTCCGATCCCAATAAGGCCATATATCCGTGGCATTGTAGGGCAGCATCTTGTGTAGAGACGCCCACAACCGCCACAGTTCCCAAAGGACCTTCCCATATCACTTCCCAAGAATGGCGACCTTGCCGAAAACCTATTTTAGCTCGTGCTCCGTCTGTGCTTTGAGCCACTGGATTTCTTTACGTAGGAAATATATTTTTATTGCTTTATTGCTATATAAATATTATGTAATTGTTTTACCGGTGCAGAGTGAAGCCATTTGGTTTTACGTATACATTCCGTGAGCAATCATTGGGATTCCAGGCGTGGTAGTAGGCTCTTAATTTTAATTTGTAAGTTGGCAAAGAAGCTAACAAGTCAGATTTTAATGCTTCCCCGGAAAGTTTACGCATACACTGAGATCGCCAAATTTCACTATTTTCATCGTCCAGAAAAATCTTCCACGTTCTGCATACTAGGGCACAATTTTTTAAATCGTTTAAGTCTAGGTAGGAGAATATCACTTCTAGCACGTTGTGATGTATTAATGAAGTAATCAAGTCCATTATTATATACAAAATTTGGTATATAATTAAAACTTTCTTAATTAGGTACAATTAAACACAATTGTTTTTGTTTCTTGTCTGCTTCTCCCTTATATACCATTTGTTGTACACATATTTATACATTACTGTTAAAACATCCCTCTAAAGAGTTAGGGGCATTTATAACCTTTCCGGCAATTTTCCATACTTTGTTCAAGTTACTTGCTGTATTATACACACTTAAACAAACCTTATTAACTTTGTTTTATTTTCCTTATTTTATTCATCTTTATAAGTATATATTTATGATGATAATGATTTTAAAAATTGGTTACTATATTACAAAATATGAATCTTACACAATGTAGTGACAAATAACAACACAACATTTAAACAAATACAACTAAAGGGAACTTTTGCATAAGATGGTATTTCTTTCTGTCGGATGGGCAATGTTCTTCGTGTGATTACACACTGCAAAGGTTATATTAAGGCAGATGTTTGTAACTTCGAAATGACAAATGCCACACCCACCGTCAGTTATACCGATCGACTTAAAATCAAAATCTGAACCTATTTACAAGGTACAAGGACATATATTGGCCCAAAGAGGAACCCTATTGCAAAAAGATAGGATCGGACCATTTTTAGAACCCCTCCCTATATAAGGTCCTATTATAATAGAAGTCTTTATATGGACAATATCTAAATTCTCAATATTTTTCGACAAAAGGTAATGAAGAATATTGAATTAGTTTCATATTTGACTGTGACTAATTTGGATCCGATCGGACGATTTTTAGAACCCTTTCTCATGTAACGTTTTATTACATAAAAAAACAATAGTTAAAAAGCCAACATTCTTTTTTAAAATTATCAGTTTATTAATTTGAACAGAAAAGTGCTTAATAAGTAAAGCAGAATATTATTTATTCCACAAAAACTTACAATAAGAAGAAAATATCAGTGGATACATGGACTTTAGACCTATATTAAAAAGTGGAAGAGTTTTTTTTGAAATATCAACATTCTTAATTTTAAAGGCTCTGTTTAGGGAGTCGCCGCTCTACTGTTGAGAAACTTTGTTCCTAACTGAACCATTCTTAAGGCCAAATAACGAAAGGTAAAAATCAAGGATACTAATTGTGATTGATTCATAATATAAAGATTTTTAATCAAGAGTATTAATAAAAGTTTCTATTTAGGTCACCTTCTCATTCGATTTTGCAATCAGATGTGATTGTACTAATTGGCGCATTAAATGACAATAGTCAATTATGATCATAGTGGAGGTTTTGCAAAAATATTAAACTTGAAATATTATGACGGTTGAAATAATTAAATAGATTCCAAAAATGGACTAACGATGGTACACTGCGATAACATTGTTATTATATGCCGGAATTTGAACAAGCATAACATAAAAAAATTAGTAAACCAAGTAGTTTTAATTGTTTCAGTATTTATTAAGAATATGTATGCACAAAATATACATAAATTACACACATCAAAATTCAACAATTAATGATTAATAATAAGTAAATTATTTTGATATATTCAATAAATTTTGACATTTCTGTTGTGTTAGTTACAAATAGAATAATCAACAATCATTACGAATATTTTACACATAATTTTGATTAATGCAATATTTTTAGTTAATGGGATTATATTGAAGCTTTTTGTATTTGTCCCAACGATGTGTTGTGTTCATGACTTTATGTAAAAATATATATGTCAATATTGTAAATATGATGTAATTTTTGATAATAGTTTTTTAAATAACATTCAATAATAATTTTAACATTTGTATCAGGTAAATATGTATGTTGTAAAATTCATTTGTATATAGATTCACATATGGCCTCTTTTGTGCATTATGGTCATGATTTTAAAAGGCTGGATATCCTTTATTTTCTATTATAAATTCCTTTTTGTTATTCTGAAAGATTGTCAAAAAGTTTATCCATATTGTGTAAAATTTGATAAAGTTAAGTTCTCCAATTATTATATATGTAAAAAACAAGTTAAAGGCTATATTTGCTTGAGGCCAAATATTGAATACCTTATAGGTAGGCGTTAAAATTCATTTTTTGCATTTGTTTAAGATATTTTAATGAAATTTGGTACAAGGATATGTATTGGCCCAAAGGGGCACCCTTTGCACCAGATTAGAACATTTTCAGAACCCCTCCCCATACAAGGTCCTCTTATAATGGAAGTTTTTATACGGCAAAAAGTCACAATTCTTAATATCTTTTCACAATATGTGGTGAAAAATAGTTAATTAGCTTAATTATTGGCTGTGTCCAATTTGGACTCGATCGGACCATTTTTAGAACCCCTCCTCATGTAACCAAATTGTTAAAATTTAGTGAAAAATAGTTAATAGTACAAACAAAAAAAAAAAAAAGAAAAATATAAAAAAAAAATATAAAAAAATATAAGTAATATAAAGAAGAAAATTTTCATTTTTCAAAGAAAAAAATTAAATTGAATAATATTTATATGAAGTGATGTGGGGTATTTGAGAGTCGGGCTTGACCGACCATAATATATTGACTTGTTTTGCACTAGAGCATGTCGCTTGAATGATTTTATCTAATTTCAATACGAACTTGCGTACGTACCAGGAGAGTGATTACCACACACACATGAACAGACAGTCATGGCTAGATCGACTGAGTATTCGATGCTGATTCATAATATATACATACTTTGTGGGGTCTCCGACATGTCTTTCTGGTCGTTGTAAATGTTTTGACAAAGTAAAATATATACCTTCATAGAGTAAGGAAATTGCGGAAATACACTTAATGGATGCTATTTAATAAATATCTATGTTCATATTATAGATGCTTTATTCATCTTCATTGACTTCATTATTTGCAATGCTCGTATTCGTATACCATGTAATACAGATTATAATCGTCAAACCTTTTCTGTTACTTTTTGTAAATGTTTGCGCCTACTATCTCTTCTGCGATAGCGTTCTATAATTCTACCCCGATGGCTCTCCTTATATAAAGCATCTGGACTACTTTCAACTTTTTTAAGAACTAACCGAAACGTAAAGGTATGCTTGGGTGACGCGCTAGTAGCTCGACGTGGGGAAGGAGGCTCAAATTCACTGCCACTAGAACCTGTGGCACAACCAACGGCACTTAACACTCTAGACGTATTTTGTGTAAAAACTGTAGATGTAAACATAGGTGCCGTAGAATAATATTGAGTTAACGTAGAACTTGGTCGAGGTTCAAAAATAGTAGCACATCGCTGATCTGTACAGAAAAATGTTTTGATTTCAGTGTCTTTTCCTTTGATCGTTATCGGAAAATGCTTTTTTATTGCGTCATCATGAGGACAGCGTTGTTGATAAATAGATTCAGACTGATGACTAATTGGTGGAGCGCATGAAGAGCTGGATTCATAACTACCTCGAGAACTATAATTGGATGAGGTTTGATTTGATAGAGGGCTACGTGCTCTTGAAAAGGCATTAAGAGATGAGACTTGAAGTGTGCGAAAGCTTTCTGTTCTGTGCTTCTTAGAAATGGGGAAATTGGGGGATCGTGCTGACGTTGTACCACCCATTTCAGAAGGAGTGTAATCGAAATGAGTTTCTAAAGAAGATTTTCGACCACCAGAGAAACTTGAACGTTGAAAAGTCTCAACATCTAATAGTTCGATGGAAGATTTTCTCAAATCGACACTCGACTTTTTCGATTTTTCATCCATATCTATTATTTCAAAACTTGAGCTCTGATCTTCATAGCTGGTGGATTGATAGCGGGATATGTCAAAACTAGTTTCTCGTGAAGAATAGGGACATTCAAAACTAGATTCAGCTCGACTAGATTTACGATCACCTTCAATAATTTCAAAACTATCGCCTCCTGAATCTAATCTATGTAAAGTTATAAAATCGGTGTCTGTATCTGCTGCTGGACTTTTTAAAAGTGGGGACCTCGGGGGATTATAAGACGAACGTCGGGATGCGGGCTCAAATTCTATAATGGGGCACTGTATTGGATACTTTTCGTCTATAGTTCCAACTGCCGTAGTTTCTGCTGTTTTTCTAGCTGCTGCCTCAGCTTCTTCAATCTCTTTTCGTAAAACGTCTAAATTAACATAAATTGGTTCGGGTTTATAGCCTCTTAAAATGTCTGATAATTCAACGCGGAAATCTTCGGGTATAACTATATCATTAGAATCTGATTCTCGCTCTTCACTAATGCGAGGTTCTATAGGTTCTCTACTTTCCGAACGTCTTTGAAAGTAATGACTTGTACTTAATTGAGTAATCTCATTAGTTAATGTCACTAATTTAACCGAATTATTAATTTCTTCTACCAGATTGGCTAAATCAATGTCGGCTAATTTACTAGTAGTACCTCGAAAAACATCTTCTTCTTCCTTATCCCGTGCTTTGTCGTGTTTTATGTAGGAGTTACCAACCTTTTCAAAATGTACATTAGCGAACTCAAATGGTATATCTCCCAGAGGTGTACCTCGTCCAGAACCATTAGTACTACTACTACCATCACCGGTAAGACTGCGCTCAACAACAGTAGATTGGATAGTATCAATTCTGGCTTGTTTTACTTTATCTTCATCCCGTGTAGAGCGACGTAGTTTCAGAGACATTTTCGCATAATGCGATAACTTAAGTGACATTTTAGGTTCGAATTCAACTTCAGACATTTGCTTTGTAATAGCACTCTTTGCGGCCGATGATGAGGCAGCAGGACTTGCTGAGAAAGTACTTTGTCGTATAAGGGGACCACCAGATGATCCAGATTCAGCTCGCGTAAACGCATGTGCAAAGCGATTTGTACGCGTAGAAATATGTTTGGAAGGCTTGCGTACAAATGCCAAAATTTCACGCATAACACTTTTCTTTTCAGGTTGTTCTTTTTCCATAATTTTGTAAACAGTGGTGTCGGACTTGACTTTTTTTTTCTGCAGATGCTTTTCTTCTTCGATTTTAACATCTGCAGCTTTTTTTTCAGCTAAAAGATGGGATTCCTGAGGATTTGAAATTGTAATAGGTGGTATTGGTCCAATAGGACTTTTTTTGTCGGCACTAAAAATAGTTGGCGTAAATAAGTTTATGGAGGAACTATTAATTCCATAAAATCCAGTGGACGTTTGTATTGTAAAGTTTTCCTCTTGACCGAAAGAACGTTCAAAACTTAAATTCTGAATACCCGCAGTAGATGCAGGGCTAACCTTACGTTGAGTAAAATCAAATGGAACAACTGCTCCAATTGGGGAACGCCTTATTTGGGTTTGGCAACTGTAGGTGGGGCTGACTTGATCTCCAGTGGGACTGCGAATATATAAATTGCTTGCGCCAAATGTTGACCTCAGTGGTACATCGTTGGGTGATTTTTGGAGTTCGCTTGATATAAGCAAAGGACTACGACAACCTTGTGAACTACGATCGCTTAAACCTACTGGACTATGAAGAACTGGCGAAAATACCATAGAACCTGCAATACTACCCTGACGACTCTTCGATAATCGTAACGTTCCATGACGAGAGGTAGTTTGTGCTGAAATATTTCGAGAAATACTGCTAGGACTTTTGGGGTGATGTGGATGTAGTGGGCTTTTTGGTGTAAGAAAATCTTGGCCTTTTCCAGTAACTAAAAGCTCATTTAATGAAAGGTCTTGCTGCGTAAAGGAATCTTGTGGATTTATTGGGCTAGTTCGTTCACTGGGATTCCGTTTGCTCCGAAAACTTTGAGATTTAGCTTTACGTATTTTGGGCAATGACTGGCTTTTTTTACTACGTTTAGAGATATTTTTGGATGTGGTATACTGGTCATTTAACATATGTTAGTTACTACGTTGAGGGCCATTGGCATGGTCGCTGCTACCGGTGGAGCTCAAAGTGGTATTAGATCCATAAGGATCAAGGGAGCTTTGTACAGACATCGATCTTCCCTTATTTTGGCGTGCTCGTCTCACTCGACTAGAGTTGGGGGACAACTTTCCAGGGTCGATGCTGTCTGGGTCTGCCTGTAATTATTAAAAGCACATTTTATTTAAGTAAAATAAGTAAAAATGTTGTAGTCGGTCTAGCCCGACCATTTAATATCCTACACCACATAGTTTATAGAATTTTGCTAGAATTAGTTGAGTATTATATATGTTCATACACTTCCATATAAAGCATATAAGCGACAGCGAAGGCGTTCTAAAAATGGTCCAATCCGGTCCATTTTCAATATAAAGACCATATGAACTAATACATATCTTTGTACCAAATTTTATTGAAATATATCAGTAGTAGTAGTTGTAGTTTGCGCACAAATTACATGTAAAGACAGACAGACAGATGGACATGGTTATATCGTTTACAATTGAAGGTGAGTATAGTACTTGCCGTTTGGGAGTTACAAACATTCGCACAAATTTATTATACCATTTGCCAGAAGTGGTGCAGGGTATAAAAATAAATTTAAGAGAGAGGTAGGTTGCTTAGTAAAAGAATTATAAGTTTCCGTATAGGGACGATAAACTTACTTGATATGCTAGGGCATTCATAATAATGGAATATGGAACTAAACCTAAAGGATGAATCTCACGCATCAGTACATTTGCGGGAATTTTATGAAACTGGATATATTCCAAAAAATTGCTTAAAATCTCTTTCATATCTATGTTCTGTTATGTTAAAGATATATAATTTTTTTAAATTTCTTAAATTACATTAAGTCATACGATGAGGAGGCAAATTACCGGATTATTATCATAAAACTTTTTACACCACATAAGAGCTGCTTGAAATTTAGTAAACTCATCCGCGTGTAGTTCTTCCCGAGCCATAATTAGGCGTACTACATGTTGAGGCAGCAAAGTAAAACTGCCCAAATTTAAAACCTCGTTGCCGTGCTCATCAACATATTCTAAAACCTTTTGTACTAAACTCTTGGTGCATTTGTACTGAATATAACGTTCTGCTGAAGCTAGCAGAGCACAAACAGTATCCACATTGATGCAGCACTGCACAAAACCGGCACATGCACGACGCAACTCCTCCAAACCATAGTAGTCGGCAGCATTCATGACACCTACAAAACATTGATGAATAAATACTATTAGTATCTAATAAATGCGCGGAAATCCAGGGTGGTGTACTTTTAAGTATCTTTTTATAAGGCAATAAATTGAACGCCAAGAATAAGTTTTCCTTCATAAATTCTTTATTATATATATCGCAAGCACAATGCGATGTTATTCTATGCTTTCGATTATCTTAGAAATGCTATGGAATCTACGTTAAAGCCCTCACAAGCCCCTTGCTTCGGAAAAAATTTGAATATTTCTCAACATTGGGGCATAAGTGTCTTCATTTCTAAATACGGATATATGATATTTGCTAATGTTGTGAGAGTCGCAAAATTGTATGGAATATGGAATATGGTTTATAAAGACACTCAATAGTAATTCACCCTGTTTAATGGACAAATATATTCAAAAATATACCAAGTAAAGTGCGGGGCTGTAGAGTGACACACCCGGTATGTATGTATTCTATCAGTTGGCGAAATACGTCCGGCTCGAATTCTTCAATTATTACAGTCTGGTGCTGTTGACCGGCCGGCTACAAGAATACAATTTCATTTTTTACATTGGATCAATTCGAATTTAAAATAATAGATTTTAGATTTCATATTGTACAAAAGTGCGTTCATGCCATAACCAATCATGTATGTAAAGTAAGCACTATGCAGTCACGTAGGTGGCTATTAAAATTTGGTGGGAACAAACCAACATATATTACATTTTTTCTCGAGGTCATAGAAAATCTTGTGTATTTGATAACTACACCCTCAGCTACGTGCCTGCTTCTATACATTTCTTCTCAAGAATCTTTATATTTATCAACTTTTAATTATTTGATTAAATTTTACTGAGCGTTTGGAAAGAAATTCATAAAACTATACAATATTTACATAAAACATGCACAATTTCATAAATTGTATAACATCCACATGGGATGGGGTTTGTCACATGTATTATTTTATTTGCAACACCAAGACAGAGAAAAAATTTTTCATCGGAATTGATCTAATCTGCGAGTTCGTCTGTTGTTGGTGCTCCAAAGGAACACCATCCGAAATTTTTTAAAAACATTTCTAATTTCTGCAGTTAGCGTCTTATTTAGATCAGGCGGAACCGCTTAAGTACTCCCAAACATAAATCAACTACAAAAATAGAGTTAAAAGTGTAAATTTATTAAATGATATTTATAATTAATCAATTTATTGATGTAATAGTAATGGGTGTCACTACAATAATTTACCTTACTTGGTGCAGAAATCCGCTAGTGAGTTAAAACGTGACACATATATGTGGAGGGTATCAGAAATTTGGTTTAAGCCAAAAAAAGCTTTTAAATAATTTTTTTTCGATTAAAGATTAACTTTTTCAAGACATTCCGGAAGATTAAAAAAAGACAAAAATTTTTGCTCCTAAGAAAGAGGAATTGTTTTTCAAAATGTTTGTTAGATGTGCATAGCAGTTCAAATTATGTTACGCTCTACGTAATTTTATCAAGTTAATTTTCAATTTATATTTTCCTTACTTATGAACTAAGCATAGAAAGTACTTTACCTCAGGTATTGGTGCTAATTGTTGGGTAAAACCACTTTTCTATAAAAAAATTCATTAAAAATTTAGATGATTAATGAACTAATCAAAGTGTGGGATAAAAAGAAAAATCTTTATAAAGAAAAGATTTAAACTTTTGTACAAAATAGGGTCTAAGTATTATCAGGAAGGTGTTTATAAAGCGATTTCCCATGACTGATTTCATTTCATGCATCCAAACTTATTGTGTAACTTACTTGTTGAGCAGCATTTTGTAAATTTAATAGTGGTTCTGAGGATCGCTTTAAAAATAATCTCAACTTGTTCTCTTTGGTAGATGGTTCCCGTTTGCGTTGTGGAGAGGGTGCCGCATACAGCAATTTGGCAAATACTCGGGAACGTGAAGCCAGGACCGCCTAATATTTTAATAAGACATAGAGATCAAATCGTTAATGTTTCTTGTAAAATTTGTCTTCTACCTTCACTGCACACACTGGCTCTCGGGTGTCACCCACTAAGAAAGTAACATCACACAATTCCGGCATAGAAGCCAAGAATTTCATATCCTCCGCAAGACCACTTTTGTTTTCAAATGTTGATAAGTCTGGCTCCGCATCAGCCATATCGGGCAGTGCCAACGCTTCAGGCATTTGGGTTTCTTTGGATAAATAAATAATAGTTACTAACTTATCTCTAAAGATGCTGTAATCTAAGTAACATAATTTATACTATAAGTCACTCATTAGTATCAGTAAACACGAATATTTATTAGATAAGTAACTCCTCGCGTTAACTGATAGAACTAAAGTAAATGTTACATAATTTGTAGAACCATGTGATGTGGGGTCGGACAAGCCCGACCATTTTTTCTCTTGCTTTTTTATTAAACTTTGTGAAAAATTTTAAATTATTACTTAAAAATTTGGACCCGATTGCAACATTTTTAAAGTCCATTTTCATAAGTGACTTGTATGATGTTTCGATCGTTTTTCATTTTAAACTTATGATCGATGAGGTCATGAAAAACCAGTAAAAAATCTGTCCTTGATTTAGACTAAATACTATGTACACTCCCCTTGTACTTGATTCCACAAATAATTACGTCGTATCGTAGGTATTTGTTATTGTTTTTTTGGTAGTTTTACAAGAAATTTCATCCTATTTGAGAGTTTATAAATTTTTTCCTCACCCTATACAACATGTTGCATTTTTATTGTATATATATGATCTTTAAAGCATCCTTGTGTTAGTTACAAATGAAATAACACATTTAGTTTATAGGATGTTATGTTGTCGTTCAATTTCTTAACGCTTACCTGAACATATAAACAAATTCTTTGTGTATTTAAGCGGATTTCAAATGATTTGAAAAATCCGTTAATACCTTAAACATTATTTCATATTGGCAATGTAGTCTTTTTTGATTTTATTTATTTTATAAAAACTAAATGAAGTAGGTTTTGTGCATTTTTAAACAAAGTTCGAATGGGTTGCAAGAGAAAACAATTCAGTAAAATCATGCATTAGAAATTCCCTAAGTACTCATAAAAAATGTGGATACATTACGTCAATGGATAGGTATATAGGTGAAGGGCCAAAGCTTTATAAATAGATCAATAATAGTTGGTTCAGATTGTAATTAATGTTATATTTGAAGTTATATTGAATTATACGGTTTTTTCACTATACCAATTAGTTTTCTTATCCATATGAAAAGGAGAAGGAAGAACTTTTATGAAGAAACACACAGACAAAATTGTATATATATGCGTAGAAAATGTTCAGGGTTACTATAGGAAGATGAAGAAAATTCTATAATGCCACATAAGCATTTGCAAGGTGTTCAAACATTTAATAGTAGGTTTCAAAATAATTTCAAGGAGTTTATATAGGTAAAAAATTGTAACAAAAAGTAATTTTTTACTTTTCTTTTGGTCTACACGTTTCACAATAGGTGTTAAGCGAACTTCGTTAATTAGCAATTTTCAATAAGTTTGTTGGTTTTTTGCACAATATTGTGTTGTTTGCTTGCACAACCACTCCTGGTGTGTATTTACAGTTAAAAGTACACTTTCACTCTGAATTTGTATGTATAAGGAGAAACTCTATCAGGCATCGCAACGAGTCCTACAATTCGTTCTATTATAGCGCATGTCCTTAGTCCGAAAATAACCCAAAGAGTTGTTTATTATTAATAGAAAAATTTTAAACAATTTTAGATTATAAAACAAGTAGATTAGGAGTATGCGAAATCTAGGAGACTCACCATCACTAACCACCTTTAACCCTTTCCAAATAGAAAAACGCTATTATTGCTTGAAAAAGTAGGGAAAAAATATCTCAAATTTATTTAAACAAACGCCATTTTGGGTGTGGCAATGTTAATATTTTTTTTCCAAATATAAACACATCATTCGCAAAAATATGCCGTGATTGGACACGCCCACATCAGCCGATTTTATACCTTTTCACAATTTCATTTATTCTGTGTAGAAGAGGTTTTTTCATAAAATGAATAATATATGATAATCAGAGTTGTTAACAGGGCATGCCCACTTCTATGGCCCTTCTTATACAAAAATATAAAACTATTTCATAGAAAAATTTCCTCGTAGATATATGGACAATGTCACAATAATGCAAGTAATATTTAATTGAAGTTTTTAGCCACTCACCAAACCGACTATTTTCACAAGTTTGTTCCGGACTCTTTCCAAATTTCAGATCAAATATTTCAAATAAACTTCTAAATCTTTCTACCCTAGTTATTTAGAAGTGGGCGTGATTCTTCTAAGTATATAAAAATTATTTTTATATTGGAAAAATCTTTAAAATGCTTACCAGTATAAAAATTATTCATAGTAAATTTCATTTCAACATCTCGACTTATGCGACCGAGAGAAATTCACACAGGTACATAGATGTACGGACTGAATAATTACTAATAGGGATGGTGAGTATAACGTAAAAAACTTAATTCAACTAATATAAATTAGAAAACCTTTAAATAAAACCAATTAAGCATTAAATAATGAGTTAATATGCTAAGGTTGTTAGGCTGTTTGCCACTTTCAGAGTTCATATAAGCCATTGGTTTCCGATTAAATCTGAGTGGATCTAGGGAAATTCCTCTAGGCGAGTGTCAAAAACATTCACAGTCAACAACGCTTACACTTTTTGAAAATAGTTCTACATTGCAATTTAAATTTAACATGTATTTACGTTACTTCAATATTAAGTGTTCTCTTTAAATTTTCCGTTTACAACAGGTTCTTGATTTTGCGCAGAAAACGGGGAAACTCATTCGTTTACACCAGTCAGTTCCATATACTATAGCATAAACCACAGCATAGCAAACCACTTGTTTGCATTAAATGTAATTTTTTATCAGCAGCTCAAGTATGTAAATGAAACAAGTAAAAAAAATTAATTTGGTTCAGGTCAAATTTTACTTATTATTATTATTTTAAATTTTTTATTTTTAACTGTATATACCATATAGGGTCTCTGGCACCTTCTTCTAGGTGTTGCAAATAGAATGACAAACATAGCATACCGCCTTATTGGATTTTCCTAAATTATTTATTCAATTAAAAAATTGTTTCATTATATCTTTCACCCGGGCTGTGCTATGTAGTTATGTAATGTTTACCTTATAAATTCATTTGTAACTACCAGAGGAGGTTTCGGAGGCCCCATAACGTGTATGTGTTCTTGGCACCCAAATCGGAGGAGATTTAGCGATGTCCGTATGTATGCATTTAATCGCTTATGTTCGCAAATGCCATGATTATATTGTTGTTGTTGTATTCAGTTAAGATATTGTGTAGACACTTGAAGTAGCTCGTAAAATATTTCAAATGGTCAAAAGCAGCTGACGCCCCTAATTGACAAATGATTCTAACGTGTACAGAAGCAGAGCTGCAAAATTTAAATTTAGTTTAGATTGTTTGTATGAATTACAAAATCGTTATTATTGATTTCAAACTGAAAACTGAAAAATATATTCAAAACACAACACTTTAGTTTCGACATTTGAAATGAAATGTTGTCGTCATATGGGCGACAAAATTGAAAAAAAAAAGGAAATGTCGCAACCACTTGACACTTCAAGTAGTGCGTTACTATAAACACAAGCCACATTAGTTTGACGGTCACAGAAAAGACAAAGCAAATAATAAATAAACAAGAGCAGCAAAATATTTAAAATTGAAATGAAATTCGGAAACCAAACGTTTGGCGCCAAAGAAATAGTCTTCATATGTATTGAGTATCTAATGCGTACTGGCGTCGCTGGTGAACAGACTATAATAATTCTGTAATAGTATTCTTGGAATTGTCAAAAGAAGGTTTCAGGACCCTGTCTGAGTTTGAATCGATGTCGAATCGAAATCGTATTTGTGAGTTGAACTTAGTCTTTCTGCTGTAAAGAGGGGCAGACATTTTTAGTTTCTGGCACATAATGGGCCAAAGTTATCTTTCAGTTACCATCCATCCATGGATAACAAATACTAGTCAAGAATATGTATATTTTGTAGGGCATTTGATACTCTACTCTGAGTATTGTGAATGAAACGTAGTACACCTTCATACTATGTAGAGTGTATAAAAATCTAACGTCAAGTGGTCAATTAATGTATAAACAAATCAAAATATCAGTAATAAATAACATATGAAGAATATTTTGTGTTAAAACAACAGGGGTTCAGTCTGATTAGTTGTTGAGATAAAAAAAAAAAAAAAATTAAGGTAAAAATGTTATTCTGTTCTACTAAGTTATATTCTTCTACTAAATCTTCAAATGAACAAGGTTAGGAAATAAAGAAAAAGGAAAATAAAAAATCTGTCTCTCTGCGTAATAAGAAACTGAAATGTATTTTTATACAGTTGGCGCAATTGTAAGCGATTCTACTGCGCTGTTGAGTTAATGTTCATAACATGAACATCCTCATTGCGGTGACATTTCCTTACACAGTGCTCATCTTCTAAAAGAAACACTGTAAATTAAGAACAATTTGATGCCCTACCTCACATATTTATTTATGTATTTTCAATCGTATAGCCGTACCAATAACACAATTCATTTCGTTTGTCACGACCAATTATTAAGCTAGTGAATTTTCCTTTTCATTTTCAATCATTTGTTAAAAAGCGTATGAAGGAACACGGCAAGCACATAAAGATTGATTTAAAATAGGGCGCCTCCCACCTTAGCGGGTTCTGCCAATCATCTTTGGGCCAAATCGTGTCCTTGCACGCCAATATTTATCGAAATAATTCTAAACAAATTCACAAATTTAAGCGGATAGAAAAAAAAAACACAATCGATTTAGGTTGTTGTGAATGGATCGGTATTCTTTCTAGCTGTTTAGGAGTTACAAAGAACTGCATGGAAATCCCTCTACCACAAAGGGGGTAGGGTATAACAACAACAGAGAGAAAAGACACTTTCAGTTGATGTTGCACATTCGAACGAAGAGCATGCCGAACAAAATAAACGGATTTTTAAAAAATAGATTTGAAAAAAATTAATAGTGTACTAAAATGAAATTCTTACACATAATAAACATTTTATAAATAATTTGTTTTGATATGAAAATTTTAACCAAATTTCGGTGTCGTCCGCGCACATCATATGTAACGACAATTAAATATTCGCCTGTCATCTGCACTCGCTCTTATATGATTAAGTGATAAATACATAGTATGTGCCGTGTATTTTGGGCGCCCCTTTACACTGATCAGTTACATATGTTCACATGGGTAAGCATGTAATATATGCACAAATGTATACGCCTGCATATGTGTGTAAGTAGCAAAAGTAAGAAAACGTCTGTTATAAATTGAACTCAATTTAGATGAGGAGAAGACACAAAATACTGAATAAATCTGTTATTCTATGAATATAATCAGTCTGGAAAATAAATAAATCACTTTGTTTGTTTGTTTATTTGGTGGCTGACTGACAATTTAAAGAATGTGACACAAAGTGTTGCATTCAACTTAAATCAAGTACTTCATCCATTCAATTAATTGTTAGAAAAACAACAAATTCTTGTATTTTACTTAAGTACAGATGTATCTCAATATATTCTTATAAGCGGTGCCTAGAAATGTTTATGTCGGGTGCTTCACAGGATAACACAGAAGTATATTCTTCTCAAATGTAGCAGGCCCAAATTTTTTGTTAATGTAGAATTACACTTATTCGGAAAAATATTCATATTACGAAATGTGTTTATTTTATGTTTTGTTATGATGAAAGAAGGATAATCTTACTTAAAATCATTAGGACTCTTGCTTTTTAATCCACCACATTAGTGGTTTAGCGGGGTACAATTGCCCCGAAGAAGGCTCTTCTAAATTAAATTTAATAGTGATTCATATACGATTTATTCAATAGGGATCAATTGTTGACAGCTCGTTTTCCTCTCGCCTCAACATAATTCCTCCACTGCATTCATTCATACATTCTTGTTACAACTTGATGCAGTTGCTTTGCAAAATACAACATATGTACTTTGGATTACATGCTAACCAACAGTACCAACATCACATTGTAACAAATTTTATCTTTTGAAATTTTTTTCACTTGTACGTCTGCTGAATTTGTTTCTTTTTTGATCTCTTTCTGCCTATTTTTAAGAATGATTTCTACTGCTAGTATTGCTGGCTTGTTGTTGTTGCCGCTATTGTTGATTTTAATGTTTTCACGTTCTTCTTGCTGCTGTTTTTCCGTAAATGTTTTACGATCACTTTTATATCTTTTAATATGCATGAAGAGCAAAATGTGTACAATTAAAAAGTGCAATCCTAAAAATATCTCAACGCCACCATATGTGTGTCGGTGTTATTATTGGTATTAATTGTTGAAATGCAAATACATTAATTCCGATTTTATTATGGTTGTGCAGCCGCTCGCTCATTCATTCAGAAGACCTCATCAAATGTGTAGGAGACATTTCCATTTTCCATCGCAATATGTATTAGCCATCGAGGCGCTTATATATTGTATATGGGGGTATATCACATGTACATTATTGTGTCAAAACGTTTGCAACGCCTACAAACAAGTGTCGAAGATCCCACATCTGAAGTAGCATCGAACACTGAGTCGACCCAGCATTGTTTGTCTATCGGTCCGTCCGTCCTTATGTGAAAATCCTTTCCCTTGTGGCCAAAATTGAAATATCGATTCCAAAATTGGTAACTTTTTACGGACAGTTAAGCAACACGTCCACAGCGCAATAAAAAGTAAAAAGAAAAGAAAAATTTTTTTTAAGAAACTTTTCCCTGTTTAGAGAGTTTTGTGTCATCGGTATTGCGTATTCAAGATTTGGCGAAAACCAAATATAGCTGTTTTTATATATATTTATATTCCTCCATATATATAAAGGTGAAGATAAGATGGAATGTAAGAGAATTTTCCTTAATTTTTTCGACACTTCTTCATCAATCCGAATGAAAGTACAGGATACCTTGAACAATACTGTGGACTATAATTATGTATTAATTAGACAATTGGGCGTGGCAACGTAAGAAAGTTCTCTTACATTTCTTTTAATTCAAAAAAAATTTTGCACGGAAGTATTTTCCACCTAGAAGACGAATCTGAACCCCATATAACTATATCAAACACCTTTTTTCTTAACCACGCCTACACGTATTTCAAGAGCAATTTGTTTGAATAGCGTGCACTTTTCATATTAAACGCATCGTAACTCCGCGCAAAACTGGAAGTGCATATGTATGTTTTTAAAGAATCCCTCACAATAATTGTGACATTTGATTAAAAATGGTGCACCTTCTCGTATTAAGATTTTTTCAACGTTTTTACTTAATGATGAGAGACTTGTAAGGCTGCCTGATTAATAGGTTTATATGTATATAATATATTATTGTTGGTTCTGTCCGCCTATGTGTAACATTTTCACGCTGTCAAAGGGGTGATTAACCGCATCAGTCTGCTATATATCTTCCCTTGCTTTGGTGTCTTGGTTTCTTGTATGTACGTTCCTCTGTATACGAATGATTTCCATCCATGATATCCATGTTAGCACATCATATTTACGCTTATTTTGCACACAGGCAGACAAAACGAAAGGGTAAAATATTACTTATGGATTTTTGAGTTGACCGACCTATGACACTAAGTGTTTTGTTGAAGATGTTAGATGGGAGTTCATTTCACGGATGATTCAAAAGTTCAGTTGATTCAGGTGTTTTATCTGCCAGATTAATAATATTTTATCTCCTTTTAGTCTTCTTCTGTGTTTTGTTCCATCATAAAAGGAGAAGTGAGTACCTAATGATAGTGTGTTGTTGTGTGTGTAGAGTAATGTATTGTCATGTTGCCAACAATTTGTGTTGTTTGTTGTACAATAACATGAAATTTCGTTTTCACTTGGCTTCTCTGCTGCACACACATATACAACACATTCATTTGACGTACGCAAACAAAAAATAAGACTAAACACACGCACACCGGTACATTCATACATTAGATTGGAAACAAACGAGTGCGACAATTGCGCCAGCGCAATCCATAATATACGCACATCATACGGATGCTGTGCTGTACACAACTTACATGACCGAATATCCTTAATTGTTAGTCTATGTTTTGTACCCGTCGTGTCGGTTTGCCAGAAATAATTACCGAAACGTTTTGTTGAAAAGAAAATCGATGTGCTTTTATATATATGTGCAGTAATGCAATAAATATATGTATACTGTTAACCTCAATTGGTGATGTATGGAGATAACTGATTGAACAAAATAACAGTGAAAAGTAATAAAAAAATAGTTTCCCAAAATAGATTTCGTAAAAATATTCAAAATAGTGCTTCTGAGCTATTTAAATAATGTTTTATAAAAAAAGGAAGTTTTTCTACGCGAAGTGAAAGTGTCTTGGATCTAGTCGGTACAATCCTATACGAGTCGCTTCTGTATCCATAATTTATGGATACGCGTGTATGTGTTTGAGTGCAAGAACCATCCCGTTGTACGCAAGTTACAATAAACTCAAACTTGGTGCCTTTTCTTGCATCTATTTCTTATTATTGCTCATTATACAACATTCATTAACTAAAACTAGACAACGTTTAATAACGTTAGGATCATACTTGATAGATTATAATTATTTTGAACAATCATAATAAAATTTTTGTGCATAGAGGGTAAAGATAACAGTCAACTGCATTGATATAAATAAAGTTCTACACACATTTACTTTAGACAACAGACGTACGTCTATGTGTATATACACACAAACAAAAGCCCAAAATTTACAATATTTTCATAATAATTTGGCCAAAAGCTCTTTGTGAGGCACAAGATAAGAATAGTATAGAAATATTCTATAATATATTTGTAAGTCAATAGATACGGTTTTGAAGTTAAATCCTGCGTTCTTCGATTGAGTTCAAAACAACAAATCAATTGCATAATAATTAACAAGTAAATAAGCTACATTTGGCTCAGGTCAGTTAGTACACAAGTATACAATTTCGTTGAAGTTTGAACCTAGCGTCATGCACACAGAGCCAATGTCAACTTCATATGTCAAATTTTGCGAATGTGAACTTTTCAATACATTTCAACTTATGTACGGTATGTAAAATGCTTCGCATTTAATGTGGAGCGTGAAAGCAGCTTTGGGCCTTTGTAATGCGAACTCTCTTTTCCAAATGTGAAATCTTTTTTTGCCCTGTACCAGTGTCCGCCATTTATTTCTTGGTGGGTCCGACTTCATAACTAGTTTCTTAAAACGATATTTTAATTTTAATTTTAATTTGTGCTGAATAAAATATTTTTGTGTTTATCGTGAATCTTTCGAAACTGGAGTTTAAAATTATCATTTCGAAATATTCATCTTTTCTAACCACCTTTTTAATATCGCTTCCGAATTAATATTTCTTCTATAAATATCGAAATTTGACTCAAACTGAAAAAAGAATGGCGACCGCTGTTGTCCATCCGTTCCACCAGTCCATAGAATTTTTAGTGCAAACTACAGATCGCATGTTTTGAGATATATTGTTAAACCACAGACCATCTTTAGAACATCTCCTCTTTATAAAAAAGTCTTTATTTGGCTAAAATTCTTAATTATTTGGAACAAAAATTTGTGAAAAACAATTAATTAGTTTAGTATTGCGCCTAACGTTGTTTAGACTCAATCGGCCAACTTCTAGAACTTCCATAAAATTTCTTTCACCAAATTGACCCATTGTACGAGAAAAATACTCAATTCTCAATTTTTTTTTATAAAAAGTGCCAAATGTTATTTGCATAGTAGATTAATTTTGGATCAGATTTTTAGAACGCTTCTTTCTATAAAATTATAAACGCAATAGGCAATGACTCGTTTCTACCTGTATTAACTAATGAAATATAGAATAAAGTAATGTAGGTATTAAATGATCGGGCTTTTCACTGGTTAGAACTTTCCTTGTGTACTCACGGACTATGGCTAGACTTATTCAGTCTTTAATGCTGACATATTGAATATGTGGGAATGTCTTTGAAACTGAATTGTGGGACCACTGACTCCGTTCAAACGGAATAACAAACTTCATCTTATATGGAAAGTGTAAAAAGACTTCGCTTTTGACATAAGTAAGTTTGTTCGACGAGCTTTTTGATTGTATCAAGTTAGTTATTATGACCATTAAAAAAAAATGGTTGTACGCGGCGTATGAGCATCTTTATATTATACAAATAAATTAAGGTGACAGTGCGGTAGAGTTCACAAACTAGACTTATGTCACTTACGTTCTTCTTATTAAACAACATGAAGAATATTTTATGTACAACATTCATAAGCGTCCAAACATTGCACAATTTTTTTTTTAGTATTTTGTATAAAAAATCCATTTTTCACATACATTGGGTGCTTCTTCGCATTATGTACACAAATACATGCATACAATATATATGAGAGTTTTGTCCTCCCGTTAAACATCATTGTACGCATTTCTCTAATAAATGGACGCCATCTTGAAAAATATTCAAAACGCAGAATGGCTTCAATGGAGATGTGAACTCTAACACTTGCATTTGAAACATTTTTGCTACAAAAAATTTACGGTAATAATATTCCACCACCAATACCAATGAAAATTAGAAACGAGCAGCGTAAAGTAAAAAGCAAATGTACGAGCGCGATATAAACATTGTGTGTATAGGAATAAAACTTCATTGGTTTATATGCCAGGAGACGTGTTTCGAAAATGGTGGCTGGGAGAATCAAATCCATCGTATCTGACATGTTATCTAAATAATTTTAATTGATTAATAAAATATTTTAATTATTAATGTGCAGTTAAGAAAACAAAAGCGCATACAGATAATATTGAATCCATCGCAAGCTTACATACTCAACATAAAAAAGTGTTAAATTGAAAATTGTATTAAAATAAAATGAAAGGAAAAAAATGGAGATGTGTGTGTACTTGATGCAAAAATGATGTCGAAGCAAGTGATTTCAATCAATGCAGTTGTAAGGCTGTACAATTTATTCCAAGAACGTTTATAGAATGCTGTACGATCTTTTATTTAACGATTGGGGGGTGGCTGTTTTTAACTAAACACTACTTAAAAATGTTTCTTGCAGATTTTAAAGAACCTGCTTTGAGGACAACTTACTTGAAACATTAAGCAACTTTTTTAGAATCTTTCAAATCTACATTTTAATCCAGAGCAATTTACAGGATTTGCAGATTGACCATTGAAAATATTGCACTCTGTAAAAAACTCGACAGCTGCAATAGTTGTGCACCCACTGCAAAATGGCTCTGGTTTCAACATTTTATAAACAATGCAGAACGGCATTAGTTCTTTGGGGGATATTGTGGAAAGTGTTCTTGGTAACGGCTCAAAGACCTTTGGTGAATCACACTTCATACAACTCCATACCGACCAGTCAGCACAATAACTACAAATTGCGAAATGGGCGCACCCATGATATGGCTCCTATACCGCCTTCCACTGTAGCTTCTATGCCACTGAGGCGATTCTTATATGAGGAGAATGATAGTACGGGCTTACCGCCGCTAGCGGGACGTCGTGATAATCGCCGACGCCTAAATTTTGCTACTCTTGGCTCACATGTACCGCGCGGTAGTAATAACCCCCGTCGAGGCATAGAATCGCTCCGCAAAGAATTAATGAAAGCTTCAGTGGGGGGGCCAGGTGGTGGTATTAGTGATCATGCTGAGGGTTACTCTTCATATTCCGCCACGTCTTCTATTGGTAAGATTGATGGGCTTGGAAGTTTGGGACCGGCTCATCGATATGGTGATCTATTACAAACGGCCACCATTTTGGCACCGTCCGCCTCTATATATTCTACCAAAATACCACCAGCTCAGTATTTACTTGATCATGAAGGTGTGTCATTTTATTCTTTGGGATTTGAAGAGAAAAGAAATTTACAAGCATTTATTTTACTAAAAGATAACAAGTACAACAAGTTGGGTTCTATTGGTGCTCTAATCAAACTTAATAATGGGGCTAAGCAACGTAGTCAAGCTGATGAGCCCCTCAAGCGGGTGACCGATGATAGTACAATGCATGAAAAAAGGAACCCCTTGCAGGCTATCAAAGATCAGTTAGGCATTTCTTCGCCATATAACTCAGTAAGAAAACAATAATTTTTAATATAATGCTCATTGTATGTGTATGTAGTGTTCATGAATATAAAAATATTCTAGAATTCCTATTTATCTCATATGGACGAGGATTTATTGGGTGTAAAATGTACCTTTGAGACGCCATGCGCTTGGAAATGGACTGAAAATTTAACCGATGGCTTTCGCATAATGAATAGTATTCAAGTGAAAGAGAAAAATATAACTGGGCTGTATCCGGGGCCTGTGGCCGATTCCTTAAATGATGCAAAAGGTATTTTTAGAAAACGTAGGTAGGGAGAGAGAGTAATAGTAAAACATTTATCTAATTGTAGGTCATTTTTTGTATGCTCGGATATTGCCTTCAACTGAACAAGTCAATTTGACTTCTCCCCAGTTTAGTACCACCATGGAAAAATGCTTCCTAGAGATTTACGCACATCAAAGTGGCATGAGCCATGGCGTATTCAGTGTGGTGGTAGAACCATTACACTCACAGGAGAATCCCTGGGTGCCCGCCGAAATCATTGGTGATGATTATAGGCAATGGCAAAGAAAATTTTTCAAATTAGGTCGCATCACTCGAGATTTTCGGATTGTTTTTGAAATCGTTCCGAAACTAATGAACGGCGAGAAAGCTCATGTGGCCATTGATAATTTGCGCATGGTGAATTGTTTTCCAGAAGGAACTAAGGCGGACAAGTGCGGCACTTCCCAAGTGAAGTGTATGCTGAATAAAGTTCCAGTGTGTATACCCTTACCAAGGATATGTGATATAACCAAAGATTGTGACGACGAGGAAGATGAATTACTGAATTGCGGTAAAGTATTGTTTAACAAAGGCCTCAATTGTATTCATGGCGCTTCAAGCTTTCTTTTCCTTATGTGTTCATATGCACTTGACCACATATTAATTGCTATTGATAAGACTGTGTTTACAAACTTGTACTGTACTTTTATCGGTAATTCATATGACCTATTCACATTAACACGAGAAAAGCGAAACAAAGCCCGAAAACAAATAATCTCAAATGGTCCGCTTTAAGTGATCGTTAAGTTATTCGATATCATATGTTTATGTGTGTGATTCGAAAAGATAAAAAGAAACGGAGGAACAAGAAGATGGATTGAAGTTGTATTAAAATATGAAATACCCTCCACATCTGTGTGCAAACAATGGGTTTGGCAGGTACCTGGTTAAGCCCACTACTAGTGTATATATTGAGTCGGTTTTTGCTCCAAAAATTTATAAATTATCTAGATTAATAAAAAAATTCTATAGCGATTTTTGTCGATTGTAGGCGTGGCACTTTCTGACTAACTTTTCGCGATTTATATAAAAACGTTCTTACAGAAACTGGAAATGACAATACAAAGTTTTAGCTCAACTGTCACACGGACGGACACACGGACTTTGTGAACTTTAATAAAGAGCATAAAAAAATATTCTTTGTCTCTAACGCCTCCTTCTAAGTGACGAAAATATAAACTTACGTGGAGAGTATAAAAACTGGTTGTGCTGTGGCGTGGATACCATCTTTCGCCTTAATATTATTTATAAACTATGATTATGTCTTAACGTATCAAATGTATAATTTTGCATTTCGTTGATATGCACTAATCTGTGTACTACAGAACGTCATAATTGTTGGAAATATCTTAATTTGAGCTCAAGCGTTTCCACAGCAGAATACATACATATTTAGAGGCTACCGTAGCGTCTTTCTGCACAAACTTAGTGTATCTTCGGCACTGATATGAAGGGTATAAAAGAGCATAGGAAGTGTTAATGACATTAACACATATTCACATGTTCAACACGGCTGAACAAGAAAACCTAACAGCACTTAAAAATCATCATAAGCATCCTAAGGCATACGACATAGACACTACAACTACATATGCTTCCAGAGACATTCTTACATACACACTTACATTTGTGTTGTAGTTCAAAGATGAAACAAGTAAATCTGTCCTTCAGCATGCCCTTTTGACTTCATTTGCTAGGGTAGGTGTATATATTTAGTAAAGCAAAACATGTATAAAAGGGCTATATTAGGTGTCGACCGAATCTGGGATACCTACCATTATTCCGCACTTGAAGAAAATGAAGCACCACTATGTTATTTTTTCAAATATGGAAAAAATACCTCAAATTTATTTGAATAAACATACCTACAATATAATTAGGGAATTTTTATCCAATCACTTTCAAAAAATTTAATATATAATAATACATTTTTTAATGGGGCGCGCCCATTTTGCGGGCATATTTTGTCCAAAAATACAAAACAATAACATTACATCATTACAACGTAAGTAAAACGTGATTAAAGTTTTTAATCTAAAATATAAATCTATATATCTGCCACAAAAATTGATTGAAGAGCTTGAAATTTGGTATGCTTGTATCTAACCATTGATGTGTCCACAATTTCCAACAACCCATTGTCAGCATAAAACTCAACTTGCAAGCTTATACGTAATGCATACCCTATTGAGGGCTTAATCATATACTTACCCGACCTATCTTTTGCACGTAGATGTGAAGGGTATTTAAGATTTGACCTATCCCAAACTTAGTTTTCTTACTTGTTGTATCTCTTATAGTCTGTCTGTGATAAAGGAAAAACTCTAAAAACTATATATTTTGTAAGATTGTAGGAAGGTCCATGGAAAAAATTGCAAATACTACGATAGAAAAAATTGATTTGTACCAAATTGCAGGTCCACGTCTAATGGTCTAGGTCTAATTAAGTTTCAAGTAGAATTTAAAGCGCTTAGAAGGAAATCCAGAGACAAATTTAAATATAACAATCTCGTCAATGTAAACGTAGTGTAAATTGAAAATGGTGTTAAGTGATGCACTATAATATTTCTACTTGTTTTTCACAGATAAAATACCATATGGAGGACGTTGTGATTTTGATAAAGATTGGTGCGGTTGGAGGGATTCCGGTAAAACTATTTTATCATGGTCTCGCCACACGGGTTCGTCACCCACTTACGATACTGGACCCGACGGTGATCACACTTATCAGCATCTCTTAAATGCTACAGGCGGATATTACATGTTAGTGAATATGAATCAGCACAGTAATAACAGCGAAAAGGGGGCTCTGATCGGGTTTGCTAGCAATGCAATAATGGTTAGTAAAACCTTTAATCCTCCACCCTTGGTCCACGGCAATCCCGATTCTCCATATCGAAATTCGTGTGTGGTGCGCTTCTATATACATCAGTTTGGCAAAAATCCCGGCAGTATAAATCTTTCAGTAGTGGAGATGAAAGAGAAAGAAAATATTACTACTACACTGTGGTGGAATACTAAAAATCAAGGGGACAATTGGTTGCGGGCGGAATATGTTTTACCTAACATAACTTCAAGGTACGTCGCCTGCCACAACATACTGCATCGAAACTATAATATAATCAATTTATTGTTATATCCCCGGACAGGTATTATTTGCAATTTGAGGCACGTATGGGTATGCGTATATTTTCGGATGTGGCGGTTGACGATGTCTCCCTCTCTCCCGAATGCTTTGGTATTAATATACCAAAGGAACATCTCAATGAGTACAATTATTGGGATATACGCCACAAGCATCTAAGTCCATCGCACAAGGATTTTGAAAACAAAACTTGTTCGTATCTGTTCAAATCAATGTAAATAAATATTAACGATTGTAAGTTTTAGATTTGGAATTAAGCACATGTGGCGTACGTGGAATGGTAGGGCCGACACAGCAGCAATGTGAAAATTTCTATGACAACAACAACAAAAGTCATGTATTAAAGGAAGTGCATGTGATTGAGGAGCAAACGTCGTACAAGGGTATGCAAAAATGGAAGGTGCCTCACGAAGGTTACTATACGTAAGTTTCATTAATTAATTTTATCTTACATAGATCAGGGTGTACATGATTTTTGTCAAAACTCAGCTAATATAATGCTGATATTAGCTTCTTAACTTGAACCTGATCGGATTATTCTTAGAAACCCTTTTCATATAAGTGCTTACACACATTTTGTTATCTCTGCAATTTCTTTTTAACTTCTACCGTAAATTAAAAGGGAGTCCACCTTGAACTAAGGGCACGCCCTAATAGTTCAGTGTTCATACATTATTGTTATTTTTTGTTAATATATTTTATTCACTCTATTTACTTATATTGAATAGGATTATAGCTAAAGGAGCTAGTGGCGGCTTGGGTTCTAGTGGTGTTGGATCATCACGTGGTGCAGTGACTGTTTCAGTGCTGGAATTACACAAAAACGAAGAACTTTACATACTGGTGGGTCAACAAGGTGAACATGCTTGCATCAAATCATTAGTGGTTCAAGAAGAGGGTTGTGCGTCTCATGAAACCGAGAATACTGAAATGGATTTAGATTTGAGTGGATTCAATTTTCGCTCCAAACAGAAAATAATGGAACATTTATATGCTGAAAGTAGTGCTGGAGGTGGAGGGGGAGCATCATATGTATTCTTGGTAATCAAAATAACTTACAAATGGATTCGGAGAGATTTAAATATTATATTTTTTAGTTAAACTCGGCCAAAAATGAAGCTGTTCCTTTATTAGTAGCTGGTGGGGGTGGTGGGTTGGGGTTCGGCTTATACATGGATGAAGATTTTCAACACGGCCAAAAGGCGAATTTTAACCGTTATGGTGTTACTGGCCAAATACACGGAGAATTGCTGAATAAGAAAACTGCTGGTCCTGGTGGCGGATGGCGTGCCACAGCTGACCAAGCTTTGGATCCCAGATTTGGTGCCGCATTGTTACAAGGTGGTCGTGGCGGACATTCTTGTTATATGGATATGGTTATAAATGGAACGATCCGAAATTTTCGTAGTCAGGGTGGATTCGGTGGTGGCGGGGGTGGTTGTAATACAGGCGGTGGTGGTGGAGGAGGTTATGCTGGTGGTGATGTATACCTCAACGTATCGAATGGTGAAGGTGGGACTTCTTTCATCAACAATGGTCGCAGTTTAAAGAAGTTCAACGTTATATATGAAGGCGCGAATTCAGGTGCTGGTTCTGTGATCATTATAGCTGCCATTGAAGGCTGTGGTTGTGATTATCGTTGCATTGCTCTAGATGAGTTTAGAAGTACGGTTCGTTGCATTTGTCCAGAAGGTTGGAAATTAAAAAGAGACAATAACACCGCTTGTGAAAGTAAGTGTTCATTTTATTAGGGTCCTCTTCAAATGTCACTATTTTAAGATTGTGTTTCCTTTAGTGATATACGAAGAGCGGATACCCTTCTCCTACCTCATAGGATTTTTCATTGTATTAGTTGTTTTATTGGGAGCCTCGTTAACAGCTCTTATGGTTATTTTGTGTAAGCAAAGAGTCTTGATATTCTCTCGCACAATTTTTCAATTTAATTTAATTTTATAATAACTTCCAGATAATCGTTATCAACGTAAAAAGCAGGCTAAATTAAGGCACATGATGCTCTTAGAGCAAGATGTTCAATTGAATCGCTTGCGCCACAATGTGGAGGACAGTAATCTAAATAATTTTAACCCGAACTATGGTTGCGATGGTATTTTAAATGGGCACGTGGATGTGAACAGTTTGCCCCAAGTCGCTAGAGAGAGTCTAAGACTAGTGAAGTATGCGTTTATTATTATGTTTGGTTCAATTTCATGTCAAATCGCTCATAATTTATATATTCTAGGGCTCTAGGCCAAGGGGCTTTTGGAGAAGTGTATCAAGGTTTGTATAGGCATCGTGACGGTGATGCTGTTGAAATGCCTGTAGCTGTTAAAACGTTGCCTGAAATGTCTACGCGTCAAGCCGAAGAAGATTTTCTTATGGAGGCGGCCATTATGGCAAAATTTAATCATCCCAATATGGTCCATCTGATAGGTGTTTGCTTTGATCGTCATCCGCGATTCATTGTTTTAGAATTGTTGGCTGGAGGTGATTTGAAAAATTTTTTACGTGAGGGTCGTAGTAAGCCGGAGCGCCCTTCACCCTTGACTATGAAAGATTTGTTGTTTTGCGCTCTGGATGTGGCTAAAGGCTGCCATTATATGGAAAGCAAACGCTTCATACATCGCGATATCGCCGCTCGAAATTGTTTGTTAAGCAGCAAAGGACCTGGACGCGTGGTGAAAATAGCCGATTTTGGTATGGCCCGCGACATTTACAGAAGTGACTATTATCGTAAAGGTGGTAAAGCTATGTTGCCAATTAAATGGATGCCACCTGAAGCATTTTTGGATGGTATTTTCACTTCCAAAACTGATGTGTGGTCCTTTGGTGTGTTGTTGTGGGAGGTAAGTAAAGCTTGTAAATATTTTTTGTGCATATGTTCATTTTGATCATTTTAATAGGTTTTCAGTTTAGGGTTAATGCCCTACACAGGACTACCAAATCCTGAAGTTATGCAACTGGTTACAAATGGTGGCCGATTAAGTTCTCCTCCCGGTTGCCCTTCGGCCGTATATAAAGTAATGGCAGACTGTTGGAATCCAACACCAGAAGATCGCCCAACATTTTCTAATTTATTGGATCGTTTGACCACTTGCACTCAGGTAAGCAGTTAGCTTTTCTTAACTCACCAAAGTATATTTTTTATTCATGTTATAATCAATCAAATCAATTGCAGGACCCAGTTGTAATGAACGCACCATTGCCCTGCATATTGCGGCCGCCCTCTACCGAACGTGACCAGACCATTATGCGGCCGCCCCGCCCCGATGAATTTTGTTTACAAGTACCACACACAGATTACCTAATACCTTTGCCCGGTATACGTAACTCAGAAGAATATCCTGATACAATTACTCGCAACATTGCGGCAGTAAGTACTGGCACTGATGCTTGCACGCCTCCCGGTATATCACCCCCATTAGCACCACGCACCACCAGTGAAGAGGAATATCATGCTGCTGGTGACGGCAGTGGTGGTAAATGGGAAACTTCATTTATTTTAACCAATTCCATAAGTAATCAACCGCTGCTCAGTAATACTCTAGACATTCATAGAAATGACAGCGTTAATGATATGAAAGTGTCTGAATCAAATAGCACCAGCATCCACCTTCGGCCTGGGGAAAATAGTGTGCGAACACATTTGGGGATTGGTGGACAAATGAACGAAGAAGAGGAGGCCAAACTGATAAGTTTAGATACACCACAACCTACACCTACCACAATGCAACCACCGCTCTTATTCTCAACGCAACTGGATTGCATTACGTTGGATCCAGCGTCCCTTACAAAGACTCTAAATAGTGTTAGCAACAATAAAAAACATTGCTCATATGCGAACCTGCAACTG
Organism: Crataerina pallida; assembly: GCA_949710015.1. NCBI lineage: Eukaryota > Metazoa > Arthropoda > Insecta > Diptera > Hippoboscidae > Crataerina > Crataerina pallida. Next base: position 340,790 of record OX453293.1, read on the forward strand.
TCCACCAGTCCAGCAAAGAAAACTCAACACAGTTGCACAGAGCCTAAATTAACAGAAAAATTGAATGGAATTATACTCCAACCGCCACCTCCAAATGGCAACAATAATAATATAAATGGTTGTAAGTTTAACTCCAGTAACAATACGAGTGGTTTGAGTTCAGCAACAACAACACCATCGAGTGCTACTGCACCGCCCTTTACAGTACAAGGCTATACCAGTCGTTATAACGATAATCATTCCGAGATCAGTTGTTAAACATTTACAGAAACTTGCAATACAAATATTTAAGAAACAATAACAAGAATAGGTAAAATTAGAAAAGATCAAGCAAGGAACGACATTTGGGCTTGGGCTTTATACGTTTTCTGTGAGCGTGGCACGTACATAATTGCATCGTTTTTAAAAGCCTTTTAAAGTATGAGTTACATTTTACATCTCAGGACAAGACCGTGAAAAATTGTGGGGGCCGTTTTTATGAAAAATATAGAAATGAAAGTTGACCGATTTTGTGTGTTGTAAATAAGAGTCTTCCCATCCAAACTAAGAATGTCTGCGCTAAATTTCAGTACAAAATATTAACTTTAGCAGCTGCGAGCATTTGAGCGAACATTTCTAGATCTGGTCATATTCTTGTAATGATTGTAAAAAAAAGGGACAAAGTTTGTGTACACTCCGCTGTAATGTGAAGAAAGTGAAATCGTTCACCACGTACCCTTTTTTATATCCTCCGCCCTAATGCTAAGAGTATAATAAGTTCGTCATTCCGTTTATAACACCAGGAAGGAGGCCTCTACAAACTTTATAATTCTTGATTATATTTCTGGGTTTATCTAGACATGTCAGTCCGTGTGCAGTTGTTGGAACTCCCACAATCGTAAATTTTACTGAAATTTTGTACAAATATTTCCAGTATTTGTGCGGAGGTTCTTATATAAATTGGATAACATCGGCCGAATGCCACGTCCACCATCGAAGAAAATCTCTCATAGCCACCAATATGTACCTAGAAAGTTGAATTTTTTTTTTGTGCAGAATCTGACCCACTCTGCATTGCAGAGTGTAATCGACTATTTGCCATGCCCGCTTTTGTATATAGAGACACGTATATTTAAAATTTTTGGAACATGCAGAGAAAATTAGTAAAAAAACTAAATTTTGCTTAAGCCAAATGTAAAAATTTGCCCAAAAGTATGCTACAATGAAAACTTGAACGCTTATAACTCGGAAACGTAGCTTCCATCGATCTGAAAATTTTTGCACCCCTTTTTCTAAATTCAAACAATCCATTAAATGTGGTTTCGAGGTCCTACGATGACCCATTTTCGCAAAAAAGACTACTTTGTAAATTGGGTTATAATAATTAGGTAAGCAATGGCACGCCCATACAATATATGTCATTGTAAAGCTGGAGAATTTTGCAGCTTCGGGCAGTTGGTTCGAACGATATCCCTCTAGCGGTTAAAGAGTAACAAAATGGTTTAAAAAATATTTCCGCTGATTTTGCCAAATTTTCTGAACAATGGTAACAACAACAACCACATTGAAAACAAAGGTACTATTGTATTGTTTATAACTTTACAACGACAACTCCGATTTTGTTCAAGTTTGTGGCAAACATTTGAAAATTTCTTTAGCTTTTCGGTGTATCTTTAATTAATGGGCGTGGCAGTAACTATTTGCTTAGAAACATTTTTTTAAATCATGTTGTTTAATAAGTAGATGGGTGGTGCCACGCCCATAGTGTATACATTTTATGAAAGCTGAATTAATTTATAAGTTTTCACAAAAAGTTTGAACAAAATCCGTCCAACCATTTCCAAGTTATAACACTTCATAAAATATGTTTAATCAAGCTTGACTTATATTACAAATGTTACAAACCATTGTGCACCAAATTTATTAGAAACTCCTGCAAAATTGCCGAATCTTAACACACTTATTGCCTGCTTAAGAGGACCACACGGATCGTTGTCTACTTATATCCTTAGCCCCAAGGTCGCCTATATGTCATCTCTGAAATTTCTTAACAACTGTGACACGTTAATTGTATATAATAATACACGAACAGACATCAGACAAACAAGGTAGCGAACAAAGGCGGCTTTAACTCTTTTGTGAGTTGCAAATAACTGCACAAATTTAATATGCCTTGTACACATGTGGTGTGTAGCGTATAAATAATTATTGGTATACGCGTATATCTCAACAATTAGTATCAATATGAAGTTGTAAATAAAATATTATATAACATGTAGGTACCAACAATGCATATAGAATTGTAAAAATAACACATAACACATAACACATATTTGTATATGACCTAACATAAAAAATGAATTGGAATAAAAAAGTAACATTCATTTCTAAACCAATAAAATGGGCTTTTTTGCATTGCGATCACATTCAGAAATTCAGAAAATCAGAATTGGGATAACTCAGCCTAATTAAATTAAGGTTAGAAAAGAAATCATCAGTAGACAACGTAATACTCCAAATTCTCATTGAAATAGAGAAAGTGTATGTGCATGTAAGGCGTGCCCCATATTTAGCTGGAATGATATCTCTGAAGGGTGTTGTTCATGTATTTTATGTTAGTTTTAAGCCCTGACACAAGCTGTTAAAGTGAGCATTATTAATTGCTACCATCGAATATGACATCAAATGCTCCATTTAAAAATGCTTCACCAAAAAGTAAAATTGAACCGACTTCCCCCAAACGTGGCACGATTGAGCTCATAGAGTAATTCTGAAAATTTGAGAGAATAGAAATATATGAATTAAATTTCGGTGTGGTACTCAAATCCGCATTAGAAATTCCTTTACCATTGCCTTGGCCAAATGCCAAAAATTGCATTTCTATGTATGCCCGCGAGCTGGAAACAGCGTTGTCATTCATAAGCCTCCGTATGAAGTTATAAGATGGTGGTCACCAAACATAGATTCCTCATTCACTTTACATTAATACACTCACATTATGTATGTATTGTGATTATTTTGTTATTTATTAAATACATTTTTAATAATTTCTGCAGAATGACTTTTGGATTTCTTCGACTTTTTATTTCAGTTTATAATAAATTATGATGGAATAATTATCCTAATGATAATGCATAGTTACATAAGTGACGTAAGTACGTTTTAAAAATAATTTTTTATTTTGGAAAAAAAGGAAAAACATCTGTAAGCAAATGATTAATAAATTATTTTTAGTCGTTTTGTTATTTTTAGTTAGCTTATTAATCTAAGCTCCCAGTTAAGTTGGCCTAAGCCAAATATAGATTTTTTACTTGCTGCTACTGTGTATTATCATAGTAAGGTTATTATACATAATTTACAGACTTTTGAGCAGATTCCAGTCGCTTCTGTGTATGTCTACGTGTGCATTTTTGAAAGTTAGCAGTAATTGCTGTTGTGAGATAGCTTAACAGCGAGGTTTTCGGAAAGGATTACTCGTTTATTTGTTGTTCAGTACTTTCTTACAAAAGACTTAAGATACCTGAAGAAGGTTTTTTTTTTTATATAAAATTAAAGTTAAACAACATGAGCCCACATTTTATTACAAAATATTCTACCACTGATAATAATTCTAATCCGTAAATTTGTTGTCATTGTTATAACTAATATCTACACTATTTCTATATCTATGTTTATGTCTGACACTGAGTTGTGAATTTTTAATTTGTAGGCAAAGAAATTCAATTCATAACAAATGTGCGATTGATTCTCTTCATAGTCCATGTCCATGCATTTGTTATGTCGTCCAATTGATTTGTGATCATCACATACATATAATGTGCTTTGGTTTAATTGTATTCTTTTATTTTAAAATTGCGCATACAAAGAAGCGTGGTAGTGCTCGTATTTAAACGTGTCAACCCTACCGTAACGAATTTAACAAATTATTTTTTTTGCCGTGAATCAATCAATCGAGAAAACTGCTGCTAAAACAAAACACGTTCAATAAAAGTAAAATGTCTATGGTAAGCTTAATTAATTTTAACATACAAGTAAAAAACCACAATCATACATAACCACAAACATCCCAGCACATAAAGATACATATTGATACAAAAAGTAATATTACAATAAGAATGGTACTAAACGTAAGTATTTGGTAATGTTTTGCAAAAATGCGGTCCACAGAGCATTTAAACGTTTTGAACGGGCCATTAGGAAGCGCCAGGTGAAGATGACTATCAGCAATTTGGACAATTGATGCAAATAGTATAATCTGCGCCAACGAATAATTTTATTCATTAATGTTCACAATATGGTTCAATGTTAGTTATCTACGTGTACCCACCTTGTTAGGCGCTTGCGACTTGCGGGCAAGGACGCTGGTTCTTGTTTGAATAGGAATTGTCTAAAACCTAACACGTAATTCTCAATATACTTTGGCCAATCGATGTCGTTCACATTGAACAAAAAATGATTACGATCTTTTGGACTCAGCGTGTGGAACAGAGCGTGTACATTCTCATCCTTGAACTGCCATTGGTTTACCGCAAAGTAGCTTAAGCATTCCACCGCCTTATTTAATTTGTTTTGAACTTTGACCACACTGCAATGAAGGCAATAAAAAAACCATGCATTTTATATATTGATAGAGGTAGATTTTTAAAATAACAGAACAATTTATGAGCAATTTTTTAAATGATCTTTTAATAATAACAACAACATGAATTGAAACTGCAATATGTTCTCAGTAATAAACTCTGTGAGGAGTGTCTTTTTTATTGTTTCTGGTCTACGAAGTCTATGTTTTATATCAGACTTGCTATGTAGTGCGAAAACTTTAGAAAAAGTCATATATACATGGGTCTGGGTCCGAGTTGTAGCCATTTTTATGAAGAAAAAATCATAATTCAGACCTTTTTTAATTTATTTTAAATTATTATATTTTTAGTGTTCAAATTTTCCTTCAGATATTAGGTCAATTAAATCAAAAAACTCGAAAGCTTTTGTTAGCCCAAAAAAAAAACTTTCGAGTTTTTTGATTTAATTGACCTAATAGCTGAAGGAAAAATTGAACACTCTAAACCATAGGTCAAACAACTTTATTCATATTATATTTTTAATTCCAACCTCTACATAAGATTTCATCGATTATGGGTGTGGCTCTTGTTCGATTTTTCCCATTTTAAAAAGCTGTATGCGTGTAGAAGTCAATATCTCAAAATTTAGAGAATGGAATGACAAAATGAGTATACCTCAATAATAATGGAATCAATTTAAAAAAAACGTATTTGCTTACAAAGGTTTTTTGCCCATAATGCGCGCTACCATATCTAATATGTAAGCTGGTAAATAATGTACGAAAAAACTGTAAACGACGTTAATAGTTTCATTGGTGCGCAACACTCCTGATGGATACCAAAGACAGTCGCCTATTAGGAAAGAAAATAAATATAAATACAAAGCTGAAGACATGGGCAGTACAACCACCAGGAACTTACCTAAAGGATGTTTGCGGACACAGCTTAAGGTGTAGTTAACAAATTGTCCCCAGGTAATGGGATGCCGTTGTCCGGTACAGCAATTGTATATGGATAAATTATCTGTTTTATGGGTTGCAGTACGCCAAGCCGCTACAATCATTAAATTAATCACAATATCTACGGGCACCACATCGGCCACATAATCTTTTTCACACACAATTGAACGGAACAAACCCTTCGCTAAGGCAGACAATAGGCCAGTGGGACCATTGAAATTATCAATCCAACCGGCAACGGGTTCATTTAAGCTGGCAATTACTATGAATATAAAAAAGTTTTAAAATTCAATCCAATTTCCAGGAGAAAGTATCAAAGCTTACCTATAGATGGCCTCACAATGGCCACGGGTAAATTACCGGCTTCTTCAAGTAGCATATGCTCCGCAAGAGCCTTCGTAAACGTATAAGTATTTGGACGCTTGCCAATAAGTGACGGAGTCAACTAAAAGATATTTCAGTTCGATGGATAGCTACGTAGGTTCTTATTTTACTTAAAATTATATCAATAATACCTGATCAAGTATATCTTCCGGAAGCCAATTGATTAGTGAAATAATATCATTGGGATTATAGGGTGGTGCGTATATAACTTCTTGAACATCGGTTCTATCGCAATTGCAATAGGCAGTGGAAACATGAATAAGTGCCTATAACGAACATTTACAATGTCAAAATGTATTCCTCTGTTACGCCAAGCGAAGATGGACTTACGTCTAATGACATCATACGATGACACAACTCCACCAAACGTTTCGTCCCAAGCATATTAATTGTCACAGATAATTTGAGCTTTTCATCGAATTTCACTGTTGCAGCCGAATGGAATACAATCGAAACATTCCGACACAAAAGAGCCTAACAACAGAGAGAGGAGGGAGCAGAAGAAAATAAAAAGTGGCAATATTTCTTTTTATAATTCTTTACTCACCTGATCACTTTCGGAAATGCCCAACTCTTCAGATGTTATATCACCCGCAATGGGTATAACTTTACACAAATCCTTCGGGTTTTCTCTTCGCAAAGTTTCAAATAACTACAAGTCCAAGTAAATCGTAAAACCAAAATAAGCATGCATTAAAAATAAAACTAGTATATACAATCCACTCGCCCATTTAATACCCTATACTACTTAATTCCACAAATTATGCTACAATTAGTTTCGTTGTATCAGTAAACGATCAGATCAGTCCATTTTTAATAGGGTTAACCTTTGAGCCAATTTGTGTCTTAGTATCAAACTTCATCGAAGTAATTTAAAAAATGCTACCCGTCACTTGCGGACAAATTTATGTGACCATACAGACGGACAAAGGGATATGGTTACTTTTTTAACGATTCAGTTGAGTGTTAAGTCAATTTAACCATATTGTGATTCAGATTAAGAGTCTGAACTCTGAATTTTGATTTTGAATTCAGATTTTAAATCTGAATAAATTGTATACATTTTCGAATATATACACACCCACACAAACATAATATGCCCCTTGCTACAAGTGATGCAGGATAGAAAAAGTTTCATTCGATCAGATAGCTTACCGGTGCACTCAACAATTCTCTCAAACGTTCCGATACATCTTGCCCTCTTTTAGGTCGTATCAATATATATATGTTTTTTATATCTGAACAAGACCGTAAAAGTTTCTCAACAAGGACCTGCAAATAAATAGAAAAAACATTATGTAATATCATTATATTGAATTTTCGTGTATTTCGGGTCTATGAGTGCGGAGGACTCTTTACGAGTGTTTTATACTTTCTAAACTTCTCTGTCACACAACACACAAGAAGTACGTCACGGTCCAAAGCTAGAAAATTTCATTTGTAAGTTGCACAAATAATATGCACGAATTTTTTAATCAAAATTAGAATCGATTTAACCATGTCCATTTACATTTGTACGCAAGCTTCAGTTGGAATTTTTTGAGATATTTTCATGAATTTTTGGTACAAGGTTTGCATTGGTGGAAAAACCCTATTAAAAATGGACCGAGTAGGACTTAATGCAACAAAATATATCTTGTGGAACCAAGTGGTGTAGGGTATTAAATATCCGACTGCAACATTTTCACTTGTTTTTAGAGTATATAAATTACATTAATCAATTTATATTAAAAAAATTGAAAATTGTCGATTTTTGTCATCAATTTCATGTGGAATAGAACGATTGCTTCTAAATTTGTCAACATTCAATTTATAAGCTATTTAATTATTCTTCAGCGATTTTTGTTCAAAAAAAATTTTGAATAAGATTTCTTTGGGCTTAAACATATCGTTGAATGTAATTTCAAAGAATATCTCAAAGGGTGCGGCCTGTGGTTTGTGCACATTTTTACATGGACAGACTGACACGATTAAATCGAATCAGAAAGTAATTCTGAATCTATATCGATCGATATAATAAAAGATGGCTCTTTTTTAGCCATTTAGGAATTAAAAACATTCACTCCAACTTAATGTACTCTCTACCACAGATGGTGTAGAGTGTAATAAGTGTGAAAAGCAATACGCTAAAAATTGCCAAATCATTTGAAAACCTATATAATGTGTATATGTCCACACACCCAAGTGCAGAATTGTCCAAAGAATTGCTTAATTGTGCTGTATTAAGTAAGCACTTAACACCAAGTTGTATAATAGTAACAGCTTTGAAGAGTGTTTGAATTCGTACTTATTTAGGTAATAGAGTACATGCACACTTTTTGCAAGGTTGTATGAACCAAATTATAAGGCAGTCCACCATTGCACTTGTTGTATTTGTCTCAATAAATTAATTTAATAATTCGTAACGTATATTCCCTAAGTTTGATGCTCTCCACAACTAGCAGAAGGACGTTTCAGGGATACCTCAAAGTGTGCATTTGTGAATATTGTTAAAATCTAAGTCGATTTAGTTGGACCCACATTTCATACTAAATTTTTGACTATTTTTTATTGAGAAGTGCAATTGTTTACATAACATACCATTTTACTTGTTAAGTTAAAATAATTTATAAAAGGCTCGCTTTACCTCGCTTTAATATTAAATACATAAACGAAAAAAATACAAAAACCGCCGAAAGTTTAGCCTCGTCATCATCTGATTGTTTACAAACAATCAAAGAAAATTAAACAAAATATTGAGCACAGCTTCTCCAGATAAACACATTCATACAACAACCTAGTCACGTGTGTGAACATATTTGTACATACTTGGGTGAATTGAATGATAAAAATGTAATCGACGTCTGAGGCAGGCTGACGTATATGCTTGAGCCACTACGCCAACCTTGAAACGTTACGTCACTAATCGAGTTAAGGAGCCTCATGTGCGGCAAGGAAAATGTTATATGTAGGTAATGCGTGATCACATCGATCGAAGGTATATAAAAATATTAAAATTCATATATGCTTTTAATCATTAACTAAACCCTTTATTGCTTTTAAGTGATATTTGTTGTATAATTAAGTGGTACTTGGATGTAGGAAATGCTCTATATTTTATTTACTAGTAGGTGAAGAATTACACCGAAACGGCGTATTCGTACCAACTAATTAAATTCATATTTAACCGTATTGTAAGTTACGTCATGTCGCATGAATTGCTAGTCGGACATATAATATATTCACCAATATTTTTTTTGCTACTGATTGCCTGCATATTCAAAATTAATTACAGATTTTGTACAATGCCTTGTTTTAATTGTCAATATATTACATTTTTAATAAATTATTAGTTATCCTAAGACAACATTAACAATTTGAGATATACTGCGTAATTGTACATTGATATACTGTTCGTCTTGGTGAGGGGGCAAGACTGATTTTGTCATTCTGTTTGCATGTAGCAGTTGCAAGTCCCCAGAGACCTCTCACTTTATATATATATATATATTGAACTCATGTCTTTGTCCCCAAAAAACGAAAATTCATTAGATTTCCTTCTTACTTTTGGAGAGGCGCAGTAAAATCCCTTAAGAAATATTTATGCCAATTTTGCAGCCTTTTATACTTTTACAGATTTTGAGTGAAATGAAATTGTTATTAATTATTAATTGAATTTAAATGTTTTGGCGCAAACACACACAGACAGACTAAATGGGTTTCAGAACTCGAAGCTGATCACGAATATAAAAACTTTGTAGAGTCTTTCGTGCTTCCTTCTGGGTTTTACAAAAGTGTTAATGAAGTGAGTATACCCCCGAGACAGAGTTGCTTTGTACCGTAATTCGACATTTGAAATAAAATGCTAGGCATAGATATTCTAATACTGGTTAACGGAGAGTGCTTCCGCATACCTGCCTTATACGCTGCGTATATATTGCATGTAGCAGCTATTCAAGGTTTGGTCTAAGCCAAGTTCAGCTTTTTCTTCTTATTTCCAGTTTAAATTTAAAAGAAATATGCAACTTCTACGCAACGTGAACGAGAGACGTAAAGTGCCTACACTCTTGGCCTCCTTCATTCTAGACGTTTGATTAAATATCTTTGCATTTGTGTCTTACCTTTCCCATAAATCCAGTACCACCTGTAATGAATACACTGCGTCCCGCATAGAACTTCGGTATTGGTATATAATTATTTTCGGTGCTGGAATATTGTTCAAAATTCTTCTTTGAACTGAAATGTGTGCCAACGTGGCCATTTAACACGGTAGGCGTGGTGGCCGCCGTTGCGCTATTGGCTGATAGTGATGAGAGCAGCAACGACGTGGATGTTAAATTGTTGGCTGTTATTAAAGACTTATCCGCCATCCCGATAGATTCCTTCTGACTTATGTGTACGTTCTCAATATCTCCTTCGACAATTCAGTTATTAATATAAATATAAAGTTCTAATAATTTATGGAGAATTGAAATTTTCAAAATTGAAAAACTTCTTAAATTTTTCTTCAAGATTTTTGCCGTTTTTGACGTTTTGTTTTGATGTACTCTTTTTAAAAAAAAAAAATTGTGTGCTTAAATTATTTTGAAAGGTTTATACCGGAGGTGTTGATGATTTGAATTTTTGAAAAAAGCACAGTGTAGAAGATGTGAACGTTGTTTATAAATACTGCTGGAGGCTTACAGAATTTGCTTCTTCGCACTTTCAAAGTTTTCAAAGATTTCAATGATCTGAGTTAAGAAGCAGTTATTCGTTTCAACATGTGCGCATTTAATTTATTTGTTTTTTTTAAATGAACTTTATTATATTAAGCGAAGCATTGGAAGTACTGGCGGAAGAAGTCGGAAGAAGTGTTTTATTAGCAATGTTTTCTTACTTTATTTGGTATAAATGATTTTGTTGCAATGTTTTTAATTTTTTCTTTTATTCACAGGTTTTTACTCCGTTTTCTGTTCCATTCGTTTGAACAATTATCAACTGCTGGCAAATGCTGTCTTAGAATTGGAACTCATTTCAATGTTTATTGTTATTGCACTGCCACACATTTACCGTCCACTTAGGCTAATCATTCGACTTGTGGATAAGATCTGTAAAAATACAAAACGTACTTTCTCTTTTTAAATTGCTTATTATTGTAGTTGTAGTTGTAGTATTGTCAATAATATTATAGCTAGTTTTCTTTCTGCCTGCTAAAGTTTGTTCTTAAGTGTCAAACTATTGAAGGACCCTTTTTGGCAACAGAATAGAGTACGCACAGTAGTATGTATACTCCGTACCTTTGATGTGCACTGCATTGCGTTATATTGGTACCTATGAGAGGTAAGGAGAACTTGAATGTTTCTCAAACGTGTCAATTGGACCATGGACGTTCATTTTTTGAGAAAACTCCATTAAGTGATTATTTTACATACGCCTAGAAACAAGGGTCTTGTAATTAAAAACAAAACCCCTTCTTATAGAAATAGCGAAATTTTATAATCACGCCCAAGGCTGAGGAAGAACAGTGAAGGGACTAGTTCCCCACATTTTTACCATTTAGATGTATAATTTTTTACTTGTCTAACAATATGTATGTAATCTAAATATTTAGTCCATATATCGATTACGATTGATTGAAATTTTGTCTCTACGTATTTAAAATCAAAATCAGACTAATTTGTATTTATAAAGAGATGCCTCCAAAATTTACATAAATCATATGGAAACCCCTTAATGCAGCTTACTCACTCGTTGATAAATAATTATCTTTATTTATTAACTTGCTTATTATTGTTTAAATTTTCTTTATTTACCATGCACTTATCTTCATTTTCAGGTATTGTTGTAACATTCCTATAAAGCCCTCTAGGCCCGATTATGAATAATTATAATAAAATAAATAAATAAATTATGTAACGATTGCGTTTAAACTTGTCATATTTCAATTTTATTATAAATGGAATTAGTGTGCCAAAGAACTCTGGAAAATATCAAGAATTGTTGGCTTTTGTCATATAGTGACCTTTTATTATTATTATATTTTTACTACAATACCAAGATTGAACTGTTGCAACATTGCGAAAAATGAACAGAACTGAAAAAATGTTGAATTCTTTATGTGATAAAATTTTTAGTTTTGGGGATGAAAACCAAATTTTTGCAATTGCAATCCATAACCAATCCAATGAATTAAAATTAAGCACTTTTCTCTAATACTAATTTCGTCTGATCAACACCTTTCAAATGGCATCAAAATTTCAATAAAACAAGCGAAAAAACTGAACTTGGCTTTGGCTCCACATCTACAATGAGGGGCGTGGCAGGTATATGTGTACACTCTCTATTGGGATATGTATAACGTATTAGCTTGTAAGTATTGTTTTACGTTGAGTATAGTTTTTTGTAAATTGTGGGCGTGTTTGTTATCCTACCAGGGTCATTTTCAACACATCTATGGACAAGAAAACTACAGATATGAAACCAAGTTTTAAGTTTATAGGTAAATTTTTGTAGCAGATAAATAGATTACTGTCAATTGTGGACATGACTGTTGATCCATTTTGTCCATTTTAAATAGCGATCTGCGTGTAAAAACTAAAAGTGCTTGTACAAAATTTCAGCTCAATATCTGAAAATTTACGCCTGTGAGAATGCCAACAACAGTCTGACGCGAAACGAACACCGTTTGCCTTAATATATTTTTTTCCTTGTGGAGTAGTTCTGAAAATAATTGGCTATAATACAAATTGAACTAACCTTAAGTAAATGGCTTATGTACATAAATTTTTACACATTTGAAACCGTAGCAAGCATCCTTATTAAATAGAAATTCAATTTTTGTTGATCGATCTCTTTCACATGTTCAATGTTGTTCAATAAAATCTTCTTTTCAACAGAGATCAATTAAATTTAGGATTTAATTAAAAGTTGGTTTAATTTTTATGCGATAACGTACACCCTTTAAGTGAACGTATACTAAAGTTACACTATTTCACCAGAGTTTGTTATTAAGGTAGAGAACGGAGAAGGAAACAAAATTTATCACAAGCCGACTCAAGCAAACGAACTGAAATTATAGATTGATCTGAAAGACAATATATACACATGCACCGGTTGCGTTGTTTCACTTAATGCAAGTATGCATTCACTTCCATGTGAATGCACATATGGTATATATTTAGTATAAAGTAATAAGTATATATGCAGGCACAAATGCGTCATATGTAAAATAAAAAAAAATTCTGTTACTTGCATTAACTATATATTATATTACCTCACTTACTTATTTACTGTACATGTAAGTACTTATTTATTATTTACTTATTTATTTATTATAAATGAAATGTGTCATTAGTGGACTGTGCTTGGAGGAGAACACGAATATAAATATATAATATGTGTGCCATTCGAATCAATCATCAAGGATGCGGAAAAATTAACGGATTTGAAATTCCCGAGTAACGGAAATTGATCAATTTATTTTAAAGGTTTCCAATAAATAATGATCTGATATTATTATTATTATTATTATACAGAACGGCTAAATGTCTAGCCGATAATAAAAATACAATTTATTTATATTAATGATAATTAAATTAAGGAATTATAGTGCAGCATCACAGCAACAACAACAACAACAACAAACAGCAGCAGCACAGGAGCTGATGAACTTAAAACTAAGAATCATAATTAAGCACTTAGATATAGGTTGAGAAAAAAAAAAAACAAAAAAAAAAAAAATTTAAAAATCTAAATATATGTATATAGTAAAAGTAACAGTAATAGGATGTAGAATTAATTTTAATGGGTACAATATATATATATATAATCATATATGTGCGTAAATGTATAACAACTAATAATGTACACACACATACAGTACGGTACAGTACAGTCCAGTCTGGCAACAATTAGTTAAGTGTGGCTAAAAATTTAATCCTAAAGGACTCCACTGAATCATGTAATGATACTTGACCGTAGAAGTCATTAAAATTTTTACAAGCCATACGAAACGGCCAAAAGAGCTCGTAATTGGTACGGCATTGGCGAAGTGTAAGTGGTGCGAAATGCCTAGAAAAGCGTGCAGGAGCATTGAAATATAGCTCACCGAGCAGGCAAGATGAATTAATTTCACCTTTCATTAGCTTAAAGACAAAAGTCATACCCAACATTCTTCTTCTATTTGCGAGTGAAGGCAGATTTACAAGTTTCAACCTATCTTCATACGATGGTAGAGGAATGGAAGTCTCCCAGCCCAACCCACGTAAGGCAAAGAGTAAAAATTGTTTCTGTATGGATTCGAGTGCATCGACATAAATTGAATAGTTAGGTGCTCACACAATTGATGCGTATTCTAGTGTAGGCCTAACTAGAGATGTGAACAGCCTTTTTGCTAAATAAGGTTCATTAAATTCTTTTGACCATCTTTTGATGAAACCTAAAGAGCATCGCGCTTTATTTATTATAGAATTTATATGTCGATTAAAGTTCATTTTTGAATCTGATTGAAAGGAGGAGCGTTCAAGAGAATAAGTACACACTTGATAAAACGATTTTAATGTCATTCAAATAATTCAATATGGAGTTTTCGATCAAATTTTAGCTTAATCTGGCCAATGTAACAATATGTCAGCTGATATGGTAATTTTAATCTAGATGACTAATCTCGATTCAATATAAACCGTACAATTGATTGATTTCCGAATTCTAACTTTTTTCTATTTTGTATAGTTTTTGAATGGTTCACCTTCAAAAATGTTCACAAAAGTCTAACGTCCTAAAAAAACGGAGGCCATTTTTGGATTTAGATAGAATAACTAGAACAACTCCTCGAAAATATTCATCATAATTTTTTTATGTTAGAGAAACTTGGCCCATTCAAATATAAATCTAATTACCTCAAATCAAAAAATTTTTGCAAAAAATATTAAGAATTGCGCTTTCTTACCATGTAAAGTTTTTCGTTATAATAGGACCTAATAAGGGGAGAGGTTCTACAAATGGTCCGATCCGGACGATTTTCAATAGGGTTCCTTTTTTGTGGCAATATCCTTGTACCAAATTTCATCAAAATGTTCCAAAAAATACGATTTTTGGTTTTGCACAATTTAGATAGACAGATTTTAGGAGTTGCAAACATCCGCACAAACTTAATATGCCCTTTGCCACATATGGTGAAGGGTATAAAAATGTAATGTACCCATTTTTCCTCTACATCAGTTTTTTGAAACTTTATAACAGTTTAAACTTTGTACTGTAGTACAGTTTACCGCAAATAACCATTATTTGCATGAATGGCATCTAATTCGGTTATTTTGCCAAAAATATTGCTCCCATATTATCGAATTATATTGCATACCAAATTTAACTCTCTCAACTCCATTCACATTTAATTGGTATCAACTTTTAGAAAACGAGCTTCTTTAAGCATGAATTGCACAAATAATTTATGGACAAGTTCAAGCTACATACACGAAAAAAGAGTAGTAACCAAGTTTATGAATTACTAATAAAGACTTTGACGCTATTATGTGTAGGCGATAGAAAAAGCCAAAAATTATTCAATGGTTGTATAAATAATCAATTGGCCCCAAAACAAGTAAGAAAACTAAATTTGGCTTAGGCCGAATCTTACATATCCTCCAAATCTACAATGGGAGGTATGGCAGGTATATGATAATGCCCTCTAATAGTGTATTTTCGCGTACGCACTAGCAAGATGAGTTTTACAGTTGTTTATAAATTGTGGTCGTGTTTGTTAACCGACCATGCCCTTTTTTGGAACATCGATGGATGTTCATATCATACATGCATACAAAATTTTAAATTCTTAGGTCAATTTTTGTGGCAGATGTATAGATTTTTGTCGATTGTGGGCATGTCTATTATCAGACAACGCTCACTTTTGACACACTGATAGTTGAGATAATTATAAATTTATGGGCCAAATTTCAACTAATTATCTCATTTTTTTTTGTCGAAAATAAATAGATATTTATTGATTGTGGGCGCGGCTCTTGACCGATTTTTAAGGTATGTGTACAAAATTTTAACTCAACATCGAAAAATTTATGCCGGTGAGAATGCCAACAACAGACGGACACAGGACAGGACATACATATGTGTCTAGATCGACCAGTTTTTGATGCTGATCAATATCGCATTTAATTTAATTATATATACTCGTACTTTGTGAGGTCTCTTACTCCTCCTTCTAGGTGCTGCAAAAGGAATGACAAACTTAGTATATATACTCCATCTTATGCGTATTAAAAATTCAATAAAAATTGATAACAATTACAAATATCCTAAATACATATTATGTGCAATACATACTTAAATTGATCAATTATTATAAATCATTAAATCGCTTACAGGTCTAGAGTTAACAACATGCGAAAAAGTGAAAATATTAGAGTCGGTCGAACCCCACTATCTATCATTCTATTATTAATTAATTAACATCAATATGTGCGAGTCATTACTAAATGAGTCCCTTCATGGGAAAACTTTATGGGAAGTTAGCTTCTAGAAATACACCATTTTAAGGTTAAATTGAGAACTTCCAAATTATAATTGAGAACTTGCAAATTGAAATTGGGAAACTGAAGTTTTAAATTGAGAAAACCAAACTCAAATTGAGAAAACTAAATTGAAATTGAGAAAACCAAGTTCAAATTGGGAATTCCAAATTGAAATTGAGAAAACCAAATTAAAATTGAGAAAACAAAATTCAAATTGAGAACTTCCAAATTAAAAATTGGTTTCTCTTATTTACTAAAAACCCAATTTTCAATATTAATTTTCTTAACTTACAATTTAAATTTTAAAATGCATTCTCTCAATTTCAATGTGTAAGTTTCCAATTTCAAATGTTAAATTACCAATTTAAATTTTTATTTTCTCAATTTCAATTTGGAAGTTCCCAATTTCAATTTTGATTTTCTCAATATCAATTTTTATTTTAATTTCAAATTTTATTGTCTCAATTACAATTTTGAATTTCCCAATTTCAATTGAGATAAATTTTAATTTTTTAATTCCCAATTTCAATTTTTTTTTTCAATTACAATTTGGTTTCGTTTTCTCAATTTCAATTTTGATTTTCTCGATTTCAATTTGGTTTTCTCAATTTCAAACTTTACTTTCCCAATTTTAATTTGGATAAAACTTAAATTTTTCAATTTCAATTTGAACTTAGAAGTTCCCAATTTGAACTTGGTTTTCTCAATGTCAATTTGGTTTTCTCAATTTGAGTTTGGAAGTTCCCAATTTCAATTTGGTTTTCTCAATTTCAATTTGGTTTTCTCAATTTGAGTTTGGAAGTTCCCAATTTCAATTTGGTTTTATCAATTTGAATTTCTTTTTTCAATTTCAATTTGGTAGTTCTCAATTTCAATTTGGTTTTTTCAATTTCAATTTGGAAGTTCTCAATTTGAATTTTGTTTTCTCAATTTCAATTTGGTTTTCTCAATTTCAATTTGGAATTCCCAATTTAAACTTGGTTTTCTCAATTTGAACTTGGTTTTCTTAATTTCAATTTAGTTTTCCCAATTTGAGTTTGGTTTTCTCAATTTAAAACTTCAGTTTCCCAATTTCAACTTGCAAGTTCTCAATTATAATTTGGAAGTTCTCAATTTAACCTTAAAATGGTGTAGTTCAATCTGGCCTAAACCAATCAATTTAGTAATAGACGGTATATGGAAAGGAATTTTAAAAATTGGCCGATCCGGTCTAACTATTCTTCACACATTTTTCTGCACCAATCGGTATAATAAAAGTTGGAGGTACACACTTTCACATAAACGAAATATATTCTACACCATAGTAGAGGGTATAAAGAAATATTTTAGAAAAAGTGTTTCTTTATTTACGTAAGCGCGGGGGAGTTCTTCACTTAATAATTGTATAAGTTATACAACTCAATCATAATTGTTGGAATCGAATTATATAAAAATGTTCAAAGTATGCTGAAATAAGCATTAAAACTTAAGGTACAAAGTTGAAATTTGGTATGCCGCCCATCTAAAAATGGGTGAGGCCGGGTAAAAGACACGCCCACAATTTGTAAGAATAATGAAAAATGAAGTATAACATAATTTAGAAAAGACACAACCCACGGTTTATGCATAAGTGTGTAGTGCATCCATAATTTGACCTAAATCAAACGGAGCTTTTGTTCTTTTTTCACCTTAATATTTGTTTCGTTTATTCATACTTTCACTAAGTCTGGTTTACAGTTTAGTTCTCTTCGTTTAATATCCATTTGTCGCTTTAATGTGATGGTGGTTGACCCACTTTACGTATGCTCTTCAAAAAGCAACAACAAAATACAACATAAGAAACTTGAAGACAACCAGTTTATGTATTTTGGTTTTAGTTTTCTTCTTCTATATATATATTAAGTATGTCATCCCTTTTGAAACTACTAAAAAGGTGCATTAGTACGTAATATTAATGTCTCTAGCAGCATCAAATTGTAAGTAGGTTCTATCAACCAGTTTATTAAAATCGTCAAGGTCATCAAAATTATATTTTGAAGCTCTCAAATTTGCTAAAAGCAAAGATATGTTATGTAGATATTTAGAGTTCTTACAATTTATGACAAACAAACATTTTAGAGATTCACCAAGTGGAGGTGTAAAAATACGGGTGAGTCATAATTTAATAGTTGTTAAATGAAAGCCTAAATTTATAACTGTCATGTCTATGTTCGTTTTACATGCAAATTTGGAGGGTATTGCATATTTGGCACCACTATGTATTGTAGTTGCTTTCTTTTCGTTTCTTTTTTATAACTTCTACATAATATGGGGAGTATACTAGATTTGTTGTTCCCCTTTACAATATCACCGCCAAAAGAAAGATTTGCAGTCCCTACAGTGAATACATATTCTTGATCAGTTCGAGTCTATCCAGGCATCTCCGTTCGGTTGTATCGGTTCTTGCCACTCTCATGGTCGTTCTGTGTACAGATTGCTGTATAAATTGGACAATATCGGTCAAGAGTTACGCCCTTAATTGACGAACATATAAAAATTGAGCTTTGAAGTTGAAATTGATTACATATTTTTATAACCACAAACAATTTATAAAAAAACTTATTTTGCCTAAAACTATTCTTGCAAGTTATGCGTACATAATACGTACATAATTGAAGGGCGTAATCATGTTTGCATGTGTTTTTAAGATTAGGGTTAAGCCAAATTTAGATTTTTACCAAATTTCACCAACTTTTCTGTGAGAGAACTACTTGAAACATAATTAACCTTTTAATTGTATTGCGAAAATTGTTTTTTAATGTTTCTCTTGAAGTTTTGTGCAATTATTTTATGCGTTTTGTCTTATGCAGTCCCTAACCACCGCACAAAAACAGGTTTGATTGTATTTGATAATTCGCTAATTAAAAGAAGTTTATACTGCCCTTCCCTTTCCCCTTCCAATTTGAATAGTCAGCTACGTGCCTGACTTTATCTATTGTACATATTTTTCAAAGTGCCTTAAACAGGTGCTTAATTAAAAATTTCATATTATGAGCCAACAAATGTCTGCATTTTTATACGAAAACTTGTCGCTATTTTTAAAAATCTCTCTAAAGAGAAAGTTTCAAAGTAGTGGTGATGATTAATGTTGTAAGCTTTGCAGTGATAAATTCCAACACACCCTTGTGTGAGTAGGTATTGTGCAGAGACTTTTAGTCGTGAATATTTACGTATTCATAAATATTTCATTATGTGTGTATATTTCAAGGTCACTACATACAATGGGTGAAAGCCAACATTAAATATCTGCAAATATTTTTAAAATTATCACAAAGAGTAAATGTTTCAATCTCTTCTCGTAAATTTTCTCTAACAAAAAAAAAAAAAAGCAGAAAAGTATTAACAGTTATTCATACTGTTACAAAAGTTAAACAATTCCTATTCTGCTGCAATCTACATCAAGCGTCTTATTGCAATTTCTTCACTTACACACGGCACACTATCACTACTCACTCGACTCTTTTCACTTATTATATATTCCTTATAAAATTCATTATGAAATTTCTCCACTTTGATTGTTCGCATAATCGAAAAAAATCGAATAATTTTAACACGTCCTTATTGGGTTTAATTTTTTCACATTTTCAGCATTCTTTGCTTTTTTTATCATATGACAAAATAAATAAAAATACAAATGATTTAAAAAAGTTTCACCTTTTTAAGTACACACCAACACGCGCGCACAAGTCATTTTTAAAAAGTTTTCACTTTCTCGTTAAAACAGAGTGTGCGCGACAGAAACGTTTCCGCTACTATTGCTGCTGCTGCTTTGGTTATTGATATTAGTGCTGCTTGCTTTCTAAGCATATGCACACACTCATACACATATGCACAAATACACAACTGTAACAACTGAATCAATTTACAACAGCGCATGCTATGCATGCGCTTTACTATTTCCTGTTTTGTGTTATTCTTCTATTGAGACCAGCGCGCAGAGCCGGTCGAAACTCAACTAAAATCTCATTTATATTTTCAAACTTATTTAGGAGTTTGAGGTCTGCCGACATATCTCGGCTTATTGGTTGGCATTTTAACTGGTAGTTCTTGTCGAAGCATTGTTGAAGTAAAAGTAAGGAAAGAGTTGTTCGAAACTTTATCCATTCGTACATGGAACATAAACAACGAGAGCGCATTTCACGCGGGAGCATCTAAACGCTTGAAAATAACTCTTTCTTGGTAATATTTTGTACTGCTGCAGCAACAATCAGTATGACTAGAAATTGTTACCATTATTGTCGTATATGTGTTGGTCTTCACTTCGTATCTGAATGAATGCATAACGGTATCATTATATATGAATTACGTACTATGTCTTGTACTTTGTACCATCTATACACTTTTAAACATATGGCTTATCGTATCGTTCCCGGCTTTTCGCGTGGTTATGATATGTTTAATATGGAAATTGGAACTTTTACGAAATGTGGGCGCTGTTAAAAGAAAACTTTTTTCCTTCAATAATCCAATAAAATTTTTGCATATCCACAGTTCGTCTCCTCCTCTCAGTACACAATACAGAGCGACGGAGGACTTCAAATTCCAACTAAAATACTTTTTTACTTTACTCTTCAGATGGCCTTGAAAGTGCGATCCATGCAGCGAGCATGCAGTGCGACTACGGAAAGCACAATGTATTAAAAATTATTCACCACTACACCCTTTCATTATAAACAACCTAATGCTAAAAGCAGACGGTTTAAAGAGTATAATGAAGACCCCGAAGGTGCATATAAGTGGAAACAGGTACATTCTGTGCAATAGATTTTTGCTATTTTGAGGCCCCTAGACATTGTACGAAGGAGGTGTCAGAGACCCTGTAGACAGGTTGCATATTGAATTGGGCCCAATCAGTTCTTTGACATGTTCACAATCGACTAAAGTTTATCTATTCAGAATAAATAAAAAAATTAATAATAGGCACGGCCAGAATTTACGAAAAAACCCTCTTTGGTTTAAAATCCGTATGGTGAGTTGATGCGTAATATATATATATATTATAGGGCACAGTCATGTGCCTGCCACGCCCATTTTTTGTATATGGCTGTATATGGCTTTCTTATTCAACGTCGTTATATTCTTATATGCATGTTTTAAAATGAAGTTCAAAGACATAATCTACACACGTAGTAGCGGCTTGTCCTAATATGCACGTTATACGAGTATACATAAAAGTAATGCTTTAGCTTGCTTGTGTTTGATGGATGTATTATAAAGTAGTTTCAATAGATAATATATTCGCACAAGTGGAATGCGTATTAACTGTGTGTACCTATGCAAAGATCGCGTGCATGGAATGTCTTGTAAAAATGATTATTTCTTGTTTCCAAATATTGCATTTGGTTTCTTTTTTGGGCGAAATTTATGTTCAAAGTCCAATTTACAATTATTGATGGAAACAGTCCACATTGGAATGACTCTTTGAATTGATGAGTCAAATGGTAACTTGTTCGTAGTGCCTGTTAAGGTATATGATAAATTTGAAACCAAATTGTGTACACAATGGGCAATTATCTGATTTTTTAGAATTAGATTCAATACAAATCGTTTAATTTATTTTAATGGTTATATTTGATTTGAATATGTATTTAAGTTTTCGTGAGCCGTGAGACATACAACACGGATCAGTCAAAATTGGGCACTCGTGAAGAATATATTCAAATAACCTTTTGGGGATCGAATCGGACGTTCTGTTCAATTGAAGTGGTGCATCTTCCTTAAAGTAAAGATATACATTAAAATACTTTAACGCCCCTTTAGGACTATCGGGTAGGAATATCTATTCTTCTCAATGTGACAAACATTGAAATAGAATAAACACATCATCTTTTTATAGAAATGAATTTACAAATTCAAATCATTTGTAAGCTTTAACTAAAACTGAAGTCAAAAATGGAACTGGTAAATACCAAGCAGAATATTTATTATACATTCGTGTATAATGTTACTAAGTGAGAGGGAAAGTTCAGTGTAAAAACATTACCAAATGATTAGAGTCCAAAGTCTTCGACATCTCCATTAAGGCGAAAAATTATCGTGTGCGGTTAATACTATGATTAAAGAGAGTAAATGGAAGCTAAAAAGTAACACGCCAGCAATAACTTCTACACTAAAACAAGTATTGTAAATACTATTAAGCACCTTTGTGTTTGGATATGCAAATTATTATGGTACACACGGTCATGTTAATTTACTATAAATATTGACACATTGTTTTGTAAAAGGCAAGTTGCGCCACCTTTATTGATTTTATACCCTCTACATGGTTTGTGAAGCATAAAATTATAATTCTTGGAGGCGTTTTCAATTTAAATATGTCTCCTATCAGTTTGCTAATGAATAGATTCTTTAACGGGCACTCTAACTACAAGTTAAATAAATCGTTTTTTACGAATGTATAATTTAATAGATCTTAGTTAGACTATTGTGTTTGAAATTTTTTGAATTTTTTTTATGCTTTTAAAACCCATAAATATTAGAAAAAAAATCAAAAGCTTTCAAAATGAAAACAAATGTTTTAAAATAATATCTTTTTAGAAGCTTTTTATATCCCCTACCTTAGTGATGAGGGTATACTAAGTTTGTTTTTCTGTTTGCTACACCCAGAAAGAGGCGTCAGAGACCCTACAAAATATATATATTCTAGGTCAGCATCAAAAACTGAGTCAATTTGGACATGTATATATGTCCGTGCGTCTGTCTCCCACTCCCACAATCAACAAAAATCTACAACATTTATCTGCCCCAAAAATTGAGCCAAGAACTTATAATTTGGTATGTATATATATAAATATTGTTTCATCGATGCGTAAAAAATGGACGTGGACTAATATCAGATACGCCCACAATCAATTGTTTGCAACAAAAATTAATATCCATAATTATCCCATCCACTGATATTCAAAAAATAAGCGTGGTCGGCTAACAAACGCGCCTACAATCGACATAAATCTATATATCTGATACCAAAATTGACCTATGAATATGAAACTTGGTATACTTATTTAAGGTTAATCGAAAATGCCAAAAATGGGCATGGTCGGATAACAGACGTGCCCACAATTTACAAAAAACCATTCTCAACATAAAAGAAAACTAGGATGCTAATATGTAATACATACACATACGCAACATATTTATATTTGCCATGCCCACTCTTGCGGAGGTGGAGGGTATTTAAAATTGGTCTATGCAAAATTTAATTTTCTTTTCTTAATGTTTTCTCTTCAATACACAATTTCACAATGTAGAGAAAAAAAGGCCGAGGTTAAGCGGAACAAAAACTACATTGCAGTTTGGTGAAAATAAAATTTTAATCTCTGATTTCACCAGTTTTTACATATTATCAAGTGCATAACAAAGACGCTTTATCCGATTTATAAATTAATACAAGGCGGGACCTAATTCAAAAAACAAGCAAAATGTGAAATTTGGTTTAAACGAAAATAATAAAATAAAAAAAATAAAATTCATTTTCATCTCAAGGTCAACCAAAAAATATATATCAAAACAAATACAATATCTTTGAACTGATTGTAATGCTAATATATTACAAAAAGAAAACAATTACCATAAACGCATCACTTTAGAAATGCTGCACATAATCAACGAACCTAGAGAATAACGTATAAATTATTAGATCCGATACCGACAATTGTGCACACATATAACAACATCTAGTAGAGAGATCGTAATACTCCCTTTGTTTTCTTCCAACCACTTATGTATACTGTTGGGTGTATTTCTTTATACTTATATTTAAAAACTATAATATTTTGTTAATTGTTGTTGTAATATGTAAATAAGTCCATTGTACTATAACTTAGTACAGATAAGTTACATGTAAGTCATTTATTGTTATAATTAATTGTTTGTAGTGTTTGTAATCCATTCAAGATACCTCACCTTCTTTGTGATGAATATTGGTGTTGATACGAAATAAAAATATAATAAGTTCAAACATATTGTATTTGACTTGATATACATATATTTTTTAGTTGGCCTTAACCTAGAGATTAACATTCTATTAACAATTTATAAAAAAAAGGTCGGACGAAAATACAAAATATATAAATTAAAATATTCTATATACAAATCTCATATTACAGCATTTTTATGTGAAATATTGATGTTGAGTCATGTTGATGCCAATCAAGAATATATAAACTTTATATACTTAAAGGCGTTTCGCCTTTTAAGTGTTGCAAACATTTTGACAAAGCAAGTATGCTTTCGGTAGAGGGTGTAATAAGACTGGTGCACAGATTATAGGCGTTTTTGTATTAGCAACTTGTCCAAATAATATACGCATACATATATAGGCATACATTGTATACGTATGTGTAAAGTTTTTCCTCTCGTTAAACAATTATATTCGTAGGTATTGTATATAAAGACGTACATGTATATTGCACCTCACAGCCATTCACAACGCAATTGTAATGATTGAATATTCGGAAATGTCAACTTTACACCGTGACAATTGTTAATAGTGATGTGGTTTTATAAATATTTACACAACTGAAGTGAAGATTATTACAACGTGCAAACCTGCACGTACATTATGTGCAGGTATTGAAATTTTCATCTTTTACAATATTTTTCTAAAAAACTCGCCTTAAGAAAAAATGCGTAAAAATGTCATTATGTTGAGAACTATAAAAAAGATGTAACAAATGTATTTTTGAATAGTTATTCGTGGATTTTAAATCGAAAAAATGTTATAAAGACTCAGGATCAAGGAATGGCCAATTTAATATGAGGCAAGGCGGGGTGGATGCCATTTTTATACACTCCATATAAGATGGGGCCATATCAAGTGTGTCATTCCGTATGAACCGACCTGAATGAACATGTGGAGGGTACCTCAGATTTGTCCTAAGCCAAAAATACTTTTAAACCTAGAAGGATACATTCAAAGTCCCTTCAGTAGCTGAGTGGGCTAAGGCTTTGTCTCAGTAAACTCTGCCCGTTGTAGAACACGGGTCAGCTGTCGCGTTGGATTGGTAACCCACCGATAGTTAAAAAAAGTTACCATGCAAATCTAGGTTGGTTCGACACCCTCCTTTGAATCTGGCTTACATTTGTACATACATACGCATATAAACACACAATAGTTCATCGAAAAATCTGCCTTAAGGAAATATATATATATTGTACCCTTGTGTGTGTTGTCTTTTATCCGTAATTTTGGCCTATTATCTCATAGCATTTCACATCTATACAAATACAGAATAAATTTATAGCGACAAGTTGGCGGCGTTCTAAATATTTTCCTTTGCATAGGACACACAACGTAGTAACCAAACAATGTCATGTCAAGTCGTAATAAAAAGTATGTTCAATTCTTTACTTTGCGCACACACACACACACACTTTCGCTATTCACCACGCTAAGTGTACGCACCACAGGCCGAACACACTCTAAGGAGGTTTTAACTAATGACTCCCTTTATAGTGGATTATAGTTGTTGTTGAACATTTGTAGTGGCGATGGTGACGATTTTTTGTTGTTGTTGTTGTTGTTGTTGTTGTTGTATAACCCCGTGCGCAATTGCTCTCTTTTAGAGGCATCTTTAGTAATGTCAAAGAGTAACTATCAACTAATAGAGCGTTCACACACATAGCGGTTCTTCAACATTTACACATATACAAAAATCACGCATACATTTTCCAAATGAATGAATGAATCCTGATTTGTTTAAATGGTTGTAATGGTATATAAAACGTATGCATGAACGTGTCTGTGTGTCCGCGTCCCGAAATCTTTAAAATTTTACTCTTAACAGGCGATTTCAGACACTCTCTAAAATACATATACACATATATTTCCGATTGACATGAAAATGTGAGACCTGAACGCATAAATACGCCCATAATTGGAAGAAATGTTCTCCGCCGAAAAATTCCGCTTTTTGAGTTAATATATGATACGTTTAATAAGAATATCTTAAGCATATATTTGGCCAAAGATCGGTGACAGGTTACGTAAGCGCGTTAAGGAGGAGGGCATGGTATATTATAATTTGGTTTTATCACATATTGTATAATTTTGTTAATTGTTATGAAATTGAAGTAGACTCATAAACACACTTTTAAATTTCACTTTAAGACTCAAAATTCCTTCCATCCCGGAGTGTGTCATTTAAATATATGTACGTGCATCTCTAATCAGTTAAGTTTTTAAATTTCGCATAAATTTTTTTGTTTTTTTCTTTTGTAAACAACCAGAAGAAGAAGATGTCAAGGTTTTAAGGTATAAAACTTTATATAAGAACCGCACCGATCCTACATACATAGAATTTGAAAGTGGTTAATAGCAAAGCTCAAAATTAAGAAAAATCTTTCAAATCATTTTAAAAATCATAGGGATTTGCATGTTTTCCTTTTCCGTCTTGAAAATCAATGTTAAAACAAAAACAACAAAGAAAGTAAACTCGCGAATCGTTTTGGGTGGAAAATACTGAGACATCAGATATTGTATTGTTTTATACTATACATGTTTCGTTTTAAAGAGAGAATATGAGATGGATTCATCCAGAACCGGCATTCATATGGAATATAGAGCATGAAAATCATGTTGTTGGTGCATTAAACTTTTCTTGCACCATATGAATCATTACAAACTATTGCAGCTGTATGAAGAGATAAGGAAGAGAAGAGAAAGAGAGTAGTGCAAAACATATGCACTCGCGTATCTATGTGTTTGTGTAGTTAAGTATATTTGTATTGTAGTTTTCATACCCACTACATTAGTTAGTGCGGTACACTAAGATTGTCGTTCCTTCTGTAATATCTAGAAGAAAGCGTCAGGGACTCTACCCTGTACTACATATTCTTGGTTTGGATAAAAATCTGAATCGGTCTTGTCATGTTCATCTAAGGTATTAAGCTGAACATTTCTATTTTCTGTATACAAATTTCTATATAGAATGGATAAAATCGGTTGAGAGCCATGCCCACCATCGGCATAAAATATTCTACTTAATATAAAGATTGATATATAAAGTTTATATTTGATACTATCCCGACAATGGGCGTAGTCGCATAACAGACAAGCCCACAATTTACATAAAAACCCATTTGAGTTGCAAAGTTGATATGTAATAAGCATAGACGTCATTAAAAGGCGTATTCGGGTATCTGCTACTCCCACGGTTTGTATATAAATTTGAAAAGTTTTTATATAGATGTGAAGGGTATCAAAGATTTGACCGAAAGTATTTATATAGTGTTTTGCTGGTTTTTTATGACGTGTTTAAAAATATGATATTTTTTGGATTCTTTAAGTTTAGGGAGTCAACGACATGAATGACACACTTTGATAATGCTGACACACTAAGTTAAATTTAACATAAGGCTCATTCCCTTATGCGTAGAATGCTGTTTTAACAAATGAGTTTGTCACTCTATTTGTAACACTCAGTAGGAGATAATCAGCATCAAAAACTCAGTCAATGCAGTGCGTGTGTCCGTTTTCTTCCACAGTAACAACTTTCACAATTTTGAAATATTTAGCTGAATAGAGACTTTTAGTTTCTGCACGCAGATCACTATTAAAATTGAAAAAATTGGTCAAGAGCCATGCAAGGTTGGAATTTGGTACACATATTAATAATTACCTCTTTCATCGATGGGTTAATTATAAATAACAGACATGCTCATTACAATTTCCCCAAAAACGGTATCTAACATCAAACGGGACTTGTAAGCTTATACGTAATACGTACACTTTTAGAAAGTGCAATTATGTACTTGCCACGCCTACTGTTTGCAAATACATTTATAGCATATATCACATATCATATAAATGTATGCTGTCCTTCATACGCATTGCTAGTGCCTACAGTAGTAGTGCCTAATCTTGATTACCCACCATCTATGCAGCAAAGCTTCCACAGGAGTATATGCATTCATTCATCTTCTATAATAATTTCAATATCAACCTAAATTTGAAACCAACCAATATTTGTGGCAAGTTTAGCAGCGATATATCAATTTTTGCTACCAGTAGAATGATCACGTTGGGCGTTGCAAACATGTTAACAAAGTGATGTGTACCCCCATATACATGTTCTGGTGGTTATAAAAATAATCCACACATATAATGGTAGCAATAAAAACAAATTCAAACATGATTAATCACTGTGATAATTGTTCAATCCATTTGAATTAATTGTTGTATTATTTATGTTTCCAAACGGAATTACCTCTTAACAGTATAGTCCAAAACTCTACAGTATTTCACTTCCTTTATTTGACAATAAACCGCTTAATAGTTGTAGTTTTTTTTTTAAGTTCAGGCAGATGACCTTGAAGTGAACATAAAAGTTTGGTAATAATTTTTTTTTTTTAACTACACTAACCACACTTTTTAGAGAACGAATTTGTCGTGTTCTTCTTCTACCACTTTTGTCACTTGCACATTTTCACAGTTTGGAATTGAGAAGTACAAATTTTGGAAAAACCCTTTTTCACAATAGAAAAAGTGAATAAAAATGTTTCAATGACTGCATACCAAAATGTGCTGGAGGACGATGTCCTGTTAAAGAAAGGATGCGCAATAAAGCGCTTTCCATTATTGAACACTTTTAATATGTTACATGGACGTTATTGGTGCCTTTCTGTGCCTTTTTCTTTTCTTTTTTATTTATGATGAATTTAACGTTTCAAATTTAAAGTTAGAAAATTATTGTACATATATCTTTCTTTCGCTTCTTTACTATTCATACGAGTTTTGGTATCAAGTGAACCGATATTTCATCACACGCCAAACACCTTTTTTTTGTATTATGTACAATAGTTAAAAATCAATTTTGTAAAACAACCTCTCGTTGTTTTTCATCTCTATTATACCCACACCTTGAGGTTATAGATATATACACTTTGGCAAAATGTTCGGTGCGTACTAGAAGGAAGCTTCAGAAACTTAACAAAGCAGCATTTCTTGATCCACGTCGAATATTGAACTTGTTTATCTGTCCATCTATGTTAGACAGTCTCTTCGTTTAAAAAAAAATCAACATGGCAAAAATGTTGCTAGTCCCTGTAAGCTGATTATAAGTGGGTGGTTGGTGTAAGAAATTTGACTCAACACGAGTTTAAAGCAGCTTTTCGTTTGTTTTTTATTTTATGTAATTAGCAGCACAAGAATGACAAGGAAGTATTGTAGATTGTATTCTTATTATTAATTTTATTACATAAGAGTCTGGCTAAGATCTTGACTGGCAATAATCAAGTACCATGCAAACATTTTATATTTGCTTCGTTGGTTGGGCACACTTTTTTACTTGGTCTTGTCTGGTTCTCACAAAATTAAGTTAAATACTACTCTGTGTGATTTTTTTCTTTGCTTATTATTGAACGTGTGCGTATGTAAAGAATCCGTTTTTTTCTTTCTCATTTAATCACCAAAAACTAAAAGCTAAAGGGTGCCACTGATTACTAAATACCCTGCAATAATCATCTGTGCCCTGTACTCGTTCCGTATTCATAATTAGAGACCGCTTTCCAAGCGGTCCTGCGCACGAGAAACTTTTGCTCAAAATAAAACCTACCAACAGATACTCAGAATACGTACAATTATGCACGTACGTATGTATTTATGTTATGGCTTACATATGTCAGAAATAAAATATTTCAATATTTGTACGTTTTGTTACCATCCCCATCAAAAGCAGTTTTTATAATAATTCTATTTTATTCAGTGTCTTATTTTCATTTTTATGATTTTCAAATCTTCATCACTGTTTTTATAATTTTATTTTTTATTTTTTAGCGCTTGCGCTTAACAAATGGATTTCTATGTTCGTTTAACGTGTAAAAATTATTTTTAAAAAGCCAGTTGCACAGTTATTATACATATCTCTTCGCAGTACTTAATCAAAATGAATAAACTTTTATATTTGCTTGTTTTGCGGTCTGCTAAATGGATAATTTTTATACCCTCTACTTAAGTTGGGGGATATACCAAGTTTGCTATTAATGTTGAAATTTCTGCGCAGATAATAGATACGCAGACAAATAATAAAAACGGCTTCGGAGACCCAACAATGTCTGAATCGGCATTTATCTGTTCATCCGCGTGCGTGCGATTCCCAAGTTGCCACAAATTTTGGTAGACATACCGAAGTGAAATTTCCGCGTTATTAAACAAATTATATTTCTTGTGGCGCGCTTTTCTTGGGTGAGTTCTATTCAACTTTTAAACTGAAATTATTTAAGCAATTATTTCCATTGTACCTATAAAGTATATATATTGACACATATACTACTTGGAGTGCTCTGGTGAGTATTCAGGATTTGGTTCAAGTTAAATATAGCTTTTAACTTGTTTTTTAATTAAACCTGACTGCTCTCTGTACTTTACTTTTACCATAAATATTGTTTATTATATTAATTAATTTCGATTCCAATAAATAATTTATTTATTTTATTAACGAAGGTTTCAACTGTCCGAAATATCATTGAAGTTAAACATTTTGTGTCTGTGAAAAGCTAAGAAACCGAAAGTTTATACTTATACTTCCTGTGTTCAAGGGTCTGATTGTTTTTGGCTTTCTAATTATATATATATAGCTGAAATTTTGAATAGATGCCTCAAGATCGCTATATAGAATGGACAAAATCAGTCAAGAGCCACGCCCACAATCGACAAACATCTATTTATGTAAAAGTTTACCTATGAAATTCGGTTATCCCATCCATACAGCCTATAATTTACAAACAACCGTACTCTACATAAAATTGGACTTTACAAGCTGTTATAAAATACATGCACTATTAGAGGACGTAATCATATACCTGGCGCGTCTACAATTGTAGATGTGGAGAGTATTTAAGATTTGTTTTAAGCTAAGTTTAGTTTTCTTACTTGTTTTATAGCAAGATGTGATTTAGATGCATTCAGGAATATGAGACAAGACTCAATTTACAAATAGTTTCAAAATTAAATTTTAGTTGTATTAAGCATTCATAATGTTTATATCTTATTAAAAATAGTTGGACAGTAATTGAATACTTTCATTAATTTATAGTGCGTTGAAATTTTTAACGAAAGATATTTTGTTTGTTGAAGCTTTTTCATGAAAAACTTTACATTTCATTGTCATTCAATGAGAATATATAAAACCAGAATAATACTAACAATGATTTAAGTTTAAAACCCATTTCTATATATATTTATGCATTTACTTAGCTGTTAATTTTAAGCTGAATGCAAGCTTTCATTCAAAGCACAGGGAGACTGTTTACATTAACCGTCAAACTGTTAAACTAATAACATTGTGCAATAGTTAAGCTTTGGTAACACTTCTTTTGTATATTAAATAAAGTTTATCTTAAAGTTTAAGACATTAGATATAAAAGGACACAATGTTGAGAACGGATTTTGCAATTGGCGTTGAACAATAATGAGTACGTAATTGTAAAGAGAGAGAGAGACAAAGTGTTAACCGGAAACGTAACAGTATGAAGGAGATGCACTTATGAAAATTAAAGCTTTTGAGATAAATTACATTTCTAATAATCAGACAAGCATTTCTTCTTTTGTTTATACTATTTTAATGTTAAGTTATCGGTTGGTGTAGACTAAGTCTGTTGGTCCGTTTGCAACGCCCCGGTGGAGACGTCACAAAGTATGTACATATACCCTTGATCAGCATCAAAGTCTGAATGTAATGTCCGTCCAGGTATGGTGTTGGCACTTTCAAAATGTAAAATTAAGATATTATCCTAAAATTTAAGTGTAAGAGGGTAAAATCGGTTGATATCCACGCCCATAATGGGCGAAAAATCATCTATCAAGCACAAAAGTTATCTTCATTAGAACTTATTTATAATTAGGCCATCTATCCCTTTGACAAAAAAATGTACACGCCCACATTTATAAAAAAAGCTCTTTTTGTTCAGAATCCGATGTAATACCCGCACTATTTTAGGACGTAAACAGGCACCTACCACACCCACATAATGTACATAAGCTAGATGGGATGGATTCAAAGCAAATTTAATTTTTTACACATCATACATGTTAATATTTTCGATGTAGGGTACAAAAAAGTTCAACGTTTATACAACTGTTAATCATATAGCGAATATATTAGAGCAGAAGCACACGTAGGCATTGTCGTTGGTATACATTTCTTCAATGTTTGTCCACAAGCATATTTTTATAGTTTCTTGGTTTTACGATCAGTCTTAAATTAGCACGCCAAGCAGATGGGTGTTGTTTCTCCAAAGATCATTCATTCAGTTGCACAATATAAAAGGAATTTGACATAAAAATATAAATTAAAGTTATAATAAACAATTGGGTCATAGTAAAATATGACGTTGACCTTAAAGGTTTATTAAATCAATGCAAGCCTAACTTATGATTACATAAACATACATAAAAAGATCTTCAACAATAACAAAATATTTGTGGTCAGCATATCCAGTGTGTGTGCGTGTGTGTATGATAACATTTTGAATTTACTTTTTTGGGTAATTCCGTTCAACGTGCTCTTATTTTAAACATAACTTTGAACCACTGGTGAGTTTGAAACTAAAACTTAAGCTTTCCTCTCGAATAACACTTTGTGTTTCATTTTTAACACGTTTTAAGTATTTCAAGTGTTTAGTACATATGTGCATATGTCACGCTGTTGTGAAGGTTTATTTGCTTATATTTATGACCAGCTACAAATATTTAAGTAGTTAACCAAATAGTATGCAAATGTAAAGTCCAGACGTTACAAACATTATGTACGTACATAATATAAATAAAAATCATTTATTAATACATATATATGCGTACATGGTACAAATATCTAACACATCACATTTATGTGTTTTCATATTTCTTTGTTTAATGCAGAGGTTTAAAATCCAACTGCTCGGTCATGAATGAAGTTAAAAGTTGTGAAAACGCAATAAAAATTTATTATAATAAGTTATATATATATGCCCTTTAGTAGATAGTTTTTTAGACCGGTTAAATCGTGTAGGTAGCTGAAAACAAGTAAAAAACTACATTTAGCTTAGGAGAAATCTTATATACCCTCCACATCTACAACGGTGGGCGTGGGAGATATATATATATATATCACAACCTCTAATAATATATGTATAAAATTTCAGCTCAATATCTCAAAATGCCAACAACAGAGAGACGAACAGACGCATGGACATACATATCAGTTTTTGATGTTGATCAAGGATATAATACCTTGTAAGGTCTCTGACGCTTCCTTCTGGATCTTACAAAGGGAGAGACAAACTTAGAAAACCTCCTTTTAATGTGGAGGGTATAAAAAGATTGTTCAAAATCCAAAGTGAACGTGATTAATTTTTTATCCCCTTTTTAAACAATGAAATAGGGGAAAGGAGTACCATGCAAAGCGTGATTCAGACGTTTTATAAATTAACGAGTATACAAAAACAATCATATTTCTACCCATAGTTTCTTATTGGTCACTCTTTA
Source organism: Crataerina pallida (assembly GCA_949710015.1). NCBI lineage: Eukaryota > Metazoa > Arthropoda > Insecta > Diptera > Hippoboscidae > Crataerina > Crataerina pallida. Next base: position 374,634 of record OX453293.1, read on the forward strand.
GAAATAAGTTTCGTTTTTGGAAATATTTTTTCCACAAAAGAGAATGTATGTGAGAGATTGAATCAATCAATATTTATAATTTTTGCTTATTTGTGAGCTTCCGTGTAAAGTTGGCGTCTGTTTTAATAATTAAAAAGATTAATTAAGAGCAGTAAAGTTCTATATAGTCAATATCTTCCGCATTTGCTGCCTTCAGTACAGCATCGCTTTAAAACTCAAATGTTGAAGTCGAAAGGCGAATGGGTTTCCGGCTTTTAAAAAGCTATATGTCCGACAAAAGTACTTAATTAAATTTTTTTAAGTTAAAACTCTTAATTCAACAAAAAAAATGTTCATTAAAAATATAATATGACATGGTTTAGTGGGGACCATAACCATACCAAGAGTATGGCTATAAAATGTCATCTTTTTGGCATATAAGTAATGCTAAGAAATGTCTTAAATGGCTGCTTCTTTTGACGTTCGATTGAATTTGTTCCTTTTCAACTCGAAAACGATATCTCAACTATGACGTCCGCTAGAATATTTACCACAGACAGACTAAACGACGACCAGATACACAGTCAGACGTACTTTTATTGATGATGCTGCTATCCTTCTCCCTCAAGGAATCACAAACGTTTTGTTTTTACCTTTACATAGTGAGTAATAAGACTAAAAGTAGCGGCAATAGAAAAACACACAATACGTAACAGCTACAGTTATGAAACAAATGTTTAAAAAAAAAAAACAAGTAAGAAAACTAAAGTTGGCTTAGACCAAATCTTAAATACTCTCCACATCTATATATAGGTATATAATTACGCTCTATACTAGTTTATATATTACGTATCAGTTTGCACGTCTAGTTTTATGGTGAATATGGTTTTTTGTAAATTTTGGGCGTGTTTGTTATCTAACCATGCCCATTTTTGGGACATCAATGGATATCCATAAATAAGCTTCCCAAATGTTAAGTTCTCAGGTCAATTTTTGTGTTAGATATATACATTTTTGTCGATTGTGGGCGTGGCTGTTGACCGATTTGATTTTAAATAGCGATCTTGGTGGAAAACTAATAGTATTTATACAAAATTTCAGTTCAATAACTCTAAATTTACGCCCGTGAGAATGCCAACATCAGACGGACACACGGACGTACATATATAAATCGACTCAATGGATGATGCTGATCAAGAATATGTATACTTTGTAGGGTCTTTGACGCCTCCTTCTAAGTGTTGCAAATGGAAGAACAAACTTAGTCTACCCTCATCACTAAGGTGGAGGGTAATAAAAAAAAAATGTAATGAAAAAGTCCCGCCATTGGAAATAAACAGAAAAATTACGTGAGATAGACATGGATGAATATGACTTTTAGTGGAAAGTTTCGTTGTTTCGATTTTAAGCCTCTCTGACGTATGAATATCCGTATACTTGTTTGAGCGCAACATTCGTGCATACACATTCATACAATGAAACTTACCTTCATTGAACTATTACGTACTAAACAGTTGACAAGTGTGCTATTGCAGTAAATAAAATACTTTACGGATTGAATTAATTACTTAGCTAATTATTAAATTTTAACACACATTTTTGTTTATATTATATGAATATTGTACAAATTATATTGTACTACAATATAATAAATACAATAAATAAATACTTCAAGCTTGCCGTCTCGCTATGTAAAATTTAAATTTATATTTCCGTATTTTTCTTCGTGTTTTAATGTTTTAAATTTCATGAAAGCAAAACGAGAATTACAACTGATGTTGCACGGGTTTGTCCAACTTAAAATCATATTACATTGTTACACAAACTTGTTGTTGTTGTTGTCTAACAAATTTAACATCACATTTCGGTGAACTTATATTCTTCCTTAACTTATATGATGAGCTAAAATTTATACATACTCATGTAGTCATCTACAAAATTGGATTTTCCGGTTTTAGTCAACAGAAATCAAACTAAAAAGCATCAGTTTAGAATGCACCCATTGATATGTCGAATTTGAATTACTACCGCGAACATAATCGTCGTCTACTTCATTGCTTATTACATTAAAAAAAGAGTTTCAATCTGTAAGAGAGGTTCCATTTTGGTAGGTTAACCTTCTCAATTTCGTAACCTTGACCTTGACATACATTTCTTTTGGTAGTGCTTCTGTGTTAACAAGAGATTAAACTTGAAGTTGTTCTATGACGGTCATGACCGCGCAAATACTCCGAAATTTCTTACGTCTATACAAACGTAATGTATACATGTAAACGATTATACATAACAAGAGCAAAGAACTGAATAGTTATACTTAAGCAAAGAGAGGTTAACTATTGTATGTATAAATAAAAGCAAACAAGTGAAGCAATTATAGGCGATCAAGTTCGAGTATTTAATGGTAATAAAAATCAAAATAAAAAATAACACTGATCAACAAAAAATCTTAGTAAAAAATTTACTCAGAATTTTATGCTTCAAATTTTGATAAAGTATACTTTTAATGATTTCTCCTTCTAGTTCACATGAATTGAAACGTTTGTCCTTTCATCCGTTTTAAATTTAACAATTGTTAAATTGAATTTAATTTGCAAATATTTTAAAATGCTTAAAATCATAGGTACACACCTGTATAATTTTTTTTAGTTTCCGAAGGCAGATTGCTAATAGAATTGAGCAAAACCGGTCAAGTGCCACACCCCCAATAGGCAAAAAACTTTTTCTCTTTCACAAAAATTAAACTCTGGAGTTGAAAATTGGTATACCATCCAAATGAGAGGGGGCAGATGACAAACACGCCCACATTTTTCAAGAAAAAAAACCGTACTCAGCGTAAAACTCGTCATGAAAGCTGATACGTAATATGTGTACATCATGTACCAGCCATGCCCACTACGGAGGGTATTAAATATTTAGGCTAATGCAGTTTTCTTACATCTTATTCTGAATATATACAAATCTATAATAGAAAATTCTGCCATCGAATATTTTTTGAGTTTTGTTTTTAATACCTTCAAAATTTTGCTATATATTTGATATTATGTAGAAAAAGTTTTCCTAAATCCGAATTTAATTTACGCTTATGACTTGATTTCCTCATTCCAGTTCTCCCTGAATACAAATACGAAACAACACAAAATTGGCTGTGGCCAACGAATTTTAACTATACGATGACGGTCATGCCAACTAATAGAGAGGAGACTGAAGGAGATGTCAGTCCGATCACAATTAGTGATTTTTTTGCACATAAAAATATTTTTATTACCGGTGGTACTGGCTTCTTGGGTGCAGTCTTAATTGAAGCTTTATTGGATGCCACTCCAAATATTGGCACAATTTATGTGCTGGTGAGAGGGAAGAAGAATTTAAATCCAAATGAACGCATGAGGCGGCTGCTGCAGAAACAGGTGAGTAGGGCAGAATGTCTATGTTTCTGGGTTTTAAAAGAATTCTTTTTTAATAGATTTTCGAAAGATATGATGAAAAAATACTGCAGAAAATTGTACCCGTTGTGGGTGAGCTTGGTGAAAAGAATTTCGGTTTCAGTGAAGCTACCTGGACGCAACTTATTGACACTGTGCATGTTATATATCACAGTGCGGCCACAATTAAGTTTAGCTCCCCATTGCGTACAGCCATTAAGACAAATGTGAGCGGCACCATGCGTACCATAGAATTAGCGAAACAAGTTAAAAATCTGGCCGCTTATGTTTACTTGTCGACGGCCTTTTGCAATAGCAATCATCGGGGCTTGATACGAGAAAGCGTATACAAATCGCACTTTGATCCCTACGAGATGATGCGCATGGCCGAAGATGAGTCCGCCTGGTTAAATTTTACACCTGAAAAATGCAAAGCCATCATTAAGGATCATCCCAATACATATACGTTTACGAAAAATTTGGCCGAGAACTTATTGCATCAAGAAATGAAGGGTATGCCCGCAACTATAGTGAGACCTTCCATAGGTGAGTATTGTATTATTTTTGTATGCAATAAAATAATTTCAATGTGTTTGAATTCCTCCCATATTTTGGTTTGATTAGTTTATGGAACGTGGGAAAAGCCTCTGCCTGGTTGGGTGGGCGCGGCCAATTCAGGGCATTTAGGGTTTTTGGCTGGCTTCATAAAGGGTGTATTTCGCACCATGGTCGGCCGCGACTCGTCCATTATTGATTTAATACCCTGTGATTATGTCATCAACTCATCATTGGTCATGGCCTGGTATGTGGGTACTCGGCAGATTGAGCAACCGGAGGTGATACACTGCTCATCCGGGGAAGTGAATCCCTTAACAAACGGAGAATTTTGTGAATATATGAACGCCTGTGTTGCGCGCCATCCACCCAATACTTTTGTATGGAAGCCGGTAGTCAAGTTGCGTAATGGTTGGCGTTACAGCTTAAATTTTTACTTATTTCACTTGCTACCCGCCTTGTTTTTCATTATACCCGAAAAACTGTTCCCTATTGGCATGCGCCACCATACGTAAGTACAATAACAAAAAACTAAAGTTACAAACCTTATGCAAATGCACACATTACGGCCCTTCTGAATCCAGCCACATGTTTGTAACTGAACAAAGGAGCAAGCAAAATATTATTATTTATTTTAACTGTTAGGCTTATGCGTGCCCACCTGGAATGAATATTAAAACAAACAAAAAATTGACAAAAGCTAGGAACGTAGCTAAGGGGAACTTCACTTTCACATTTTCACATAAACAAGATTTTTTACGACATAATATTTTTGCTTAATTTAATTTAATTTTTGTTCATAGCAAGATCGTAAACGGTATTCCTTCGTCTTTTGTTTGTGTCGTCCGCATATATTAACAGTCATCCACTTGCAAGCTAAAAGCATAACCATCAGATAACATTTTTTAAAATATTTCATTAAAATGTCGCACCCTTCCGTACCTGTCCGCAAGAACTCAACCACATCATTTACACGGCTTTTCTTGTAATTAATGTTTCTGGGATTTTTTACAGCCTGTGGGAGTACATGCAAGTTTTTCACAAAGGAACGAAAGCATTTAATTTCTTTATGGACACAAACTTCCGGTACGATTTGAAGAATGCTTTGCGCATAATGAGTGTTATGTGTGAAAAGGATCGGCTGCGTTATAATTTCGATGCCAGTCAGTGTAATTGGTCGGAATTTTTAGATCGCTGCATCATTGGCATACGGCGTTTTTATTTTAAGGAAGCTGCAGTCACCACCTCATGGCATCGAAATTACTGGAGAATGTACGCTTTCATAACATTTAAAGCCATACCACCATCGAATTGCTTTTCTTTTTATAAATTTCAGTTCGAATGTTCTTTACTATGGCGGTTACATTTTTACCTTAGTGGGTCTCTATGTATTTATGACTTTTGCATTTGACAGCTATGTTGGGGCCATTTTGGCCATTTCCATATGGAGTTTCCTGGCCTGGCTGTAACATATAACCAACAAAGCTTACATTCAGGGCTACATCTTTGGCTTTATGCTTACGTATACATACATACATACTCATAGAATTATTCTACCTCTATATTGCGCATACTTAACTATAGTTTCTTTTTTATACAGCGCTTGTACTTCAAATTAATAATGTTTACGTGCGCGGACGCACATACCTAAGATATATCCAAAAATAAACTTATGTACCGTTTAAACTCGTTTTATTTTGGTAATAAAAAGTTGTTCAAAAGTCGTGAAGAGTTCTCCTCAATGTGTTGGTGAATTTCATTATTTCCCCTACATAAGATGGAGAGATGTACTAAATTTGTTTTTCGTTTCCAATCTTGCAAAAGGAGGCTCCAGAGACCCTACCCAGTACATGTATGCTTGATCAACATCAAAAGCTAAATTCATCTAGATATAATCGTTCATTTCTGGCACTGTCGTGGTCGTAAATGTTTAGATAATCAGCCGCGCCCACTGTTTGGATATTAGGATAAAAGTTTTGCAGAATTTATATCACCTTGAAAATACATAACAACGCATACAACAGACGTTCTTAAATCGTTGTGACCCGTTTTAAAATAAAAAATTGCACCCAAGTGTCCACCATTCCTTTCAAGTCGAATACAGTTCTTTTCGCATGATTCTTTTTTAATTATAACGACAATTTCAATTTTCACCATCATTATTTCATAATCTCGTTAACATGAATGTTACATAAATGTACATTACAACTACCTTGCATAAAAACCAATTCGACTTGGACAGTTTTGCAAATAAATAATATTAAGGAAAGAGAAGAGATGGATATATGTTTATTTTATATAAAGTTTTGGGGTTTTTAAATAATCAAGTGAAAGAGATGAATGCACAGTTATGTTTGTCCCTTTTTTGTCAAGGCTTTAGCCATACACATATAAAAACTTTTCAACTTCTCAAACCATAGATTAGATACATATACAAAACTGCTGCCGTGTCATGTACACAGCAGCTGATATTTCGTGTAGTTGTTGCCAGACTTTTGAGGGCACAATTCCACAAACTCATACACATAAAGAAACATTTTATCTGTTTAGAGCTTCGTTTGTTTACACGCCATATGTTTACTGAACTTTTGTGCGATTGAGAAAAACAGCTCATCAATGTAAAAACATTCAGCTTGAAAAATATGTGACATTTTCTGAGCAGGCAAATCGAGTTAGTTTGCTTTCAACCGTTGAATTAAATATAGGTGGAAGCGGGAGGATCAGCAAGTGCAACCGGTACATAATTATTTCCTCTCCGCTTAATACAGTTATAGGTGTAAAAACATACCTTGATAATATAATTGGTACTAAAATTTGTTGTTTCATTAAACTTACTAGCAATTATCAAGAAGAAGAAGACGACAATATTCAACGGGATCAAAGATTGTTAAGCAACTAATGTATTAACAGTATGACCGAGTAAGTGAAAAATTATTTTTTATTAATTAATGTGTTATGAAAAAATCTTTTATCCAAATTGGAGACGCATATATATGTCAAGATTGCGTAAAAGATCATCAATTTCGAAAGCGAGACTCAAGCAATAAAACAAATGAACATGTTATCTCAAACACTTAATACCCTACACCAGTTAGTTTCACAAGTTATACTACAATTAATTTCGTTGTATCAGTAAACGCAACGTATTGTCATACCAAAATAGGAAACCTGTAACATACACAAATTTACAAATAACCAGAAGAGCAGACGGACATAATAAAATGTTGATCTCTTTAGCTGTTTTGCAATGATCCGCAGCAGCTTAATAAACCATCCACGACAAGTATGTTGATATACGATATATATATAGATGCATTAACACACATACTTGTTGCATATTTATTCATATATTCGTACCCTACACCAATAAGATAATATGATTTATTGTGAAAGGTGTTTGGTCTTTCCTCAGAAAAATTCATCTTGTTTAAGTTTGTAAATTGTCGCTGTTATTTGTAAAATATTTCCCATTTAAAATCAGGTTTAACAAACGCACAACAATCAAAATAACATTACGTGCTAAAAGTTGATTTTAAATTTTTGAAAGTACAACAAAATTTTCTCTTTAAAGCCAATAATGGGGAGGGTTGGGGAAACAAGTTAACATGTAAGAATTGGCGAAACCTTAAAAACTGCAAAATATTTTCATACGACAACCATACAAAAGTTGCAAAACATAGAAAGCATAAGAGAAGCGAAGTTGAACGTATATGTGTTATGTATGTAATTATGATAATTATTCCAGTTGTTGAATAAGTAACAGTCTGTACATGATAGTGGAAGGTATACTAAGTTTGTCATTCATTGCAACCACGTATTTAGAGTGGGCAATATAGCATGACAAGCGTCTAAGGCCACAAAATATATATTGGGGGTGAGATAATGGCCAGGCGATATTTAAATTTTTTTTTTTTCATAAAAGTAACCATTTTGTAAGATCACTGAATATTCCATCTATATAATTAATAAATAATATTTTCAATTATAATTTAATACTAATGAACTTTCATCTTACAAATGATGATTGTGGTTAAACAAAAAGTAAACTTGTACATATGTGCATATGCAGATGAATATTGCATATTAATTAAACAATAAATATTTAGTTTTAGTTTCTACTCTAATAAGCACGTGTTCACGTCAAACAATAACTGTACATACGGAGTGTACTTGCACGTGCAAACGTGCATTACGTTCACTGAACCCACTAGGGTATAGCGTTACCACCTCTTGTCCAGTTGGACCCCCCAATTTGCGGTGTTCATCCCCATATAAAATTAAGATTCAAACTTCCGATTCGCATATTAATTATACATTGCTAAACCATCCTTTATGTGTTTTTCAGGAATCTATCACCAATTAAGCGGTTTTATGCCGAAAAGAATGTTTTTATTACCGGTGCTACCGGTTTTGTAGGGGTCGCATTAATTCAAAAACTATTGTACGATGTACCTCAAATTGGCACCATCTATGTATTAATACGTTCCAAGAAAGGTAAATCTGTTCAAGAGCGCTTAGAGGAATTGAAAAAGAATTCCGTGTTCCATAAGTTGAAAGCGGACAATCTGGAAGAACGTTTTCAAAAAATCGTACCCATTGAAGGAGATGTAAGCCTAGATCATTTGGGCATATCGGAAAGTCATCGTAAACTATTAGCTGATAATGTGCATGTGGTCTTTCACTCGGCTGCTACTTTGGACTTTTTCCAGAGTTTAAAAGAAACCACCAACATTAATTTGAGTGGCACACGCCGTGTGGCAGATTTATGTAAACAGTTGAACAAATTAGAAGCTTTGGTCCATATATCCAGTGCTTACGCTAATTCTTACTTAACCGAAGTAGAAGAGAAACTATATCCATCACCAGATAATCCAGAAAAAATCATTGATTTGGTGGATACACTGAACGATGAAGCACTAAGTGGATTGGAGAAAGAGTAAGTTTTTAGAAACATTGCTCTCCTTTCACGGACTAATTTTGAGAATGTTATTAGAATTTTGAAAGATCACCCAAACACCTATACATTTACAAAACACTTGGCTGAACATGAAATTGCGAAGGTGTCACAAAGCATTCCCTGTTCTATAGTACGACCCAGCATGAGTAAGTTGTGCTAAAAAAAATTACAAAAAAACACATGTGAGTAATTTCAATTTTATGTAGTAATGGCTGCTTGGCGCGAACCAGTACCTGGTTGGACTGTATCCAAAAATGGCCCACAAGGCTTTTTCATGGGAGCCTCGAAAGGTGTTCTAAGGCGGTTACCTTTGGATCCATCCATTATTATGGATTATATACCAGTAGATGTGGTGGTGAACGCTGTAATTACTACTGCTTATTACGCACACTTCTTGAGGTAAGTTGTTTATTTTTGTACCCTCCACCTTAGTGTCCCGGATACACTATGTTAGTCACTCTATATGCAACTATCAGGCAGAGGCATATATTTATGTCCTTGATCAGCATCGTGTTCTACATCATTTCCATTTGAAATTTAGAAGCAGTCAAATGAATTTCAGCCAAATCCATTTGCAACCATTATTATTATTTTATAGTGCATCAATTTCACACAAAAGTACGAACAAATCTTCATACGTTTACGAATTGCCCGAGTGAAAAGTTATACCGTTTATTAATAAATCGGCAATGAAAATGAGAAATTGAATATCAGTTATGATCAAGTTTTATGCGGCGTTTTAATTTTAATCCAAGTCTACGCGCGCTTTGGGTTAATAATTGTTGTTATTAACTAAAAGTATAAGTATTTTAAAACGCACCTATATTAGTGCTTAAACTTCTTTAATTTTTTTAAATTTAAATTATTGGTTAAGTAGGATGGTTCATATATAACTTATTACACAAAATTACTTAATGGTGTTTTAGTCATAGTAGCTAAACGCTGTTTTTATGTGTGAAAAATGATTTTAGAACTTGAACACACGGGTTCATATCCCATAAAACGTGTGTTTTTTAGCGCCACCTCTTTGGCCGGTTTTTTCACTTTGTTAGAAATTACCGTATATGCTTAGGTTGGCAAGATTGTATGTACAGTGTGAACTTTAGCCTTCGGTGACCATTAAGCGGTTTAAAATACGCGGGAACTATCATCCTCGTTTCGCACTACATTAATTTTTTTGTAAATTCTCACTTCAAAACAAATCACAAAACTACCGTTAGTACAATAGAAACTGAATCTGCATAATATTTTCTCTCTCACTTGTTTCTTTTTTTATTCTTATTAATTTTCATTGATTAAACTTGCGAACTTTTATTTTTATTTCAGAGAGCACAATGGCGGAACACCGGGCAAACTGCAAATCTTTCATTTAACATCCAGCACATATAAACCATTTCGTTTCGAAATGCTCATCAATAAAATTAATGATTATTTACATGAATACCCTTTAGTATCTGCCGTATGGTGAGTTATTTTAATAAAAAAAAAATTAAAATTATTTTTATATTTACAATTTACATTTTTTAATTCAGGTATCCTAAATTGAAATTAGTTAGAAGTCTTACTCTATTTCGATTGGGTGCTATTCTATATCATTTTATCCCTGGTTTTTTTTTAGATTTGCTCACCAAAGTTATGGGGGGTCGACCAATGTATGTAAGTTTATAACTGTTTTATCAAAAATTAATGTTTTTATTTTTATATTCAAGATTAATACGTTTACACAAAAGTGTGTGGAATTCATTAAATACTTTGGAGAAGTTTATATTTACTGAATGGCATTATGATAATAAACACACCATAGCGCTAAGCAAGACAATGAATGTTGAGGATGAGAAGACATTCTTTATAGATATTGGGGAGTTGGATTGGGAACATTATTTTGAGAATACCATTATAGGTGTGCGTCAATATTTAAGTAATGATCCCCTCAAAACCTTACCTATGGCTCGTCGCAAAGATAAAATGTAAGTATTCCATATGAAAAATGCGTAGGCATTCGTTTTCGAATTCATTTTTTTTTTTTTTATTTATTCAGACTATTTGCCCTGCATGTGGGATTACAGTTGGGTTTCTACTTTGGTGTGTTGAAGTTTTTGATTGGAGTATTTGGATTTTCCAATAGCGTGGCTGCCTTAATTGTACCTCTTATATATGTTGCATTAAATATTTTATAAATCGAGTGATTCAATTTGTCTCCAGTTTTAGTTTAGTGGGTCGGTTTATTTTATCTATGGGGGACTCGTTGAAAATAAAAATTCGTGTATTCATTTCAAGTTAATGCCTTCATTTCGTTGTTCAGCAAGCTGGTTTAGTATTTCTTTATGTTTTTCTTCAGCGCGCTTTTGTTTAAATGTTCTCTTCGTTTTTCGAGGCCTCTTAAACGTTCTTAAACAGCCCGCTTTACACCAATCCCGAATTTGTTTATTCATATCAATATCAGCAGGCAAATGAATTTGTCGTATCATGCGCTCCCGAACCATGAAGTGTTCAAAGGGATGTTGTTTACCCATACGGTCAATAAAAACTGCTTCAGTGAGATGAACATTCATATATCCATCAGCATTAGCAATACGTCCAGCCACAGTAGTTTCATTGCGCAGGTCAATTATTACTGCATGTGAATGTAGCAATATTGGTATACAACATAAAGTATTAGCTATAAGGAAATTCTCTTTACTAGAAAATTTATGCATTTATACCTTGAAAAACAATCTTTAATACTACTACTTTTAATCACTTTGGACATACCTGTCTTTACTTCCAGAAGATGACATTCTTGCTTTACACATATGAGAAATTAACAATATTCAAATTTGCCAACACGGTTTGCAAAGGCAAATTTTCTATTCGTGTTATTCCAAACGACATTTAATGAAGAAAACTAAATTTTAATTCCTATTAAATTCTCTATAGTTCTTAATTACTCAAATTAATATATAAAAATATTAGCATATTAAAATAATCCCGTTTTAAAAACCGTAATAAATTTTACTTTATAAAACATGTAATAAAGTAAATTTACAGAACTGCCATAGGCAAATTTTATTTATATTTGCTTCTTTGTTTGTATGGATAAAAGTTTTCTTCTTCGCTTTTCTTACCTGTTTTATATAAATTCGTAATAACACTGACTCAGATAATATAAAAAAAAACATTACTACATAAAAATTTTATATATATTTTAAAAAATTCTTTTATAATAATGGAAAGAGGGAAAACTGCTAGTGAAAAACTATCTCAACGAAAAGAGCGTTTAAGGCAGTTACATACGTTACGGCAAGAGGCACGCACACAAAACCATCATGAAGTAATAGCTGAGGATGCTCGTAAAAAGCTGCCCAACAACTGGGAAGCTCGCAAGCGCCAAGCAGATTGGATAATAGCGGACGAAAAAGCACGGGAAGAGGCAAACGCGAAAGGCATAGATTACGATCGACTCAAATTATTAGAAGTCTCCGCTATTAATGCAGAAAAAATAGAACGTAAAAAAAAGAAAAAAAACCCTGACATAGGATTCTCTACCTTTGAAGCTCAGACTGCACGTCAATACAGTCGTTTAGTTAAAAATATGCCCACTTGTAATATTGCAAAATATGAAAAACAAAAGCAAGAACTTGGAGAAGCTTTCTATGGTGGACCAAATACAATATTGCACGGATTAGTTAAAGACACCCCAGCCGCTGTAGACAATATGGTAAAGGATATAGAACAGCAAATTGAAAAACGCAAAAAGTATTCGAGAAGGCGTATATATAATGATGATGCCGATGTTGATTTTATTAATGAACGAAATAGTAAATTTAATAAGAAACTGGAAAGATTCTATGGAGAATACACTGCAGAAATTAAGCAAAACTTAGAGAGAGGCACAGCTATTTAAGTTTCGTATATTACAAAAGTATGAGTGTCATGATAATAAAATAAGATAAAATTAATTATAAAAGATTAAAATTTTCCAAAGAAAGTTTTTCAGCTTCTTTGTTTATTTGCACTAGGAAGTCTTCGGATATGATTTTGAACGCTATATCGTCCACATCCTCATTAGGATTGTCATCTAGTAAGCAGAGCAAACTATCATCTTCATAAGTGGAGAAGAAGTACTCCGGCTTGTTCCATTGTTTCTGCGCACCTACTCCATAATGTTTTGCCTCTTTTAAATGTTGCAGCAGAATTTCTGAGGAATCAAAACCTTTATTACAGGTAACGCAACGTCGAAGACAAACCTGACGCCGCACATAGTTTACCATTTTAATGCGATGATAGAAATTCAGACCTTTCAGGCAATTTTCAAAATCCACATCATGTTCACTATGCAAATGTTGTTTGAAGTTGGAGTATGATTGATATCGATCTGAGCAGAAGAGGCAAGTTATGAGTTGTGAAATTTCATCTGCCCAATCCCCCCATTCGACATCACTGTTCTTACTTTGATCAGCAAATCTTTGTTCAAAGTCTACGCTCAACGTTTCCTGGGAATTATTTATATTTTTTTTACTCTTAAGACGTCGTAGCTGTTGCCTTTGTTTTTCTTTCTTAGTGAAATTTCTTTCCTTTTCTTCCTCAGGCAGGCGGTAGTTTTCTAAATAATATTTGTCATATTCTTTTAAATTGGGATTTATTCGTTTGTGAGCCTTTTTGCGCATATGCTCCTTTAAAGTTGGGCGATCTTTAAATATCTTCTCACAATACAAACAAATCAATTGCTCCATATTATGTTTGACTTTTTCTAATAGTTCATCTATAAAAACCAGATTTTCTGGTTTACCTAATTGCAGGAAATGTTTGTTAAACAAATGTTCTAAATAAGTTGACCTTAAGCCACTTATTATATCGCGGCAGTACAAACATTCTTTAGTAAACGTACGATCCGTTAATTCATACTGATGCTGGCTTAGCACCTTTTCTAGTAGCTTGCTTTTCAATTTTCTTCTCAATTCGTAATCGAGGCTCACTACATCACTTAGTAAATAGTACTTTTCGTTTTTAGACGGCGAACCATCTGGCAATTGATCCAACAACATGGTGGTACAATATTCTTCCAGTTCATATTGTTGAAATTGTTTACGCCAATAACTGAGGTAGTCTTCCAGAAAAGGTATCTCTTCTACGTCGGCTATTATTAAACGATGCTCCAAAAACAAATGTGCCAAATAGTCGTCTTTCTCTAAAGGGAAATTGTAACATTTTTCACATTTTAAACAGTTCACCATTGAAGATTGGTACTCGTTGTTGTGCGGCTCAGTTTCATTAAAAAATAAAACAGGTATTATATTATGAGAAATTTCGCGAATTGTACCCATTTATTAAAAGGCGCAACGAACTCGTGTTTTACCGATATTCGACGGCTATTTATTTTATGTTTATATTTATTCTCACCACTAGCGTTTTATAAAATATTATTTAAATCTCTTAGTCGAACATTTGCAACATCAAAAAAGAAGATCCGAGTATATCCAACCGTAAATGTATTTCCCGTGTGTAACACATTCATCCAATTGTTAAATGAGATGTTGACCCTACACTCTGCAGTAGTATAGCTAATTCGACAATAACATAATTAAAGAAATAAAATACCCAAAATATACCGATTTTGTTGCTGATTAATAAATATGTTTTGTAATTTTACACATATATGCATACTTCTCAAATGTCCATTCCTTTTATATAAGATGTGTGTGGGTGAGCAAGGATAGACCAATATTTACACTTACTGTTTTGTTTTGTCAATTTCATATCATTAAATCAATTGTGAAGTTAACCAAACGTATTTTTGGGAATTCCATTTGTGGGAATTTATCTCTCTTTCTCTCTTTTTTAATACATTTCACATATATTTTATATTTTCTGCAAAGATAAATTTCATATAAAAAGATATTTACTCAATCCTCACGTTAGGTCGCATTCTTTGCGGTGTTCCTATTATTGCTGACCATTATCTTCTATGCTAACTTTTCTTGTATTCCACTCTCTAGAATGTTCACTTATTTTCATTTTACTTCTAACATCTGACATTTATGTTATCGGTTTTTCCCACTAATCTTTATCAGTATTTCCTTAATTTTCAAAGTGATCATAACGAGCATCCATTTAACTAATTAAAAAGAAAAGTTGGAAATTTTTTTGGAAATCAGAAAAAATTGTTTTGTGTTTTTCCTTTGGAAAAAGTGCTCAAAATCTGAATTTTTAAGTGGAAATAAGTTTAAGTGGTGTGCTGGTAGTATTCTTACGTCTTGTGTTACTAATACTATTACGCCTTTGAATATATTGTAGTTGAAGAAAAAAGTGACGAAACTTTTACTTAAAAGAAATCACAAAAATTGTATCTTCTGTAAGTTGACAACATTTTTGCATTTCCTATATGAGTATGTGTATATTTTTATTTGTTTTTCGCTAAATATGTCCACATTGTAAGGTAAGTTGAAAAGAAGCATTGTCCGCATTATTCATAAAGTATAAAAGTTAAAAATTGTTTCAAACACTCCGTAGAGGGATTTGGTGCAAATACTTTAGTTTTTCCTTTCTTTTCCTTTCCACTTAATATGAACGGTATATTACGTTTTTTCTTCCCTTCGGAAGTCTGAGCAGGTGCTATTCCTCTGAAGATGCGCTCACAATTTACAAAAAAACTCATAGAGGCCTACCAACGCATGCTTTAGTATCCATTTAAAGATAATTCATTTGGGCATATGAGGTGCCCTCAATTTTTGTGCATATTTTATAGACTTGGCTTAAAATTATTATTATTTTCTACTTAATTATAGGCTCGTGAATTTAATAAATGATGGCAAAAAATGGCGGCTACCCCAACTAAGCCGCCAGGAAATTGTTTAAAATCTCCGGACCATAATCATAGTATAAACGAAGAATTGTTTAATGAACGTGAAGATAAAAAAAGTGGTAAAAGCAAGAACAATAATAACTTGCTGCATATCGAACCTGAGGCGTTGTCCAAAAAGTCCACTTGTAATTGTTCGAACATAAGCATTATGCACTTGTTCCATGAAATGAAACAAGAGTTCCCCACCATACCAGATGTGATTGTAGCACAATGTGTCAGTGAGAATTGCCATCAACGGGAAAACTGCATAAAAATGTTGCGTCATGAATTGGAGATGAATCCAGTGCCAACGCAAAGTTATCCTGCTAAAATTTTACATCCGTCCAATGCAAACGCAGTTAGTAATGTGTCATATATGAAGAAGCCATCCGTACAACAAAAACCTCAATTGCAACAGAAGCCACTATCAAATGTTTTAAAACCAATACGACCTGCACCTCCTAAACCCACAACTGAAATCAATCAACAAAATTCATCAAACCTTCCAAATGAATTGTCCATATTACCGAACCCCAGAAGCGTTGATAGAAATGATGCAATAAGCAAAAAAATAATACCACCAATGAGAGAAGCAAGAGATAAGCAGAGTGCAGAAACAGCGCCGACAGGAACAAGAAATAAAATACAATCACTGTTATTACGGTCTGTGAATAATGGAAGTGAAAAAGGTGCGGATAAGCCCCAAAGCATAGTAAAACCAAGACCCACTACGCTCAACTTAAATGCGACATCGCAGTACTTGCAGCCACAGCAACAGCAACACCATCAGTCATTGAATGTGCAATTACAGCAACATTTTAAGCAACAACATCAGAGAAAAACAGCAAAGCCCCTACGGAAGGCACCCTTGCCACCGCTGGCTGCTAACGTCAGCACTAGTTCTGTGCAAATACAACAGTCTCACGTGCCTAATAAGGAGATCACATCGAAACTCGCCAATCCCCTGCCAGAGTCAGCGATTTCAGTCAATGTATCTTTATCAAACTCCTCAGCAACATCGTCACCCACAGCGCCAACCCAGGACGTACAGACAAAGCAGTCACAAAAGCGACACTGTTCAGTTATTACATTACAGCCGGACATGCCGTACACGCGTGATTTTTTAATTCCTTCTCCAACATCAAGACATCAAATCACACCCAGTTGGTTGGGAGCAGGGTCTGGTAATTCATCACCGAAAAGCTTCACTTCCGTTAATCTCACGTTAAGGCAACCACCGGCCGCTGGTGCGTGTTCACCTACGGTAGATATAGCGGCTGGTCCCGGGCTGGCTGGCTCAATTGGTACAGGTTTTACATATTCCAGTTCGTCGTACGATGCTCGTCAAGGATGTCAGAAAAATTTCCACATAACCGTCACAGATGATGGCAGTGTTATAAGTGCCAGTCGCATTAATCAGGTGCGCATACTTGCGATACCTCAAATAAAAGCATAAAATAATTAAATTTCTTTCAACAGCAACAGCAATTGGTAAATGATCAAAATCATAACGAGAACGTGGCGTCTCTTAATAAAAAAAAAGGTGACCTAACCGAGAATGTTGGTGACGTTGTCGAAAATGTTAAAGGTGAAAAGTGCGATGTGTCACAAAAGGAAGAGAATGGTACGTTTGACTGCCAATTAGTTGTCCTCTTATTATATAAATATTTAAATGTGTGTTTAAAGGAAACGTTATAAAGCGTCAAAAGGAACAACGCGATAAACTGGCGTCCGCTCTACGTGAAAACGAGAAACGTTTGCAGCGACTAAATAGAGAAATTCGATTAATAAAGGAAGCTATTAGTCACGGTCTCAAAGAGCGGCTGATCCTGGACCTTCAAAAGTTATGCGAATATTGCGAAAGCATGGTCGACGAAATTGAAAATATTCGAAAATGTAAGTAAAGCCGCGTTGTAACGATATTTAGCAATGTTTTTCAACACATGATGAAAATTTGTTTTTGCAGTTTCCACTAACAAACCGTACAATCGAATAAATTATACGTTACGGCAAACACAAGCATTCCCACAGCAAATTCCAACAATACCAACACCCAGACACCAACCAAACAACGCGAATTGTATACAACATCAATCTCCAACAGCTTCAACTCGGATATTACAGGAAGGACACGATTTACAAAACCAGCAACACTATTATGATCAAATACAGCACTTTGCTCGACATCAGCAGCAACAACAACAGCAAATTTATAATTCAAACATGGTTGGAGGTGGCGAAAATGATGAAATCATCTTGGACGATGAGGTGGAACAGGACTTTTGGGAATGCAATATGTGTACATTCCATAACTATCCCGATTTGAATATATGCGAATGTTGTAATGTTGTTAGAGTATTACCTGGTACGCTATCAAATTTAAACTTATCTAGTTTTGGCAACGTTGACTCGGCTACAGCCACCTTCCTTAGTGGTAATCGCGGCCCCTTGAATGGGCATTTAGAGCATGATACTAACTTGGCCCAGCACTTTGCTTTACACACTTAAGTTATGATGCATGATTTGTTGTTATTTTTTTCAATTATCAACATGTTATTAATTTTATGCGGTAATGCTAGTCGTTACATACACTACCTTGAACATTGAGGATACAAGTACGCTGCAGCAACATTAAAATTGCATTATATCTGCCTGTTCGTTATAAAACATTTTACATGCGTATAAACTGGTCTGGTGCCAGTTATAGCTTCTTTTTGTTTTCATTTAGCTTAAGAAATATACGTGATACATGTCTTATTAACTAATGAGTTTGAAGTGCCACTGCTTCGTTTATTTTGTGCATTTTAGTTATAACGGCTTATCTGTTATAAAAAAAAAACATAACTGTTGCTTTGATAAGAATAAACTAAAGAAAGTAAGTTGTATGTTGTTGGTATTATTATCTGTTGTGAGTTTTGTTTAGGAATGTTCTTGTGAGACCAATTGGTTACCTTAACAGATTGTTTGTTAAACCCTTTGATTGTTGCAAGCAATAAACAAGAATAGCATTCGTTATCAAAAACGAATTGAATTGTTTACAAAGTGTATATAATTTTGGTTTATATCTTGTTCTTATTTTAAGAGCCTGTACTAAGTCGAGAAGATATACAGATAACTGTATCACCTGGGGACAACAGTAAGTATTTATCTCCTAGAAGTGAGGAACACAACGGCAATGAATTAATTTTTTTTTTTTTGTATTTTGTTTTTTTTTTCTTTTAAACAGGAATCATACATTCTTGGATTATATCGTGACAATCAATGAGAAGATCCTAACGCAACTGGACTTTAAATTTATGACAATTAAAAAAAGAAAAAAAAAACCCAACCAAGCTGCTGGCAGCTTTGGACACAATTTGTTTTTAAGAAAGGCTAAGATAGAAGTAGGGATTTTTGTAAATGGAATGTGTCTATACAGAACCTAAATTTCGAAGATCACTTTTTCGCAAAATTTTATTATTTCATAAGAGTCCAACTAATGTATATATAAGCAAATGGTAACCTATGCTATTAGTCAATATTTTTATCAATTATGAGTGGAGCTTCAATACATATCTGTACCAAGTTTTAGCCGAATATTTAAATTTTTTCAACCGTGGGCGCTTTAGCTAAAGACACGTGGATTTTCATCCACTTCCTTATCGAGGCCTCGGAAGAGACCCTACTATCCTTGCAATAAAATTATATCGAAATTTTACAATTCTTTTAATATTTATCAAAATCAATTTATGTTGCATAATAAAATCAAAACATACTACTGCGTATTCTCCTTGCCCTCTTTGCCGCCCTTACCTTCCAATAATGTCTGAATTTCGGCAAATGTTTTATTTTTGGTCTCTGGTAAGACGAAGAGCACGAAAACGAAACAAATGAGCAGAACGCCAGCAAATATGAAAAATGTTTGGCCCACCCCAATAGCATTTTTTAAATGCACGTAAACGTTGGTTACTAGGAAGCCCATTGACCAATTAAAGGTGGCCGCTATAGCGGAAGCTGCACCCTTTACATCCTCTGCAAAAAGTTCAGCATTAATTAGCCATGGTATGGCACCCATGCCAAAGGAGAACATAATAATATAGAGGATTAAGCAGAGCAGCGGTAACCAAGATATTTTAAGAGCTGTACCGGAATCACGACTTAAGATAATGAAGTAGACTCCTAAGCCTGTGGTAGCTATGCACATACTCAAGGACGATATCATTAGCAAAACGCGACGTCCTAAACGATCGATAAGGAAAAGTGCTATAAAGGTGGCTCCCACCTGAACCGCACCAATGATAATGGTGGAGTGCATCGCTTTAATATTAGCCTGCGTTCGTGAAAATAGTTCCGTTGAATAGAAGAGTACAGCATTAATCCCACTCAACTGCTGAAAGAACATCATCAACATAGAATACAAGAGAGCTTTAAGAGTGGCAGGACGCTTAAAAGCCTCTCCCAAAGATTCCTGCTTCTCTTTGATTTTCCTCACATTCTCTTGGATTTCTTTCATATCAGACGCGATATCATATTCTTTGCCGCGTAGCCACTGAAGGGACTTTTCAGCTTTTTCCGGTTTGTTTTTCATCATGAAGAACCCAGGCGACTCTGGTATAAATATGATAAGAATAGCCGATATTAACGGTACAATACCACACAGAATAGTAAAAACCACGTAATTGCAAATGGCGCCAAAGACAAAGGCGTACAGTATTCCAATGGTGATGAGCATTTGAAAAAAACATCCCAAGATGCCTCGCACTTTCGTCTGTGCTATTTCAGTAGTGTATACAGGTGCAATTACCGAAAAAGCACCACCGCACATACCCAACACAAACCGGCTAACATACAGCATAGCGACATGTTTACTCCACGCCAACACAGCCCACGCAATAATGAATGGTGGCATTAACATGAGCATAGACCACTTTCGGCCAATTCTATCCATAACAAAGCCAATGGGAATGCAAATTATGGCAGCACCCAAAGGCAGTAGGGACCCTATCCAAGACCAATGAAATTCGGAGACTCCAAAACCCAACTCACCTGCTTTAATGGGCACTTCGACTGGTGCGGACCATCCAATCACTGTACCTAAGGCCCAGGAACCAGTAGCAGCCGAAATACCAGCAAAATATTGCGGCCACAATGTAGCCTTTGACATTTGAAAAGATTATCAGCCAACACTATTATAAAATAATAGTCGAACAAAAACGTCATATGCATAAAGAAGAAATTGTCATTTTTATTATGTCTTCTATGTAAAACATTACTTTGTTTCAATTATATAATATCACTGGCTTGTTCTACCATCAAATTCTATGACTTGTGTTTGTGTGATTTTTCCATTTCTTCCAAGCTTTTCAACAGGTTCTCATCCTGTTTTTCACGATAATCCCGTATGACTTGCTGTATAGCTTCGCGGTGTCCAAGTCTGTCGGGTGGATACAACTCTCGTTTTTTTTTCGTTACCCACTCTTCAAAGTATGCTGGTTGATTAAATATATGAAACATTGCCACCGGGAATGCCATATAGATGCACATTTTAAATACTTCCAAATGCCAAGTACCCATTTCATATAATATTATTTCTTTCTTTTTTTTTTTTTTTGGAGTATTAATGTTGGTATGGACTAAGACGAAAGTTTATATGTTCACACAACACGATACAAAGCAATAAAACTTAACTTGAAGAAAACTTAACAAGCCCAGACAGATTTATCAGGGCAACAAGTGAGTGTGGGCATAGGCTGTTTGCATATTCACAAAAAGAAAAAACAGAAAGAAATACGTTACATCTTTACCATCCCAAAAAGGGGAGAAAAACAAAAAGAAAATTAACTTGACGTGACTTTTAGAAACACAAAATTAGCAACGAACTTATACTTCTTTCTTAAAAACAGAAAATATTCATAATTACCTATTATGAATGAAATGAATTACATTTAAAGTACAATATTAGCCATTTTAACGAATGTGAGTAGCTCTTTAATATGCTTAAGATCCCACAACCTTAGTAAATCACACAAATTGTTGAAAAGCGTGAAAATGGGAAAGTTGAATCTAATATTATCTGTTTACATTTAAAAATTTGATGTTCTGCTGAATCAACAGCATTACAAAATTCACAAAAGTCTGTATTAGACCTACCAATCATCTTAAGATATACTTTATCATAGATGTAACCACTAGCCAATCGATACATTGTTTTAATCTGACTCGACTTGAAAACCGAATCAGATAATGGTTTAAAATTTAAGTTGGGAAACATCTTGTAAAAAAGACGGTTGCTTTTAATTCTTGAAATACAAAGTAGTTCTTCTTTCCATGAGTTATAAATACTGAAACGAATACAACGCAAAGCCTCACTAGGTGTATATTTAACAGGTAGAACCCTCCCATCAATAACAGCCTCTCGAGCATACATTAGCAGCTTTCTCATTAAGAATGAAACCACAATGCCCAGGAACCCACACAAAATGACATTCAAACATATCCAGACCATTTAGTAAATCATAGATTTCGGACACAATATAATTATGACACTCCCTTTTTCGTATTAACAAAGCAGGTTTGCAATCACTAAAGATTACAAAACTACCTTGACCAGCTGAGATACCAGTCTGAACAGCTTGTCTAATTGCAAGGAGGTCAATAAAGGTGGATGACAATTTATCCTCAATTTTAAATTTAAAGAATCTATCACAACCATGCTCAATTACAGAAAAACCAGATGTAGAGTCAGACACAGATCCATCAGTAGAGTAAACCTTGTAACAATTTTCCACACAAAAATTGAGTTTTTCGGTACATAGTGCAACCATATTTGCGTTAGAGATACCCTTTTTAGAAACACTTATTGACAATAGAATATCAAAAACAAATTTACATTTAACACTGCCCGTTACACCATTTGGGGTGTTTCCAATCTTATTAAAAATACTTTGAAATCTGTTATAACAGTAAGTGTAACTACAATTTACATAGTTGTATTTAATTATTTGATTAAAAAGTGATTGATTAAAACATCTTACTTTAATTAACTCTTTTGCTGTGAGAAGATACGTCCTGAACTTATTGGGAAGCACTCCAGACATGGTCATTCGGCGTAGAGGGGGTTAAACCAAGACAACGTCTAAGAAGTTTGTTTTGTGAACCTTGAAATTTTTTATCAATATATTCAGGCGAGTTACATGTCGTCGTACGACTATTTTCAAGCTTAGAGTGCGCAAGGGATTTTTATAGATTGATCGCTTTGCTAGGAAGCATACCTCCGTTTACCTTAGTCATTAATCTGATTGCACTGAAGTTGTGAACTGAGCTCTTAATTGTACGATTGTAGTGCTCACTGAAAGTAAGACTGGTGTTAATGTCTGTACCGAGAAATCGAAAAGATTTGGTTTGATTAATTTGTACACCATTAATGCAAAAATTAATGACTTTTTAGACCCCTTAGCGAAGTAGATCGCATTAAACAAGGCATAAACTTTAACATAGATGAAATTAATTTTTCGAGACATTATTCTCACGTTTACTCGCATTATAAGTAAATTGAATCTGAGGCGGAAATTGATATTCAGCAGTAGCAGAAGACTCATGTACTTTGCGTTTAACCACATTATTGAACTTGGGTCCCGTTAAAATCTTATTTACTTCCATTTGAGTATTAACAACACCTTTACTACAAAAATTTTTACTGAGGGAAGGAAAGTCATCTGCATATACATCACTATCCAAAACATTAAAATAATTCATGGAATATTTTCCTCTGTATTCTTTAAACGACAGATTTTCTATAGCCATGATGCGGTTAATGTCCCTTTCACGAGCCTTACCAGGACAAGCTCTGCTTGAAGCAGTATGTTCATTTGAATCGCAAATTAAACATTTTGTAATTTTACAAGGTTTAGGATAAGCCGGTGCAGCACCACAATTCAGGCAACGATCTAATTTTGCTTTGCAAAATTTTTGTACATGACCCAGTCTACCACATTTCATGCACTGTTTAACTTTTGGTACAAAAAACTCCACGGGGAAATTGCAAAAATTGAATTTAATTTCCTTAGGTAAATGAGCACCTTTAAATCCAATTTTAAGAGTTGTGAAGGGAATCTACGTGTCTCTATTGGTCGGATCTCTGCGCTGCAAACGCTTAACGGACCTAATTTTCACATCAGAAAGAGCATTGCACAAAATTTCATCTTCACTAAAATCTGTTGGAACATTTCGTACTAATCCAAACTTTTCAACAAAATTTCTAAGAATATATGCTACAAGATTTTTCCCAGCAAAGTTATTTGAAGTAACAAAGGAATTTGCATTATCAGAAGTGTCGAAAAAGAGCTTGGCTCTATAATTGCTTATTACTTTTAATTCAATAAGTCCTTTGAGGTTATAATTTTTCAGATAATTATAAAAGAAAAGATTGGAAAATAACAGCGGTCGTTCTCCCTTCTCATTTTCACGCACTTCCACGAACATCACATATTTGCAAATATCATCTCTATCATAAAGGTTTATTTGTTTTTCAGCAGATTTATTAACATCATCAGGTATTGCTTGCTGATGTGTTTTTTTCAACATTATTGAAATTTTTTGTTAAATTTATATTTTCATGAGACTGCGCTTTTCTTTTCCTTGCAGACATTTCACACAATTCGGATGTATCCGAATCTCTGGAAAAATTTTCCATCATCCCACCAGTAGCACCAGCAAGAGTGGTAGTACAAAAATTTTCAAACTTCTGTGAGTTTGAAGTCAAAATTTTGTGCCGAGACTACATGTGGAGACAGCTTAATGTCTTATAGGCTTACCAAATAAAATAAAAATTCTTGAAACCAGCTACTCACAGAAATACAACAAAAATAAAGATACACCACACAAATTAAACAAGTTCCGTAAAAAACACACTGCACCACTTAAGATTCTTTTTTTTTTTTTTTATAATAATTCACCAGAAAAATAAAAATAATTCAAAAGCCACGCTATCAAATATAAAACTAATGCCGTTCATTTAACATGCAATGAGCTATCGAACGCGCAAATACTGTAAAAAAGCGTTTGTTACAGTATGAGAATTAGAAAAACCTTTGCATATGTTAAGGCAATCTACCGTTACAAATAGTTTTAATGACATTTTGCCAAAATTATAGATGAAGAATAATTTACAGAAAACATTTTAGTTTTAATAGGACTCAAGTTACTTTGCAAAGGAATGAAAATAAAAAACATGTATGCGAACCTACATTCCTATAAAGATTTTTTTTTTTTAAGATACAATTGTAAAACTCGCTCAATAAAACACTCCTTACAATAATGTATTCAATTAGTTTGCGTCACAAGCGACGATACATCTCCAGTAATAAATAATAATTCCCTCAATTGAATTAAACGACAAAAGTAATGCAAGTGTGAGTGTAGGTGTGAGGCTACTTGTTTCAATTTAAAAATATCTCTCTCGCCACTTGAATATAAGTATATTAATAAACATGGAAATCTCTTCGCAATGCAGTTAAACCTAAAAATAAAAATATGCGCCGAATCGTTGTGGGGGTAGTTAGCTTTCATACAATATAAAAGCGATTCTTTTTTTTTTTTGGAGCTTATAACTGGAAAAAACGTACATTACATTTAGTTAGTATCTAAAAGTAATTCGAATTGAAGAGACTGCAGCACACAGTGCTTGAGGATCGTTTTCCAAGCTGAAACACACACACACTCTATACAACATTATTCTTAAAATGCGTTCCGCTTTAGGATTAAAATTATTAACAACAAGAACTTCAAAAAATGTTAAATATTACACAACCTCAATGGAGCCTCAAGAGCCCGTGGTTAAATCCTCGGCTATACCGGGCCCAAAGTCTAAAGAACTGAAACAAAAAATGGATGGCGTACAATTATCGGGCACCGTGCAATTATTTGCCGACTACGAACGCTCGGTGGGCAACTATTTGTGCGATGTCGATGGTAATATGCTGCTGGATGTGTATACACAAATTTCATCGGTTCCATTGGGTTACAATCATCCACGTTTGTTAAATGTTTTCCAAAATGAACGGAATCTAAAAACGTTAATTAATAGGCCAGCCTTGGGTGTGTTTCCAGGAAAAGATTGGCCCCAAAAATTGCACAATGTTTTAATACAAGTAGCTCCCATAGGTTTGGATAATCTCACTACCATGATGTGCGGTTCGTGTTCTAATGAAAACGCTTATAAAAATATATTTATGTGGTATCGTCGGCAACAGAGAGGCGAACAGACGACTTTCACTGAGGAGGAGCAAACAACATGCATGATAAACATGCCGCCAGGAGCACCCAAATTAAGTTTGTTATCGTTCAAGGGGGCTTTCCACGGACGCACCATGGGCGCCTTGGCAACTACACATTCCAAGTACATACATAAAATTGATGTGCCCTCGTTTGATTGGCCGGTAGCAACGTTCCCTCAATACCTCTACCCGCTGGACGAGAATCAAGGTCATAATCGAAATGAAGATGAACGTTGTCTGGCTGAGGTGGAAGACCTTATAGAAAAGTACCACAGAAAAGGTATTCCTGTGGCTGGTGTGGTCGTGGAACCCATACAAAGTGAAGGAGGTGATAACGAAGCTTCACCCGAATTTTTCCAACAACTGCAGCGCATCTGCAAAGCCAAAGGTATTGCGTTACTAATCGATGAAGTGCAGACAGGAGGTGGTGGTACCGGTAAAATATGGTGTCATGAGCACTTTGACTTGGATTCACCACCCGACGTGGTTACTTTTAGTAAAAAAATGCAATTGGGCGGCTTCTTCCACAAGGCCTCCTTTCGTCCCAAAGAGTCGTATCGCATTTTCAATACATGGATGGGTGATCCCGGCAAAATATTACTACTGGAAGAAATCATAAAGGTCATCAAGGACGACAACTTGTTGGCGCAGGTGGAGAAATCGGGAAAAGCTTTGAAAAGTGGTTTGTTGCAGTTGGAAAAAGAATTCTCGCACGTTATCAATTCTACGCGTGGTCGCGGAACGTTCTTGGCCGTTAATTGTGCTAATGCCAAATTGCGAGACGTTATTATCGACAAACTGAAAATGCATGGTTTGCAAACTGGAGGTTGCGGTGAGGTGGCCATTCGTTTCCGTCCAGCCTTAGTCTTCCAGGAGAAGCATGCTCACATCGTTTTGGATCGGTTCCGCAAGGTGCTTAAGCAACTGTAGAAATCTTATATAATACGTACATACGGGCACCAATTCCACGCGGAGTGTATTCTACCAAATATTCATTCATTAATAATTAAGAAGAATTACAAGCACAATGCATACATGGCGCTCAAGTAGTCTATTAGGAAATTATAATTAAATGAAACTGTTATTGATAATAGAGAGAATCGTACACAATTGGAAGGAAGGGTCATTTCAATTTCACTTGTTTACATTCCTACGCACATTGTACATCACCACAAGCATTATTATTTAATTTACTTTACACTTGCTTTTGAATTCTATTTACTTTTGTATTAGCGGCACTTGTTTATTGCAGCATCAATTGCGCACAAGTTCACAGCTAGCACAAACACATTCACACAATTAAAGCATTTAAACTTTGAGAACATATACGTGACACTCACAATTTGTCCAAACAATTAAGAAAAAAAACTAAATTTGGCAAATATTTAAAAAAAAAAAATTGGCTGAGGCACTTATGCAATACGAGTTTTTGTTAATTGGGGGCGTGGCTCTTGATCGATTTTGCCCAAAATTTACGACCGTAAAATTGCCAAGGCGACACCTTGACATACCTGTCTAGATCGACTTGGCTTTTTTTGCTGAAATATACTCTGACGCCTACTTTGGGAAATTATTGCAAATGGAATGACAAACTGAGTGTACCCCCATTTTATGAGTAGGGTATAATCATACTAAAATTAAAGTGTTTGCCCGAAGAATTATTATACTAAACAAACAAATTTTATCCATATAACTGCAAAATCAGTTAAACGTTTAATTCGTGTGCGTTTCTCAATCGATATAAAAAACTTAGTCGCACATATCTTACACACAATAAATTTTTTTTTATAATATTTCAATAGAAAATATTCGCTTTTAAAAAAATCAAAATTAAAATAAATTAAACCGCACCGCGCGGTTGATATAGAGAGATTCAGCTTATTATTTATCATGTGCCTAAGGATACTTTCCGCCATGATGCGCATAGACTAAAAGATATCCCATTCCGCCTGGGCATTCTTATAAAAGCTAAATGCCTACATCAAGTTCGAACCTGTGGTTCCCCGTATGCGACCGTTTCAGGCATGAGGGAACCTGGCTAGATCGCCTTAGTACCCTCAATGTTAAAAAAAAAAGCAATCCTTGCGTAATTTGATTTGATTTTATTTGAACCCACCTCCATCTCCATTAAAACGTAGTTTCACCCGGATAATCACTTATTAAGAATTTCTTCGTTGACTGGTAATCTTGGATGTTCTCTTTGTTGGAGGATGCATTTGAATTCGAGTTGGCTTCCAAGAACAAACATGTTTTGTCTTTGGCGTTCTGTGCATCAATACACTCTGGCAGTTTCTCATTGAACAGTGTTATGGAGATTTTCTCAAAATCACCGGAAGCTGCACGTTTACGTGCATTGTTAAGTATAACGAACGGATTGTTAGCCAAACGATTTGTGATTATACGGGATCTGTTATGATTTGCGCCAATAGTCGTTGTTGTTATTGTTGTTGTTGTTGAAATGACAACTTCTTCTTCTACTTCAGAGGCATTCTCTCCTACTTTGTCACCACTTTTCGGATCGTTGCCGTCCAAACAATACAATAAGCTGGAACTTAAATGATTCTCCTCTAAATCCTCAATTTCCTGAGAGCTTCCAAAATCATCAGAGTGACTGGAAAAGGACGTGTCCTCAGGCGAATTAGCGAGAACGCTACGTTTTAAGAGATACTCCCTAAAATGATTATTATTTTGTACACTTCGGACTAATTGATGGACAAACTTCCACTTACCTAAAATTTGTACTCAAGGTGCTCACAGAATTTTGCTGAATATCCGCACTTTTACTTGAGTTGGTTTCCTTCTTTAACTGATACATTGATGCTGCATCAATTTTATCGGTTTGCTTGAAGTGTTTGCGTGTAAAGACGTCGGAGAAACTCTCTAAAGAATTGGCATCCTCGTTAATTACATTAGAGGATAGCGTTCTGCTCAGATCGGATTTGGCGTTTTTATTTTCATTTTGTTTAGCTGAACTTGTCGTCTCAGTTCTATTTGTTTCATTTAAACTTTTGGCAGTGGTGGTGGCGGTGGAGACGGCGGTGCCTAAGACCATTACAGGTTTGCGCGAACGCGGCGTCATAATAGATTCCTAGGAATACACGGTATGAAAATGTTTAACGTGTAATTTGAAATTGAAAAATGTCTTTCGTTAAGAAGAGAATGTGAACTTACTTGCATAGCTTTGGGCATGCGTTGAGTAGATTTAGTGATTGGTGACATGGACCTGCGTCCCAGCAGCAGCGATGGTGTACTGGTGATCAAATCTACAGTGCGATACATACCACTTTGCCGCCTTAACAATGGGTGACAAGAGTCATTGCCACCCGTAAACGATACATCACTGTTTACACTGTTTGTGTTAAGCAAACTGGCGTTTACAATATCTGCGGCACAATCAACAGGAGTGGGCGTTTGTGGTTCATCATTCTCATAATCATCATCATCATCATCATCATCCATATCCTTGAGTAGAGGAATATGGCTGGATTTAAGCATCACATTATTTTCAACCTCCAGATAGGTTTGTGAGACATCATTAGACCTTCGCTTTATGGATGAGGACACAGTACGCACTAAGCGTTTGGTGACTTCAGGTGTACTGAATGGAAACCTCAAGTTGCCCATGCTGACACCTTTCATCAGTTTGCGCGTTAACGTTTTACTCGGCTTTAATTTATTTATTGGGGTAATAATGTCATGTCTAGCATTGAGCAAAGCCGTTCCCGTGGTGGTGGGTGTATCGCATATGCTTAAATTTGGTTCCGATTTAAAACGTGATTTCAAATCACTGATTTTTGTTGTTGTGCTTGGGTGTAGTGGGGTGGACGGATTTGAAAATTGTTCCAAATCAACCCAGGCCACTGATTTCATGTCAGCTTCAATCTCCGGATTTAATTTCAAAGGCGAATTACATTCCCGCACCATGCAGCGCGTTACATCGGAGGAGGAGAGAGGAGATGCATTCATTTCTACGCCCAGTTCCCTTGAAGTTTGACGGCTCACAGGAGCTGATGAGTATTTTCGTTTTACTTGGACATCATCGCTACCACTCGCTAAACAATTTAAAGGCGAAGTAGAATTCGTGCACTTTTGGGATGAACAAGACAACAAAGATGACGTGGATGATGCATTTTCTTGCAAGCTGTTAGTTTGATTAGTTAACAATAATGTTGAGGAGATGGATTTTTGTAAAGGATGCGATTTAATGTGATGTCGTTTAGCAGGAGTTGCGGTTATTAGTGGGGGACGAGGGCTTTGAAATAAAACTCTTTGTTTGTGCTTTTTTATATCACTACCATGCGGCGTCTAATTGTGTTAAGACGGAAAAAAACGCAACATTCATTAGATTGAATTTTTCAAGTAAATTTACTTTTAAGTGCAACTCACCTCCATAGTCAGCGTTTCTCTCGTTTCTTTTTTCGGTGTTTTGCTCAGAGTGCTTCTGTGAAAAATGTGCTTTTTTATCGAATCACTTAACGATTTCGAACTGCGCGCTATGTCTACATTTTTTATACGATTCAGAGCCTGCAGTTGGAGAGGTGTACCTACAAAATGTATCCACAAATCAAACATCAAAAATCGATTACGAATATCATGAGCGATGTTTACCTTGGCCGTTTTGTTTATTAAACTGTTTAATGAGGCGTCGCTTTTTTGACGACTCCGGCAAAGACTGTATATGGGCGTACAATTGAGCCAATTCAGTTTCCGTGGTATTGGTATTGTGAGCAGCGGCCGTTTTCTCACGATCCACAAACGTATAGACTGTATTTACCGTAGATACATCCGATAGAGACTCATCTAAGGTCATTTCTGGAGACAAGGTCTTTTTACGTTTCCGCTCCAAGAAGTAAGCTCTAATGTCGGTGGCTAATTTGGCGGGGACTGAGAATATATCTTGACCTCGTATAATCATGTACGAGACGATACTAGACATTTTTCGCACCAAATAATGTAAACCTTCCGGTGGCAAGTTGCGTGGACATATGAGGTGAGGTGTAAACAATGTGGCTAAATTGTCGGGGCCCATTTTATTGGTTCGCTGTTGCCTAGCCACCGCATGTAGCATTTCTATTATATGTTGCAGCAGTTGGCGATTTTCATCAGGTAACAGCAGCAATAAAAGTTGTATTGAATTTAAAACGTGTAGTTCCTTCTTTTGCTTTTCCAAATTACATTTATGTGTTGCTGTGGCAGCTGTAATTTCCTTGAACTCCATGCTGGGGTTTACACTCAGGCAGAGTGGTGCAATTTGTAAATGAGCCGGATAATGAGCATCGGTTAATAAGGGTTCTGGCAAATCAGCCAAGTAACCTTTAAATATAGTGGCACAATCATGCGCCGAATAGCCACTTTCATCCAAATTCAATGCCATATCGTTCTGTATTTGAACTTTCAATTCATTTTGACGAGCTATTGAGCCCGTTTTGCGAAATATGCCTTCTTGCAAGAGATCTGTAAGGCCCAAACAATGCTTTAAGTATATCAGTTAAGTTATTTATTACTTGAATTTACTTACTTTTCTCCAACATTAGGAATTCTTTAAGTTCGGTTAAGTGAAATAAAAAACCTTCATCGATTTGTTGATATAAATTTTCCGGAGGACTGGAACTAGCACTATTCTTGACACCTCCTGATGAGGAAGCGCAGCCTGTAGAGCCATGCTTATATTTCTTACTCACACGATTCCATTTTTTAAGTTTACCTTTATCTTCATAAACAATTTCATGGCAGAGTAAATCGAATCTGCAACAATAATCATTAATATAAAATTATGCTGGAGTCACACACAAAGCCAACACCCAATACATTGTACTTTTTATATATATAAAATTCCTATATTTTGGTTACTTACTCATCTGTGTTTAATTCCAATTCGAACGATAAGTGCATACGCACTAAAGTTTTAAATTTTTCATGATTATATTTACGCATGCGAGCTACTATCTCTGCATCGTTAAGTTTGGAAAAATTCAAAGTATCCAATTCCATTATGACTAATATATAAAATTACTAGCAACTACTACGCGAAGAGCTCTTTTTATATTATTATATATTCATTGTGTCCTATTAATTAGTGCAAATTTTCTAATATAAAACACCTTTTTTATATACAAATATCTTCATTTACAAACATATTCATTTATGTACCTCACGCTTCAAATAATTTTTTCGTATATAAATAGTAAATGAAAAAACTAAAGTTGAGAAGATCCTAGAAATACTAGTTCTTTTGAACGGTTTAAATAAGTGAACGCAATGAATTAGTTCATGGTAAATATTTCTTTTGGTTTTTTCCATTAAAATGTTGATCAAGTTTTTGATATATTATATAAAAATATGTTTCCAAATTTTCTTTTATTCCTTCTTCTATAACAAAGAAAAAATATGTAGAAATAGGAGTTTATACATGTGCGAATAAAAAATTTTTGTGCAAAAAGCAAAATGTAAGAAATTAAAAGAAATAGTGGACTAAAAGAGCGAACTAGTTCTTGAGAAAAATTAACTTCTTAATGTTTTTATTGCTCATTTTTGAGCCTCTTTAACTTAAACGTCGTTGGCATGCGCAATTTAATAGTAATATTTTAGCAGATAATGTCACTAATTACAAACTAAATGATAAGATCAGATCACCTTACACTATTGAATTATATATGAAAATAGCTATTATTTACCTTCTTTTTTTAGTCTTATATTTATTTAAAAATAAATATAGTTTTGTATGCATTGAATTATTTATAATTGATTTTTTTGAAGTTTTATTATATTTTTTGCGCAGCCTCATTTTCGATTCGTTAGTTCGCTATTTCGGACCGTTCCCATTGTTTCCTTAATGTAATTTTTTTTACTATTTCATCACTTTGAAGTGAAAAGATGGTTGTCGTGCTTGTGGTGACGTATAGTTCGCATTAATATTAGTAAACGTTTTTGATTGCATTATTATTAAGATTTAATTAAAAAAATATCATTTATAAATATTATTCCTTTACTCTATTATTTGCTAAAGTTATATGGCTCCTTCGTGTTTATGTAAATTTTCAAGAGGAATGCATAATAATTTAATGCAAGACACTCTTATGTCGAACAATTAAAATGTGTGTATAACATAATCTGTGGAATACTATAAAATATATTCACCGTAATTTAAGTGAAATGACCAATTCTCAACAATAATAAGAACGGTGCTGCCTATACCTATTTATTAGAGTGCAATTTTTTATTATTATTCCGATAATGAACGGGATCGGTTTAAATAATAAACTTTAATGCAAATGCATTCCAAGATAGATTTTACGGTTGATTACATATTCCTTAATTTCGTTTACCTTGACGTTTTCGTCGCGGCGTCGTCTAAAGAAAGCTATTACTTAGGTATTATATTACTCTAGCATGAGCAGAGGTTTAGTGATAATAAAAATATTAAACAAAGAACCAATACAGTAAATATTCAATAAGTCTTAATAAAAAATTATGTCTTCGCGTCGTCGCGGTGGGGGAGATATCAATCCAAAATTGCACATGGATCGGCAACCAATTGTAACCAGAATTAATGGTAGGTCAGTATAGATCCGATTTCATATTTATATTAAAGTTTCCAATTTTTTTCAGACCCATCATTGCCAGCTGGCAAACGCCGTGAAATTGATAATGTAATGAAAAAGGCTCGAGCCACCGCTAATGGGTACTGGGATAAAAAACTCTTGGAAGTGGAGGAAAAAGATCCGAATCGTTGGCGTCATACGGGATACAAGAAAATGTATATTGAGGGTGAAACTAGTTCGGGCGAAAGCGATCGTGAACCTATTAATAGAGATCAACGTGGTTATAATACAGGTGGCGGTGGTGGTCTAGGTCCGCCAGCTTCGTCGGGTCGTTATGGACGGTCGCGTTCGCCTCGTGTGCGTAAATCACCACCACTATCGCCCCCGGGTCATCGCGATATGATGGATAATATGAGTCGCGGTCGAATGTCGCCTATCTCCTCCAACCGTGGAGGAGGACGTGCGCCTCGCTCGCCTGATCGTGGTCCACCGCGTTCTCCCATCGACATGGGTAACCGTCGTCCTATTGGTGGTAGACCGCGTTCACCACCGCCGGAACCATCATTACGTCGTTGTAAATCGCGATCTCCTATAGGAGGTAGACGTCGGGCTTCGCCGTTACCTATGGGTATGAGTTCGGGAAGTGGTAATCGCCGACGTACACCGCCGCCGCCTGTTGTAAATAATATGAATTCCAAACAGCGCTCTCAAATATTGCCGCGTTCAAAGAGACCACCGTCCCCGCCTCCGCGGGTGAGTTTACCTCCCTCTTATTGACACAATTATGAAATTTTTTTTATTTTGAATTCATACAGAATGCATGTCGTTCGCGTTCTAATAGTTCGGTTAGCAGTTGCTCAGATGAGTCGTGTTCTGAGTGCTCCCCTAGACATCGGTATAAGTCACAGTAAGTACAGTTCATTGCATTAAGCAAAGTTTTATAACAGTAACTTATTATTATAATCATGGTATAGGTCGGCTTCGGTATCTCGTTCGCGGGGTGGTGGTCCTCGATCACCGCCACCTAAAGCATCGGCACGAGGTCCGTCATATCAACGCGCTCCTATTCCGCATTCTTCGTCATCTATGCATCGTCCGTCGTCGCCACCACGTGGTGCTGATAAATACCATCGTACTGAGGTGAGTAAGGTTCGTCGCGTTAGTCGTGAGCGAAGTTTAGACGTTTGTAATGCGGCCGAAGGTCTTGTTAAAGTTACACGACCCACGCGTCATTCACCTCCAGAAGATCCCCGTTTAAAAAATCGTCCCCCTGAGCCACCAGAACCCGCTTCGTCGTCGGCGGCATCATCTACTGCTCCAACCAAGAAGAAGAAAAAAACTAAAGAGGTAAGTAGGCATAGAACATAAAAACAACTGCCTTGAATTTCACTAATGGTACAATTTTTAGTTAAGAACTCGCATAAAAATTGAAGGAGAGAAACGTAAAAAGCACTCATCTTCTGAATCGGATGATTCTGGTGGTTCGGACAGTGACGATCCAGCATTGCCTACTTTCACAGCTACTACTCGTCTCACTCTGTCTGAACGATTCGCCAAAATGGCGCAATGGAGTATCGATCGAAGCAACATGGAAAATATGCGCATCACCAAGGATTCAGTGGGTGGTGCTTTAAAAGTAATGATTCAAGAAGGAATCGAAACACCGCCGCGTCGTTTTTCGTATTCACCGGCACCTGCTGGCCACTTTCCGGAAGAATTGGCCACCACAGCACCGTCGGGTATGCTATCGTGGGATGATGTACGAGTACGCTATGATTATTATAAATCTCGTGGCTACTTAAGAGATTTGGATTTAAAAGTAAATTTTGTCTTACGTTGAGTGAAAGTTAAGAAAATTTTTGTAACATATTTTTAGGATTATATTAAATGGGAAGAGTGGTGGTACAAATATCAAGAATGGCTTAAACACGAACGATATTACGAGTATTGGGAGCGTCAGCAGATTGCAAGGCGTAGGCGCAAGAAATTGCCCATGGCCCAAAGGCTTAATTAAAATGAACAGAAATGAACAGAAATGAACACTCTTTGATACAATATTTAAAGTAACGAAATTCTTTTATTCCGACTCATACACAAAAATCCTTTCAATAGGTTATCGTTGCCCTTTCGTGTTAAGCTTAAGTTAAGACTCTCTAGCCATCTATTATTCGGCTAGAGATGAGTGCATATTTTTATATCCTATCCCTTAATGGTGATGGTTTACAACTTCAAGAGAAGATTTATACAAATACAACATTGACTTTTGTGGGGGGGGGGCACAAGTTTCATCATCATCTTAAGTGTCAGTATATTTTTCGAGTAAGTTTTTGTCAATACTACATTTTGCACAACAAGACTATGAATAATTGAATTACACATTTAAAATAAGTAAACAATGGAAGTGTGAATAGTCACAATCACAATTTTACGCTCTTGAAAAATTTAAATTTAGGTAAAAATCTAACGATAGTCCCTTAAAAAATTGAAAAACCTCCCACTAATAAATACGACAATTTTACAGTTTACAAATCGTATTTAGGTAAATGGTGTCCAAGATTTGGCTTCAGCCAAATATACTTTTTTTTTATACCCCTCTGATGAAACTAAGGACAAATTACAAACCTCACAAATTATGTATTCTTGACTACTGTACGATGTCTGTTGTTATCTGTGTGTTTCTGTTGGCAGTGTCACTTTGGCAAACTGAGATATCGTATAGATGTTTGCTCCTATTTGAATTTACCCAAATTGGTTAAATGCCGCGCTTGCGATCGACGAAAACTTCTATTACAAAAATAAAGGCACAGTAAATAACCAGGGCCTCATTTTAACTTTCCGTCTTAAGAAAATGTACCACTTGGTGGCGCTTTGTACACATGCGTACATAAACGCAAACGTAAGTGTATACAGTGCGCCATCAAATAACAAAATTTCTAATAAGACTGCATTTTCTAAAAATTGTACATTTGCACACCTATGACGTAGAGGGTATTTCATATTTGGCCTGGTTCAAATATCCTTATTAGTAAACTATCTTACAGCATATATTAATCGTATAATTATATATACAATATATACGTGTAACATGTAGAGCTATAGTATTTAAAGTGTGGATACCCAGTGTTGGTTTGTGTATTCAATAAAATATCCTAAAGCTCGCTGTACTATTGTGAACTTAAAAATGAATGAAAATATGAATCATTTGCCACAGTCAGGGTACTCTCATTAAAATATACCGGAAGCTGTAAAACAGCACAGATTACTGCGTCAATTTAGCCATGGGTGCCTAACCTAACTAGGACGTGCGTTATGGAACTTCCAAGCATGCTTCTAAAAAGGGAGTATTTGTTAGCACTTCAATACAAAACTGTGCGTACCCTAGTTTAAATAAAATTTATGTACATCAACATAATCGCAACACATCGAGAAAGGCAAGCCTTAAAAGCAGATGATGTAAGGGACTATCAAGTAAGGACTTGAAGAAACAAAAGACGGTAAGCAATTCTTGAACAATTCTTGGACAATTAAGAACCTACCGCAACTGTAATACCTTGCATAACAGAGTTAGTAATCAGTTTTAGACCATAAAAATTCGTACCAAATTTTAAGTTCATAGGTCAATTATTGTGGCAGGTATATAGATTGTTGTCGATTTGGCTGTTATCCGATTACGCCCATTTTTTTGCCATGTTCATGGATGGGATAACTATAAATATTTGTATCAAATTTTAAGTTCATAGGTCAATTTTTGTAGAAGATATATTTATATATATTTTGATTGTGGGCGGGGCTCTTTACCCATTTTAAATAGCGATCTGCGTGCAAAAAGTTTCTGTACAAAATTCCAACTCAATATCTCAAAAATTTACATCCACGAGAATGCCAAAAACAGACGGATGCACGGACATACATGTCTAGAACGATTAAGTTTGATCGAGAATATGTATACTTTGTAGCATCTGACGCCTCCTTCTGGGTGTTGCAAACGATAGAACAAACGTAGTATATCCCTGTACCTTATGTGGAATTTATGAATACAAATTTTAGTTCCGTAGACTTTGTTGTTAGAGAGTGCGTTTAGATACATTTTCAATAGTGGCCGTCCTGGGCTCATCAGACATCTCTGTTCCAATAAGTATCCAAAAGTCGTCCTGTAGAGATTGATTACAAGAATGAGGCAGATAGATAGACAGACATTAATAAACTCTCCGCTTTTACATAAGGTGGCGGGTGTACGTCTACTCTTTCTTTTAACGACCACTGAAGGTCACATTCTGCTTAAACCATCTCAAGAATAGCTGTCTACAAGTATAAAAATTAAAGATTTTCAATTGGTCTAACAATACCTTGTACCAGAGTGGCGTAGGGTATAAAATGTGGCGTGCGGGTACACTTTCTATTCATTTCTCTTTAAAAGGTTCGGCGTTGCGAATCATCATCCACATCATCGCACTTTACTATTCTTTCTCGTTATTGTTGTTATTGCTGCTACTGCTACAGCTGGGAAGTGAAGATTTTCGACGGTTTCGTCATTTATATGGAATATTTCATTATATGAGCGTGTGTTTTCCTAACACTCCGTGCTTTGAACTCAAACTTCATTTTCAGCTTTTCCGTTTTGTGGGTGTTTGCGTTGTCGTATTAGTTTCGTGTGTTTATTATTTGCACGTACTTAAAGTGCAAACAACAACCTTATCAAAATATAAACACAAGGACACGCACCCAATTGCTGGCATCCCCTATATGTTCCATATCTCTCTCACGACACCCGTGTAAACTATGAACGTTGCTTGCGTTCACACATTTTTACACATCTTCAGTTAGTGCTCATAAAAGTTCATTAAATAAAGCCACTTTTATAAAACAGTTTCTGCCTCTGCTTTGTGCAATTCTCTACAATAGAAAATGAAAATGGAATCTAAAAGAGGAATGAAAACTGAAAGAAGTAATAAAAAGTACTTCTTTGGAATCCAATTCGGCCTAAATCAAATGTAAAATATCCACCACCGCCTTTAAGAATAACGCGGAAAAAACTTTCCTTTTGGTTTTTCATGTCCCGGGGGGTGTGACTATTGTCCGATGTGGGCGCCCCAGCGCCCACAAACTACCAACGCTTTTATCAAGTTCGAAATCGTTATTTTAATTTTAATTTAGGTCGGAAGCTGATCAAGAAAAATATACTTTGCGTTAAGATCTTTGAAATTCTCTTCGCGATGTTATAAACGTTTTGAAGAAGTGAAAATAGAAATTTGGAATCAAAGTATCAGTTCTATCCAATTCAACTCTACACCCTTCACGTAAGATGGACGGTACACTAAGTTTTTCGGTCCGTTTGTAAAAACAAAACAACGTCAGGTCTCTATATTCAAGTTCAGCAGGAAAATCTAAGTGGATCTAGACACATATCTAGAGGTCTACAGGTCGGTGTGTCTCTGATTGCGCTCTCACGTTCGGAAAAATCGAGTTAATAGGATGGAATGTTGGACAGATTTTTGAAAAGATTTTGTAACACTTCACACTTTCATGAATATTTTCAGTTCATGCAGGTGTTTTTCTATTTAAAGTGGGCCAAATCGGTTGGCAGTTCATTTCATAATGCTTTTTATGAGGTAGAATATTTTTACATGCCCTTTATCAAAGCGTTAGCAACAGCAAGTCCACAGTGTAGCATTCCGCATTACCCCTAAAACATTTATTTAAATTTCATACACATCCTCCACCTCTGGTGGTGGGGTATTCAATGTTTGGTTTAAACCAACTCCAGTTTTTTTACACGCGTTGGTATTGTACTCAATTTTCTTTCAATTAGGCAACAAATGCTGGCACCATCTCTTTATGGGAACATCATTCACAGAGAGTGCAGCAAAAAACTATAAAAAAAAAAAAGTGAAACAATTGGTAAATAAGGTGAAAAAGGGAACGTTTGGTTTAGGCCAAATCCGGAGTGCTCTTTATATTGTCCGTCATCTTTTAATGAGAAAGAAACCAAGGGTTGCATATATTATGGGCGTACCGGTTATTTGTTGGGACATTCTCAGCACATTGATGCATTTTTACTGAATGCTTCTGTTTGTCGTGGAGGTTTATAAATTGTGTCCATTTTAAATGGAACATTATCAAGTGTAAGTTCAATATCTAGGATTTTTAAGACCGCGTGTTTCTTTTAGATCTTAACGTTGATCAAGAGCCAATGGGTCTTGGACCATCTTCGCTCGCTATTGCAAATTTAATGACGAATGTAATGAATTGCTACCGTTACATGGAGGTATTTAAAGCTGTTGGTAATTGTTAAAGGCGGAACTGTAACTCACTGTAGGCAGGCTCTACTCTAATGAATATTCTTTCACACACCCACATACCATATAACGAATGCGTCTAATTTATAAGATCAACTGAATAAATTGAATATTAAATTATTGGATTTCTTAGCACACTTTGGAATGGTCTTGCAAGTCCAGTATCCCCAGATAGGGAACGAAATGGACTGACATTACGAATAAAAAAGCATCTGAGTGGTAGCCAATCATTTAAAGACGAGTGAGTTCTTTCTTATTTCTGTAGAGTCCAGGCGTACGGATATTCGTGGATATTCATTCATTTTTTATCACGTTGTTGTTGCTACTAATGAATATAAAATAGATTTGTGCATGTGTGTGTGTGGGGGGGGGGGGGGGGGGGTGTGTTTGTGTATAGGATATGTAAAGGTGCAGTCGAGATTATGCTTTTTTAGTCAGAGTGGCCGGAGTTGGAGTGGATGTGTACAAGAGTGAAAGTCAGATGCTTAATCTGCAGCTCTGAAGCTATAAATATTCTCAGTTAGATGGCACGGGTGAGGTAGCTTTTGCCGCGTTGACAAATTTCGTTATATTCTACTGGCAGTTACATACTCTCAATTCGTTGATCACAGAGGAGTTTATTGCTTTTAACTTTATACGTATTTGCCTCAAAGGACATGTGCAGGCACTAATGTAATCCATTCAATGTTACAAAATAAAAATTGTTTATTTCTACTCCATTTGTTTTACTTTGCCATCTTTCGTTTCTTTCTTTTTCCTGAGTTGCCTGAGCTGAGTTGAGTTGAGTGTCCGTCGAAGAGCAATTTCTTTTCAGTCATTTGGAAAGTAACGAAGAGATAGACATTATATTTTGTTTATTGAATTTTAACATCTAAAGTTGATTGTGCTGCAAGGGTTTCTGATATGAAACATCACGTAATCAATCAACACTTGATTGGTGCACCATGCACGCAACAATACAACAACACAACACATTGGCAATATCACTATGTATTCATATAAACGCAGTGTTCCTTTTTGGGAGCTCACAAAAACCTTTTAGGTTGGGTTAGTAATTTTTTATATTCTCTTGTTTACTTTGTTTTTGGAAAAATAAGTGAAAATGTTATGGGCGGTCAAGTCCGACCACTTTTATACCCTACACCTACACCACTTGGTTCCACAAATTATGCTATAATTAATTTAGTTCGTAAGGCTTTGTCATATAAGTCTCTTCATATGGAAAAGAGTTCTGAAACAGAGTCCGATCAGGTTCGAATGATTATTAAGTTAGAGCTGATATTACAAAGGATTCCATTTTAATAGGGCCTTACATGGGGAGGGGTTCAAATAATGGTTCGATTCGGTCTATTAACAATAAGAACCCTCTTTGTGCCAAAACAAAAGGTGCTAAATTTCTCAAAAAAATGTCGCTTGTGCACAAATTTACATGAATAGAGAGACGAACACACGCCATAAAAATTTCTCTTATACTCTGCACAACTTAAGTTTGTGTAGATGTTTTGTGTAGAATGGAATTTTAATATAAAATTCCCTTCTCAAATAAGAAACAACAAATATTCAAAGCCTACATGTAATTCAGAGTTAATTCATTTCAAGTCCCCCCGATGCACTTCATAAGAATGTTAACTGGATGCAGTACATGCAAGTTACAAAAAAGTCATCATTTAATAACAATATTCTAATAAAAATATTTCGTAGTGCAGCCATGTTTAATTGTTTAAAGTTCGCACCTTCTCTCCGCTGTAAATTTATTTATGAATTTAATGGATTATTATATGTTTGGTATAACAACAGCAAATTTCATTATAAATGATAGACAGATTTTTGTTGCTTGTAGACGTGGCTCTCAACCGATTTCCCCCAATACCAATAGTAATCTGCATGCAGAAACAAGGAGGATGGACGGATGGACATGGTCAAATCAATTGTTTATTGCAACAAAAACTGAACAAGCAGCAATTTTTTAAAAGAAATTCCACATTGTCCATAAAGTATAGGCCTCGGCCTGATGCGGAACACCGGTTAAGGTGTTTTCGTTCAAGGAATTACGAGGCAACAACAGAAGTGCTAGCAAGCTCGGAGATCCTTTGTTTTTAGATGCAAAAATCAAAAGGTTGGGGCGCTGGGGACGCTTAAAAATTCCTACCTCGTTTACTTGAGCCTCCACGGCAGGTGTAAAACACAAACAGCATGTTAATGTATTGACTCATTCATATACTCCCCAGAGAACTGTGGAGCGTTGGTGTATTGAACGTTTGGCCCAAGTCAAATATATCTTCTTTCCTTACAAGACGCTGCAATGTTAAAGTCAGCCAAAGCCCACATCCACACACTATTCTTTCTATTCACAATATTTGAAAGCAATTGATTGAATGGTTTGGAGTTTACAACGGTGCGTGCACGATCCACAAAATAACCTTTATGGATGGCGCAGCTATCATTTTAGTAACCTTTGTTGTGCCTGCAATTTGTTTTTGCAGTTATTTTAATGGGCACCATTAATGTTGCCTACACTTCGGTTCAACATGACTTAGTTTTGACAAAAACAAAACAAAACAGAACAGAACAAAACAACGCTTTTATGTAATTTATAACCGGCAGCCAAGCAAGCTGGGTAAGCATATTCACGTATTAATGCATCCTTATACATATAAGTGCCGTGCATGCGGGTGCTCTCCTAGTCAACAATAGTATTTTGTGTTAAACAGCAATAACTCTTGGAAGGCAATTTTTTTTTTGTTAGTATGAAAATACTTTAGTATGAAAACTCGAAGCATCTGCTAACGTTTTGCCCGTTTCGGTTACTCCTCACTAAACAAAAATTTTGTCGTAAATTTTTACGTTAAAATTTATGCACACGTATTATATATATTGTACAATATGGCGGATTCATTTTCAGAGTAATGCAAGTTCATCATTACAATAGCGAAACGTGTTCCTTGTTCGAATACAACAGGCCCTCAATAAAGTGGAATATTTTTCACTTGCATGCAATAACATGGACTTGGGTAATGTGTGTATAAAATAAACCATTCTATTTTAAGTCAAATTTCCGTTTTCCCTGGGTTTTTCATATTATCAAGTTCAGCAATTTTTGGGGAACAAATGATTTTTTAAACAGCAAACATGACATTTTGTCCCATGTTTATAGAATATCTTGAAGATTTGGAACGTTCAAACGTTGTGATTATTAGTGACCACTGCTTCTACCTTTTACCCATTTCAAATTTCGATTTAAACACATTTTGTG
Source organism: Crataerina pallida (assembly GCA_949710015.1). Lineage (NCBI taxonomy): Eukaryota > Metazoa > Arthropoda > Insecta > Diptera > Hippoboscidae > Crataerina > Crataerina pallida. Next base: position 417,710 of record OX453293.1, read on the forward strand.
TAAATGTCTCAAGGGGACTTACGCCATTTTTTACATGAGTCAAACAATATTTTGTGTGTGTGTTTAATATGTGAGTCGCGTGTACGCTTCACTCTCTTCTCACTTTATTGTGTTTCCCTCTTATTGGTATTTTTTTATAATGCCAGAGCGTACATATGCTTGTGTAGCCCATTAAGTGGCTTTTTAGACTGCTGTAATAACACTCAACAGCAGCAAGCTGCAAAAAGTAAAGTATGTGCCTGCTTATGTGTGATGTATGTGTGCATGTGTGTGTGTGTGATGTTTTGTATTGGAAGGCATTCAATAAATGATGGAGTTTGTCTGCTTATTTGATATATTTTCGTAGGTATGTGTGTTAATATATGTTAAATTATTGAACATGCAGTATGTGTAAATTGCATCAAGCACTATCTTTGTCCCTTTTTTTCATACCGTGCCTTGCCTGCCTGGTGGTTATAGCACAACTCGTTAAGCATAAAACTAAAGTGCTTGTAAAACAGCACTAAACAAAGCTACCAAAGAAAATATGATCTTAGTATGCGGTTGCTAGTGTATGTATGTGTATGTGTACATGTAATACCAACAACAAAGAGAGTTTTATAATCAATACACATACACATACAATGTAATGCGTTATTGATGAACTGAAAATGTAAAATTTAGCTTACTTTTATTTTTACCACACCTACAATGCGGTATTTTCAGTTGGTTGTTCCGTTTGCAGCGCCCAGAAGGAGGCATCAGAGATCTCTTGATCAGCATCGAAATCAGAAACGATCCAAACATGTCTGCCTGTTATTGGAATGCTTGCGGTTGCAATTTGAAATATTTTGAAATTTCGTCCATGTACTTATTGGATGTTTCCCATCCCAGTTCGCTATTTAAATTGGGTAAAATCTATTGAGAGCCATGCCCACAATTGCATCCATCTGACAACGAAAATAAAAAACCTGTTACAAAAAATTGTGCTACGGAGTGGAATTTACGTACAAATATTTACAATTAGCATCCATCAGTGTTCCAAAAAAATGAGCGCGTTGGATAATAAACCAAAAACTTTTTGTTTGAAAAATCCACAGTGCAAAAACGTAAATGCAAAAATACTAGTAGAGAGCTACCTGCTATACTCATATATCGTGTAAAGGTGACTAGAGTATGTTTAAGATTCGGCCTAAGCTCAACTTGGTATTTTTTAATCGTTTGTTTTTGTTTCCCTTTGTGTACAATCGAGTTATTGTACCCAATTTATACAAGCAAGTACATAACGAATGCCATCCCTTTCGAACTCTTTCCATGCGTTACAGAAAAACAAGTGAAAATATTATATAGTCGACCCAGCCCGAACACGTAATACCTTACCCCACTTGGTTCTATAGTTGACGCTACAATTAGATGATTAGGTGAATTAATAGACGCAAGACAATGTTACATAAATCACTTTGTGAAAAATTATTATATGGAAAAGGGTTCTAAAAACGGTCCGATATGGTCCAAATTTGGCATAATCCATTTATAAACCAATTAACTTAAATTCTTTATCAAGTTTTAATAAAAAGTATTACGAAATGCGAATTTTCGTCATATAAAGATTTATTTAAAATAAATTGGTTATATGGGAAAGGGAGTGTACAACATGGCCTTGTAATAAATTTTATTAAATTTTGCATCGAAAAACTGTGGACAAAACCTTGCGCAAAATTTTACATGAATAAACAGACGGATATGGTTAAATTGATTCAGATTTTAATTTTGCATTGATCTATATAATAAAAGGTGAGTCTAGCTTTAGCCATTGGGAGTTACACACACCCGCACAGACTTAATTTACTCTTTGCTACAAATGTGGTGCAGGGGTATAGTTACTGTACAAACTGTGTGAGAAAATTCCAAGCAAACAAATTGTTATGCATACGACTAGAATAACGTACATTAGCGAAAATATGTTTTGAAAGAAAAGGCGGGCGAGCATTGTACGATCTAAGAGAGCATTTTTAAAGCAACCTCTTATTATAACAACATTTTAGTTGTCTCTCCACTGAATATAACCGGAGAGCAGACAATCACTGATTTCTAGCTGTGCTTTCAAATTTTAGTAATTTGCCCACCAGGATGACTCTATAACCTACATTCCATTTACAATGCTGAAGGACGCATACATATGTTTTACATGTTTTTAATAAGAGAAACAGAACAGCAGCCAACAATGTGACAATTACTACAATAACAATTCTTCCCTGTGGTGCAGGCATTACTGTTGTGTGCATGGGATTGCTACAAAAGAATCAGTAAGACAAGTAACAAATATGAACATGAAAATTCATAGCCCCACCGATAGGGCACCAAAAGCAGTCAAATGATATTATTACTCGTATTACTGAAGCACCCTCTCGTTCCTTTAATCTTAACTACAAATTAGTCGCTGTACATATGCAGACTTTGTCAATTAGTTAAATTGCAAGAAGACATGATTATTTGTAAAGAAATCGAGGATACGTGGTTTGGGTAGAAGCCCTATTCAATAGATGAAATGCATATTTATAGAGTATGTAAAGTTTTTCTGCACGTTTACAACTCATACCGACCCGTTGCGAACCCCAATTCTTCCATCTTCACAAAGGGTAAAAATTCGATTAAAATCGTTTCCACCCAATTTTAACTTATGCTGGGTACACGCGTAATGACTACAAATTTGTTTACTAAATTTTAATTTTACATTTAGATTTTCGCAAATTGTGAGAATGATTTTTGTATATACTCGTATTTTATTCGTCCTTATGCACTTATAATGTATTGCACTATGTTCTGGTATAATTCCCAACTTTTGACAATGAACATGAGTTTCTAGGATGGTGTAATGCAGTACGAGAGCAAAAGAGAATCAAGCAACATAAGTATGAAATAAAATATTTATTTCTTTTTCTATTTTCTTTACTTCACTGGGGGCAGGGGGTTTTTTGCTTGAAAAGGAAACAAGCTTTTAATTTTATGTTCTTCGGGTTATATTGGGGGTTACAATGGGATTCCGAGGTTTCTTACACAGATTGGTATCCTTGGTTGTAAGGCTGGTGTGGGGTTAGAAGTTTAAATAAATACATACGTTCTTGTACATTTCAAAATATTTCATCACGCACCAGCACCAGCAAGCAGCAGTCAAGTCAAATGCAGTAGTTGTTAAAAATTGCATAAAGATCTTTCGTGTCTTCCGCTTTTAACTACTGCACACAACTAATGTTTAAATTATTGATGCGCGAAGACATTTTGATTGGATTGTGGTTAGAGGTTCATTTTCTTTCAACACTGCTTTTTTTCACTTGGTTAGAGTTTTTTTCTTAGGGTGCTTTGGGATAAAGGTTATTGCGGTTCCTTCTTCTTATTGCGGCTTTTACGTCTGAGTAATGCAGAAACTTTAATTAGCAGCAACAAAATCGCTGTTTGGTCATTAAAAGTTAATTTTTATAGCTCCTGCCACTGCGCTCACGTCCTGTTTAAATATTGAAACGCTTAATGCGATCGAATATGTTACAAAAATGATTTAAGAATTGTTCCTTAAATTCTTTTTTACTAAACTTTGTCTTTTTTACGCAGTAAACATTTCATATAAACGGTTGCGTTCTAGCTATATCCTCCATTAGTGATGAGAGTACACCAAGTTTATTGTTCAGTTGCAGCACCAAGAAGGAGGAGTCGGATCCCGCACAAAGGTGTACATACGTGATTAGCAATAAAATTTGAATCGATCTAGACTTGCCCTAGGTGTCGCAAAAGTTAAGAGTAAGTTGAAATATTGAGTACAAACATAATATTTGTATGTAGGTTCCTATTTAAATTGGCCGACATTGTACAAGTGTTCAAGACGTTGTCAAAAAAGAAAGAAAAGAGGTCCGAGAGGGCCCAAATTTAGCTCAGTAAATAATGAAGCTAAATAACCCTTTCCCACCAAATTTTGACAAAACATATCAAGAATTGAAATCTTTTTCCATATAAAGGCTTCCATTTTAATAGGACCTTATGTGGGGAGGGTTTACGAGGGATACGATCCATTTTCGACATAGTTACTGCATACGGTAGTATATGTTCTTAAACTAAATTTAAAATTGCAATCTGTAGCTTACTGACAGACAGGCGGAAAATCGATTCAGATTTTGATTCTGAATTGATCGGTATAATTGAAGGTGCAGATAACATGGAGGTTAAATTTTTCAATCCGTTTAAAGATGTTTTAGGAACGTCCGCAATTGATAAATATTTTCCACAACGATATATGTAAAGTTGCAAAGTAGTCTGCTTTCACATAAATTCAAAAACCTTACTTAAATGCAGATTGTGATCTTTGAGGTAAAATGCTATACATACCGCTACACATACGTTTATTTGCGGTAGGTATCCATTTGGTTTAAGCTACATATGCCTTTGTCACTCGTTTCTTTCAAAAATAATTTAAATCACTCGTTAGTTCATCATATATTGCATTATTGAAATCAGACGGAACGCACACACACATACACATATATATGCAGAAAGTTTGGTTACAATAAATTATAATAAATAAGTGATAAAATCCGTTTTTACAATGTATTTGATAATTTGTTTTATGTGCTCATTTACATAAAGTTTTAAAGGCATAAATTATGTTCCTGAGTTACTATTAAATTTATGTGGTTATGTATGTCTTTTCAAAGAGGGGGAAAAACAGCCAACCGTCTACTGACGCTACATTTCAGTTGCCTATATACGGATGGACATTGTTAAATGTCCTACAGCTAAGGGTCATCTTAATGTTCATACAAATTCAATCAACTAGAAAACTTCAACATGTAAAAGAAAACAGTTAATTTAATAATGCGAACACTTCAAAGGGTTTCCCTGTTAAAATTACATATTACATCTAAGTGAAAGTTCAAAGTGCATAGAGGTAAAAGAGTGTGGTTAGTTGTTTGGGGAGAACTTTTTCCGGTAATATTACGGATAGAGATATATACATACATAATATATTAAAACTAATACCTGGCAGGTTATAACAAAGACGTGCTAATTGCATTTAATAGTCTCTGCTCCACCATTTAAGTATAATTAAGTAATAGCTGCTGACATTGATACGCTTCTATTGCCTTTAAAATATTTCTATAAATGCATACATATATACAAAGTAAAGTGATAAAGTTGCCAACAACTAACGGCAAAGCGGAGTGTGGCAAAGCAAGCGGAACAAAAACCATAATGAATGTGAGGCGAAAGTTCAATAAAATGTTTAAAACAATGTAGTTTTGAATATTTCTTGTTTCCTGCTATTATAACCTTCACTTCATAGCTGGGATATGGTATACTGCACCATTTATTAAAATAATAGCATCATGCAGCACACACATCAAGGATGTCAACACCAACTCACCAACCAAAATGATTTTGTGTAGTTGAATGTACGACAGTTTGAAAGTAGTAGTAGTAATCGTTGGTGATGAGTAGACGATAATTGTCTTTGGATGGTGAGTGGAAGTTGTAGTGGTGTTGTGATGTAGTGGTGTTGTGGTGGCAGTGTCATGCGGTAATAGGTAATTAATTAAAAGTCAAGTGATTTGCAAAGAGGTCAAGCCGTATTTCTATGATTCATTTACAAAGTAGTTTGTTATGACTCTTATAACATCCGTGTTTTAGAAACGTTGCACTAATTGCCTACAATCCAAAGAGCAAAGAGCAATTTCCATGATGAAGACACTAAACTTGCATATATATGATTATATACAAATGCGTTATATAACAAAAACCAATTGTTTTCGTTCAATTTTGCGTCGGTACTTTAAATGAAAATTTATTTCACAAACTGCATCAACTACTTATGCTCAAGTGTTGAACGAATCCTTTCCAAGTCAAGGTAGTGTGTGTGTGTGTGTTAAGCCAGTATTTTTGGTATTTTGCATGGTTTATGTAATTAAAACGTCTTCAGGGGAAAAACTTTTCCCTTGCCAAGTAGTTTATGTTGCCTAATTGAGCCTAAGTATTGCATTAGAAGCAACAAATTTTCCACGACTTTAGTTCAATTAAATAAATTTATTTTTGGAAAGCATTGTTTAGATATTTGAAAAAACAAGAAACTCTTATTAGAGTTCTCCTTATAATCTTTCATATTGTACAATTAATGAAAGTAGAATCAGGAAGAAGCTACAGTTAAGCTTAAGATAAATACTCGACAACTCGGCTACTGAATGTAAATAAAAGAAAAGTAACAGCTGAACGAGCTATATGTGATTGGGGGCAAATCTTAAACACCCACCCATCCTAAATCATTAAAATAATATGATGCTTATAAATTGTGGGTGTGGTCTTGAAATATTGCATTAATCTTCTTTTTTAACGAAAAAATTAAAAAGTATTTCTCTTTTGTTAAATCATTTCTGGTAGTTGATCTTTCCTATTTTTGGATGGGCGTAGTAAAATCTTTTATGGAACATGTGGGCCAACTTTTACTTTTTACACTTTTTCAATGATACGAAAAAAAAAAACTCCTTAAAAAGTCCAGCAAAAACTGACCCTTCTTTAGCTTTTGTTAAATTGTGAACGTTTCCTTTGTCCGATTTGTCAATTTTTGTGACTGGGAGAATGTTTATCACAGACGGACAGAGAGACATAACTAAATCGATTGAAAATGAATCTGATTTTGCTTCCTATTTATGCGGATACATTTAATTAGAGTTTTTCGTAAATTGTGGACACGTTTGTTATTCGATCCTACCCATGCGTAGCGCTTATGTAGTGTGTATGTATTTTAGGTGTGAAAAAAAAAAATTATATAAAAGCGTTTAATATTTGTCATGTTTGCCAATAAATTATTTCGCTTACAAAATGTTATTACAGTTAAAATGTTACTTTCATTAAATTTCATTGAAAAAGTTTTTTACTCAACGTGGCATTTTATCATAAATTAAATTAAAATCACAATGGGAAAGTTTTGCAGGGAATTGTTGTTACAATGGCTTTTTGATATGAAACAGTTCAATTGGAATAATTGTTTAAACGTTTGTTGAAAATATCTTTTAATTAAATTTACTCTTTAATCGAAAAGCCTGAAACGCAGTTAACTTTGTAAATTCTTTACCTTTAGACTTTCCAAATTGCAAAATTCTACAATTGATAAAAGGAAATAAAACGCAATGCAATTGAATTGGTTGCACAAGTATTGTATGTTGTGTGATTGTACAATATAACTAATAAAGTTAATAAACTGCTAAATTGTATTTGACAACAACATAAATACAACAACAGCACAAAGTACCAAATGCACAGTAGACACGGTGGTAGATGTGGTTGGAAATATGTCCTCCCCAACAATGAATATAACTTAATATCTAATTAGATGGAGAAGTTTTATTTGCATGTTCTTAGGTTTTCTTTGGAGTGTTTCAATTTTTTTACATGATGTTTATTAACTTTAACTGGACAATAGGAAAGTTGAAAGAGCTATCTTCCTTGAGAAGCGTTCGTTTAAACTCATTTTACGCACTGTAAGCAACAATTACAACAACATATGCAACAAGCAGAATGCTTGTGACAGGCAATTTCCTGTTTTCTTGCATGCGAAAACTAAAGTAAAAATGGAATACAAAAAATGTGTAATTGTTTTCAGAAGTTAAGATTGAATCTAAGCTAACTATGTAGTAGAGTGGAGAACAGCTGGAATATAATATGTAATTATATGAAGAGGGGTAAAGACAACCTATAGAAATCTTTTCCCGTTGCATTTTAAGCCAAACTTGGAAGCTCTACACAATAGTGTCCTCCTAAATTCAAAAGTGAAAGCAAAGTTTTTGATCTATATGCTACATGAACAACTAAAATATCAGAATTTAATTCATGAAGAGTTCAATCGGACATTTTATAATATATCTGTCACTCATGTTAAAAGCATGAAATAATCGTTTCATTTCACTCTTTCACTTTCAAGCTGTATAATTCGATTTTTAAACGTCTTCAGAAATTTATTTTCTAGATTTTTTGCTCCTATTTGGACTACAAAGGCTTTGTGAATGCAAAATTCTATCCCGCATCATTCGTTCTGGGATTGCATTAAACGCACCAACGAAATTTACTCTTTTTTAATTACTCAGAAACAATTAAACTAAACATTAAAAAAATTTTAATTTTTTGAAATTGAAAGCAAAAAATCTAATTAAACAAAAATGCCCACTAAGCTTGCAAAAATGGACAAAATGGAATTGCCGGGCGTTAGCCAGCCCTTCTGGAATACCCGTCGCTTAGCTAGTAAAAATGCTACTGTTAGTCAGAGGGTGCGAACTCAAGAGTTGGAGAGAAATTTGGAGCGAGTGCGCAAATACATGACCATTCGTAATACACCACCTTGGTATAGGGGCATGTCGAGACCTCAGTATGATGCATCTAATGAATTGCTATATTCGCTTCGCGATGATAGCAGCCAGTTGACCACACATCGAACAGCTTGGTGTTTAAAACGCATGGGCTTGAGACCCATGATTAAGTCTCATGAGATATGGTTTTTAATCCAACTAAGCCAACAAAGTGATATAGCCTTTATATGGTTTCTGATGGAAATACACTACAAGACAAAACGAGATGAAGAGGAAGATATTGAAATTTACTCGATAAATGAACAGATCTTGCTGTCATGTTTATCTCATTTGGACATGATAACCACCTTTAGAGGTTTAAATAATGTATTACCGCCTCCCCAGCCTCCTAAATATATATTAGAGAAACGGCGTCAACGTGAAGAGTTAAAACGCCAGCAAGCCCTTGAAGAGCAGAAAAAAGGCAAGCTGCGCAAAGAGTACGTTATGCCTTATTTCTCAAAACAAGTTTACCCTGTACCAATAACGACCAATTTAGTTGGAGTACCACGCGACTTTAAGGTACGCATGCCTTTATATGATTCTTGGAGAAATCATCGTAAGGTAGTACTTAATGAGTCAAAGCGTTGGTTTACAGAATATAAGCTTGGAACCAAGGTCACGAACCAGGAAACGCAACAGGAAAACGACGCTACAAAAGAACGCATGCACAGGTTACAAGAGGGTTTTGAAGCGGTTCAATTATCACCGGACACGCTGAATGGTTTGCAACTAGAACATAAGGAGATAGATAATTTGGAAGAATCGTTACATAATCAATTAAACGTGATCATGAAGGAGGCATGTTCCGATTTAATTAACAAAGAAACAAATGTGTCTGTAAGTAGTTTTCTTTTTTTTTATATGTTTAAACAATAAATACATGTACATGGATGCAGGACGCAAAAGAACGCATACGAATGCAATTAGAGAAAGATGTGGACAAGTATATGAAGGAATTTCGTAAGGAGGCTGCACATTCGCGTAAAGAATGTATACGTAAAACGTTACAATACCAAGCTTTAGGATTTCAAAGCGAATGTAGAATATTACGTTCAATAGGAAATAGTTGCTCCCAAAGTGATGAACACCTCAAAAACGCTCCATTATTAAGTTTGTACAATGCTGAATCAATAAATGAATGCCAAACAGATCAGAGTGCAACCGCCCAGTGTTCGTGGGTTTCGCAATTATATACAGTACCTTATAATGGAAACAAATTATTGACTCTGGGTAATAACAATGCCAGTACTGACTCGGGTATCCGGAGTATTCAAGTTCCTGGACAGCGAGATGTTACATCTTCATTGTCCGCATTTGAAACAGGGACAAAAAGACAGACCGGTGGTACTGAAGAGTTAAATCCAAATATGCGTTTTAAAGATACACAAGCGCACTCAGCATCTAATAAAAAAACTGAAGAGGTTTCTTCAATCGATAATTTGCAAAAAATGGACCTAGAGGAAACTCCGTTTGCAGAAGAAGAAAATACTCCGTTTTCAGAAGAAGAAAACATTAAACTCCATTGGAAATCTCCAGAATTATTACTAAGAATTGAGAGTTCATTGTTAGATTTTAGAGAAAAATACATCTCTAAGGAATCACTAGCGACAGCTGAAGCGGAAAAGTTTTTTAAAATAACGGATGATACACAAATGCCGTACAAATTTGATTATCGTAAAATATTCTTTTTCAAACAGAATACAGAAGAGAATCTTAATATTAGGCGAGCTTTTATTAATGCCATAGATAGTGACATAGCCATGCTGAATCGTCTCAGTGAGAATAGTAATATGGCCATAAATTACTATGTGGAAAAGTTATTTAAGAACGCTCCAGAGCTGAAAGCAGAAAAAGTTAATACGAAAGATATGCTAGGTTACACTCTTGATTATTACGATCCTGATGATGAAGAATTAATGGAAGATATGTTGAAGAAGGCTTTGCAGTATTTGGCCACTAATCCAAAATATGTATTCGCTGGCTTGCCACTTGCGCATCAACATCCCATGCTACGAGAATTTATACGCCTACGCTATGGAAAACGATACACGAGGAAAGAGCAAAGTTCTTCTTGGGAGGAAAGCCGACGAGTGTTATTTGCTCTGCGCTTGCTAGACTTACATGTCAATTTTCCACGCTATGACGCTTCATATGGCGTGGAAACTGATTATTCGAATCATGACGAGATAATTAAAGTGGTAAATACTTGTGATTTTTATTACTTGTCTTCCTAATTAAAACCATCTTCTGTGATTGATAGCATAAAGGCATAAAGAGGAGATTCTTTAGAAATATTGATACAGCTATTTTGTCACGAGCGCGTATTTATTGGTTTACTATGAGGCCTTTGCTATGCATTCCCCCTGTGCGCCTTGCGTTTTTCTCTTATATACCTGGTGCTCCTGGAGATTTTCCATATTTTAGACCATACCAAGGAAAATTCAAGTGAATTTTTCAATAAGCGAAAGACAACGAGGTGCTATCTGATATTAGGCCTTTTTTGGATGTTTATACCATAACACAAATTATTTAAGTGCAAAAATTGTATTTTATTTTAAATAAATTGATGATTTTTTTTTTGGACTCTACTTAAAGATCAGGCTGTGGTCAGCTAAATTGCTACATTGCCAGTTTATACCACGTCCTGATGATGATGCTTGTAGCCTTCACTCTCCAGGCTTTGTTAAGAGCCATTGCATAAATTTGTGTTGATTGATAGATGTGTTGTGAAATATTATCCACATTAAAAAGAGTTAAATTTAGGATACCCACCACCACTTGTAAAATAGAGCACTCTTCATATTATTTCTCCAAACAAGGAAAATAGTGCAATAAATATATTCACAAGTGAATTTATTTCACTCTTATAATTCGCAATAAGTCCATTAAGGGCAAACAAGTTCATTTGAGCTAATTTTAAACATTTTCATAATTTTCTATATATGGAAGGTGCTCTGTATATAAGGAACATATATTTGAAAATCGGCTTTGTTGAAAGGGCCCCTTCAAACGTACAAAAATATTAGAAACATTGTTGATTGGCATTGGCAAGTAGAACGCAATTGAAGTTTTCACGATTGAGTGGGTGTATTATAACCGACCACTCCTATTTTCACCATTTTCTACAGTACAACGCCACCTCAAATTTCAGTTTGGCAAAAGTTTATTTTTGTTTGTCTGTAATAAAGTAAAAACTCTAAAAATTATATAGTTTATAAAGTGTTGGAAGATTCATGAACTGATTTAACCCAATTGCAATACCAAGGTATTTGGATATAAAGGAATGATTTGAACAAAATTTCAGGTCTGCGCGTCTTATGGTTTAGGAGAATATGGAATTGGCTAGTATTTAAAGACCTCAGAATAAGGTATGGTCAATTTTAAATATACATTTTAGAACATTCCGTCCAGTACTTTATGATTAATGCGAACTTTTAAAAATGTGTGCAAATTTGAATAAAAGCAAATATGCACGTAAAATAATTGTTCATATTAATCATGCATTGTGCAATTATTCTATTCTTAATTATATTTCCTATACTGAAATAGAAATATACAGCTTTGTTAAGCATTCATTCATTGTATAGTAATTCCTTTCTTGTAGTACAATAGTTGTTGAAAAAAAAAAAAAAAACGGTGAGTGCGTAGTCCCGTCATACGTACGTCATTCTTGAAAGTCTTGTCTTGTAGACATTTCCATTTAAAATTTTTCTTTTTTAAAACGTGTATCCCCAAAATTTTCGCTTTTGCCAAATTTTTTTCTATAACATTTAATTTCGATTCGATGTTTTGGCAATCGATTAAATTGTTTTTATAAAGTTTTATAGTTATTATTTTATGGTAATTTGAATTAGCAAAAATTTGTAGTGCTAGATCAACATGAAGATAAGAACAAAGAAAGTTCAACACAATTCTAAACCATATGATGACATGCGCTTAAATAGTAACATAATGGTTGGCGAAAGAAGAAGCTCTTTTGAAGTTGAATGGTATATAAAATCCCATATAGAAACAAGACGCCGAATTTTGGTTGAAAATACAAAAATCATAAAGAAATATATGGAGAAATTGAAAGTTCCTGGTTGGTACCGCGGCCTTTCAAACAATCAAAAAGAAGCCGCCAGAAACTTAGTTATGTCAATACGTGACGATCGAGAACAACATACTACGCATCGAGTACGTAGGGAAATAGTATCTATGGGATTAGAACCTGTACCAGGTTCTCGGAAACTGCAAATTTTATTGAGAATGTGTTGCGGCAATGAAATCGCTTTCTTATGGTTTTTAATGGAAATGTCTTATCGGAGAAAAGGCGAAAAGGGTTATAATATCAACGAACAAATCATCTTAACCTGTGTAGCTGATTTGGACATGCATTCCACATTGACAGCCCTAGATAAAGTATTGCCACCGCCGCAGCCGAATAAGTACCAGATAGAACAACAGAACCGCTTACATGCAAATAAAAGTCACGTGTTCCAAGAAACATCGCAACCTCAAACATTTCATAAAAAAGCTGAATATGTATTGCCTTATTTTGAAAAGCTGAAAAGGCCTAAGAAGATAAATTTATCTTTGAACTTTTCAGAATTTAGTTGTGCCTTGCTTAGATTGAATACGAAAAATCTATTTCAAAATGTATATAAAAATCGTAATATCAACGGTAGCGTGCGATGGTTTAAAGATTATAAATTCAGTCCTGGCGAACGTTTGGTGCGCCATATAATACAAGAAGAAACTGACAAAATAATCTACCATTTTATGTGCGCAAATATAATGCCACCTGAACTAAAGATATTATGTCGCCATCACAAAGAGATTGAACTGTTGGAAACGTCAGCAGAAGCTCAACTGAAAGCTTTGGAAAAACAAAAAGCAGGAGAAATTAGTAAGATGTATAAAAGAAAAGAGGTTCGTCATAATTGACTTTTATAACATAAGTAATATCTAATATCGTTAACCATTTTTAGCAAAGTTATAAACGAGTTATGAAAGATTTGAAGAATGATATAGAAAAGTATCGTCGAGAAATTCGCCAACAACTTTATCAATACCGCCTAAAGTCTACCACGAAAATTTTCTTGTCTGGCTTTGAGAACAGCTGCGAAATATACAAGCACATTAGGCTTGAACATGTACCATCTTTAACCGATAAATTCATCACAGTTATACCATGTGGTCGTTTGAATAGTCAAGGTAAACCACATAGACCTAAAAAAAATTGTGGTTGTGTAGTAGCAAAAATTCAAAAGCCTTCACAATTCGATGAAAATAAAAATGCATTTGATGATGATATCGGTACATCGGGTTTTGTAAGTCATTGTAGTTGTAGTAGAAATGCCAGCAACCTGACGCAGAATTTGGTGAACGGCTTAGAGCAGTCCTTTAGTTTGGGTGAAAGACCCAGTCTTATTAGTTTTACTGAGAAATATTTGAATTGCGAGCTGACTGAGAGTGCGCCTAAATACTTTCGGGCTCCTACCGGTCATGCACCCTACAAATTTGATTACCGCTCTATATTTAATTTCAAAGATGAAAATGATCAAAACATACGGATAATGCAGGCTTTCGTTGAAGCAGTGGACAGTGATATATCATTGCTCAATCAGTTAGATCGTGATCGTTTTCCTAATGTAATAAATGAGGCCATCAAAAATTCCTCAACGAAAATATTCCGCGATGAAGTGGAGAGATATCAAGAGGAGGAGGCAAAACGCGAATGCTCAGATATTAAACGAGTGAATTATGGCTTGAAACATTATGATCCTGATGATGATAAATTGATGGAACGTATGCTAATAGATGGGTTGGGAATTTTGAAAGAGGATCCCCAATATGTTTTACCTACCCTACCATCAGCACATCGTTTGCCCATATTAAGGGAATGGATTCGATTTCGCTTTGGTAAAACTTATACATACAATGATATAAAAAATATTTCTTTAAAGGAGGATGCGATGTTTCGAGCTATATCCCGCATAGCATTATCGGTTCGCATGCCTACGCCAAGTGAATGCCGCCTATTCAATGATTTAAATTATAATAACCGCAATCGCATATTTGAAAAGGTAAGCACCCTTATGCCCTAGCTTTCATTTATGGGTGTGATATCTTATTTTATCTTTTTGGCTAAAATTTTCTAGTCGAAAAAAATTCGTTCCGATTTTTATGAGCGTATGGATAAATGTGCACTAGCTGTAGCGCGTGTCTTTTACTTAGTCATGTTCCCAAATCTGTTTACCACCACTCCTTCTGTTAACACCTTCTTCGCTTATATGCCCACGTACCCTTATGACATGAAATATTTTCGACCTTACCGAAAACCCGACACCATAGTGTGCAGACGCCGTTGTAAAATCACCTCTAATCCTTCCTTGATTCCTAACTGAAAGAATTGTCAAACCTAGTGAGACATTTAGAAAGACGACCCAGTTAACATAAATGTTTTTTTTTCTTAAATGTTTCATTAAATTTGTAGATTCTTTCATAACTATGGAGGCACTATAAATTATTTATATCGTAAGAGAAATTTTTAAAATTGTTTCATAAAATTGATTGTTATTTAAAGTCATTGCTTAAGGAATAATTTTGAGTAAAGTTTTGCAAGTTATTTGTCAAAGTGTGTGTTTTTCTAAACTAAAGAATTTTTTAAGCAATTTCATTGAAACAGACTAATCTTCCAAATAAGACCACGGGTATATTAAGAATGGCTAAGGTTTGTTTGCGACATCAGAAAACCTCACAAGCTATAGTATGAGTTCCTGATAACCTTAAATTTAATATTAAAATGTATTGCTTGTTGTATCTATATTTAAGTTTTGTAAACAGATGCACGGATACAATTATTTGAGAAGAATTTACACTAACGAATAATTTTATAGTGCAAAGTTTTGTGAATATCAAACGTATTCTGTTTGTTATAAATAAACTATGTAGAAGTTACAAATTTATTTATAAACTTCGTGCACTGGTACTAGCATTACTGGTACAAGTTAAAGTAAAGACGAAAGATTGATGTTGTATGGAAGGGAGAAAAAGGAAACTTGAGATGCTTTGCTGGAAATAATATGAGTATAAATCAGGAAATTTCAAAACACATCAAAACAATGACAGCAGAAAAACAGCAGCTATCGAATAAAATACATAAAGCCATTACATGCACTTGTTCGTACCTGTATAACCAAGAAAATCTTCAACGATTTAAAGGATTTTCTGGCAATAAATGTTGTCAACTTTCTGAAACGGAATGTTTGTCACTGCCAAACAGTCATTTGTATTGAAACTAGAGAGGCGAATACAGAGAGAACGGATGTTATGGAAGGAATGCTGCTGCACTTAATAATATTATGAGCACGTTTTATTGAAACATAGAGAATGGATGCAGAAAAACACAAATAAAAGTATAATGAAAAATAGATGAAAAATAGACAACTACAACAAAGCACCGAAATAAGTATAGAAAAAAATATGGTGTGCATTACATACACATACTCTTTATACGTATGACATTTACTAAAACACAACAGTGAAGCACAGTGTGAGAATTTTGACACAGTATAAAATGTGTGCATATGTATTGTATAATTATATATATATACACATATTAATGTGTACTTATGTTAAGTAACGTTATAGGTTATACTGTGTTTTCTATTTTCTTTTCTATCAATTATAATAATTTTTATTAATTGTGTGGGCGTGGTCTTATCCCGTATTCCTTCCACGTAAATGAAAACAATAAATTGGTTAAATAGTTAAAACTTCTTTTGAAGAACTTCTTTTTAAATCGTCTTAGTATGGATGGCTTGTATCGTTGGTAGGCATGATTCGTCAAAGCAGGCTTGTTTATGTTATTAGTCTACGTAATGAACCGCACCTCTCTTCGGCACCACTTGCAGGTATAACCTTACAAGTTTTCGCCATAAGCCTACGTAAATGTTCGAACTTTGTCAATGTACGCTTATCGATTTTTCTCAGACTCCCAACATGACATGAAAAAATACTTAAAAAATTTGCTCTTAAATGAAAAATCATTCGATTTTTCTGAACTTTTTTTTAAAAGTTTCATGCATCTCTAAGGAGGATTTAACATAAAAAGTCAAAAAGCAATATCGTTTAACAGGAAATTATCACATTATTTTAACAAAAGAAGCGTTTTCATGTATGAAAGAAAAAAAAAGACGTTGTCCATCCTGTTATAAAATAAGAAAATGATTAAATTTGGGCCTAAGGTAATCTGCTTCTAAAAAATTATGTAAATTAATTCAATTGTGCTACAAAATAGCTAAAAATAGGTAACAAGCGCAATATAGAGACGAAATGTAAAATAAAATTACAACTTCATTTTATATACACTTACGAAAAAAATAGAGAAAATATTTTATATTGTTGATTGATTTTCCATCATCGTAGCAAAGTTTTATTGTAGCGGAAGATCCCCAAAACTTAACTATGTAGATAATTTTTGTATTTATTTGAAGAGGTAAGAAGAAAGAGAGGGGAAGGAATTTTTATTGCTTAGTTGTCATAGAAAAAGTTTATACTTAGACGCAGGCACTAATTACTGACCAGTTATTTATAAAAACTCAACAAGAATCCTTCAATACATATACATGATAGTGTATATGAATGCATACAATATAATAGTTTACATGTTTAATGAGAGAGACACACCAACCCAAATTTAACAGCCGATTACAAATGCTTCGTTGCACTCTTCGCTATTCAGTGTGGATTTAAGAATATCACAGTGATGATGTCTGTACGTAAAGATATTCAATGTGGTCATTTGTATAGAGCTTACAAGTATTTATGGACTGAATTTTCAAAGTGAAACATAAAAAGTACTTGAACAATAATAAAATGTTAATTTATTAGAAAAGTAGTTAAATGTACAATGGATAAAGCTTTTCTTCTTCTTAAGGGAAATACATAAATACAGAAATACAGAGAGAAAATATAATCAAAAATCCAATAATTTAAATTAATAGTGAAATGAATAAAATAACGAGAGAGAAAATTAAATTTGGTTTAGGGCAAATTTCAAATTTTAAATATCGTTTTTATAGACATCACCATAATGATATGTGTGGGTTCAGATGTTTGTAAGTATCAGAAGCGGGCGAGCCACACCCCGAAGAGAATAAATGATCTTGATCAACATGAATAGAAAAGTCGATTTAGCTCATATGTGTGAATTTTTACACATTTTTGTTGCAACTTTCACAGGTTTTAACAATTGAGATATTTCTCTGAAATTTGCACCCGGAGCTTTCAGCACTCTCATATCACTCTCATTTGACATATTGAGCTGAAATTTGAAACACGTATTCATCATCAAAGTTAAAAGTATTTTATGTAAAATAGGAACTTGTCCACTGACTGGCCTACAAATTTAATATGTTTAAGTCGACCTTTTCACAATTTTACAAAACGTATAGTTTTTAAAGTTTTTCCCTTGTATATATATTTGGAAAGTCAAATTAACCGCGTCCACATATAATGGACAATAAAAGTACATATATAAATAATGATAGCCGGCTGCCAACAATGTAAGGAGCCTCTACGCAAAACGGAGGATTTTGTAATGTGTCAATATTGCGGACAAATATAATTTCTCGCCATGGTGTAGTCTATCTGGAAAAACATATTTAACAATGGGTCGTGAGGCAGAGCGGTAATGCCATCAATGCAAGGCGAGATCCAAGTCAATATTAGGGGTAGGAACGACAGATAACGCAGAATCCAAGGCTCACAAATTAATGTCAGATGGAAAAGTTGCAAAACCAGAAGGAAAGCAGAAATTGCCGCAATGAAAACCAGTAGGAATGATATTAAATCATGAATTCATGTCAAAAGCAACTAAGCAGTGAACTTGCGGAAGTAAAGAAAACGGTAAGTCTTTTAGTTACTAAAAGAACGGATCTTGAAACAAAAGATAAAGAAAAAGATCAACAAAACTCTCACCTAGAAAAGGGAATTAACAGCCTAAGAGAGAGCAGTAAATGTTAGAAAATGAAGTAGAAATAGGCAATGTTATGAATAAAGAATCTGATGCCTTTGGGGTCATAAAAAAATATCGATTTCGGTGGCCATTACCATAAATGAAAGAGAAATCACCTTAATATTAATCAATTAATAATCCTTGTTTCTGGTGACTCCAGAGAGTACATAAGTATATATTTAAATATTCAACCTCTTGTTTGTTGTACTTTATGATAAGAAGACACCGTTAAAGCGTGCTTCTTTCACAATTTGCTTTGAACTGTAGGCGTTTGCCCATTTTCAATACATCAACTGAGAGAGTACTGAGACTACAAATTTTGCTAAAATTCTTATGTTCGAGAGAATGTTTACCTCGGACGGGCGTACAAAGGGAGAGACAGACTTTGAACTGATTTAGAAAGTTTTGTGCGGTACATATAGTATTATAAAAAGCACACCTCGTATTGACCAATTGACCAATTGCAGCCTCTGGATTCAGTTCTTTCTGTCCACTTGTAAATATATTGTCCACACATAACGTAATGAGATAGAGCTTAAAAAAATGAATTTTTGCTGTGCCATCCTTTCCTTCTATATGTCCATGATTTTAAACCAAGTGTTAAACATGTTTCCTTTCGATTAAGTTTCTATGTTATGTGCTCTCAAGCGGAAAAAACATTCCGCAACTAAATAAGAGTAAATGCATGAACACTAACATATATTTCAAGTTTATGAGGCTTTGGCGCTCAAATTGATCATATATATAAGAAACTAAAAAATAGACGCAGAAAATGAATAATTGAAGAATCTCGGGCATACAATTTTTACTGCATATTTGCACAAATATTCAAATATTATGAATTTCCAAAAAAAAAAAAAAAAAAGAAATGAAATCAAAATGAAATTCAATGATTATGAAGTGTAGCGCACCATGCAGTTGATTTAGACGTACCCGATGTGCCACACTTCAGTGCGTTTATTTGTAGCCTTTGGTAGGCTGCTATATTACATAGCGTCTAATTTTCAATTTTCTCCCTAGAGAACAAGTAATTAAAAGTTTGTGTAAAAATATAAATTTTGCCTTCACCCAAAGTTATAAATATTCTCTTTTCCTTCCCTGTCTCTCGTTCGGTTATGATTTTCCTTTTTTTATACCCTCCACATAAGATTGGGGATATTCTAAGTTTGTCATTCCGTGTGCAATACCCAGAAGGTGACGTCAGAAACCCTACAAAAGTATATATATATACTTGATGAGAACTGTGTCGATCTAGACATATGTGTTCGTCAATATTTAAATTAAGCAAAATTGGGTAAAATCGGTCATGAGCCACTCCCACAACTGACAAAAATACATTCATCTATCATCAAATTGAGCTAAGAAGTTGAAATTTGGAACACATATAACACATATCGATGTACTAAAAATGGGCACGACCCATAATTTACTAAAAA
Source organism: Crataerina pallida (assembly GCA_949710015.1). Classification (NCBI taxonomy): domain Eukaryota; kingdom Metazoa; phylum Arthropoda; class Insecta; order Diptera; family Hippoboscidae; genus Crataerina; species Crataerina pallida. The sequence goes on from OX453293.1 coordinate 437,509, forward strand.
TCATACTCATCATAAAGGGGCTGATTCGCAATACATATATTAAGAGGGTATAATCACGTTCCACCATTTGTATGTAGATGTGGAGGGTATTTAAGATTTGTCTTAAGCCAAATTCAGTTTTCTTATTTGTTTTTTTTTTTTTTGGACTTAAGACAGGAAATGTATACATGTGGTTTATACATAGTTACTTGGATGTATGTTATATCTCGGCTCTCTCTCCTCATCATTTTTAGAGATTTTTGTAACCGAAATATATGCACTTTTTTCTTAAATATTGTAATTTTAAATTTACACTCAAACATAGTTATTTTTCAGAAATTATAAACTTACTCGGGGTCATTTTATTATTTTCTAGGTTTGAAGCAAAAGTTGATAAGGTTTTACTTTTGGAAACTTAAATAAAATAACTGACTACGTATTTGAATAAAAAAGTTTTCTGTTTTCTTTTTCAGTTGTTTCTACGTAAGCATTTTTGGATTACTCATTAACCACTGTCACATAGTTTACATTTTACCCTTACAACCGCCATTTCCGTTCATTTTATTACTTTTTTACGTGTGTCAATATACATGATTGTTTAACTTGCACTCTGATTGTATGCATTAATGAAGTTAATTGAAAAGTGCTATTTTTCCCCAATACGCAATAACATATACCAATAACAAAGTTAACATTTGTTTGCAATGCGCATGTTTGAGTTAGGGCAAAACAAGTTTTGACAGTTCAAGTGACTAATGAAACGTTTTCATACGAAAATACCACATATTCGAATTACGTTACGAATGGAATAAAGCTGAATTACGTTTAAGAAAACTTTTAAACAAAGGCGACACATCCATCATATACAAATAGTGGGTGCGAGTACCAGGTACATGATTACACCTTTTAATAGTGAATGTATTTCATATTAACTTGCAAGGTTAATTTTAAACTGAATACTGTCTCTTTTTTTTAATTGTGGGCGGGTTCTGTATCCAATGACGCCAATTAATGTGTACTAAACTTTAACTTTATGGTTGAAAATTCCAAGACACACGGACTCACGGACATACATAATTAGATCGACTCAGTTTTCGATGCTGATTAAGTATATTCATATATACTTTGTGGGGTCTCTGACACCTTCCTCTGGGTGTTGCAAATGGGATAACAATATTTGCATACCCTCACTTTTGTTAGGTAACTTTTGAATTAGCGCGAAATTTCATGCCATTCTACGTGTGAAAATATGTCCTGGTCACAAAAATTATTCACAGGTTATTAAAGTTGGAAAGATGAGAACATATTTATTCTATTCTTTAATAAAATGTTCACTCTTGAAAATGGTTTTTTTTTTTGACACGGCTCAACTGTTTGGATACAAATGAAGAGGGTGTCCCATGTTTGGTCTAGGCCTAAAATAAGTTATTTACCCGTTCTTATCCGCATTTGAATTGCGGATCATTAGAGCATTCTTTAACAAGTTTATATTTACATAATAGAGTATTTCGTTGAATGTTGAAAGCATGCACTCTAGTTTTGAATAATAAATGTACAAACTAGGGATATACGTACTGTGATGCAATAAATAAATAACATGAAATTTAGTGATTACATTTCTTTGTTGGTCGAGAATATACTTACTTTTGTACAAGTGTTTGTCACACCTAGAACGAAGACCACGAAGTATATGTCTGTCTGTCTGTGGTAGATATTACCCCGGTCACAAAAAAGGGATATCGACTGTAAACTTGACAAAATTATTGGTTGCTAATGATAGTGTTAAAAATCGACCAAATTCAACTACAATTGAAAAAGGGAAGCGTCTCAGAATTTTAAATGTTTTTCACTCAAACATTTAATTAATAACCAGCTTACAATACACAAGTATTATTGCTAGTCATAGCTTTTATTTTAGTGACCGAGATTTGTCTTATGCCGGGCAAAACTTTATTCACTTGTTTAAACGGTTTTAAATTCGGCGACACGTAACGTTACACCCAGGTATTTTACGCATGGTTCTCTATATACTGTTGCCACTTATATATAAAAAGGTTCACTCTTTATACCCTCTGCGTAAATTGGAGTAAATCGGGTATACTAATTTGGATATTCCATTTGCAATATCCGAAGTAGACGTCAGAGGCTCTACAGTGAACATATATATATATATTCTTAATCAGTATCGATAAAAAGCAACGTAAAAATTCCACTTGCACGTTAATAAGCAATACGTATACTAGAGGGTCTAATCTAGTACCTGCCGTGCCCACCATTTGTAAGTACATGTGGATCGTATTTAATGTTTGTAATGTTTCTAAGTAAAATTTTGTTTTTTTTACGTGTTATGTAACAGAAATATTGCTCCTTCTTTGTGTTTGAAAATAGACAATCCTATCAGATTTATGTAATTGATTTACATTGTCACACTTAAGGAATCGTCTTTTTATTTATTTTCGTTTAGAAGATATGTTGTAAACATTGCTTTGTTCATGATTGGTAGCCGGTTATTCATTTACATTTTTATATACGTTAAAATAAGAATTTCAGCCATTTTACAACTATCGCCAAAGAAAAGCTTCAGTAGAAGTTATATTGTATTATACAATATGCAGAATATATGTATTCCTAATTAGCATCCAACATCAATTCCGAATTGTGGACATACTTTCGGTCGCAAACTATCGGTTGACAAAATATATTATATATTTTATAAAAGGTCGGCGCTCCGAAGTACACACGAGAGTCGAGAGTTGCGTTTAAAAATGGTTACAAGACCATATCCACAGTCCGTAAGTTGGGGTCATAAATTTAACTTTAATATACTAAGGTGGTGGATTTTGAAGGTTTGACGTAAGCCGTACATATCGTTTTGTTGTTATTTATCTATTGTACGTGAGTACTTGTTGTATTAGTTTTGTTACATACTTTATTATGCTAAATTTTAATATTTTTCTTGTTGTGGCTTTGGAATGGATCCAATATTTGTTTCACATAAACTATATGCATCCACACGCACAACTATTTCATTTCTGTTTGGTGTCAAATAGTTTGTTATACAACACTTAAAAATCTTTTGGATTTTTCAATTGTTGTTATTGCAACCTGTTTCTCCCCTTGTTCGGTCCTTTTGGGTATTTTTTTACTACGAATTCTTTGTTATTTTGCCAAATTTTTGAAGATAAAATTGAATTTTTTTTTTAATCCACACTTTTCATATCTTTTACAATAAAGCAGCAGAAAAACGTATGTATGTATAATATATGAATAGATAAATGCACAAAGAAAAATATTTTTATTCTAACTCTTATTGTTAATAGTGTTGCTTGTTCAGTTGTAGTTGTTAGTGTTATTGATAAAACCGCAGAAGTTGTGTCGCTTGTCTTGTTTGGTGTAAAATGACATATTTCGTTTGGCGTCAAATTTCCACTTGGAGTGTGTTCTATTCTCTTTACATTCAATTCTTTGTTTTTATACCCATTATACTTAGCGGGTATTCTAAGTTTGACATTCTGTATACAACCACCAGCAAGAACGCTTCAGAGTCCTTGCATTCTGATTAGCATCAAAATGAAAATTAATTTAATCATGTCTATATATCCCCTTCTGAAACGTTCATGGTTGCAAAATTTGCAATGTTGGGCTTAAATTTGATACATAGGTTTTTTGATTATGCAGCCATTGAAAAGAAGCAAAACCGCGTGACAGCTACACCCACAATTGGCGACATTTACTTTAAGCGCACAAGTAAAGTTTCAAAGTCCAAATTCAGTATGTGAGTTTATTTATAAGTAGCATATTCATCGATTCACTTTAGTGCAGAATTCAACCACTGAGGTGAAAAGTTATATATTTTAATAGTCGTTTGCAAGCAAGAAAACTAAATTTGGTTTAAGCGATATATTACATACTCTTCACATCTATAAATTATGTATTATTTATTAGCTGGCAAGTCATCTTTTACGTTGAGTATGGTTTTTTGTAAATTGTGGGCGTATTCATTACCCTACCCCGCCCATATTTGGCATCTCGATGGATAAAGTAATTCTAAATATGTATTCCCAAGTTTAACGTTATATTTAAATTTTTATGATGTAGGCATAGCTCTTGGCCGTGTCAACAACAGACAGACACACAGGTAGACTCAGTTTTTGATTCTCATATATACTCTTTGTAGGATCTCTGACGCTTCCTTCTTGGTGACTCAATCATAGAAACTTCTTAATTTTGTATTAATATACAGAAATTGCCAATTTTCAATAATTTCTTTAAAGGAGTAATTCAAAATTCTCTATCAAAAAATGTATCAAAATGAAATAGGGAGCCATGCCCATCAACAACATTAATATGTGAAGATGTGAAGGGTATCCAACATTTCGCATAAGCTTAATACAGTTTTTCTCCTTTTCTATTATTACCTATATAATATTTGTTCCTTTTTAACATATGTTTTGTGTACAGTAGTGAGTCTGCCATAGGCGTCTTAAATTATTAATTTAATCATTTTGATTTACTTCGAACAGCCTTCATTCAGTTATAAGCATTATATTATTTTATTATTGGGGGTAAAATATTGGACCAGTGTCATCATTATACCATTTGTAATCTGAGAATTACTCGTAAAGAGAGATAAATGGACGATTCCTACCATTTTCAAGCTATTTTCACAAGTGTTAAATGTTATTTCGTATGGATCAGTAGATTTCGAAGAGATAATTAAAAACAAGTAAAAGTTTAGTCGGTCAAGCCGGACCATTTAAATTATGGCTCGTCATTAGGCCAATTCTAGTTCTTTTAGCGAATTTCATCGAAATATCTCAAAAAATGCAACGTATAGCTTGCGCACAAATATACATGGACATACCGATGGGCAGACGGAAAGACATATAATTACAAATATTCGCACAAACTTAATGTACCCTTTGCCACAAGTGGTGCAGGGCACTACTATTACCTATTATCCCCTTGGCACTTTTGTATATAGCAACAATGGACGTGCTGTGTGAAATTTTCGATAGTAGACTACATAGTTAAAAAAAATTATTTCGCCAGGCCATATTTAATCACCCTTTTGCCAAACTACTTGAATGGGTGTCTATATTAAGCTATAAATCAACGAACAGAGGAAAACATCTGCCTTGAGGAGGTTAAGAGTATTAAAGTGGCTAAATCGATTGTAGGTGGACTCCTTAATTGCCTCATAATAGGGTATTCTTCTGATTAAATATATAAAGTTGTGCACATTTACGAAAACAACAATTTTATGTTCAACATATAGAGAGTGATGTTGATTGCTGATGTTTGTGCGTTTTCTGTATGAGTAAGTAAAACCATTTACGAGTATAAATGAGTGGACATGTTTTATGGCTTTAAGTTCAGTTATTCTTAAGAGAGAGTGCAAGGGTTAAGGAATATATATTGCGCAATTATATGGAAATATATACCTTGTGTAGTAGGAACCTGCTGTTTATCTAATAACTTACTTCCGTGCATATACATAGACGCACTCACTGTCAAGTATTGTTGTGTGCTTGCCTTGGCGGTTTCTTAGTCCTGGCCATTTGTTATCATAAGTGTGGAACTTTCTGCTGTTATTGATGACTTATTTTCTTGTACAATTTTTTTCTAACACATCGACGTCTACACATCTGTCAACGTCAGTGGCTTACTAGTTTTCCGTGAAGCATGCCTTTTTTCTTTAGTTAGTCCACATAATAATTAATTGCGTGAATGGCTGCCCCACTAGATGCCTGCTTCTCCTTCATATTGAAAAATAGAGTTTTTCCTTTTAACGTTTAGGTTGTTGCTTGTGTTTTACTTGACTAGATGTTCGTTCATAAAGTGCTAGTTGGTTACCAAGGTACCGCCACAGAACTTATATGATTTACTCTCTGAGAGATTTTCTGGCAAATTGAAATAAATTAAAGTTAAATGTGTGTAGAGTGTAAGAGAGATATAAATTTGAAGCAAAATATTGTAAAGTTTTGAAAAAATTGAATTGCTTTTGATTGGAAGGACCTTTTCAAGCAGTGGTTCTGTTTCTGGCAATGCTTTGTTGTTTTCACTCTTCGTTACATTTGGGTCTGTCTTATCTCGTTTGTCTTGTCAAACCAAATGTTATGGTTTGTTGGTTTAGGACAATTACATGGAAGGACCGACAAATTAAGTGGGTGGAGCTCTGTAATAAGAGCTGAGTATGTCCTAAAAGGTTTGTGTAAAATAATAAAAGTACTTTTTCCTTTTTTCCGCAATTTTACTTTATGCACCTTGCGGGTTTCACAAAAGTGAGTGGAGGTTGCATCCAACCTTACGTTTGTTAAACATCTCTATTAGAATAATAGAAAATGTTTCTTAACTTGGAAAACAACAAACATATGTTAACGTTACGTATTTGAATTAAATTACAATACGTAGCTCAAATTTGAAGCGTTATTCCTGTGTAACAAAACCACTTCAACAATTACAGACGAATCAAATGTCAGTTTATGGTATTGGTCATGTGTGATGTGATGTGTGCTGTGAAATTAGTCCGTTCTCTGGTCTGTATTTTAGCGTTGATGTGATTTCCCCATTGCTATACGGACAACAGTAATTGAGTTACCTTTGACTACGTTTTACCCCGAGCGAGCTACATCAATTGAGATAATTGTTACAATTTATATTTAATGTGTGTGTGATTGGAAAAAAAATACCTCTTTTACACTTTAATTATACAGATTGGCCCAGAATGAAAACCTGAATCGATTAAGCAAGTCCATCCGTCCGTTTGTTGTCTGTTCGGGTGCGAGGTCTTGTCATCGATATTTCGATTTTGTATAAGAACATTGTTCTGCTTAACCCATGAACCTTAATTAAAAGACATGCATCTTTTAAGCATTAGAATCAAAGTCTTAATTAAAGTCAATATAAAATAATTCAGGAATCAATTTAGTTAAATCAATGAATATAATTCCTTGGAGGTAGAATCAAAAGATTCGAAATGAAATGTATTGAAACATTTTTAATAGAAAAATTTATAAATGATTTCTTAAAATACAATAATTTAATATATTTGTGGTTAAAGAGGATAACGATAGTAACAGTAAAGTGGAAAAGTTAAATATCAATCTCCTGGAGATAAATATAATTCTTTTTTAATTTCTTTAAAAATTAAATAAACGTCTAAGTGGGGACAGTCAAAGGAGCTAGCAGAAAACAGCTGTAAATCTCTGCATATATTGTGTTTGATGATGGCACTTAATCTAGAAAAAAAAACTAGATACATTCAACATAAATATATTGTTGGAATCACTATACGTGCTTGAATGGGTAACATGGGTAACAGCTGAACAAAAACTCAATAAATAATAATTTTTAACATTTATCATGAGTTATATGATGAACTTTGAAATGAAATGAAATTAAGTCAAACATTTTTATACCTCCCACATAAGCGGGCGGATGCATAGTAACTCATGAAGTTTGCAATACCTACAAGGAGGTTTTAGAAACGTCATAAAGTATTCATAGACGTGTTCATTATCGAAACGCTCAAGGTCGCATAAATTTGAGACATCGAGCTGAAGACACTTGTTAGAAGCATTCATAGTTCCTGTAGGTGCTTTTCTAATTAAACCTGCACGCAAAACTGCAACTATATAGAGAATTTATTATATATATTTTCTTATAATATATATATGCTGAGATAATTAAAAAAATGATCACGAACAGACACATCTACGGTTATTAAAAAACTCTTTGGTGTAGTATATACGTTAATAGTCATTAAAAGGACGAGCAATTGTGCATTACAACTTCAACTTCTCCAATTTCACTTCATTTTATGTTGTTTTGTGCCTGTTTTAAAAATCCTGAGAGTATTTTAAATGAAGTTAGTCTTTCTGTAATAATTTTAATGTTTTCCGTTCTGCTGCCCTTAACATAATACATTTACGTTTATAAAGCTCTTTAAAAAAAATAAAATAAAAGAATAGCTAAAAGTGTAGTGTGCTAATTTTTGTACCCTCCACATAAGATGGGAACAAACTAAGTTTATCGTGCCATTTGCAACATCTACTAGGAGGTGTCAAAAACCGTACAAAGTCTATCTAGATGTGTCTGTCTGTAAATCCGTCTTTAGTTGGCACTGTCACGATCGCAAATTTTGGGATATTATGTTGTAATTTTTTACAGGTACGCAGATCATCTCAAATGGGACAAAATCGTTCAAGAACCATGCTAACAATCAATAAAAGTCTATACATATGCCACAAAAATTGACTTATGAAGTTGGCATTTGGTAAACAGGTTTATAATTGCCCCATTCATTGATGTAAAAATGGGCATGGTCAGACCAGCCCACATAAAAAAAAGACTTGGAAGTTGATGTGTAATAAATACACTATTAGATGGCGTAATCATGCAGCTGCGACGCCTACCGTTTATCTGTAGATGTGGAGGGTGTTTAAGATTTGTTTTAAGTCTAATTTAGCTGTTTCCTTGTTTTATATTGTACTATAGTTAAGTAAAGCAATACCTTTTCGTTTTTAGTTCCGAATAAAGAACAAAAACATAGTAAGAGCGAAAGGACAAATGTACGTTGCGTTCAACTCTAAAAAAGGAACTGTTATGGGTGTAGGAGTAGTAGTGGTAGTGGTAGCTGTATTTGTTGTTCATTATTTATCTCCCCAACCAGAGGTACATTAATGTTTACACACTTTTCTCCAAATAATAAAAGAATCAGACATTTTCACGACATTAACTGCAGACGATTTAAAGCGAATAGAAAATACTCGATGTTGGGTTAAGTTAAAGCTTATTATTTTGACACATTACCGATCTATAAATGAAAATTTATTACATATACAATACAATATCAACGGAAGGAAAGCAAACAAAAACATATGCTGTATATGTAACAATTTTTCAATGCTATGGTTAAATAATTACATGTAATTTCCTTTAAGGCATTTTATGAACTCTCTTTAACTGGGGAATAAACTTAAACTTAACATGTCTCATTACATTGTTTAATTTGAATGCCAAATATAATATAAAACGACAGTGAGTGCTATTGTATGACCACTTTACATTGCTTTCGTTTTGCCTTTTAGTGTTTTATAATGCTTAATATTGTTGTAAAACAAAGAACGAAAAAATGAGAAATTTTGAGAAAAAAGTACAATACACAAGTAAAGTAACTGTATAGGGCATAGGCCACATCTTGGTTACCCTTTGCATTTATATTCAGCCTGAGGGCTATGGATGTATTGTATTTCAAATCGGAGAGCTAGTACTCCTCCATTTCAAATAAAAAACTACCTACAATGCTTTGATTAAATTTCATTGCATTACTTTGTAGAGAACCCGATATTTCCTTTTCATATTTGCAAACGGAATGATAAATTTAGTGTACTCCTTCCTTAAGTGGGGCTGGCCGGTATGCGGCCGCTAGCGCTCCAACATATGCGTTATATTTTACCTCAAAGATCGAATTCTATGCACTTTACGATTTCCCTTAAACCTTCTCCAAGTTAATGTTAATATAATAAGAAACTTAGTACACCCCCGAATATAATGCGACGGGTATAAAAACCTAGCTTTTCTCTACTTTACTTTTTATTCCGTCCTCGCTGAGTCGTTTTAATTGCACTTTGTTCCTTTTATATGAATGCTCCCTTGTGTTAAATTTTGTTCCGTGGTGCATTAAATGCGGAGGTGTTAACAGTTACTTTAGTCAGTTGGCTGCTGCAAACTCTTTTTCGTTGTTATCTATTTATTTATATGTTATATATACACTCAAATACAATTTATACATAGGACCATTACTTTTCTTTTTATCTATACATACGCAGTATATAATTTTTGTATTCATATGCCCTTCCCAAGAGATGAAAAATATACTACGTTTGTCATTCACTTGGCAACAATCAGAAGGAAGCGGCTGAGACTTTATAAACTATATATAATTACATCAAAATTTGACTCCTATTCAAATTGGCCAAAATAGGTAGAAAGGTGCGTCCACAATTGACAAAAAACAAAAAACTCTCACGATTTTAAAAACGTAGCTGCAAAGTTGAAAGTGAGTCTTTTGCATTAGGTATCTGCACGTCAATAGCTTATGTATAGATGAACAGGGTATTTGCAATTTGATCTAAGCTAAATTTCGTTTATTTTTATGTTTAATGTCACATGCAGACGGTAAGCGAAATGTTACACTTTGGCTACATTAAGTGGCACACGTGTGCAGTGTGAGTGTTTAAGCTTCGTGCACTTAGGCATTTAAACATGTTCAGTCGCACCGTTATATATAGTTGGCTTATTTGTTAACTGATGCAAAAGTTCACTAAATAACGAAAGCAAGCAAGATTAATAGAAAAGTAATCTTACCAAAATTACTTTTCAGATTTTAAGATAACTCAATTACCATGAAATATAAAAATTAATATTTATTATATATCTCCGCCGCCTTTAGAAATGCTTGCTTTATGTAAAAAAAAAACACCCAAAAACATGATCAGAGACCATATGTATTAATTAGCTCCATGGTCGCCTGTGGTATACATGGTCTCTGAAGCAAATTTGAAATATCCTATGTAGGTCTTTGGTCTGTTGCAAAAGAGAACGCCAAGCGCTTCAATCTTGGGCGCGTCTTCTCCAGTTTTATACACCAAGTGTTTGCAAGGCATCAAACACTTCGGACTGCCTCTTGCGCCACGTCATGGATTTACTCGTATCTTACTGGACGTACCCAACGTCTCTTATTCAATAATGTACTCTCCAAAGAAATTGAAGTTCACTCTGGTGTGCCGCAGGGTAGCCATCTTGGTCCCCTTCTATTTTTACTGTTTATAAACGATCTGCCTAGTGTTATTCTACATTGTCCTGTATATATAGTTACAAGTCTGTGCGGGGTCAAGTTTTTATGCAGGATGACATTAACCGGTTCGTTAAGTGGTGTTCCAACAATTTAACGTCCTTGAATGTCAAAAAGTGTAAGCATATGACCTTCTGTCGTAGGGAGGTGATAAATACAAACTACATAATTAATAATGTCCCAATTGAAAGGGTATCATCCATTAATGATCTCGGCGTGCTACTGGACAGTAAACTAACTTTTAATGCGTATATTAATACAACATGTAATAAAGCCAACAGAACTTTAGGCTTTATTAAGAGATGGTCGAAGGAGTTTCAAGACCCCTATACAACCAAACTTCTTTTTACCTCTTTAGTAAGGCCTATTTTAGAATACTGCTCTGTAATTTGGGATCCGCAATATGAAGTGTATACCAACCAGATTGAATCTATACAAAAACAGTTTTTACTTTTTTGTCTTCGTGGTCTGCCATGGAGTCCTAACCTGAGGCTGCCCTCATACACAAGTCGTCTTGCTTTGATAAAACTTCCTACTCTCAAAAGCAGAAGGACAATGTTGAACGTGTGTTTTATAATAAGTTCTTAATAACTGTATTGATTCGGCGTTTTTATTGTCTAGCATTAATATCAATGTACCTCGGACGTGCTTCTAGATATTTTCGGTTTCTTTGCATAAATTATTACAAAAATAACTATAGCAATAATAACCCGTTACGACGGTTATGCAAGACCTATAATGACAACTATCATTTAATCGATCTGTGTGAAAATGCTGATATAATTAAAATTAAATTAATAAAACATTTAAGCTCTGTCTAACTTGTACTTTCATCAGCTGAACCATGATTGTGTACCTGATTAATCATTTCGGTTGCGGCGTCCGTGTCGCGATCTGCAATCTATCGCAGATCTATCCAATCCCGTTTATAGGATTGGATAGTCGTTCGTTCGATCCGGAATGGCGATGATGATACTGACACAAAAAATATTAACACACAATTTACTTAACCGATCTGAGCCATTAAGTAAGTCCTTTCCGTGCTCTCTCGAACACCATCCTACGTGGAGCATTTTCATTTATACGGCCGAGATGACCTAGTCATAGCAAACGTTGATAGGTTGGTATTCGAATGGATTAAAAGAAGCTGGTTATTAAATTTTTTTAAAGAGTTACCTTATCTTACTTAATTGGAGGCGATTCTAAGTACCTTATAAGAGTGCCTCTCGAGGTTTGTTCATTTTTTTTACCTATATAATATCTCGTTATAACACGATGTAACTTTTGTCAGAAACACTCTGCTTCTAAGAGGAACGCCTTCGAACTTACAATAGAGAACAAATTTTAATCCATTATAATCGATATTTCTGCTAAATATTTTGAAAAAATATTATATCGATGAAATGGTAAAACTTTTTTATATATATATAAGATTAAAGATTAAATTCTGTGGACTTAAAGAAATAAATAAATAAATAAAATGAGTGGACTAGAATATCCCCTCGGTGTCCGATTAGAAGTTAAAGTCTGGTTAAACCATACAAGATGAAACCGATATATAAGAATTTATGGGCGTGAAAGATTTTTTCGCCCCCTTCTAGTTGCTGCAAACATATGACAAACTCAGAACACCCCCTTCTGTAATATAAAGGGTACAAAAATATGTCACCGTACGATTTTAGTGAAAGCAATAAATTTACAAATATAACATTTATATGGCGAACTTTGTCAATAGATGTAAAGCTAAACTCTTCGAAAGCATTATTTCGTTATATAAGCCTAACAATAAAATATAGGCTGCCTAATCAAATAGTTAGTCAAACAAGCAGCCACATGTTATCTATTACAGAAAAAATCATTCCCTTAGTGTGGCAGCAATGTGAGAATGATATGGCTTAGTGGTGAGGGCCAAGCATTAAATCATTGAATTGAAATATTTCGCTATAAAATGTTAAGTGAAGAACAGAAGCAGGCAAATAGAGAAATCATAATAGGAACGAAAAGGACACTTCACGTTTCAGTGTTGTCTGATAGAATAAAAGACAGAGAGAGAGCGGGGCAATGAGCTAGATAAATAAAAACTACAATCACTAAGAGTTCAATTGAGAATTGGTAAAGTAAATTATATATTCACATGTACAATAGGGAGAGAACGAGTGCATACAGGCGAATAATGAATAGAATGAGTAACCACAGCAATGCCTGTATAATCGTGCCAAAAACCGAATCAACCAAAATCAGACCATCACAATGGAATATAAAACTAAGCAAATATTGATATGCGTTGTAGCTTTTATAGACGTTTTTATACTCTGCACAAGATGGTGGGATGTATACTAAATTTGTTACTCGGCTCTCTCTACTTACTCTCAACTAAAATTATTGCACAATTGGCCCCATGGTCGCGGTGCAACGAAGCCTATTATTATAAAAACAAAAGATTAATCGAATGTCCATGACACATGCATAAGGCCATCTCTGATACAAGGACGTGATTGTTGTCATCTAATACCCATAAATGACGAGGGCGTTCAAGATTTCATCCAAGCAAATAACAGTTCATATTATGGTTAAAATGAAGCTAATATAAAAATATTTGAAACTAACGCTTAGATAGAAAAGACTGGGCGAACTCAAGGTAAATTATGAAGAATATTTTCACTGAAGTTGTATAAAGTTTCAACTTTTATTCAGTACGCAAATATATGTAAGTTTACTACGGATGTGTGCATGCACAGATTAAGTCCATTTTCGCCACACCTTTGAATATATGGTTTAGCTTAATTTTTATTTGTAATTCATCTTCTAAGAGTAGCAAAAGTAAAAAAATTCAGAAATATTTTTTTAAATTCAATTATATGCAACTATCAACAAAGAAACAATGGGCATGGGCGTTTTAAATTAAATCTTCGTTTCTTTTTTCTTTAAAAAGCGATTTTCTGAAGAGCAACAGAACGCAGCACCAACACATTTTTTTCTGCGAAAAATGCCTCTTTCTCAGCTACAGATTAAACTTTTAAAAACCTATCCTTCAACCGATTTTGTCCATTTCTATACTAACCATCAAATTTGCATCAAAATATTACCTTTTGTGACCGGGAATACCACAAATGGATAATTCGACCAAGCTCAGCATACGATTTTTACATAAAAACATTGTAACGTGATGAGCATGACCCCCACCAAATGGTCAAGATGATGGAAGTAAAAATATAAATTAATTTACCTATATATAACTCATAAAAGTGTAACAACTGACGCTGCGAAAGTGGCGGCATGACATTTACCAGGTTATGGTGTCACACTTAAAATATGCAGCATAACTTTATTTAGAACATTAAACGCTTTTGAGCGAAAAGGCTCTACATAGCAGGTGAACTTTTTTCTTTACTTTCTTTTCGTGACATGAAAAAGTTTATGAATATTTCTCGGTAACACACATCAGTACAACTTAAGTCTGTTGTATTAGTAAGGACAATTGTTTTTGGGAAGTTGCGCTACAAATGAACCGTTTCTTAATTCCTGAATACACGCCTAATGCAAATAAATAAATATACATACGAAACTACAAAAGATTGGAGAAAGTAACAAAGTCATAAATCGCAAGGTGGTGGATTCCAAATATCATGGAGGTTGGACCTGATTATTTTTGAGCGACTAAGTGATTTTAAAAATTAATTTAATATTTTGATGTACTATATACCGCTTCCTTTTGTAACAGTAAGTCGAAATCAGCGATTTATTTGTTCTTCATAACGTTTTTTTTTAATTACTACCATGAAAAGCATTCATTAACTTCGCACAATAGAACTTAAAGTCGTTTGAAAACATTTTCGAAATCCAAGTTTCTTGATGTGCAACTTCCCATTTAATGTTGGTATGTTGGTGACAAACAGAAGTTATGTAAAAGGAATAAATGTAAAATTTTAATTAAAAGCAATTAAAGTTGTACACACAACTCGTAATCCTCAAAAAGGACGACTAGAATATTTCTTCGTCTTACAATATTGACAAGTTGTTGGAAAAAACGAAAAACGAACTAAAAATTGATTGAATAAATAACTCTGAACTATTTTCAGGTTTTAAGCTACAATTTTCAAGACTGTAGCAAAACCCAACAAGAGCTAAGAGGACGGAGGAGCTGTACACTATACAAAGAAACTTTAATGAATCTTAACGCAGAAAATTTGGAAACTATTCAGTAGCTTGTTTGAATAGAATTTTATGGAAAAGTTTTTAAGTAAATAATAATTTCATTGTGTAGACAATTCGTTTCAATATGTTACACATATAGAATCATACGTACAAAATATGCCCTAGAGAAAAAAAAAAGCATAGAAAAAGAGGTAAACAGATATGGTGCTTGGGTTGGGGGGAGGGGAAATGCTTGCAATTTCCATAAACCGAAAAAGCCAGGAAGCAAGCATGCAACCAGCCTATGGCAATACTAATAACTACAACTCTTAGTATTCGCTAGAGTGGGTAAATTGTGCTGATGGTGCTGTTGCTGGTACGATACAAGTGACTATGTGGCAGCAGCAGGCAGAAGGCGCAGCAACCGAAATAGTTGTGGCATACAATTTCACTATTATTTACTTTGCCAAAGAGGACGAAAACTTTCTTGAGCTCTTTTGTAATTTAAGTAACACAATTTTATGCACAACTTTTACATTATATACATACATACATTCGTACAATATATCATATCCTGGTATGAAGGCAAAAACAAAAGTGTAGATACACTTTTTGTTTTTGAGGGAAAAATGAGCAAAAAGTGAAAACGAATATTAACATAACTTATCAGAAAAAATATGGCAACTAAATCACATTAAGTTGCTACTCACACAAAATGAAGGGCATGCCAGATAATGATTAACTAAATATGACCCCTAATTAAATATGGGGTAGACCTTAATGGATTGTAATTTACATATAAGCTTAAGTATTAAAACTCAAGCACTTACTAGTTTTACAGAGAGGGGCACCCGTTCAACTTTACTGCATGGTTGTAGTAGCACCGTACCGTACCGCATGTGTATTTATTCTGAAGTGAATTTTACACTACCACCTGAAATGTTGTTTCTTGTCTTTTCTCTCCCTTTTACATTTTTGCCATAACGTGATATATATCTTGAGTTGAAATTGTGAGGACGAGGAGAAATACAATTTACAATATTTTAAAAACATATAATGATAAAGTTTGCATGAATAATTTACATAAAAATAAAATATATACGCATGTATATATATGAATAATACAACAGTTGAATAGGGCGCACAAAGGCATTCATTGTTGCAGTTTCACGCATAGACACGTAATTTATTACTCCAAGTACATTGACGATAATGATGATGCTCTCAAGTTAGTCCGTATGAAACTGAAATAGTAAGAGTAAAAGAACTATGCTGTTATGTACGGAGAGTGGGTATATATATATATTATATTAAATAAACCCTCTTGACGAGTAAATGTGAAGATAAAAAATTATGACTTAAATCGAGAAGGGAATAATGAATAAGCAAGTAAGCTAAATAAAATGCAGCTTATGTCCAGCGGAGCATAGAGGTAGTGGGGCGGCCTAAAAATTCAGACATTTTTATGAAAAATTTGTTGTAATTTTATGCCACGCCCTCCAGTAAACTCTTAGTCCATGTATTGCTTAAACTCACCACTATGGGTTTATGCGTGGGCTGTGACTGTGCGTTATGTTCTCTTTTTATTAGCAGGCACGTGCAATAATTTATTTTAGCTGTACCTCCATGCAGCACCTAGGAGTATTTTAACATAACCTGTTACATAACCTAAATTTTACGATAAACACATGGACATCGATTCAGATTTTCTTGGTTCAAAAACATTTGTACATTATAGGGGCCTTGACGCCTTCTTGCAAATGGAAAACATTTTAATTACATCCTCGATTATTGTGTTGAGAACACAACAAAGTATGAATATTAACATTTATAAATTATTTGCGATATCATGAGTCCGTGTATTCGTATGTGAATACCATAAATAATCGACTAAAGCATCGGCGACGTAGTAGTAGTCGTTGTAGTTTATCGATTTGCATTGTTTTACACGTCATATCAATGGTCGGATTTTTGAACCAAAAAGGTCTTCTCTGCAAACTATGGGCGCGTTTTCCAATTTTCAGCAGATCATTCGATAGAGTACATAGCGGTGTTGCTGTTTTGCCAATTTTGAATTTCAACGCAAGCATAGGGACCTTCAGAAATCGTTAAACCTATTAAGATTTTCCTGCAGTGATTGCTAACGATATAACAAAATGTGTCTTTCCCTATTATAATGTGAAGGGTGTAAAAACCATCAGAAATGAAATATTATGATTAAATACAAGTTTACCAAAAATACCAGAAATAAGCTAAGATTACTTCCTGTAATCAGTAATAGAATAGAATGCAATGTAGCCCATAACATTGTAGAAGGAAAGAAATCTGTAAATTTTGGTTGGCGTCGTTCCTTTGAACAACTTTGCTCAAAAATGTGTCGAACTAAGAACATTATAAAAATGTTTAAGAACGAACAAATTTTATGTATTTGTAATTGTGTTGTATTTTATTAAATAGTTTTTTATAAGAGGAAATAATCTTCATGATTATAGTTAAGTAGGGGTAATGTTGCAACAAAAGTTTTCTGAGCAAAAGTTGCAATGATGTCAATGGTTAAAAAACAATTTATTATACCATCCACATAAAGAGGGGGTATACTAAGTTTGTCATTTAATTTGCAATACTCACAAGGAGAATGCTCCATAATATATATATTCTTGATAATAAATTGGGCTAAATCATAAGCATTATGGTCCGAAGGATATGAATATTACATAAACTCTTCAATTTTTATACCTAAGTTTGATCTTCAATTCTTCCATTTGAAACGCGCAGAAGGAGACCCCACAAAGTATATATATTCTAGATCAGCGTCGAAAAATGAGTCGATCTAGATATCTATGTCCGTATGTTCGTGTGTCTGTCATTCTCTGAGCTGAAATTTTGTACAGCCACTTTTAGTTTTTGCATGCAGATCTCTATTTAAAATAATCAAAAACGGTTGAGAGCCACGCCCACAATCGACAAAAATCGTTATATCTACCACAAACATTGAAATTTAGTTCACATCTTTATCGTTGTTCCATCCATCAATGTGCCAAAAATGGGCATGGTCGGATAACAGACACACAATTTACAAAAAACCATATTTACCATAAAACTAGACTTGCAAGCTGATACTATTAGAAGGCGCAATATATATAAGTACCGCCGTTGTGGATGTGGAGGGTATTTAGGATTTGGTCTCTAAGCCTCTCTTACTTGTTGAAGTTAGAGAAAAGAAATAAAATAAATAAAAATGTCCTACTCGGTCAAATCCGGCCATTATTATATGGGAAGGGGTTGTAAAAAAGGCTTGTTTCGGTCCATTCTTCTTTGGATTAATACATGTCTTATAATAAATTTAATCGAAATATCTCAAAAAATGCAACCTGTTGCTTGTACACAAATTTACATGGACAGATAGACGGACATGGTTATATAGATTCAGATTTTGACTTTAGTTTTGATTGAGGTGAGTGTGAAATTTGCCGTTTAGAACTTACAAACATCTGCACAAACTTAACGTACTCTTTGCCACAAGTGTGGTGCAAAACTAACTAATAAAATATTTTGCCCAATTCAAATATCTGCCTTGAGAAACTAAAAATGTACCTATGTATATAGTCTCTGAGTGTTGCAAATGTTAAAAAATCTTAGTGTACGTCCATATTAAGTGGTGGGCATAAAAAAAAAAAGGGGAGTGCAGAATTTTTCCAGCATAACCACTGAGACATATACAAAGTGTTGTAAATCATGATCGAATAATTTGTAAAAGTAATCATGTTGATTTATTGAATTATATGTATGGACATGTATATATGTACATTGATTGAAGTCCCTGTTTGTTTGTATGTTTGTGTTTATATTATGTACAGTCAATAAAAGTTGCAACATTACAAATCAATACTTGTGATATAATCTCCAGTGAGAGCTACACACTAACAAAGTAGACCATCAGCCGCACTCTTGGGCAGCAATACCCCATAAAAATATTGCATAATGACAATAAAAATTCATGTGAAACTCCTTTCAGTTGTAAATAAACTCTTTTTACCCTGCAAAATAGCTACCCTTTGAGGGACTGTATGAGAATGAGTGTAGTGTGTATATGTTTATGTATAGGAGTGTTTGACCGCTTGCTTTCTGCTGTATTTGAATGTTTTTTGCTTTTTTGTGTGCTTAATACAGAATGAATATGTAAATACACATATGCTTCATACGGCCGAACACACATTCACATATTTTAAATGTATAAATGAAGATAAAATTAAGTGATGATATGTATGCACTGTACTGCACGAGAATATGCTGCCGCTGCGTTGCGCATATATGCATGCACTTTTCGATGTTTATTAATTTTATGGCGATGATGATTATTATAAATAAAAATGTATATGTACTATATCCGTATGCATATGTGTGCTTACGAGTGAGATGGGTTGCTTAATCTTCAACTTTTTTTTTACGTGTAGAGTTAAAGCCAATTTTTGCTCCATAATTATTACCCATGATTTAACTGAATTGCTTTCTTTTCCACCAACATACAATATTGGTATTGTGATAATTCCACGTTGCACAGCCCATTATATTAACTAAACTCTTTGTACTTACTTACCAGGTACTGAAACGTTTTTTTTTTTTTTTTACTAATGTGACTTAATTTTTGATCTAGTTAGGCATTCGAACCAACACATTCACAGTACAACAAGACTATTGGTTACGGAAAGCACAGCAGTATGAAAGCATTGGTACAGTTCTATTAATAGGCGAAGAGTGAGTACAGAAGTTCTTAATTGTTTATGCATGTCACGTAAAATTTATTGATATAGTTGATAGAGCAGAGTAGACAAGTCGGAAAGTTTACTCCACTGGTACATTCGTTAACTTTCTGTCAAATTTCAAATCTAAAATAAGAAGAAGAAAAAAAAATAAGAAAAATTTGTTGGCCTTAATTTATGGTATCGGTGGTTACACTGTTGATAAAACTTTTTTGGGCGAACAAGCAGCAGTTTCTTCCATAAAAACATGAAAAACATTTACAGAGAAAACATAAGAAAACAAGGTATTTTATTACGCAAAGACCGAAATATTAATTTTAAAATGAATAATTCCTGGAGATGCATACAAAATATAAAATAGTTTGCAATTATCTGTAAAATGTCAATTTCTCGATCGATTTGGAGTAAGGGTGCCTCTTTAAAGATACTTGAGAAAAAGGTTCTCACCTAAAAGCTAAGGCTTAACCAGTGAAAATATTATAGTTGATTAAGTTCGACCATTTAAACCCCTGCACCACTTGATTGCTTATTAAGAATTGCAATTTTTTAACCTTTAAGACTTTAATTATAAGAGAACTTTATATGAGGAGGAGTTTTAAAAATAGTGCGATTCGGACCATTTTCGATAAAATTCCATTTTTAGCTAAAACATATCTTCATATAAATTTCATTGAAATATCTCATTAAATGCGCCCTATAGTTTGAACACAAATTTACATGGACAGACAGGCGGACATCGGATCGGTGGCTGAAAGCATATGCCGTTTAGGAGTTACAAATATTCGGTCGAACTTAATAAACTCTTTGCCATAAGTAAAGTAGGGTAAAAACTCTGCTGTCATGCAAATACCGCGATACATAGACAGGTTGTGGTTATGATAGGGTGCAGATTTTAGAACCAACTCTCTAACAACATCTTTTACTCTCTATCTTATATTGTGTACTTCGGAGAGTTGAGTCCCTTTATTATTGTCTGTTTATTAATAATCGCATTAGACTTATCTTTCAATGTAGGTGAAATTTCCTTGAACTGATAAGCTTTCTATCTATCTTGGCGATATGATAAATCGTTATAAAAAGCCGAAGACTGAGTCACATACTCTCTGTACTGTGCTTTGTTACTTGGCCACATAATTATTTAATCTACAATAGTGAGCGTCAGTGCTGTGGTGAACGTTTAACTCAAAGTGTTGAATATATCTTTAACAATATTTCAGTCGCAAAACAATTAATAATGGGTGAGAATATGTGTCGATTGCAATAATATATGATAAATAATCATTTTTCGTTGTTGTGTACATTTCTTACTATGATGAAATTATCCCTCAATGTTGTTGCTTATTTTTTCTTTTAGAAGCTATATGGATTCCTTCTAGCCAAGGTGGTGGTCCTTTGCCACCCTTGGCTGTTCAGGGTGGACATGATATTGACGGATCTGTACTATATGTGGGGCGGGCCTTTCATGAAGGCGACTTTATACCAGCTAAGGTATTACCTTTTAAAAGCGTAGCTTTCGTTTCATGGGGTGGCACCGAGCATATGAAGCATCATTATGAAATGTTGACGGGAAACAATTACCAATGGATACCCAGTGTAGGCGGCCAAGTGCCACCATACGCCGTCTCAGGTGGTAAAACGAATTCGGGGGAGATTCTATATGTGGGCCGCGGTCATCATGCAGGCAGTTTATGTATTGGCAAGGTGCATCCATCACATGGCTGTTTGTATATACCATTCGGTGGACAAGAAGTACGTTTGGATAATTATGAAGTTCTGGTACAACAACCAATGGTTGGTCATACTTGGATGCCAACCAGTCCGCACCACGTTCCACCAGAGGCTGTAATTGCTGGTCATGATTCGGATGGTGCCATTATCTATGTAGGCAGAGCTATGCATGACGGTGAATGGTTACCGGCAAAATTTTTACCCAGCAAAGGTTGTGCTTACGTGGCGTACAAAGGATTTGAACATATGAAAAGTCAATGTGAAGTGTTGTGCGGTCACGGTTATAGTTGGTATACATCTCCACACCATGGAGTGATGTCACCACATGCAGTGTCATCAGGTCACGCGCGAACTGGACTGCCCATGTACATAGGTCGAGGCCATTATCAGGGCAGTTTAATGCCGGGCGTAATTGCTGCAAACGGTACCTGCCTGTACATACCTTATGGGGGCCAGGAAATATGCGTTAATCAATTTGAGACCCTAGTGAAATATTAAAACTTTTACGTTACTTTTTGCAATAAACAAAATGAAATTTCATACAGAAATAATTTTCGGACTTGGTGTAATACAATCATTGTACCGCAAATGAAAAATTGTAAAACAAAGAACCAGATAATGCGATCAATGCAACGTGTGTACTTATACCCACTTGGAATTTCTTTTAAAAAAATAAACGTGGTACAGTGATTCTTAAATATAAAAATAGTTATAAATAATTTTTATAAAATGAAGAGTGCATGGTAATACGCATCAATTTGTATTATGCGTTGCAAAGGTTTATTGTAAATTGTGAAAGCATCATGGTCCCCGATCCCTTTTGGCACATCGCTGAATAAGCTGATTTTTGTACTTTGTCGACTGGGGATGAAGAATCCAATCAAATTGTAGGTAAAACTCTCAATTGACCGTTTCAACAACAGGCTTAATGTAATCAGATTTTGATGCTGCTCAAGAGTTTGTTGGCGTCTGACGCCTCCTTCTGGGTGCTTTATTTTGCAAACCCAGTGTCCAATATTCGGCCCAAGTCCTATACTATATTTTAGCCACCATTGCCCTTTGGATATTTAGTGTCTATGTTGTACAACAAAGTTTTGCACAGTTTGTTGTTGCTGGATGGACATTTTGTAAATTATGCTCATTGGCTGTGATGTCATGTTTGGAGAGATTTATGTTTCTTTGTACGTTTAGCTTCGTTAATTGTTGTTGAATTCGATAGTCCCTGCATTGCAGTTCGATTTGTACTGTTTGAACACAAAGGGCTACACGTTTGCTGCTAATCTATTAAGGTGTCAATGTACAAATGAATGAATGAATTGAGTAGATGACCAAATGTGTTTCTATTTTAATAACGACCATACCATACATTACGTTTAAGCTGATTTAAGCTTTATCCTTTAGAGAAATGTGTGAATCTTCATTTTATGTGCTTCTTAACTAAGTTGTTGTTTTCGTTAAATTTAAGTACTATTGTGTGTTTCATGCAATACATATGCACTCGCCGTATAACTGTAACATGTTCTAAGGCTTTCCACATAGACGTGCTTTAATAGTTCTCATTATATTTCGTATACCTTCGTGGTGTTGGTTATATAATCCCTATGTGTTTTGTCCAAATTAAATATTTTAACTTTTTTGTGTCAAAAGTTCCCTATCGGCTGAAACGATTGATACACAATACAGTTCTCATATTAAGAGGAACGAGTGTTTGTAATTTATTAGAGTTTGGGTCAAATTTTAAACACTCACATTTGCATTTTCATGCGATATAATAAATATATTATGACTTACGCTGCTGCTTATACTTTATGGGTGTAATACTAATACCAGTACTAAACATTTGTAGTTTACGTGTAAATGCAAAATACTTCCTAAAGTTTAATGTATTTTGCTAAAACATGACAGAACTTGAGTGACAGTTAATTAAAATTGTGTGATGCATTCTTTAGCAAAATGTTTTGTTAGGTTAAAAAATATAATAACTAAACACAATATATGGCTTAGTTAAAATCTCAGGTAGACTACATATTTGTCTATTTAGAAGGAGTAAATAATTTCGATCAAGAATAGGTGTGGCATGCATAAGAAGGGGCAGCCAGAATGGTCACAAAGTAAATATATGCTTGACCATTTCCAAAGCATGAGTTTGTCTGTCCGTGTCATTGTTTTTGGAATTCTCACGATTGTAAATTTTAAGTTATTGTGTTGAAATGTTGTTCCAAGTGCCACGCCCACAATCAACAAAACTTTCTCTGAAGTGAACATTTTGTAGACATATATATAATTGCCCCATTCATGGATGGGCATGTCCATAATATACAAAAACCGTATATGTCACCACCACTATTTGTGCGTGAAGGTAAGTTTTTTAATGCGTTTTATCTCATTTTTTGCCGTAATAACATTTGCCATATTTACATATATGAAGGATCAGATACAGGACCAGTTTACAACACTCATTGACCAAAGAGTAGCGGACAAACGGACTAAGAACAAAGTAGATGAGTTGTTAATAATGAGTAGCTAAAAGCAGTCGTTAAGAAGCAGTAGAAAAACAAGATGAAAAAGTGTCAAATAAAGTAAAAACCGACAGACGTTTCGCTTCAATATCAATGAATTAATTTAAGTTTCATTAACCTGTCAATGTCTAATTGTGAAATACACTCAAGCAACCAATTCACGGATTAATTCATTATAAATCCAACTTACGCACATTCCTTCATGAATCTTGATATTTACAACTTTATGCTCTTATGCTCTAAAATGATATTGTAAAAAGTTGGCGACAAAACCATTTCTGTTTTGTATAATTTCAATCAATCATTTAATCGAATTAAGCATTTTCGCAGAGTTCTCTGGTTTTAATTGAGTGTGCATGTACGTGTTGATTACAGTGGACTGACATTTTAATTAAATCACAATTAATGTATGTATGTTTATTATGTGGTAAAATACAGCGACTGCTGCGTACAGTTACCATAGACCGATGCTGTTGTCTTTTCATTAACTTGACTATTTGCACTGTGTAGAGGGTTTTAATTTTTATGCTCTTTGTGTGTCCAAACACAACCAACTGAAATAGGTGCTTGCATATGTATATGATGGGTGTACGTACACGTATTATGCCGATAAATAAATACATATATTTATAGAATTCTATGATTCTCATAGTTACAGAGCAGAGCAATGAATGTAAGGCGACTTGTGTGAAAAAATGCAATAAAACGCATTTAACATCAACTCAACTTCAACTCTTGTCACTTGTCAGTTTGTCAACGTTGACCACAATAATTGCATTGCAGCACAATTGTTTTTTGCTTCTATAAAACAAAAACAATGACCAAGTGGGTGAAGGTGTGTGATGAAATAAATAAATAGTCAACTACCGCACCGAGGTATAATAGGTGGAGGCTTCAACTTAAAGGAATTGGAAACGTAAACATTTAAACAATTACTTTGGAGCTGAATAAATAATTTGTGT
The DNA here is from genome assembly GCA_949710015.1 of Crataerina pallida. Classification (NCBI taxonomy): domain Eukaryota; kingdom Metazoa; phylum Arthropoda; class Insecta; order Diptera; family Hippoboscidae; genus Crataerina; species Crataerina pallida. The sequence goes on from OX453293.1 coordinate 462,449, forward strand.
TGTATTTTTTCTAAGGTATGAGTGGATGTTGTGATTTGTTTTCCATTTAAAATGACGCAAATCTGTTGACGACTGCAAACACTCCTTGCGCTTCCAATAAATAAACTATTGAATGGGGTTACAATTTTGCATAAATATATAGCGGCGAAGTCAAAGTGTTAACAGCGGGCAAAAAAAAAACTCTTCCTAACTCTCCCTAACCCAGAATTTATATTACTAATGAATAAAAAATCAATCGATTTGGCGCTTTTTATGCCCTCCATATAAGATGGGGCTATACTAAGTTTATCATTCTATTTGCAACATTTAGAAGGGAGCGTCAGAGTGCACTGTCTGGGGTATTCTTGATAAGCGTTAAAAAATGAGAAGATCTGGGGATGTAAACCTACGTGTGAGTCTGATATTGGCTTCCCCCGGTAGTAAATTTTAAAATATTGAGCAATATTTTGATTGGTCAAAATCGATCAAAAGCCACGCAAACAATTTATAATTATAACATCCAATCATTCCATCCCATTACAAAAGATTAAATTCAGCGTAAATTTTACGTAAATTAGAGGGCGTAATCATATACATACCTGCTACGTACAGCGTTGGTGTGTACATATGGAGGGTATTTAAGATTTGGCCTAGACCTAATTCTTTTTTTTTTATTCTAATACAACAAATTAACAACGAGTGCATAAAAGTTAACATTATTGGAAACAAAATATTTCTATCTCTCTCTAAGTACATAAAAATACGTAACTGAAGTTATTTTATAAAACTCTCCCTTTAGTGAGGAGCGCATTCTTTGTTTCAGTATTCGATTTAAGACACCGAAAAGGCGAAAAATTGATCTATTGCCACTCCTACAATCGACACAAAGCTTTTACAGCCATAAAAATGTACAGCTACCGATTTATTAAGAATGAGAGAACAGATACGTCCAAAATTACAAAAATCTCGGGGCAGATTTCGACTTATTATGTAGACTGTAGAGTTACGTACCACGCCCACTGTTTATATGCATTTAAGATTTGGCCTAAACCACATTCAGTTTCTTCACTTGTCTACAGATAACCTTTAAGAATTTTTTTATATGTTTGTAAGTTTTCAAGCGTGCTTGCATGCTTGTCAGTGTTCATTTCACAATTTTTGCTCATTTGCATTTGCAGTGTTAGCATACAAAAGACTTTTACCAAGTCGTGCTTTCCATTTCAAAAAAAGGAAAAATATTTATATGACACGTCATCCACCCACGCACACAAACTCACTTGTTATATTAAAATCCGGATCAACATCTACTGAAGAGTTTTTTGTATTATGCGTGTGTGTGTGTGTGTGTGTGTGTGTGTATTTGTGTGTGTATGAGTATGGAAGGTGGACTTGAGAATATCATTTATTTCTTTGGATGCTTGCGTATCATTTGGAATCGTAATTATGTGTATTTTACAGTAGCTTCGCTTTTCACATTATTCCCCTTTATTCACATCTTTTTTGTGGTGGTGTTTACGCTTTTTCTCATCATTTCAGTATACTTCAACCTCACATAATTGTAATCTCGCAGTGCACTGTATGGTATGTGCAACTAAATAGTGTGCACTCGTAAAGACACGTATGCCCGTTTTCTTAATGAGTGATGATTTCGTTTGATGGTAGTTTGTTGCTATTGTATAAATTTAATAAGATTTTTAGCGCATCCTTTGAAATTACCACAAATGGTTAGGCACTGCAAACTACAAAGACTTAAATTAACATCTATCTCTATGTCATTTTCAATCCAATTCTCTTGCACAACTATGAAAGAAACAAGAACAAGAACAAAAAGTAGCCAGCAGCTAGATTTGTCATAATAATTATTGAGTTTAGATTATTGGCAAACTTTTCAATTTATGATTTTTTTGTTACTTAGCTGCAGGTCAATGACAAAATATTGTCAAGGTACACCAGGCAGCTGGTAATTGGAAAGTTGCTTTAGACGCACAGAAAAATAAACAACTGCCATTGATTAATTCGTTATTCACTTAGAATTTTGCACATAATTTAACGCCAAATTGTTTATTGTTTATAGCATCATTGTTAGCTAAAGAAGTTTAAAGGCGATTATACCTATTATGGAACTTAAAAAGTTGCTTACAAAACAACTACACACACAACAAACACTCTTGATTTTTTGAGGATAATTAGAGCATACTTTACAGGATTGTTGCTTGAGTTTCGTGTATATGTTTGCTACAAAGTGAGTGTAAATTTGCAAGAAATTCTTTCACTTTATAGACACGAACGTAAAATAGAAGTATAAGATTGGCAAGCTGTCAAGCTTACGCCCGAATAAGTATGAAAGGGAAATCTTAAGAAGAGACCAAGTACCCACCTTTTAAAACAAATAATCTCTTACGAATCTATACAACTACGATGGTACATATTTACAAGTACTTATTGTTGTAAATGTGTTTATTATATCTAATATAAAATATTGATAATCGATACGAATACATTTCGTAACAACTATACTGAACAACTTAAAGCGTGAACGCAACCAAAGAAGCCAACGACTAAATTCTCTCTCTTGAAGTGTAAGGATTCTTTTTATAAAACAATAATATAAGTAGATGAGGTGTGGGCTCAGAAACCCACAATTTTTTTTATATCAATAAATTCAACATTTCATACGTTGTATATGTTGCATGTTGCGACTTCAAAAATTTTTTCAATTTTTTGAATATTTTTGTATCTTGCACCACTTTTGGTAAAATGTATATTAAGTTTGTGCGGATGTTTGTAAATCCTAATTGACAAATGCCACACTTACCTTTAGCTGGGTCAAAAAGATGATAGTTGTCATTAAACATTTGGCAAAGAACCCGGAAAGGGTTATGTAATTGGTAATTTGTGCGACAATGAGACAATTTAATTAGATTATAGTGCCTAGTAAACCTATTGGGGATGTTAAAAGAGATCCTCTCAAGCAAAATAGGTGAACAAACAATACCTTTTATTATTTTTGTAACAAATATAACACCTAAACTTTGTAGCATAATTTAAAGTGTGCGGTATTAAATGGACTTGACCGACTATAACATACATACTAACTTATTTTATAAATAATATAAGTTACTGACAGAAAAATGTTAACGTACGCAAAAAATGGTTTAGCTGCTGCAGCTTTTGTTTTCTGCGCTTTTATAGCAGCGAACATTTTTAGTCTTTATCTGGTTCGGTTCTATACGGTCTCTTTAATATATATATTTATATAAATATATACATAGGTCAACAATCGACTTGTGAAAAAATCTTATAAATACATCCTGTATTTACGCTAGAATAAGAAGAAGTAAATAATTTGGATTAGTTTGTTTTGTGTAGAATCTGACGTGTAAGTTGATATGTATTACGTAATCTGCTACTGCCCACGCCCACTGCTTGTTCATGAGGGTGAAGGGTACTTAGGGTTGGGCCTAAGCCAAATTGAATATTTTGTTGTTTGTCCACATAAGATATTATGTATGGGTATATTAAGTTTGTCATTCCATGTGCCAAAAAAAGACCACACCTACAATATGCAAAAATTTGAACATAGAGAGAGTAATCATGTACTCACCACGTCCATTATTCATTGGGAGAAGTAGAGGGGATTTAAACCAACTTTCGTTGTCTTACTTGTTTTCTTTAGTTTTGTAACCAGTGCAACATAAAGATAACATGTATATGTATGCTCGCAGATGGGTGGATAGATTGATATCCTTTGAGTATAAGAGTTTTTACTGCCAAAAATATTATGACACTGTGACAAAACGTCAAATGTTTACTTTTGGGAGTATTTTTTTATAAATTTTCAAATACGTGTCTGTATATATATATTATCCAACTATTTATTTTATGGTTAAGATATTGAATTGCAATCTTCTACAGACATTTGCAGTTTATGTTTAATATTTAAAAGTTAGCAGGCGCACTCTCAAAAGTAGATTGATAAAGGTGAAGTGTTACGTAAAAATTAATATATACAATAAACATACAACATATGAATCGTCATAGAATACTGAAATGGTCCAGTTATGTATGTATGCCCCTTCATCTGTGAGTGGAATTGCTATTTCACTTCCAAACAGTTGTGTTGATAGTTAAATAAAATGTAATGAATACTTGTATTCTATTAGCATTCAGATTTTCATTCTTTTCGCTTTTATTTAATTTGCTTTAAAAATTTTCTGAATATTATCTTATCAGTGTCACTTGATTGATTACTGTGTCTTTTGTCGTTCGCCTGAGTGCTAGCACAGTTTGCCTTGCTTTCTTGTTTGTTATCTGTATTCATGAACTTCATTCAATTAGGTCCATTACCATAAGAAACATATAATTAGCTTAAGATTAGGTACCACGTACACAAATTTCCCTCACTTCCTCTTCCTAATATTATCCAAAGTACTCTTTTTCTTTTCTTCACCCTGGAACTTAACAAGATAAGATCATCAGGCAAGCGAACAATCTAAAACATTAACTTATATAGAAAATTATGTAAAATGTTATAAAGAGCAAGAGGGACACAAAGGAATCTTACACAGAATCATTTTGTTAAGAAGTAGGAAGGACAACAAAAGACAATAAGTAATAAACGTTATAATTTGGCTTAGACCAAGTTTTGGACACTCTTCGCCGTCTTTTAAGAATTGTTAGAGTATTTGCTGTATTGTACGTATGTCAGACTCTGTACTGAAAAAAGTTTATAAATATACTTAAGGATGCCACCTTATTTTTTATTTAACACACATAGGCAAATATATCTAAATCGATTCAAATCTTAGTGCTGATTAAGAATATGTGTACATTTTAGGGTCTTTGACATCTTTTTCTCAATGTTGCATATGGAATGGCAATCCCAGTCATCCTCAATCTTATTTAAAGGGTATAACGAGGTCAAAAAAATATGAAATAGAATTTCTTTAAGGAACTATGCTAAAATAATTAAAGTTTATAACAAGTTTTAAAATTAATTCCAAATTTCTACTGTGTGCGTGTAAGAGTGTAATGCCTGATACATATTGTATATTTTATAATTTTAAATGAAGACAAGTGAAAATGTCAGAGTCAGTCAAGCCCGACCACTTAATACCCTGCACCAATTAGCTGCTTAAATTATGCTACAATTAGTTTGTTTTTTTTATCAGTAAACGCAAGTCATTTCCATATATGTTATTTCTAGAAATACAATTTCATTGGGAGGTGTTCTAAAAATGGTTCGATCGCGTACAAATTTGGCACAGCAAAATATTATTTAATTCTTCATCAAGTTTTGATAAAAAAAATTAAACATGGCGATTTTTTTTACATAAAGACTTCCATTATAAAAGGACTTTATATTTACTATTAATAACTTTTACATTAACGTCTATCCAAGAACGCATAGCACTAATATTAACATAAACCCCAGGATAACGTTCTTCAGCGCAACTTATCCCAAAAGAAACTGATCCAAATTGCTTAACAGCTGGTGAAGAATCTCTGCGCAATTCGAAATGCCTTGATGACACATTAGGAGACACTAACGGTCCACCCGAATCTCCTTGACAACTGTCTTTACCGCCGTTTGGATAAGATGCACAAACCATGTTTGTAGTTATCCGAGTGATGCCTTTATAATAATTGTAGCAAACGGTACGATTAACTATGTATACTGTAACAGCATGAAGGTGGGTAGAAGGTAACGAATTGCTAGCTTCTGTAGCACCCCACCCAATTACCTTTACCGAAGATTGATTTGGCAGATAATCTTCAGGATCGGCCAATTGTATTGGCTGCACGGTATAAGTGAATGTTAGCGGTCTATGTAATATTAATAAGGCCAAATCTTTTTCCAACTTATCCGAATTGTACTCCTCATTGCGAACAAAATCAAGTACTGCAATATACTGACCACCCTTATTGTTGGAGGAAGAGCCAGCACGTACCCACAAACCTGCAGCTATTTGAAATGGTAGTACGCAGTGAGCTGCAGTTAAAATGATGCTTGATTGTAATATGGAACCACCACAAATGTGCTTTTGGCGAAACTGCAATGACACCGCATAAGGATAATCAACAATTGATGCTGCCGTACCACCAACAATACGACCCTCTTTTTTAAATAGTTTATGTAGCTCACTTGTTTTACTATTTGGTCGGTTATTAATTGGCCACGGTGTCATTGAGCCAGTAGCATATGTTGGGATTATTATAACGAGTATAGTGAAAATTCTCATTAGACAGATAATCATGTCGATATAATATGCCGTAACGAGCTGCAAGAGATGAACTGGCGTTAATTTAATTTGAGATTTATTTTTATACCGCTTCTTATGTACGTATATATCAGATTTTCGGAAGACTTATCTTATCTGACACGAAGTAGCCCTGAAGATGTTATGGTAAAAACGTACATCATTTGAAGCTTAAGATTCAGTTGTCACGCAGAACTGTCGACAACATTTATACCTAAGCAAGGTGAAGTGAAAAAAGATCAAAATTTTCTGACCATCTTATCTTCAAATATGCACAGAAGTTATTTATAAAAAAAAATCCGGATAGCATATAGATTCATATATTAACATCGGCGTGGCCTGCATACAATTGTATCTTCTCTTGTGGATTGTTAATGGCTTAACATATAGTTGAACGATTTTCCTCTTTTAAAAAAGAACTTTCCGAAACTGCGAATGCCTGAACCATATTTTAGCTCAATATCTAAATTTTCAGAACATTTTAACAATAGGCACTCTCGCATATGGGAGAAAAAGTCTAGAACGAAAATAATTTAAGAAAACCCTTTAGTGGTTGGACAAACATAGTACACCAAAACCGTAATATTTGGGGTAAGAGAAATGACTTAAAATGAACTGTAGATACATATATTTTAATGAAGTGATCTATTGAGACGTATCGATTTATTTATTCATTTAATTCGCAAATGTATATAACGCGTGACTTAATGAAAGGTTTGGTTTAAGAAGTAATTCTTGTATATATATATATTAAGAATTGATGGTTTAGTGGTGCATTGCAATAAAAAAAAAATTGTCCGCGTTATATAGTCAATATACACAGGGTGAGGAGGAGTAAAATTGAAAAAAATTTGTCGGGTTAGAAGAGGGAAGATCGAGGTCACTTTTGAGGTATTGAAAGTTTTTTCGTACACTTTCAACCTATGTCGACGATTTCCATCTTCTCCCCTCACACTGTATTTTGTAAATAGTTCGAAAACACAATTACATGATATTATTGTATTATCTGTTTACATTTATTATTTGCTACCATAGGAATTTTTACGATAACCGTGGTTTATAAATTTCGGTCAAGTTCTTCATAATTCAGCTCAGCCTTGATGTATATTAATCCATGATCGCTGTATATGCATATATACTTGTGTGGTGTTCTGTTGACTTTTATTGTAAAATCATTTGAACTTATACCGATCGACCAGTCTATCTAACTTTTATAATAAAGTAATCTTTAAAATACTTTTCTCGCACTAAACATATACAAGTATGCAAATTAAATAAATTGAACGTCTTCTTTTTATTGGAAGACTATGTCTTCACATTAAACCGAATCCATTTATAATACCAAAAGGTTTCAAAAGTCCTTGCTATGTCCCGTATGTACATATTGTGCAGTATTTTAAAAAAGTACTGGTATTTAATTTTGTTAAAACGCATTTTATACATTGTGTTAGGTGGTGTGGTTTGTCAATTGCAGCTTTATGTGTTATCTTATCTAATGCTGTTGACTCTGCGGATGTTCGTGAAAAATTTACGTTTACTTCAAAAGGTTTTAAGGTTAAAAGATGAATAAACTATTCAAGGTATAATTTGCTTTTTGGAGTCATTCAAATTTTTGACCTTATTTCGACGTATTTTTTTTGGCACCATCCATCAATATGCTAAAAAAAGGGTGAGATTGTGTATTATGCGTTACACAGAATGGGAAAGCATTTTAAATTTTGCTCCCGCCAAACTTGTTGAAGCTAAACTAAGGCAAGTAAAAAAACGAAATTTGGCTTGGACTAAATCCTAAATACCCTCCACCTCTACACACAAAATAAATAAAATAAATAAATCTTTTAATCTGACTATTGGAGGTGGGCGTGTTAATTTCAATTTCCCAAGTCTACGTTAATACTTTGGCAAAATTTTATTTTTGCATTTCTTGTGGTGTGTCTGTAATATAAGAGATACCCTAAAAACTATACGTTTTGTAAAATTGTTCGTGTACTGTGTGCGTGTGTGCATGAGAATATATTTGTATTTATTTGTATGTATTTAGAGCATCACTGACAGGCCCTTCATGGGTTAATTGGTAAAAAAATTAGATTTTATCTGAAATTAAAAAAAAAAATACAACAATAATATAACCTTTGTTTGTGTGTGTGTGTGTTTGGGGCTATTTCGGCATATTTTTATATGCTCTGCGTCACTTGTATCAAACGGTGTATTAAGTTAGCGCGAAAGTTTGTAACTCCTAAACGGCAAATGTCGTACCCTATCTATCTCATGTCGATCTATTTAGAATCAAAATCTGATTCGATTTAACCATGTGCGTATGCCCATATAAATTTTCGCGCTACTGGTCTCATTTTTTGAGTTATTTTGATGAAATTTGGTACAAGGACACGTTTTGTCTTAGAAAGAAACTACTTTGAAAATGGATTGAATTTTACCATACTTAGAATCTCTCTCCATATAAGGTCCTGTTATAAGGGAAGTATTTATATAAAGTAAAATCGAATTATTAATATTTTTTGAAAAAATTTAGTGAAGAATAATTTACTTAATTGGCTTTACTGGCTGTGTCAAACTTAGACCCGAACGGACCATTTTTAAAGACTCTTCTCATATAATGATATTTCACAAAGTGACTTATACAGCAATGCCTCGCGTTTACTGACACGACTAAACTAATTTGTGGAACAAAGTTGTGTAGGGCATTAAATTGTCGGTCTAGATCGATTATAGCATTTTTTCTTCTTATCTGTACCTATCTCGTAATTACATGCATGAAAAGGAGGATTTCATGCTAAAAGCACAGATGACAGATTATAATCTAAGAAAAATTATTTTATTTTTTGTGGTAAAAGAATGAATTTTAATAGATAAGTGTGTTATCCTATGGATGAGTGTGTATTTTTTCATTGCATTTATAAAAAATGAAAAATCACACAAAATTGTTTTCATTTCGTTTCGAGATTCTAATTGGAATGTATGGTATTATCTAACAAAAGCATTTAAGTTTAATTTTCGAGCTAAATCTGTTAGATTTCATTTCAATGTACAGCCAACTTCAAAGAGAAATTATGTAGGTAGAATCCGAACGCTCTGGGATAATCTGCTGAACATAGAATTTGTTCATATGTAGTTTTTCAATAATCTCAGACAATATTTAATTTAATGCATTTAAGAGAGCACAGTGAATAAACTATGAATGAAAATGTGCGATGTTACCAACGTTGGTTCAATTGTTTAACGCTAAGTCATGTTATTTAGTATAAAGGTTAAGTTCCATGTAGATTTATCTAATAGAGTTTAGGAGTTGCATAGTTCTGGATATAACCCGTGAACTGTCACATTATGATTGTGACTTAAAATTGTGTTTAGATGGTTTTATTTGAAATATTTAAGTGAGTATCTTCACCATAAAGAAATATTGTAAAATACGGAGATGAGAATAATGAATGTGTAGTAAAGATGTAGATGTTTTAACTCCTGTACCATTACCACGTTATTGATTAGAACAGCATTATTGAAAAGTTCCATTTTGTCGTTTCCTTTATCAAATAAAGAAAGTCTCTCCCTGATTCTTTAACCAAAGATGCTAATACATGTCAGAAGAGGTGTTCATTGCAACACTATGTCTGCATTAACTTATTACTTACTCGCGTCTGTACCCCTAAATTAATGTAATTGAGGTGTTGCCACAGTACCATTAGGTATAAAACGTATTCTTGTTAGTATTGACATAGTTTGCATAGAAATCTTATGTACGAGTTCTCTGCTTTGCATTGACCTGTCATTAAACAATGTTGTTCAATTAAAATTTGACCTGCAAGTGATTGCCTATCATGGTGTGGTTGCGGATTCATCTCTCATTTGTAAAAGTAATTCATTTTAACAAATAATTGTTTACTGTAGACCGGATTTCATAATTTTAGTAAAGCACCTTCGAGTACAAGGCCTTATTTAAAAACAAGTCGTATATCGCGACCCTCAATTTTTCTTAATGATAATCGGTAGATGTAAATTCGTGAGCCTGTGAATTCCTATAAAATTCATTACACATACAAGTTGAATTGAAAAATCTAAATTTACAAACACACATACAAAGTGTAACTTTTGCTACACTTGTTGTAAGAAGAATGAAGCTGTGGATAGCAAGAGAGAACCGGAAGAGATGAAACAAATTAAATAAAACAAGTGAAAACGTCTAGTGGGGCATACCCTACCATTTAGTTTGAGTAACGCTTATGAATATAGGGCTAAACCATAATTTGCCCAAGAATTTAGCTTATAAAAATGAGTCGATTTGATCTAAATGTGGGACATTTAAATGTTAGTTTAAGTAAATAATAGCGCATCTGCCAGTACTTTCTGGGGAATTTTCAAAATCACAAGTTTTTGTCACAAAGTAAAAAAGTTTTTAAAAAGCGCGGGGTTCGATAAATTCGGTCGGGTTTATATTTAATACAATTAATTACTGCCCGCTATTTGGTGAAGAGCCAAACCCACATATCTATTTGAATAATTATTCTGAATCGATCGGTACTAGTTACACATATTCGTAAAAGCACCGCTTCTCTAAAGAATAATAATGAGAATAAGCTACCACGAACAGAACAACCGCCTCATTTCTGCTCTATTTAAAGCAGGAAATTGATGTTTTTCGTACACACTAACCCCCCATAATAAAATTCAATATATTCAATTCAATAATATTTTCTTGCTAAGGATAAACAATAAAATTCAGTGGAGTCACTTGTTAAACAATCACAGCAAAGGTTACAATTTAATGAATTTTTGCAAAACCGAATGGTCTTCTAAATTATGTGTTTTATAAAAAGTTCTGGTTTTTTAGCAATTTACATTTTAGCATGTGCTATGTACACATGCTTAAAATCCAAATGGGTTCATTAAAACACCCATTTGGATTTTCAATGAAATACCTAATATTCATACCATACCATAATCGCGCCTCAAGTCAATGTGAATATCACACTCGTTAAGTAAATAATGAATACGAAAACAAGTTAAAAAGCGTAACGTTTTTGAGCCAAAATCTTCTAAACAGATTCTTCGAGTGTATTACAAGCAACCTTCAAGGTACCTTTTATTTAAAGTGCGTACCAACTGAGGTAATGCATTAATTTGCTGGCATAAGGGAAACGCGGAGAAACCGTGCATGTGTTAAGTACGCTAGAGCGGTAATATGAATAATTATCAGCCCGTGCATGAGCTTGACATACAGATACGCGTGATTACACTACTTGTCAATATTTTCTTGTGAGTACAACATTACCAGTAGTTATACGTTCACACACTACAGCGTTATCACATATTCATAAAGATTTGACGTTAATAAGGCAACACGCATAAATTAATATGGAACATCCACAATATACTACTCATACGTATGTTACATACCAAATTAAGTGAGAAAAGGAAAATTGTACAATTCTTTAGACGCAAAACCGAACGAAATAGTTCCGAAAAATTGCAAAGATGCTCTTCTTTGAGCATGCAAAATGTTTCTTAAAATAACTACTGAAACAAAAGTGCTTCTGAAGGTGAAATTATTTATGTAGGGCAATACATCATTTGTAGTAAAGCGTGCTTTTGATCATTAAAAGGATAAAAGTAGACGTAGCATTGACTTAGAGTCACCTCCTCAATTAAGATGTATAGTATCCGCTTTGAAGTATATGCACGACTCCTCTGTCTTAATAGTCGTTTGTATTCATCAACTTACATTTATACCCTACATTACTTGTGGTAGAAAGCGGTATTCACTATTAAAAAAAGTTTATATTGGACTATTTTTAGGGTCCCTCCTCATATAACGCTTTAGTCTCGCAACTCCTTATATTTTTTGTCAAAACATTCAATTTTCTAATAATATTAAAATAATCTTCATTTTAAAAATACCTTATCGGAACATCATTTTATTTTATTACTGATTCAAACCTCGATATATTTTAGTAATTATTCGCATTTGAATTACTTGAGCTATGACTGATACTAATGCGAACGAAAAGCATTTTAGGCTTTTCTCGCTTTGATGTCTCTTTCGGTTGCTTAACTGATTCCTTTGTTTCTTTATTCAGATAAAGTTCTTTCACCAATTCCATTTTGTTATTCGAACTAGCCGTCCGCGATTACTCTGGGACTGTATTGAAGTGACTGCTTCTTTAGGCTGTGCAGCTTAAGTTTAATATTCTAATCCTTAAACCCGGCACTAAAATCTAGTTTAAACTCACAAGTTAATATTCATTTAAATAGTTGTGCCATAAAATTTTTTTTTTGTAAACGGAATTTCTTCCCAACAGTATTACCCCCTGATACCTTCTCTAAATGCTTCTTGTTTTAATTGATATTTGAAATTCTTTTATTAAATTAATTTATTTGTTAACCACTTTTTTGCCGGCATTCTGTACGAATTGTCTTCCCAGTACTATCATTTGTATATTTTAATTGAATTTAATCATTTTGTGTGACAGTTTATTATACAATGCGAGTATTATATCTTTTGCTTTGGTATGCACAAGTTGCTCATGTTGCTCATACGAAAGTGCAAACCTTAGCAAAAATAATTTATAATAATGCACACAATTAACATATTTATTAAAAGGACAACAAAACAATGCATGTTTTCTCATACGTACTAAGCCTTCTATATAGATTAGGCTTTTCGATTTTGTTCTTCAATTTTAGGTCGTAAAATGTTGTAAAGATTATATGAAAGGAAATAATTAAGCTTAGATAAACAATAACCAAAAATTATAGGTAGAGAAAGGGAGAAAGGCAAGCGGCCGAAATATAAATATTTTGTGAAAAGTTAATGATATTTTTATCCTTTAAAGGTTAAATTGAGAAATTTCAAAATATGTATTTGAGTAGCTGCTGCATTCATTACGTATATGAGTGCAAAATATACTCTATCGTTCTATAACGTGGAAATAGGTTTTTCAAATGTTGCAAAATTAAATGTAATTCCCTAGATTTATTTCGTATCATAGGTCAATGTCAAAATAACATATGATTTGAATCCTGAAAAGTGGACAACCCTGTGTCTTATGATAATAACATAAACAGGCAAAAGAACTTCGTTATTTAAATAATGTACGAGTATAATTTGAATTTATTTGAATTTTGATTATATTTTGCTATTGTTTTATCACACAATGGTGGGGGTATGAAAGGGTGGGCAAAACAAATAAAAAGGCCCAATTTGGCTTAAGCCAAATTTAAAATACCCTTCACATTTACATACAAAAGGTGAGCGTGACACGCTTTCTAATAGTGTATGTATTACGGATAAGTTTACAAGGCGAATTTAATTTTTGTTTTTGTAAATTGTGTGGACGCGTCTGGTACATCGTTGGATGGGGTAATTGCATCGATTTTGCCATTATAAATAACATTAGAAATGTACAAATTCTACAAAATTTTATCTCAGTATCTCAAAATTTATGATAAACAGACACATGGACACATATGTTTAGATCCACTAAATATGTACTCTGTAGCGTCTTTGGCGCCTTCCACTGGGTATTGCAAATGGAATTACAAACTTGGTATACCCTCCATCTAATGTGGAGGTTGTTAAAAATTTGCATGATAATAGTGTGCATGTACGTTACATTTGAAATAAATATTCTTTTGTTTACTGCAACCCACCACGTATATATTTTTTCGCAAACTTGTGGTATTATTTTAGCGTTTTCTAGCCCACCACACCATTTTATAATCTCCACATAAGATGGGAGTTATACTAAGTTTGTAATTCTGCTTGCAACATCCAAGAAAGTCTCAGAGAGTCAACAAAGTTACATATAAATCTTGCTATGTTCAATAATGTTTCAATGATTTCATCTATTCTTCGAATAGCCTTCTTATACACTCTATATGGAATAGGGAGTACATTATGTTTGTCATACTATTTGCACCTAATAGGAGACGTCAGAGATCATACAAAGTATAAAAATGTGAGTTTGTGCGTCCGTCTGTTGTTGATATTCTCTCTTATGCCAAAACTTGGCAACGCCAATTTTATGAATATTGGTGCTTAAGGTTTAGCCTAAGCAAAATTTGCTTTTATACCCACCATCTCAATGATACGGTTGTATTGAAACGTTTGCAAGTACCACAAAAGAGTGTAGCTCGCGAAAACGTAAACGTAAAATACACCGTTAGAAGGAACGCTTACACTTATGTTTGGTATGCAGAAATGCAAGGTGCTCAGAATTTGGTCTATGCCAAATTTTGTATTTTTACATATTTTGTCTGTTGTCTTTTTACCGTAAAATATTTGTGGTACATGGTATATTAAATTTATTTGTAAACTTAGTTTTTCTAGAAGATCACATATTCTTTACCTATCTTCTTTTACTTACACGACTTTTTCTGAATAACCTAACCTTTACCCTCTACATTAGATGAGGGCTCTACGCAGTTTACGATTCCATTTGCAACATTCAGAAGAAGGCATCAAATACCTACAAATTATGTATATTTTTTATATTCAACATCAAAAACTGAGTCGATCTAGACAGGTATGTTATGTGTGTCCGTCTGTTGTTGACACGGTCGTAAAATTTAAGTTATGTAGCGGAAAATTCACACAAAGCTTTTAGTTTCTACCCGCAGATATCTTTTTAAATTGGGCACAAAAAAGCCACGCCCACAATCTACAAAAATCTATACATCTGGCACAAAATTTTATCTATGAAGTTGAAATTTGGTAGACATATTTTTAATTGCATCGTTCATGGGCATGGTCGGATAACAAAAACGCGCTCAATTTAGGAAAAACTGTCCTGAGCCTAAAACTTAACTTTCAACTTGATACAAACACTATTAGAGGGCGTAATCTTGTAAATGCTATTTTCACTATTTGTATTTGCACGTGGCCTACGCCACTTCTAACTTCTTACTTGTTATGAAATGTGGCGTTTATTTTTCAGTTTTTCTTAGGATGTAGGGTATTACTTGATAACTACTACTAAAATTTAAAATTTAACATTGTTGTTTGCTCTACTTTTTAAGTATATTTGAATTTAATTATAGGAAGAAGCGAACGGGTATGTACATAAAAGAAGAAAGAGAATATGGTTACGCAGTTCCATTAAGATGCACTAGCTCTGTTTTATTTGCATGTGCATATATTTTGTGGTATAATGGAAAACAAGTAAAAAAGCTTTATTTGGGCTTAGGTCAAATCTTAAATATCCTTCGCATCTATACATGTGAAAGTGTGAGCGCGGAATGTATGCAATCGCGTTCTAATGTAACGGTTAAAAGTTCTGCTATTATTTACGTCAGCGGTCAAAATCTTGGCTTAAGTGAATTAGATCTTTGTACTTGTTTTGTAGTCATATTTTTCTCTTGAAGATGTGTATCTATAATTTCAATGTTTTAAAAAAATTCGATCTTTCTGTTTGTTTTGTGTAGAAAAATTAGAAACCTCCCTCCTAGAAACAAGGCTTTTCTGACCGAAAAATATTTTTAATATTTATGTTCATGGTGAAATTGTGTAAAAGTGAAAAAGAGTTTAAATCAAATTATGGAGGCGTTCTTTTAAGGTATACTTGATCCTTCGTTGTTTCATAAAATGTTTGTCCTATCAAATTTTAATAGCTAGCTACGTATCTGCCGGTTATACTGGATAAAAGAGAATACCCCGCGAATAGATGATAGATTGTCTTTTGTCATTTATGCACTAAGATTCAAAACCAGTTTTCTTATTTCCTTTGTAACTACACATCAGCAAAGCATTCGGTAATAATTCAAAACATGAATGTTATGAGTAAATAAGAGGAAAATAAATGACTTTGGTCATTCTTGTACTCTAGGTGCTCTTATAAGTCAAGTTAGTACGGTTGTTAAAGTGCAAAGCAGAACGCCGAATAAAAGTTCAGTTTTAATGGATATTTCAAGTGACTATTGAAGTGTTTATCTCCTACTATGACGGAAATGAGCAGTCAAAGGGTGTGATTTTCTTTGCTTCGCCAAAATCTTGCTACCTCAAGAGAAATCTTTTAATAAATTAGTGAAAATGCTTTTTTCGAAAGAAATGTTATGTGGATGGTATTTTATTGTGACCTGAATGTAATGAACGTACATTTATTTCGATTGTACTAAATTTGTTTTAGCAGCAATGCCGAATCATTTTCTGAAGCATCACGGTACAAAAAGTCGGCTAGTTCTAACGGTTTCATATAAAACCATGGTTTTTGTTGATTGTGTTTTTGAAGGTCTCCATCCGTGACCAGTAGTTTGGGCTCAGGTACTGGTAAGAATTTAAATATTTTCCTGCGTAGTTTCGGTATATAATCTAACTTTTTTCGGCTTGGTATTTCTTGGTAACGTGGAATGATTTTATCTTTTTTTTTATTCATTATTGGATAATTTCTTATGATACGATCTCTTGCTAGGGTAGTACGAAAAACACGATACTCACTTCTTGTCATTCTGTGAGTTTTATATCCCTCTTGCTGGAAACGTCTCATACCGCTCCCAAAAGCTACTCTACTATTTATTCGCAATTGCCTACGTCGCGTTACTTTTATGATACGATTGAAACGAATATTTATTTCTGGTTCTTCATAATAGTTAAATGTGCTCATATTATGTGTCTTTTGCTCAAAGCCAGCTTTATATTTATGGCGAGTTATACCAATCGGAGATGTATGCCGCCGTCGCACGATTTTTTTTTTAGTACCCCTGGGTTCTTTAAATAGATGCGAGAAACCCTGTCCTTTAACATGGCGCCAATCGGGGTTACAATACCTCTTGGTGTTGTAACTAGTGGAAGGCAAATCCCAGAACTTGTTACGTTTCTGTAAGGCAAGTAATAAATTTAAGCCTGGCTGATAGATGCGACCACGTGGACAGGGACACGATATAGGGTGGGACTCGTAGCGACCAGGCCCTGGTGTAAAGGATAAATGCCTCTGATACATGGATCCGTTTTTCATTGGCACACATGAGCCGGGATAAAACAAGTGAGGATTGGGTCGCGAACGACTTCTACGTTTCAAGACATTTGTGGTGACTTTACGTATTTCATATTTGGTCGGTCCTGGAAGATCCGGATGTTTATAGCAAGTTGTTAAATTGAATACCATGAAACGTGTCGAAGGTCGTCTGCTGCGTGCATCTTTATAAAGTACACGTAGCTATACAAAATGAAAAACATTTAAAAATTAAGCACATTGCCTACTTGTTACAAAATGACCCTTGTATTTGTTACAGCGATTGTGTACTAAACTATTTCCTTTTAAATTGATGTCATCTTCTGCAATACTGCCTTCGTCGGCAGGTTCTAAAGTTAATGGGACTCCAGACAATGAAATTCGTCCGAATATGTTTTCAAAGTAGAGGTCATTCTTTAGTAAATCTTTCTTATTGCCTCCACGATTAGGAGAAAAAATTCTTTTCAACCTGGCAGAAGTTGACCTGGTGGGGCGAGTTTTTCTGGGTTTGGTTGTGTGAACTTTAGCAATATATGCTCCCTTAAGACCCTTCTTATGCTCAAAAGGTTCCTTATTAGTAGCGTGAAATATTGGTGGCATACGGCACGGAGCGTTTACACAATCATTATGTTTTACAGAAGGTGTAATGTGCGCACACGTTTTTTGAGCTTTACTACGAAGCGTCATGTTTTCAAGCGAACGTTTACTATTTGTATATGAATCTATAGTGAAATTTACTTATCTTTAACATAGTTCTAATGTTATAAGCAATGGCTTCTGTACCTTTATGACAGCTTTTGATATACTGAGTTTTCTTCTTCTCCAAATGATTTTTCAAGCTTGCCATATATTCATTTTGCACCTTCTTTCTAGTCACCATGAACATTGGTATATTCAATTCGGCGGATACATAATTTACGGTTTTACCATCCATGGTATTGAAGAAATATTTGATGAAAAACCGCGTTATATAAAAAATTCAGTTAATAAAAAAAAGAGCATAAAAAGGGGCAATATTATTAAAAAAATTTTAAAAAGTTTTTAAAACTACGTATAAAATGAAATTTCAACTAATCGGTAAAAATATCTTGTCAGATAAACGTAAGAATTTCAAAGCAACATTCTCTTAGGTAAATAAATAAAAATTGAATTTGATTTGAAGAGTGAAAAAACTATTTGGCCCAAAATTAATTTGTGTGCGTGTGGCCAAACGAATACGAATGCGAAAATTTAAGCAGCTGACGAAAAATGTTGAAGTTCCATGATTTGAAGACCCCAATGATGTTTAAAAAGATCAGAAAAATTTATTCTGCTGAAGGAGTATTTAGAGCAGCTGAAGATGACATGATTAATATCCTCCTTGGCATTGCATGAAGAGCAAGTATCTGAGCATTCCAATCTAATTAAGTAAATATCACTTGTTGCATGTATGACCAGACAATTAACAATTTAAAAGTTTAATATCATGAGAGGTGAAGATTTTGCCAATAAACAAAAGTTTAGTGGGTAACCTCTTAAATATTTGAAAGAAGTCCTTGCCTTTGTTCTGATAGTAAAATCGATTTAAGAGATAGCTTCTTTAATTGTAAATCAGCCTGTTAATTATTTCAATTCCTGAGGGTGAAGGAGTTCACACAAGTACAATACGGGCAATATCGGAAGAGTTGATTACAGAGTTGTCGGATGAAGCAGAAGAAAAAAGACTGCATGCATTTTTACTGTCAATGAAGATAGCAGTACAGGAGATTTTATCACTTATAATGATGTTAATGGGCTTTGACATAGCAGCAAGTTCCTTGTACAGAGAGGAAATATTGGGAATAGCAATTCCAAAACAAGATTGCTGAATAGAGTCATCAGTGGAGAAAATTTTGAAACCATTACGGCTTAGGTTGCCGATTTTTTCAAGCTATAGATTTTAGAATAGATATATGTATATGTATATATGTATGTTTCCTTATCCTAAACGGTATTTTTCAAAATAGTATAAAACAAATTTTTAAGATAGTTTTAGAGACAAGATTTTCAAAAATTAGATTAAAACGATTTAAATAAAAGCATAACTGAAATTTAGGTGATTACCATTTGTAACTTCTGCAAGAAGTGCTGAGTGATTGAATTGTGACTTCATGAGTTCTTTAGCCATTAGATATACAGCTCTTCCTTTAGGATGTAATATTAAGCTAAGCTGTAAGTTTTTATGCATCTACTCGTCCAATTAAATATAATAGAATAAAATATTTTTTTAAAAATATTTATTTACAACATTGTGTACATTGAATCAATTGAACTGCGCTTTCGTTTTAGGCAGTTGTAGTATCTTCTACTTCTTTTAATTTAAAAAAGTTTTCTGGTTTAAGCGCCTTAAAATAGAAGCCATTTTCTGCATCTGCTTCATAGCGTACATCATTTTTGGTTACCAAAATCTTTGGTTCCGGCAATGGTGAGAATTTGAAATCTTTTAAGCGTGTCCCTATATCAATAGATATAAAGCGTTTCGGTATATTATGCAATTTCGGTTTAATCGCTTCTGAAGATTTGCTCATTATTGGTTGATCGCGTAATTGTCGCTCGAGGGGCAGCTTTTGCTTCAGTGCTTCCAATTGACGTAAGGTAACAGGTTGTACACGACGTTGACTACCTTTAAAGCGGCTTTGGCCACTTCCAAACACAACTGTTTTATTTATGCGTAACGTTTTACGCACCATAGGCTTACGCAAGCAGTTAAATTCAATACGAGGAGGTATTTTGGGTAAGGGGTCAAAGCGTAACGAAAGGGGATGCCTTAAAGGATTGGTTATTGTGTGTATATAACGCGCATCGACGTAATTGACTTTAACCTCTTTACCCTTCTTTATCTTTCTGGCTGCAAGGTTTTTCGCAGCATTTGCGAAAGGTTCAGTAATTTTTTGCTTGCCGCCTTTGAATAGATAACGAAAACCATGGCCCTTAACGTGGAGCCAATCGGGTGCACAATATTGGCGAGCCTTAATCTTATTAAAGGGTTGGCGACGAAATTTAAAACGTTTTTCACGATCAATTAGCATTTGTAGTTCCGGTTGATATAGCCGATTGCCAAAACAAAAACAAATATTCGGATAACGTATCTCGTAGCGACCGGGACCCGGTAAAAAACTGGTGTGCCTAGGGTGGCAGGCATTTTCCTTTACTGCTACTGACGACATACGATAGAATTCATGAATTGCATCTATAGGGGAATCGACTCTAAACATATATTGTATATAAAAGTGATTTGCAGTATGGTTTAGTATTAGTAATCACCTCGTTAGGGGCTCTAAATTGTTGGAAAATGTGTTGTAGGTGGTGGGTGAGGGTTCTGAGGGATCGCGATAGCATAATCCTTTATCGGTAATCATATTTCGGGAGGATGCTTTTCTTTCACGAGCATCTAATAAGGGGGGGTAAATAACAGGTGTCATCAACATCCAAAATTTTAATTTTAATTTGGTACTTACTAGAAACTAAGACGCCCTTGTGTTTGTAGCAAACGCCTTGCATTTTTTCAGTTTCGCGCGGTGTATTATAAAATTTGAAACGACTCTTGGTAACGCGTTTTTCACTAAATTGTTCGGCTGGCCTCTTGCTCCAATAGGCTCCAGCCATACCTTTTCTATTTTTAAAAGGCTCTTTCACTACATCGTACCGATTTGGAGGCATTTGCCATGATGGACTTTGGGCTGCATCACGTGGTTTCTTATAGGACGCCTTACACACAGTGAGTGGTTTACCATCGTCAAAGCCGGTTATATGTTTCATGTAACGAAAGGTGGCGGTTTCGTTCGCTATGGCGTTTTCTTAAAGAAAACAATTGCAGTGTAAATTATGAAGAACAATTAATGTACGACAATTATTTTTACCCAACTGGCATGACTTTGTGTATGATTCGGATTTTTTCCTTATGTAGCTGTTCAATTCCTTTGAGTAGTTTCGTTTTATACTTTGTCCTGCATTGAATATTCGGGTGTAATTAGTCAGTAATTTTGGTATAATATACATTTTTACTTGAAACCATAAATAGGGGCATTGCTAAGCGATTTGCCACAAATTTCGCGCTTCGATGTTCCATTATTGCTATTTTTCAAAAAAGAAGCAATTTATTTGTTTTCAAAAAGATTTTAGGTAAAACTTTTCAAAAATACAATATATGTTGAATAATTCGCTTTAATTTTACTGCGATATAAGAATTGAATGAGAGGAGAAACGATTGAAAATGTTTTCAACAATTATTAAGATTCTAAAAAATTTTTTTTTTACGAAAAACGTCTCCAGTGAATGTTTTTCTATTAAGCACTATGTGGTGTAAGAAATTACATGTGCAGAGTGCCGGACACCATAAAAACATGAAAAACCATTATATCCTGCACAACTTGTGGCAAAAGGTTAAGTTTGTGTGGATATTTGTAACTTCTAAAAGAAAAATGTCACACCCACCCTTCAATTATACTGATCGATTCGGAGATTGATTCAGGTTCTATTATAAAGTAAGTCCTTATGTGGCAAATTTTATGTAAATTAAAATTGCACTTTTTTGTCGAGCGCGTGTCAGATCCATCAATACTTGCTAAAGCACCGAATTCATCAACAGAGTAGTCATCCACATTTGATACATAACTGTCGGTTGAGAGACGCCCCAAATTTAACAAAAATATATTCTCTACGCCTATAGTTTGTTTCAAATTCAATATTTTATAAGCATTGAGCTAATTTTCATAAATGCGTCCTTATTTATTTGGCTACTTCATTTATATGTGGAAATAACTAATACGATCCATTTCATGCCAAAAGAGCAATTTGCCACTATTAGAAAATATGTGTCTATTGCAATATATGTGTGTATGCGAATGACGTTTATCCCCTGCATAACAATTTGTCACTTTTTTTTTTTTTTTTTAAGAGAAAAACTAAGGAATCCATTCATTGTGTGCTGGGATATAGGAGCAGACATGTAGGCACCGCTTTTGCATTTGCACTCATACATATACATTGCATTCTCTACACTTATTGTAAAGTTAAGGCAGAAAATTGAAATCCTCTTTGCTTCAAACCTTAATTCATACAAGGTCTTCATAGAAAATTAAGAAGGGCATTACAATTTATGGTAATTCCATTTAGTAATCTTATATTGTTAAGATTCGGCAATTCGACTCGCACATAGAGTATGTCAACAAAGACGCACTTTACAGCGTAATGTTGTCAATATTTTAAATGCTATTTGTAGTAAAATTGTTGTTCTAGCGGACAAACAGACCTGGCCGGATCGATTCAGGATTCACTGCTGATTCAGGATATATAATTGCGGGTATCCAACATTTTCTTTCAGGTGTTGCATGATTCGATCTCTTGTTTTGAAATACAAAGAAAGAAATCTTGTATACAACAATGTAAACAATTTACAAATTGCTTAAACTACTATTATTGCAATATTTGAACAAGCTTTGTGTCTCCTGATTATTACTTACTACATTATTATTCATTAAGAGTACCGAATTAATTCTTATCATCTGCACTATCCTAAACTCTAACAGGTTCACAAATATGAATCATATTTGTAAATGAATGCGTGTTTCTCAAGTTGGGCACGATAAACCTCAGTTGTTTTTATACAATATTAAATGCAATGACAAGAGAACCTTTTTATAAACTCCACAATGCAATATACTTGGTTTGTTGTTCCGTTAGGAAAGGTTCTTTCAAGATAAAGGCGTCAATTTGGGAAATTTTTTTTTAACGCAATCTTCTACCAATCGATATTAATTGACCAATAAATTCAATGGTGAGCTCGATCGGCCCACTGTGACAGTTTTTGTCATGATTTTCTACTAACCTGAGAGCCATTTAAAAACCGTGTAAGAGAAATGCGGCTCAGTTCAGCTACAAATGAATCGCACACATTAAATTTAATGTTCCAGTGAAAAATGCTATGCCAATGGAGGTTCAATTTAAATTAGAAAGTAACAAAGAAGGCCCTTAAAGTTTCGATTTTCTTGTTACTTTTATTTATTAAAATAATATGCAGGCCGCACAAGAAACTCTTAGAGGCTGTAAGCGCCCTCAAGGCCGTACAATATAAATCCATGGTAAAGATGAATTTACCTTCTTCAAACGCAAAATTCATTTCTCAAGACTTATCATCAAATTATGAAACGCTTTCACATGGCAAATAAACAAAATTCTGACTCTTAAATATGTAGATTAGAGTTTCCTACTTTACTCCTTTACCCGTCATTACTTGCTGGTTATTAGAACGTTTGCAAAAGGTTTGACTCTGCATTGGAGTACGAACTGTTGTGCTTCCCTTAATATCAGTAATTATGTCATTATTTCGGACAAATTCAATTTGCATTATATTATATTATTACGAACGGAAAGAAAGTAATCATTTCCATCAAAAATCTATGATTAAGTTCTTTTCATACATCTGACATAATACATATTTCTGCATTGTATGCATAGTCCAGTGTATATTTAGTATTTGTCGTTGGATTTTCTTCTTTACGGGTTTTTTGCTCAAGTAGTTATCAGAATATGATACACATATATCATGTTACCATTTTAACATTCCTGTGGCATTTTCTCTTTGTTATTGATTCAAAAAACGTGTTTACCTCAAGATTAGAGAAAGCGAGAGATGGAGAAGATTATTATTCAAATGGAATGAATTTATGAGTTTACCTCGCACCCCCCTACTGGATGGCTGATAAGTAGTCGTATGGCACCAAGGCCTGAAACAAACGTAATGGTAATGGTGACTACGTGTAGTGACTGGTAACGACGGAGACATTTGTGTACTTGTGTAGTTGCCGGTCATGACAAAAAACCTGCATGCAAAGATGAGATAATTTGTTGTCTTAATTGTGCGCTGCTAAGCATGAGCATATCAAAAAGTAACTAAAAAGGGACGGAAACTTTTGTTTTTTATTTGCGTTGAGGAGCAACACTAGCAGCGTTAACATCTACTTATTAGTATTTTGTGCTCATGTTCTACTTGGCCAATAATGACTGAAAGTATTTTTTTTCCAATTGTTATTTCGTTTTGTTTTAAAAACTATGCTTTACTAAATGGGCCGCTGCATTCTTTTGTCTTTATTCGAAGTGTCCAATAAAGAGCGGTTTTCAATAAAAAATATTCATACTATCAGTTTAACTAACGAACATTTTTTTTGTACTTTTTTGTACACTTTTAACTGCAAGGTAAGTTATGTGGTGTTACATAACTGTAAACCGTTTAAAACAATTAATTATTAAAAGCAAAAGAAAAACTCTTAAAATGAACACAAATTACAGCAAGTAAAAAAGGGCTATATTAGGGATACCACAAATCTATGATACCCACCGTCTTTGTATCAAAATTTTAAATTCTTTTCAATTCTTTTCAGTGAATTTTCTTTTTAGTGAATTGTTTGAACCGATTTAACTCATTTTCAAGACCATTTGTATATAATTTTTTTATTTTTTTTATTTTCACAACCATATATATATAAATTTTATGTACTTATTTTCACATCAATGTCAATTTTTTCAAGCAAATTTTTTGTTGTTGTGTGCGTTGTTAACATTGTGGGCGAGCCTTTGGGCCAAGTTTGCTTATTTAAAATACCACCGTGCTCACTCGTATGAAAATTTTTTAGACCGAAATTCAGCACAATTCTTCAATTTGCGTGATAGTGGCGAAGAAAAATTCGCACAGAAGAGCCAAAGCATTGATACTGATCAAGACTATGTATACCTTTTGTGGTGTGGCATGCCTGCCTTTGGCTGCTATAAACGTTTTATATCTTTACGATCATCCGTATAAAAAATTGTGGGTTCGTTTCTTTTTTCTTTTCTTGGGAACCCAAGTTAAAAATTAACTAAAACACTTTCTCAAGCTCTATATAAATATAATAAGAGGGTATATATATATAGTAAAAGATACATTAATCTGGTTGTTTTGTGTTTATCATACAAATGAATTTTAGCTTAAATTTTACTTTATTGAAGACTGCCCTAAAAAGAAATTTTGAAACTTGTGAATGTTTCAAAGCAATGATTAAATGTATGTGTACATGGCTATACCCACCGTGGAGTGTTGCGTATGAATATGAAACTAAACAGCAAAACACACAATAATTGCGACTGAAATAATATAACGCAACTACATTCCGGGGGAGGAACGCGAGTTTGCTTATTAAAAAACATTTTATACCAGCTCCATCACTTGTTCATACACACACATATGTACGTACATATATGCGGATAATTAATATTTTTCAGAAAAGTTTTCGTTTGCAGTAGCTTAATATGTATAACACAGTTAACACATGTTGAGCAAAATCTCGATGTACAAGTACATGAAGTACATCAGCCGTTATTACTGTACACATTTGTTCTTGTTCAAATGGAATGTTTGATATGGGCAATTCCCGTTATTATTTAACACACTTTAGGTAGACGGGTAAGTCCACTAACGTTAAGCTCAATATTTGTTTGCAAGATTTTATGAAATTGCACCACAAATGTTAAGAACCCCTAAAAGTCAGAGGTCATACGCATATTTAATTATACTGATAAATTCAGAATCAAAAACTGAATCCATTTAATTATACCTGGCTCTGTGTCTGTCTGGCCACAGCCATTGGCACATATTCATTGCTTAACGATGGATCTGATCGGTTAATTTTTTGAAACCTTTTAAGCAAATTTATCGAAATATCTCAATTAATGCTTACGCACATGGACAGACAGACAGACGAAAATGGTTGGATCGATGCAAATTTTGATTCTGAATCGATCGGTGTAATAGAAGGAGGGTGTGGCATTTGCCATTTAAACATAAATGGTGCAGGGTCACTTTTGGAACTTTCTCCCCTGTAATGCTTTTCATCGAATTCTTCTATAACCTGATTATCGCGAAAAATGTAGCAAGAAGAGTAGGATATCACATGTTTTGCTGTTTTTTTTCAGCTATTTCCCCAACAAGTTCCATTGACACAAATATGTTAATATTTACCATTGACAATATTAATTACTTGTACTATCGTACTGTGTGTAGGACTTGATACATTTCCGATTTCATTTTCATTTGTTTTGTATATAAAGTTAGGGGAATAACGCGGGGAGACATAGAGACGGCAAGAAGAAAACAATTAAAGCAATTAACACTTCCTAATTATCTGACATTAAAAACAAAATAAAACTTGTAATGCGCACACATTAGTAGCAACCAAAGAGAACAGTACATCCCAGCACACTATACTTTACGCACAAACACTCACTCACACACTCGTGCAAATAATAAAAGCAAAAGCAAGCGACGGCTTATAATCTTTTATTGGTTAAGGGAGTGGTTAAGTGGTGTGTGTACAATATATAGAAGAAATGCAAACATACACACTACCCTCCATGCATACACTATAAATATATTATTCATGTGTACAATATTTGTGCCTGTGCACCAGCAGCTACGCATACACATACACACACATGATATTAACAGACTCACAGTGTT
Organism: Crataerina pallida; assembly: GCA_949710015.1. Classification (NCBI taxonomy): domain Eukaryota; kingdom Metazoa; phylum Arthropoda; class Insecta; order Diptera; family Hippoboscidae; genus Crataerina; species Crataerina pallida. The sequence goes on from OX453293.1 coordinate 489,154, forward strand.
CTGTTAGAGCAGAAGCACATACTTGCACGCGGGTTGTGTGCTTTATATGCGAATATATAAGAATGTGAATGTTTACAGAACACAGGAAAGTATTAGAGCCCAATTCACTTCAACGAATACAGATTAAAAAGTTCATGCATTCACACATAAGCTGACAAACCTTTGCTGTGTTTGCGTGATGCTACCGTCTTCTTCCGAAAATGAGACACTGTCTTATTATTTTTTAAGTCCCAAATACGAGCTGGGGCTTAATTTCGGGGGTAGACCAAAATAAATATATTTTTATATTCTTTAATTTAATATAAATTTTACACAGCATACAGAATTTAAGATTTATTCAATTACAGTCATTTCATCTTCTTCTGGAACATCGTCATAAAATAAATTTTGATTTTTTAACAAATTTAATTCCTGTTGAATCATTGGTCCAAATCCGTCGTCTTTTTATCTAGGGCTTATTTTCGGGGGATGTCTTATTTTCGGAAAAGGACGGTAGTATTGAAAGAGACTTTATCGTATGCCTCTTTGTTACAATTGTTTTACCTTCTAAACGCGTTCAGGCATGTGCTTCACTGGTTAGTGTGTAGCAATGCCACCTACCCGCCCCTAACATAATTGTAATGTTATTACGAATAATAATTGAATATTTGAATTGGTTGCGGTTGTGTGTGTGTGTGTGTGATTGCTTCTATTTTTTTAGTTAAGTGTTGAGTTAATTAAATTGTCTTCTCTCTCTCTCTCTCTCTCTCTCTCTCATATGTAAAATAAAGCACAAATACACTGATTATAGATAATTGGATGAAGGGCGTTGCTATGAACTGCCCATTACCGCACCTTTATTGCATTTGTTAATTTCAACTGACGAATACACTCTCTTTATTGTGTAGATATATTGGTCAATAACGTTAATCATATGAAAATCGTATCTATGTATAGAAGGCGAAGGGGGAAAGCTTGAAAAAATGTGACAAGGTTGTTCGCGTTGGTGTTTTTTTGTAACGCATTTAAGATGTTAATAGTGACTTGAGGTGTGTTTGCATTAATTCTTTTACCGGCTATGTACACACTATACATACACATTTATTTCTGTAAAACGTTACCTAAGGTAGTTATCACTTAATGGACATTTCCATTATTTAGTGATTTTTTAAAATCATTTCATTTGATAAAATTCTAAATCCTGTAAAATAAAGAATCTCAGCTTAGGTTAAGCCTAAAATCACACGAATAGAAATAAAAGTAAAGAAAACTATAAAAAAAAAGTTTAGTATAAACTTCTTTTTCAAAATGAGTCAAATGTCTGCTCAGAATAGATATTTTTTATTGTGCCCTATATTGCACACAAACCCTTAAGAGCTATAAAGATGAAACTTTATATAAACATATTTTAAAGGCTTTCTAAATCAAGAGGCAATTGATTCATATTAAACGCGCCCAAATTTGTAACATAATTCGACAAATTAATCCCGGATTTGAAATATTTCTTTTCACGCATAAAATCACGTCCATTATGTATTTATTGCGAATTATTTGCTTTTTTTGATTTTTGCTTGGAAGCCATGAAAGGCAAATAACTGGAAAACGATAATAAGCACGCCCACAATTTGTAGCAAATTTAAGTAAAAAACCTTGTTTTATGGAGTTAAAGTTCGCTATATGCCTTATTAATAAACTGCTTAAAAGCAATGCCAATGCTGTATGTTCGGTATTACCACATAAGTGGTAAGTCAGTACAAAATTCGCAAAAAAGCAATTTTAATTTTACGATAAATGAAATTTGTTACAATTTGCGTGCAACTGTGAGCTTTATACCCTTTTCAACAATTATGCTCTAAACAAATAAGTATGTGTATAATTCCTGATTAGTCTGTACTTTACAAAGGGGGGAATGCTGAACAATTCAAAGAGATACTTAAACTTCCACCAAGTATCCTAAACCACAAAACTATGCATGTAAGCAGCCTATCTATGTGAAGAGGGTGCGAGGGAGAGAGAGAATCCCATAAACACTATTAAGCCAGTCACTCAAACAGGTCTTAAGTACTAACCTAGTCAGAACAACACTTGTGTGTGTATGCTTACTTTCCACTACATTGTTCAACTGTGTGTGCTCACGCTTTTTACAGGTGTTGCGTCGTTTATATATGTTTGAGCATTAAAGGCATGTGTGTGTGTAAAGGGTCTGTTGTAGGTGTTTATTTGTGGCTCTACAACTAAGTGAGGAGTTGAGTATAACACGTTTTATTCCTTAGCATGCAACCACGCCGTAAAGCATACCACGTACAAAGCGAAGATATTCATTTTAATAGATGCAAAAGACTAGCACGCATTCCTCTCTACTACATACTTGTACTGTACATGCATTTACCAGGAATGCTGCTACTTGGTTGGTTGGTGAACGACATCTTTTATATTTATTCACTCGCACCCTCATCGCTAATGATTCAATGTATGAATTTGTAATAATCGCGCAAGATTTTAATTAGTTCTCCCCTCCGTGTTGCAACATACTATAGTTTTTCGTTCTTAATTATAAAGAGGGGAACGTACGGTGTTATAATTTCGCTCCAAATGGTTGCTGATGAGGAAATTTAAAAACACATGTTTTTTATGAAAAACAAGCACAAGCCACGCCCACGTGGCTGCAATCTGAGTCAACTTGTGAGTGTATCTGTACTTTGCGACTGCGCCCATTTTAGAATGATGCGATCATTCTATATCGAGCTTTAAAAAGAGCCTTGGTTGGCTTTAAATTTATGAGATTTTTAAAAATTGTAGGCGTGGCTGTTAATTTTAAATAAGAAATTTTTGTATGAAATTTTAACTCGATTTCTTAATTTTTGACACCGTGAATATTTCAAATTTCAAACTTTAATTTAATTAATCGTTCACTTCAGGTCAATATCTCAAATTTGAGCAGTTCAAAATGTATGGTTCAATCGACTTTAATTTTCATAACGATCACAAACATAAACGATTTCTGTGATTGTAACTAATGAAATAGCAAACTTAATATATCCTGCTTCTTACGCAAAGAGTACAAAGATGATATTTAGGCGAATTTTTTATGTTTTTTTCCAAGATTTTTCACCTTTAAAAATAAAAATCGTTTGAATTTCTCCTTCAACAGCTTATTATTCTCAAGAATTTGCAGCTTTTTCGCGGAATAAACAAAAAATGAGTTTTTCATCCCATCGCTACGTTTAGGTCAACTAATATTTTGATGCTAAACAATAAATGAATGAATGACATTTTAAGCAGAGGGTCTAAAAAGAAGTTAAGTTAAGTTCACCAAATCACTCCTTGAGATAATTGATAATTTTAACCGTATCCTATGCAGTGTCTTAATGAAGTGACATACATATTTACGCATGAACTACGTTTTGGTTTTTTTAAATTTTATCGCAAAGCATAGTAAATAATTGTTGTTTTTTGAATTACATAATCAATTAATAGTCAGATAAATATTATTTATTTATTTATTTATAAAATTCTGTTATACATATGCCATAATTCATGAAGGGAGAACGGCATTGTTCATCGGCTGCCAAAGTGCATTCGTATGAATGGTTTTCCCCAGCAATTGTTGTAGGAAGAGCGATTGTTAAAAAAATTTAATTTCCAATCTGATAAAATAATAAACAATTTAATTGCTATAAATAACACAATAATTATTTCAATCATGCGAATGCCAGCAAACGATAGTACTAGCAGCAGCAGCAGCAGCAGCAGTACCAGCAACTACAATACTCTGCATGCGATTGAAACATATTTGTCATCCATAATATATCATTAGCAACTAATTAAATAGACAATTGTAGAAGTACATATACATGTGTACATATGTACATGTGTGTTTAAGTAAAGTGTATAGACATGCATAAATGGGCAAACAGACATACGTTTGGCTGTAAATTTGTGAAGACCATGAGAAAATCATCCGCAATAAAACAAAACCGCTTCTCACACTGTACTAAGCACGTGGTCGATGGGATGGTGAAATTTTGTAATTGCTACAGCAACAAACAAAAAATGAGAAATTAAAAGAATTAATGTGTATGTATATTAATTAACTGCAATTTGATTATGTCAAACAACTGAATTGTTGCGTGTGAAAATAAAACATCACATGTAGCACGATTACTTCATTTCACAGCATTACTGTGTATGTGTGTGTATGTGCGTGTTTGTTTGTACATCACAAGACCATCAAAATGAGGGAGTTTTTGTTCTATTAATAAATCGAGTCAAGTGTTGTTTGGCACAGTAGCACAACAATTAAGTTGATTCAATTTACATGTGATGATAATGGTTTTTCGTTAATTTTAAATAAGTTTATTCCGCTAATTGTTTGCCACTTTATCACCAAATCACTTCGCTGTCAACACGCAACCCAAATTAAGTAACAATTTGTGTACGTGTGCATGTATGTTCTCACAAAAATTATTTCCTATGTTAAGTAGTAGAATATATAAATATAAACGGAACTTTTCGGCCATTTCATAGCAAAAAAAACTCCCGTGTTAGTCGATTCATACAAACTTTTATCATAAACAGTTATTTGAAAAAGAAATAATTCCTAGACAAACATGCAAAGCTTTGTGGGACGCATCACTTTTGTCGTTTTCTTAGTTGTCATTTGCTTCTGCCAGAGCCTAGTTGTAAATGCAAAGACTTTGGAATATAAAGTAAGATCCCAAAACAAATTCTTTTTATTAAACAGAGATCAAATAAATCATTCCTATTTATTCCCAATGGAACGTTTCGCATTTTTAGGCAGCTGCATTGTTAGGCCGAACACGTCGTCAAGCCCCTCCTATGCCAGAACCGCCCCAGGAGGTATTTTGTAAACAAACTTTTACTTTTATTAATTCTAACTGTAATAAATTATTTATTTTTTATTCTTACAGTTTCATCAGCGCGTACGTTTTTTGATTTCGTTTATAATAAAAAATAAATTCTCTTTCACATATATTTATTATATATATTTATATTGTATTTTAGGCTCGTCGCCAGGCAACTCCGCCGCCGAGTTTTGAGGTATATAACATTTAAATCCTTTCAAAGTATATATAAATTCTTATAAAATCCTTTTCAGGCCTCAAATTTGCAGCATGGACGTGTAAGTTTAAATAATTTTTAATAAAAACAGTTCATTGTGTAATAAATATAATGATTGATAGGCTCGCCGCCAGGCTCCACCAATGCCTGAACCACCCAGTTTCGAGGTGATTACTTTTCGCTATAATTTCTCTATTTGTATTTGTTGTAATTGCTTAATTTGATTATAATTCCTAGGCTTCTGCTGAGCACCTGGAAAACGAACGAGTAAGTTGAAATCATTTAGTTTGCTTTTTCCGAAAGAATTCTTATATATGACAATCTGATTACAGGCGAAGCGTCAGGCACCACCCATGCCAGAGCCTCCCAGTTTTGAGGTAATTTATACTTTAGTTAAATTATTTTACAACACGAAGAAATAAAATTTTATAACCTTTGCAGTCTTTTGGTGATGGAATGCAGCACAGCCGTGTAAGTTTAGACAAAAATTTCTTTATTTCTTTAAATCCAACAAAAATGTCACATTATGACACTTTTCATAGTGGAGTAGTCTCCATTACTTTAAGTATTATTGCAGCATACAACATGTTGTGTTTGATTTCGTTATTATTATTTGTAATCAGCGGCGGATACAGATACTTGGGGACCTTAAACGAAAAAAAAAAAAAACAAAAATTTAGGAAAGATTTTGTATAATTGAAATTTTGTAGCGGCTCGGGTTATAATAGCAATTAATTTTGTAGTACTATTATTATTTTAAAGGACTTAGTACCAAGCAAAACGATTCATAGTTGAGAAATACTTATTCGGTTAGTTGGAAATCGCCTTTAAAACTATATATTTCACAGGACCAGTTCTTTTCTTTGGCATAAAGAAATATTCTTGGTTTAATTTGTAAGATTTTGGTGCTTCTCTTAAGTCAAATACGGTTCCTTAACTCCTTGTAATGTAACCAGTTAAAGGGTTTTTATAGATATTTAGTTATCTTGGTATTCCAGTTAATAAATTTTCTAGATTAATTCTCGCTTGGTTCGTCATCAATCTGCTCCACCACCACACAATTTTCAAAACCCTGAGGTAATAAATTTTAATTAAAATTATTTGAAATTAAAATTTTAAAATTAAAATTACAATTGAAATTTATTATATTTACATTATATAATAAATGCTACAATTTATTGTTTCGTTCAAGATGAGACAAATGGAGTTAACACGCGTACGTAAGATGTGAATTTTCATAAATCAACAATTTCATCGCAATATATTGTAATTATAGGCTAAGCGTCAGATGCCAGCCCCGCCATCACCACCCGAAATGCCACCAATGCCAATGTAAAAGAAGATGTGTGGAGAGATGGTAGCGAAGTATTAAAAAAATTCAAGGAAATCGTGTATAATTCTAGCAAAACTTTCCTTCTTGTATTCTGTATTAATAAATCATTTTGGCAATAAATTCATGAAATTTGTAACGTTTACTCAAGACCGTTATCCAGTGTGCACATAAAAGTTGCAATTAAAAAAAAAATTTTTTTTTCATTAACATTCAACCAATCATAAGAAAAAAAAAAACAAAATTTGACTTGGGCCAAATCTTAAGTGTCCTCCACCTCTATATACAAACAGTAGGCGTGGCAGGTCCTTGATTGCACCCTTCAATGGTACATGTATTACGTATCAACTTGAAAATTGAGCTTTACGCTGAGTATGGTTTTTGTGGGCGTGTCTGTTATTCGACCAGGTGAAATTTCAGCTCAATGTATTAAAATTTTTTGGCTCAAAAAAGGATCAACTAGAGGGAATATAAATACTTTGTAGGGTCCTTGACGATTCCTTCTGGGTGTTACAAATGGAATGACAAACTCATTAAACGCTCAGTCTTATGACGATGGTGTAATATATATATTAGAGAGAGAGAATGACTTTTTGCAGACATTTTCGGAATATATTTTCCATAAAAGATGTAAGGTTTAATAATTCCATTCGCAACGCTCAGAAGGAAGTCTCAGACGTCCTACAAAGTGTTTTTATTCTCGATCAATATTAAAATCTAAATCGGTTCAGGCATGTCCGTGTATCCGTCTGTTCATGAACAGCTCACGGAAAGAAATATTTGAGATACTGCGTTAAAATGTTATATTAATATTGTAGGTTGTTGTTTAAATTAGGAAAATCGATCAGATGCTACGCCCAACATTAAAAAACACCTATAAAGTTGAAATTAGATTCACATATTTTAAATAAGCGCATTCGTCGATTGCAAAAAAGGACCCTTTGAATAACAGACACAAACCAGTATTTGCGACTAGACAAGTACTGAAGGATATTTAAAATTTATTTATACTTTTATTGTTTTTATAGTATACTAAGATGTAATTGATTCGTATATAATTGCAGGTGTGACGATTCGTAATGTGAAAAGAAACATTCTGGTAAAGTTGTAGGTGCCTTGGGAATATCAAATTAATATTCGATGTGTATTAAAAATGTTTCCATAAAAATGATAGGAGAGCAATATGCAATATATTGAAAGTCGAATATGTTGGTGACACTTGTTTTGCAGTAAAACAAACACAACATGTGCACAGAAATGGCATGTGTAATATTTTCAGATTATTAATACCTACTAAGAGATAACGATTTAGCTGGAAGGTTTTTCTTACTCAGCGCATGATGTATTTTGTGTGTATGACATACTTGTGTAATAGAACTTACACAGAACATAATATAAGAACTATTTCTGAATACAACTCTGTGCACAGACACGGCAAAAAGTTTGATTTTAGATTAAAAAAGTTTTGTCAAATCCAAAAGACAAACGCATATACCGCTAGTGTACCATATATATAAGGGAGTGGAGGAACATAAGAACAGCATAAAACATGATAATATTCAATCATAGCGAAATATATGAAATCGAAATGTTACGTAAAAACGCATTTCAAGCTTGCGTGCTTCTGTATTATTTTCCACTTGATTGTCAAAAGTTTGCTTCCTTTTTTTCACGGGCTACAAGTTATGTATTTTAAATTAAATAAATTTTTGGGGAAAGTAAATATATGGGAGGCGTAAGCTTGGTTATATTTAATGTTGATTATTGACTCAAAATCTGTTGCTAATCAAGATTGTAGCATAATGATACCTGATAGCTGGAATCTACTTGTGGTAGACGGAAAAGGAATGATGAACTTAATACCCTCCCTAATAATGTGGAGGGTGTATCTTGATTTTTACGGTGATTATATCCTGCACCACTTGTGCGAAGGGTGTATAAAGTTCATGTGGATGTTTGTAACAGCATCAAAATTTTTTCAATGTAGCCATGTGCATGTGAGATTAAACTTTTACAAAATTACCAAAACTAGTCGTAATCATAAAAATAGAGCTAAATAAGTTACAAAATCGATTAAACAAAATTTTGCCAAATTTTAAATGCCCTCAACCTAAGCTGTTGAGCAATTCCACCCATTGTAAAAAGCAAGCACCAAGCTGTACCGACTATCAACGCAAGATCTCAATTTATGCGGCCATGAAAAGTCTTCGGTAGTTTTATACGCAATGACAAACTTTGTGTACTCCCACGTTATATGGAAGGTATTAAAATTGAATTCTGATGATTAATAAAAAATCAATTTGGTTCAGAAGTCGACTTTTGGATTTGGGTTGAGGCGTTATATTACATAGAGGCTATGTATCTGCGATGATTACAGTTTCAACATAAACATGTGTAGAGAGTAATTCAGATTTGACCAAAGCAAATTTATTTTTTTCGTGTGTAATTAAATTTTTTTAAAAAATAAAAAAGCAAATTACCCAAACAAATTGGTTTTTAATTACATCATAAATCGAAAAAATCAATAATAAAAAAAATGCAACGTTAATTTCGGAGCTTTACAATTTAGAACAATTTTACAAAATGTTTGCATTTACATTTTTAATAGTATTGATATATATTTGCTTTTTTACTTGAAATTTTCATTTTGTCTACGTGTGAATGAATCTCTGTACAACATACGTATATGATATGTTCTAGTGGTACTTTGATTAGAAGGAAACGAATTCAGGACAAAGAGCAAAATTGTATTCGCTTGATTTCGCCATAAGGAAAACATACTTTGCACCAATTAGTTTCATGTGCGTAATTAAAAGGAATCTTTCTTATTGATGAGAAAATAAAAGCGGCATTGTTAACAAAGTTGAGCGTACGGATTATGCAAATCGACAACTTGACAAAAGAAAACAAGTAAAAACGTTATAGTCGGTCAGGCCCGACCACTTAATTCTCCACAGCCATTAACTCCTTAAATTATGCTACAATTAGTTTTCCTGTATTTGTATACACTGCTGGTTAATTTACTTCGTGAAATACAATTGTATGGGGAGGGGTTTTAAAAATAGCCCGATCCGGCTACAACCATTTGTGAAACTAATTATCTATTCATCATTAAATTTCTGCTTATCTAAAAGTGTAATCAAGATTTCGCCATATCGGCAAGGGTGGGCATCTCTGAGAATTTTCGTAAAGTAGGGATAGTGGTGAACACCCTCTTTCTTGGTAGTCTATGGAAGAATCGGTTGTTTTTTTTATGGTCTGGACATGAGAATGCAAAACGATCTTCTCTGGTCATGTATTCGATGTGTTGAAAAAGAAATTGACTGCTTCCGTTTTCCAAAGCAGTGCAAGAAATACTTCACTTTGGCGGATGTCATAAATATATACACTATGTACTATATTCTACGGATATTAGAGTGAAATTCACATTCTAGCCTTGAATTTTTTAACCACTTGCAATAAAGGAAACGAAAGCGTGTCTAGTGTTTCACGTTGAAACCATTTACCACCAGAGGTCTTTCGCATCCTTCCCGATGTACGAAAATTCAAATCGAACGTCATTCTTCTACTCTCTGTCTTTCTAACCCTTCTAACCACTAGCGTGCCTGCACGTCATACTCTGAGTTAGACTGGAACTTTTCTTGTTGGTAAGAAGTGTTCTTCACTACAATGCATGATTAGAACCGAAAAATGAACTGAAATTTTGAAAACGTTTGCGGCCTTCATTGGTGATAAGGTTCCCCACCTATAATGATACATATGTGTATGTAAGCTTTCGCAAACATGATAAAAAATATTGTGCAGTTCACCACAGATTCTCTTATATATGCGTGCTTTAATTAGGAATTTAAGTATTACACTGGAATTAGGATGTTTTACCGACATAAACATACATTATAGTAATTTCCACCCCTGTTAAGGGGTTTAAATTATTTAAAAATGGCTTAAACACTTCATTTCAGGCATTCATCGTCATCAAGGTTGCTCTTGGCAGTGCGTGCACATGTAGGTGTGTACAACTATTAAGTTAACATGCTAGCAAGGAGAAGACAATTACATAAACCGCAGAGTAATTAAAAGTGAAATTGAACAACTCCAATCTCACACTTGAACACTCACAGCAACAGAGCTATGTGACAAGCACTTAGATGCACTCACTCATTCACTCCTCCACCAGCACCAACACCACCACCAACACTTCAAGCATAACATTATACAATATTGTATTATCTTTTCCATTTTGTGCACACACTCACATTTCTAATATTTTGCTCTAAACTATTTATTATCGTAAAACTCTCATTATTGTTTTGGTAGGTTCTTCGTAAATATTTTACAGATATATGTGTGCATGTGTACGCAGCCAAGCATGCTGCACGTACACGTACATAAAACTTTTATTTCTATTATTTTGAAAGTGTCAAATTGTATTTTGTGTTATATGCATGTAAGTGTGTAGTTGAACTGCTATCGCTACTGTTGGCTCTTGGCTGCTCTCTCCCTGGTAATGCCATTGTAATGCGTGTGTTTGCACTTGTATTCAAATACACAAGTTTTAATTGCTTTCATTATGGTTTTCTATTATTTAGCAGCACTCTGTATGTATGTGTATAACTTTGTTAAAAATCTTTGTCTAAATAGCTTTCAGCCATAACAATCATTATCCTTGAACGAATCCTTCTTTCTATCAGCATGCTCGTCGTATCAGTATTTATCACTCCTTCACAATCTTCTTCTTATTATTATTTTTCTTCTTGTATACGTACATATATTTACCATACAAAAGTATTGTTAAACTGCAATTACTTGTATTATTTGCTTTCAACGTATTATCATTTATATCTTTTTTTCGTGTGTATCTTGTATAATTATTCTTTGTCAGTTTGTTCTATATCCTTTAGATACAGTACATAGGTATGTGTGAACTGTCAGAATGTTTGCAACATCCAGAGAGGTAGCATCGGAGACACTCTCGAGTACAATATAAGTTTTCAAGACATCCCGCACTCACTTACAGTTCGAAAGATGAGAAATAACTTTGTGTCTAATTATTGTAAATTTGTGACGTATCTTTCGCATTAGTGTGTGATTAATATTTGGCCTAAACAAAATGTAGATTTCTACTTGTTACCTATATGGTACCACAACTAATACTTCTATGTGTATATAAGGCAATTGATTTATTGAAGAACAAGAACTGAATCCATCGACATTGTATTTAGAAATACATAAATATTTGAATGAGCGTCCCAAAGCATGCAGAGTTCAACAAGACAACGCTTCAACCAAAAAACCTATTAAAAGGAGCATTTGAATAACAACAAGGTACTCAAAGTTATTTTAATGTGTTCATCATATTTTAAATATATCTATGGCAACAGACAAGAGAGTCCGTCTGTCCGGACATGATTAAATATTTTCAAAAAATCATTCTGATTTTAATAAATAATTAAACAAAACTTTGGTTTAGATGAAATCTTCAATACTCTTTACATCTACAAATACAAAGTATGGGAGTGACACCCTTCAATTATGTAATAGTGTATGTATTAGACGTCAAGTAATTAGAGATAGACTTGAATTCTGAATCAATTAAAGTTTTTTGTAAATAGTTGCCGTGTTTTTTGTCCGTGCCATGTCCACTTTATAGTTTATTGATGAACGCCTGAATTATAAATGTGCGTATAACCTGATCGTAATATTTTTGTTTTGTAGCTGTGGAAGATTTTTGGTGTCTGTAGGCATGGCACTTGGTCGGCTTAAAAATTTTTTTACATACAGATACGACGAAATTTTTGTACAAAATTTTAGTAAGTGAAAGAGGATATAAAAAATTAATCTAAGTTTTAACTGTACTCAAGCTGTCAGAAGAGAAAGAAGAAAAAATTTTCTTTTTCTTAAATTTTTTTATATTTTTGATATAATGTGTGTGTGTGTATGTATGTATGTTTTTTACCTTACTTTAGGTAGTTGTTGCTGTTGCATATATTTTATGTGTATGCATAACTTTGCGAAAAAACTTTATACGCTATCAAATTGATCTTTAGGTAGTTCATGTCTCTACGTATGCATTAGTTTGAGTGCATTTGTTTTATAGTTGTTTATTTAATCTTCTCCATAAATCGCATTACTCGAAACGAGTATTACTCAATGCCTGCATATGTATGCACATATTTGTGTACTCAGTAACGAAGATAAATTATACATTTGCTGGGCGAAAGTTAAGTATTAGTTAAATTTTTTACGACTTTACATTTTAGATGACCGTTTATTTGTTGCATTTTAAACATACTGTTGTATTTTTTACTGAATCCACTGGGAGGAAAAGGGAGCATGTTCCTCCTGTTCCCTAAATCAAAATATTTTTCAAATTACTCTTGAATATGAAAAGCAAGAATACCAAGAGTGTAGTGGTAGGTATTTAGTGGTAGGTATTCCAGATTTCGTCAAAGCCAAATCTTTCCTTCAAGTTTCGTCTTTCTTTTACCAAACTTAACTGAATAGGAAAATGAAAACTTTCCTTTTGACTCAAAAATTTAAGAATTTCTATCAGCATTCATTCCTTTACGCTGTCATGCGAAGCATTAGATTCGTGAGAGCTGAAAAAAAATGTTGCAGCGGAAAATTTCGAGTAAAAGAATTTTGCTCCTTGTTTCAGTTTCAGTTTATTTATTAGTTTTGATTGACAAAAACTACAGGAAACTATTGGCAACAATCTAAGTAGATAAATACGCTAGTAACGCGAGTAGAGGAAACTGGTGAACCAGTTTTTTCTAAATCAAGAGCAATTTATATCGGTTGTGTTCACGGCACAGAGACCGATTTCGTCCAATTTAACTTTTGCATAAAAACCATCAACAACAGCCACACAAACGGACGTAACTAGCTCCACTCAAACGTTGCATATCTGCGACATACTCTGCAGGGTCTTGAAGCCTCTTTGCAAACGGAAAGACAAGTTTAGTACGCGCTTCATCGCAATGTAGAGGATAAAAAAAAATTAAAAAATAAAATTAATAAAATATTTTTAATAACCGTTGGTTAACACTTTATCATTTTAATGTATGACTGCTGTGTGTATGTACTATGTAAGACTTGCGTATGTGAGTGTGTGTATTCTCTTTTAATAATTTGCCTTTTTTGTTTTATAGTTATTTTGTGGTGTGCAAGCACCGAGGACAAGCGATGTATATGTGTGCATATATAGGTGGGAACAATAATTCATAAGATTCATGAATAATGATTTAACACATTTTTATTAAGTTATTTTACATGAAAACACGTTTCGCCACCTTGGGTACGAAGATGAACTAAGTTAATCAATACGTTTGCAACCAACCTTGCGGAAAAGTTCGGAGGACTTTAGTTGAAATTTAAATCAGATATTCTTTGCTTGTGCAAGCAGTTACTTTATTCATCGACATATTGATCAAACACATCGACAATTTTATCATATGAAAATCTTTTTACGGCACTTTTTTCATCTTTTTATATGCAAATATAAAAATGTTAGCAAAGTACCAGGCGCCCAGAATGGCGTAGTAAGCAAATATTGATTATAGATATTTTAAAAGTCCTATAACTTTGGAACGGCTGCACGGATTTTGTTCAAACTTTTCGTGAAAGCTTGTAAATTAAGTCAGCTTTCAAATGAAGTATAATATGTGGGCGTGGCATCACCCATTTCGTTAATAAACAACTATTTATTTTGAAAAAGTCATTTCCTAAGCAAATGGGCAGTGCCATGCCCATTAATTCAAATTTCCCGCAAAGCTACAGAAATTTCCAAGCGTTTGCAAAAAATTTGACTAAAATCGGAGCAATGGTTTTTTAGTTATAAGCTAAGCAAATTCGCCTTCATTTTGTGGTCGTAATTTTGAAAATCATGCACATATAAAAATGTTAGCAAAATACCAGGCGCCCAGAATATCGTAGTAAGCAAATATTGATTATAGATATTTTAAAAGTTCTATAACTTGGGAACGGCTGCACGGATTTTGCTCAAACTTTTTGTGAAAGCTTGTAAATTAAATCAGCTTTCTAATGAAATATAATAAGTGGGCGTGAAATCACCCATTTCGATAATAAACACCCATTTATTTTGAAAATATCATTTCCCAAGCAAATGGTCAGTGCCACGCCCATTAATTCAAATTTCCCGCAAAGCTACAGAAATTTCCAAGCGTTTGCAAAAAACTTGACCAAAATCGGAGCAATTGTTTTTTAGTTATAAGCTAAGCAAATTCGCCTTCATTTTGTGGTCGTAATTTTGAAAATCATGCACATATAAAATCGTTAGCAAAATACCAGGCGCCCAGAATGGCGTAGTAAGCAAATATTTATTATAGATATTTTAAAAGTCCTATAAGTTTCGAACGGCGGCACGGATTTTGTTCAAACTTTTCGTGAAAGCTTGTAAATTAAGTCAGCTTTCAAATGAAGTATAATATGTGGGCGTGGCATCACCCATTTCGTTAATAAACAACTATTTATTTTGAAAAAGTCATTTCCTAAGCAAATGGGCAGTGCCATGCCCATTAATTCAAATTTCCCGGAAAGCTACAGAAATTTCCAAGCGTTTGCAAAAAATTTGACCAAAATCGGAGCAATGGTTTTTTAGTTATAAGCTAAGCAAATTCACCTTCATTTTGTGGTCGTAATTTTGAAAACATGCACATATAAAAATGTTAGCAAAATACCAGGCGCCCAGAATGGCGTAGTAAGCAAATATTGATTATAGATATTTTAAAAGTCCTATAACTTTGGAACGGCTGCACGGATTTTGTTCAAACTTTTTGTCAAAGCTTGCAAATTAAGTCAGCTTTCAAATAAAGTATAATATGTGGGCGTGGCATTACCCATTTCGATAAAAAACACCCACTTATTTTGAAAATGTCATTTCCTAAGCAAATGGGCAGTGCCATGCCCATTAATTCAAATTCCCCGCAAAGCTACAGAAATTTCCAAGCGTTTGCAAAAAACTTGACCAAAATCGGAGCAATGGTTTTTTAGTTATAAGCTAAGCAAATTCGCCTTCATTTTGTGGTCGTAATTTTGAAAATCATGCACATGTAAAAATGTTAGCAAAATACCAGGCGCCCAGAATGGCGTAGTAAGCATATATTGATTATAGATATTTTTAAAGTTCTATAATTTTGGAACGGCGGCACGGATATTGTTCAAACTTTTCGTGAAAGCTTGTAAATTAAGTCAGCTTTCAAATGAAGTATAATATGTGGGCGTGGCATCACCCATTTCGTTAATAAACAACTATTTATTTTGAAAAAGTCATTTCCTAAGCAAATGGGCAGTGCCAGGTCGATTATTTCAAATTTCCCGCAAAGCTACAGAAATTTCCAAGCGTTTGCAAAAAATTTGACCAAAATCGGAGCAATGGTTTTTCAGTTATAAGCTAAGCAAATTCGCCTTCATTTTGAAAATCATGCACATATAAAAATGTTAGCAAAATACCAGGCGCCCAGAATGGCGTAGTAAGCAAATATTGATTATAGATATTTTTTAAAGTCCTATAACTTGAGGACGGCTGCACGGATTTTGTTCAAATTTTTGTGAATGCTTGTAAATTAAATTAGCTTTCTAATGAAGTATATGTGGGCGTGGCATCACCCTTTCGTTAATAAACAACTATTTATTTTGAAAAAGTTATTTCCTAAGCAAATGGGCAGTGCCATGCCCATTAATTCAAATTTCCCGCAAAGCTACAGAAATTTCCAAGCGTTTGCAAAAAATTTGACTAAAATCGGAGCAATGGTTTTTTAGTTATAAGCTAAGCAAATTCGCCTTCATTTTGTGGTCGCAATTTTGAAAATCATGCACATATAAAATTGAAAGTCCTATAACTTTCGAACGGCGGCACGGATTTTGTTCAAACTTTTTGTGAAAGCTTGTAAATTAAGTCAGCTTTCAAAAGAAGTATAATATGTGGGCGTGGCATCACCCTTTCGTTAATAAACAACTATTTATTTTGAAAATGTCATTTCCTAAGCAAATGGGCATTAATTAAAATGCCCATTAATTCAAATTTCCCGCAAAGCTACAGAAATTTCCAAGCGTTTGCAAAAAATTTGACCAAAATCGGAGCAATGGTTTTTTAGTTATA
Organism: Crataerina pallida; assembly: GCA_949710015.1. Classification (NCBI taxonomy): domain Eukaryota; kingdom Metazoa; phylum Arthropoda; class Insecta; order Diptera; family Hippoboscidae; genus Crataerina; species Crataerina pallida. The sequence continues at coordinate 505,665 of OX453293.1, forward strand.
AGCTAAGCAAATTCGCCTTCATTTTGTGGTCGCAATTTTGAAAACATGCACATATAAAAATGTTAGCAAAATACCAGGCGCCCAGAATGGCGTAGTAAGCAAATATTAATTATAGATATTTTAAAAGTCCTATAACTTTGGAACGGCTGGACGGATTTTGTTCAAACTTTTCGTGAAAGCTTGTAAATTAAGTCAGCTTTCAAATGAAGTATAATATGTGGGCGTGGCATCACGCATTTCGTTAATAAACAACTATTTATTTTGAAAGTGTCATTTTCTAAGAGAATGGGCAGTGCCATGCCCATTAATTCAAATTTCACGCAAAGCTACAGAAATTTCCAAGCGTTTGCAAAAAATTTGACCAAAATCGGAGCAATGGTTTTTCAGTTATAAGCTAAGCAAATTCGCCTTCATTTTGAAAATCATGCACATATAAAAATGTTAGCAAAATACCAGGCGCCCAGAATGGCGTAGTAAGCAAATATTGATTATAGATATTTTTTAAAGTCCTATAACTTGAGAACGGCTGCACGGATTTTGTTCAAATTTTTGTGAATGCTTGTAAATTAAATTAGCTTTCTAATGAAGTATATGTGGGCGTGGCATCACCCTTTCGTTAATAAACAACTATTTATTTTGAAAAAGTTATTTCCTAAGCAAATGGGCAGTGCCATGCCCATTAATTCAAATTTCCCGCAAAGCTACAGAAATTTCCAAGCGTTTGCAAAAAATTTGACCAAAATCGGAGCAATGGTTTTTTAGTTATAAGCTAAACAAATTCGCCTTCATTTTGTGGTCGCAATTTTGAAAATCATGCACATATAAAAATGTTAGTAAAATACCAGGCGCCCAGAATGGCGTAGTAAGCATATATTGATTATAGATATTTTTAAAGTTCTATAATTTTGGAACGGCGGCACGGATATTGTTCAAACTTTTTGTGAAAGCTTGTAAATTAAGTCAGCTTTCAAATGAAGTATAATATGTGGGCGTGGCATCACCCATTTCGTTAATAAACAACTATTTATTTTGAAAAAGTCATTTCCTAAGCAAATGGGCAGTGCCATGCCCATTAATTCAAATTTCCCGCAAAGCTACAGAAATTTCCAAGCGTTTGCAAAAAATTTGACCAAAATCGGAGCAATGGTTTTTCAGTTATAAGCTAAGCAAATTCGCCTTCATTTTGAAAATCATGCACATATAAAAATGTTAGCAAAATACCAGGCGCCCAGAATGGCGTAGTAAGCAAATATTGATTATAGATATTTTTTAAAGTCCTATAACTTGGGAACGGCTGCACGGATTTTGTTCAAATTTTTGTGAATGCTTGTAAATTAAATTAGCTTTCTAATGAAGTATATGTGGGCGTGGCATCACCCTTTCGTTAATAAACAACTATTTATTTTGAAAAAGTTATTTCCTAAGCAAATGGGCAGTGCCATGCCCATTAATTCAAATTTACCGCAAAGCTACAGAAATTTCCAAGCGTTTGCAAAAAACTTGACCAAAATCGGAGCAATAGTTTTTTAGTAATAAACTAAGCAAATTCGCCTTGATTTTGTGGTCGTAATTTTGAAAATCACGCACCTATAAAAATGTTATCAAAATACCAGGCGCCCAGAATGGCGTAGTAAGCAAATATTGATTATAGATATTTTTAAAGACCTATAACTTGGGAACGGCTGCACGGATTTTGTTCAAACTTTTTGTGAAATCTTGTAAATTAAGTCAGCTTTCTAATGAAGTATAATATGTGGGCATGGAATCACCCATTTCGTTAATAAACAACTATTTATTTTGAAAAAGTCATTTCCTAAGCAAATGGGCAGTGCCACGCCCATTAATTCAAATTTCCCGCAAAGCTACAGAAATTTCCAAGCGTTTGCAAAAAATTTGACCAAAATCGGAGCAATGGTTTTTTCGTTATAAGCTAAGCAAATTCGCCTTCATTTTGTTCAAACTTTTTGTGAAAGCTTGTAAATTAAGTCAGCTTTCAAATGAAGTATAATATGTGGGCGTGGCATCACCCATTTTGTTAATAAACAACTATTTATTTTGAAAAAGTCATTTCCTAAGCAAATGGGCAGTGCCATGCCCATTAATTCAAATTTCCCGCAAAGCTACAGAAATTTCCAAGCGTTTGCAAAAAATTTGACCAAAATCGGAGCAATGGTTTTTTAGTTATAAGCTAAGCAAATTCGCCTTCATTTTGTGGTCGTAATTTTGAAAATCATGCACATATAAAATCGTTAGCAAAATACCAGGCGCCCAGAATGGCGTAGTAAGCAAATATTGATTACAGATATTTTTAAAGTCCTATAACTTTGGAACGGCGGCCCGGATTTTGTTCAAACTTTTCGTGAAAGCTTGTAAATTAAGTCAGCTTTCAAATGAAGTATAATATGTGGGCGTGGCATCACCCATTTTGTTAATAAACAACTATTTATTTTGAAAAAGTCATTTGCTAAGCAAATGGGCAGTGCCAGGTCGATTATTTCAAATTTCTCGCAAAGCTACAGAAATTTCCAAGCGTTTGCAAAAAATTTGACCAAAATCGGAGCAATGGTTTTTTACTTTCAATGAAGTATAGTATGTGGGCGTGGCTTCACCCATTTCGTTAATAAACAACTATTTATTTTGAAAAAGTTGTTTCCTAAGCAAATGGGCAGTGCCAGGTCGATTATTTCAAATTTCTCGCAAAGCTACAGAAATTTCCAAGCGTTTGCAAAAAATTTGACCAAAATCGGAGCAATGGTTTTTTAGTTATAAGCTAAGCAAATTCGCCTTCATTTTGTTCAAACTTTTTGTGAAAGCTTGTAAATTAAGTCAGCTTTCAAATGAAGTATAATATGTGGGCGTGGCATCACCCATTTCGTTAATAAATAACTATTTATTTTGAAAAAGTCATTTCCTAAGCAAATGGGCAGTACCATGCCCATTAATTCAAATTTCCCGCAAAGCTACAGAAATTTCCAAGCGTTTGCAAAAAATTTGACCAAAATCGGAGCAATGGTTTTTTAGTTATAAGCTAAGCAAATTCGCCTTGATTTTGTGGTCGTAATTTTGAAAATCATGCACATATAAAAATGTTAGCAAAATACCAGGCGCCCAGAATGGCGTAGTAAGCAAATATTGATTATAGATATTTTAAAAGTCCTATAACTTTGGAACGGCTGGACGGATTTTGTTCAAACTTTTCGTGAAAGCTTGTAAACTAAGTCAGCTTTCAAATGAAGTATAATATGTGGGCGTGGCTTCACCCATTTCGTTAATAAACAACTATTTTTTTTGAAAGTGTCATTTTCTAAGCAAATGGGCAGTGCCATGCCCATTAATTCAAATTTCCCGCAAAGCTACAGAAATTTCCAAGCGTTTGCAAAAAACTTGACTAAAATCGGAGCAATGGTTTTTTAGTTATAAGCTAAGCAAATTCGCCTTCATTTTGTGGTCGCAATTTTGAAAACATGCTCATATAAAAATGTTAATAAAATACCAGGCGCCCAGAATGGCGTAGTAAGCAAATATTGATGACAGATATTTTTAAAGTCCTATAACTTTGGAATGGCTACACGGATTTTGTTCAAACTTTTCGTGAAAGCTTGTAAATTAAGTCAGCTTTCAAATGAAGTATAATATGTGGGCGTGGCATTACTCATTTCGTTAATAAACAACTATTTATTTTGAAAAAGTCATTTCCTAAGCAAATGGGCAGTACCATGCCCATTAATTCAAATTTCCCGCAAAGCTACAGAAATTTCCAAGCGTTTGCAAAAAATTTGACCAAAATCGGAGCAATGGTTTTTTAGTTATAAGCTAAGCAAATTCGCCTTGATTTTGTGGTCGTAATTTTGAAAATCATGCACATATAAAAATGTTAGCAAAATACCAGGCACTCAGAATGGCGTAGTAAGCAAATATTGATTATAGATATTTTTTAAAGTCCTATAACTTGGGAACGGCTGCACGGATTTTGTTCAAACTTTTTGTGAAGGCTTGTAAATTAAATCAGCTTTCTAATGAAGTACAATATGTGGGCGTGGCATCACCCATTTCGTTAATAAACAACTATTTATTTTGAAAAAGTCATTTCCTAAGCAAATGGGCAGTGCCATGCCCATTAATTCAAATTTCCCGCAAAGCTACAGAAATTTCCAAGCGTTTGCAAAAAATTTGACCAAAATCGGAGCAATGGTTTTTCAGTTATAAGCTAAGCAAATTCGCCTTCATTTTGAAAATCATGCACATATAAAAATGTTAGCAAAATACCAGGCGCCTAGAATGGCGTAGTAAGCAAATATTGATTATAGATATTTTTTAAAGTCCTATAACTTGGGAACGGCTGCACGGATTTTGTTCAAATTTTTGTGAATGCTTGTAAATTAAATTAGCTTTCTAATGAAGTATATGTGGGCGTGGCATCACCCTTTCGTTAATAAACAACTATTTATTTTGAAAAAGTTATTTCCTAAGCAAATGGGCAGTGCCATGCCCATTAATTCAAATTTACCGCAAAGCTACAGAAATTTCCAAGCGTTTGCAAAAAATTTGACCAAAATCGGAGCAATGGTTTTTTAGTTATAAGCTAAGCAAATTCGCATTCATTTTGTGGTCGTAATTTTGAAAATCATGCACATATAAAAATGTTAGCAATATACCAGGCGCCCAGAATGGCGTAGTAAGCAAATATTGATTATAGATATTTTTAAAGTCCTATAACTTTGAAACGGCGGCACGGATTTTGTTCAAACTTTTCGTGAAAGCTTGTAAATTAAGTCAGCTTTCAAATGAAGTATAATATGTGGGCGTGGCATCACCCATTTCGTTAATAAACAACTATTTATTTTGAAAAAGTCATTTCCTAAGCAAATGGGCAGTGCCATGCCCATTAATTCAAATTTCCCGCAAAGCTACAGAAATTTCCAAGCGTTTGCAAAAAATTTGACTAAAATCGGAGCAATGGTTTTTTAGTTATAAGCTAAGCAAATTCGCCTTCATTTTGTGGTCGTAATTTTGAAAATCATGCACATATAAAAATGTTAGCAAAATACCAGGCGCCCAGAATATCGTAGTAAGCAAATATTGATTATAGATATTTTTTAAAGTCCTATAACTTGGGAACGGCTGCACGGATTTTGTTCAAATTTTTGTGAATGCTTGTAAATTAAATTAGCTTTCTAATGAAGTATATGTGGGCGTGGCATCACCCTTTCGTTAATAAACAACTATTTATTTTGAAAAAGTTATTTCCTAAGCAAATGGGCAGTGCCATGCCCATTAATTCAAATTTACCGCAAAGCTACAGAAATTTCCAAGCGTTTGCAAAAAATTTGACCAAAATCGGAGCAATGGTTTTTTAGTTATAAGCTAAGCAAATTCGCATTCATTTTGTGGTCGTAATTTTGAAAATCATGCACATATAAAAATGTTAGCAATATACCAGGCGCCCAGAATGGCGTAGTAAGCAAATATTGATTATAGATATTTTTTAAAGTCCTATAACTTTGGAACGGCTGGACGGATTTTGTTCAAACTTTTCGTGAAAGCTTGTAAATTAAGTCAGCTTTCAAATGAAGTATAATATGTGGGCGTGGCTTCACCCATTTCGTTAATAAACAACTATTTTTTTTGAAAGTGTCATTTTCTAAGCAAATGGGCAGTGCCATGCCCATTAATTCAAATTTCCCGCAAAGCTACAGAAATTTCCAAGCGTTTGCAAAAAACTTGACTAAAATCGGAGCAATGGTTTTTTAGTTATAAGCTAAGCAAATTCGCCTTCATTTTGTGGTCGCAATTTTGAAAACATGCTCATATAAAAATGTTAATAAAATACCAGGCGCCCAGAATGGCGTAGTAAGCAAATATTGATGACAGATATTTTTAAAGTCCTATAACTTTGGAATGGCTACACGGATTTTGTTCAAACTTTTCGTGAAAGCTTGTAAATTAAGTCAGCTTTCAAATGAAGTATAATATGTGGGCGTGGCATTACTCATTTCGTTAATAAACAACTATTTATTTTGAAAAAGTCATTTCCTAAGCAAATGGGCAGTACCATGCCCATTAATTCAAATTTCCCGCAAAGCTACAGAAATTTCCAAGCGTTTGCAAAAAATTTGACCAAAATCGGAGCAATGGTTTTTTAGTTATAAGCTAAGCAAATTCGCATTCATTTTGTGGTCGTAATTTTGAAAATCATGCACATATAAAAATGTTAGCAATATACCAGGCGCCCAGAATGGCGTAGTAAGCAAATATTGATTATAGATATTTTTAAAGTCCTATAACTTTGAAACGGCGGCACGGATTTTGTTCAAACTTTTCGTGAAAGCTTGTAAATTAAGTCAGCTTTCAAATGAAGTATAATATGTGGGCGTGGCATCACCCATTTCGTTAATAAACAACTATTTATTTTGAAAAAGTCATTTCCTAAGCAAATGGGCAGTGCCATGCCCATTAATTCAAATTTCCCGCAAAGCTACAGAAATTTCCAAGCGTTTGCAAAAAATTTGACCAAAATCGGAGCAATGGTTTTTCAGTTATAAGCTAAGCAAATTCGCCTTCATTTTGAAAATCATGCACATATAAAAATGTTAGCAAAATACCAGGCGCCTAGAATGGCGTAGTAAGCAAATATTGATTATAGATATTTTTTAAAGTCCTATAACTTGGGAACGGCTGCACGGATTTTGTTCAAATTTTTGTGAATGCTTGTAAATTAAATTAGCTTTCTAATGAAGTATATGTGGGCGTGGCATCACCCTTTCGTTAATAAACAACTATTTATTTTGAAAAAGTTATTTCCTAAGCAAATGGGCAGTGCCATGCCCATTAATTCAAATTTACCGCAAAGCTACAGAAATTTCCAAGCGTTTGCAAAAAATTTGACCAAAATCGGAGCAATGGTTTTTTAGTTATAAGCTAAGCAAATTCGCATTCATTTTGTGGTCGTAATTTTGAAAATCATGCACATATAAAAATGTTAGCAATATACCAGGCGCCCAGAATGGCGTAGTAAGCAAATATTGATTATAGATATTTTTAAAGTCCTATAACTTTGAAACGGCGGCACGGATTTTGTTCAAACTTTTCGTGAAAGCTTGTAAATTAAGTCAGCTTTCAAATGAAGTATAATATGTGGGCGTGGCATCACCCATTTCGTTAATAAACAACTATTTATTTTGAAAAAGTCATTTCCTAAGCAAATGGGCAGTGCCATGCCCATTAATTCAAATTTCCCGCAAAGCTACAGAAATTTCCAAGCGTTTGCAAAAAATTTGACCAAAATCGGAGCAATGGTTTTTTAGTTATAAGCTAAGCAAATTCGCCTTCATTTTGTGGTCGTAATTTTGAAAATCATGCACATATAAAAATGTTAGCAAAATACCAGGCGCCCAGAATGGCGTAGTAAGCAAATATTGATTACAGATATTTTTTAAAGTCCTATAACTTGGGAACGGCTGCACAGATTTTGTTCAAACTTTTCGTGAAAGCTTGTAAATTAAGTCAGCTTTCAAATGAAGTATAATATGTGGGCGTGGCATCACCCATTTCGTTAATAAACAACTATTTATTTTGAAAAAGTCATTTCCTAAGCAAATGGGCAGTGCCATGCCCATTAATTCAAATTTCCCGCAAAGCTACAGAAATTTCCAAGCGTTTGCAAAAAATTTGACCAAAATCGGAGCAATGGTTTTTTAGTTATAAGCTAAGCAAATTCGCCTTCATTTTGTGGTCGTAATTTTGAAAATCATGCACATATAAAAATGTTAGCAAAATACCAGGCGTCCAGAATGGCGTAGTAAGCAAATATTGATTACAGATATTTTTTAAAGTCCTATAACTTGGGAACGGCTGCACAGATTTTGTTCAAACTTTTCGTGAAAGCTTGTAAATTAAGTCAGCTTTCAAATGAAGTATAATATGTGGGCGTGGCATCACCCATTTCGTTAATAAACAACTATTTATTTTGAAAAAGTCATTTCCCAAGCAAATGGGCAGTGCCATGCCCATTAATTCAAATTTCCCGCAAAGCTACAGAAATTTCCAAGCGTTTGCAAAAAATTTGACCAAAATCGGAGCAATGGTTTTTTAGTTATAAGCTAAGCAAATTCGCCTTCATTTTGTGGTCGTAATTTTGAAAATCATGCACATATAAAAATGTTAGCAAAATACCAGGCGTCCAGAATGGCGTAGTAAGCAAATATTGATTACAGATATTTTTTAAAGTCCTATAACTTGGGAACGGCTGCACAGATTTTGTTCAAACTTTTCGTGAAAGCTTGTAAATTAAGTCAGCTTTCAAATGAAGTATAATATGTGGGCGTGGCATCACCCATTTCGTTAATAAACAACTATTTATTTTGAAAAAGTCATTTCCTAAGCAAATGGGCAGTGCCATGCCCATTAATTCAAATTTCCCGCAAAGCTACAGAAATTTCCAAGCGTTTGCAAAAAATTTGACCAAAATCGGAGCAATGGTTTTTTAGTTATAAGCTAAGCAAATTCGCCTTCATTTTGTGGTCGTAATTTTGAAAATCATGCACATATAAAAATGTTAGCAAAATACCAGGCGCCCAGAATGGCGTAGTAAGCAAATATTGATTACAGATATTTTTTAAAGTCCTATAACTTGGGAACGGCTGCACGGATTTTGTTCAAACTTTTTGTGAATGCTTGTAAATTAAATTAGCTTTCTAATGAAGTATATGTGGGCGTGGCATCACCCTTTCGTTAATAAACAACTATTTATTTTGAAAAAGTCATTTCCTAAGCAAATGGGCAGTACCGTGCCCATTAATTCAAATTTCCCGCAAAGCTACAGAAATTTCCAAGCGTTTGCAAAAAATTTGACCAAAATCGGAGCAATGGTTTTTTAGTTATAAGCTAAGCAAATTCGCCTTGATTTTGTGGTCGTAATTTTGAAAATCATGCACATATAAAAATGTTAGCAAAATACCAGGCGCCCAGAATGGCGTAGTAAGCAAATATTGATTATAGATATTTTTAAAGTCCTATAACTTTGGAATGGCTGCACGGATTTTGTTCAAACTTTTCGTGAAAGCTTGTAAATTAAGTCAGCTTTCAAATGAAGTATAATATGTGGGCGTGGCATTACCCATTTTGTTAATAAACAACTATTTATTTTGAAAAAGTCATTTCCTAAGCAAATGGGCAGGGCATGCCCATTAATTCAAATTTCCCGCAAAGCTACAGAAATTTCCAAGCGTTTGCAAAAAATTTGACCAAAATCGGAGCAATGGTTTTTTAGTTATAAGCTAAGCAAATTCGCCTTGATTTTGTGGTCGTAATTTTGAAAATCATGCACATATAAAAATGTTAGCAAAATACCAGGCGCCCAGAATGGCGTAGTAAGCAAATATTGATTATAGATATTTTAAAAGTCCTATAACTTTGGAACGGCGGCACGGATTTTGTTCAAACTTTTTGTGAAAGCTTTTAAATTAAGTCAGCTTTCAAAAGAAGTATAATATGTGGGCGTGGCATCACCCTTTCGTTAATAAACAACTATTTATTTTGAAAATGTCATTTCCTAAGCAAATGGGCATTAATTAAAATGCCCATTAATTCAAATTTCCCGCAAAGCTACAGAAATTTCCAAGCGTTTGCAAAAAATTTGACCAAAATCGGAGCAATGGTTTTTTAGTTATAAGCTAAGCAAATTCGCCTTCATTTTGTGGTCGCAATTTTGAAAACATGCACATATAAAAATGTTAGCAAAATACCAGGCGCCCAGAATGGCGTAGTAAGCAAATATTAATTATAGATATTTTAAAAGTCCTATAACTTTGGAACGGCTGGACGGATTTTGTTCAAACTTTTCGTGAAAGCTTGTAAATTAAGTCAGCTTTCAAATGAAGTATAATATGTGGGCGTGGCATTACCCATTTTGTTAATAAACAACTATTTATTTTGAAAAAGTCATTTCCTAAGCAAATGGGCAGGGCATGCCCATTAATTCAAATTTCCCGCAAAGCTACAGAAATTTCCAAGCGTTTGCAAAAAATTTGACCAAAATCGGAGCAATGGTTTTTTAGTTATAAGCTAAGCAAATTCGCCTTCATTTTGTGGTCGCAATTTTGAAAACATGCACATATAAAAATGTTAGCAAAATACCAGGCGCCCAGAATGGCGTAGTAAGCAAATATTGATTATAGATATTTTTAAAGTCCTATAACTTTGAAACGGCGGCACGGATTTTGTTCAAACTTTTCGTGAAAGCTTGTAAATTAAGTCAGCTTTCAAATGAAGTATAATATGTGGGCGTGGCATCACCCATTTCGTTAATAAACAACTATTTATTTTGAAAAAGTCATTTCCTAAGCAAATGGGCAGTGCCATGCCCATTAATTCAAATTTCCCGCAAAGCTACAGAAATTTCCAAGCGTTTGCAAAAAATTTGACCAAAATCGGAGCAATGGTTTTTTAGTTATAAGCTAAGCAAATTCGCCTTCATTTTGTGGTCGTAATTTTGAAAATCATGCACATATAAAAATGTTAGCAATATACCAGGTGCCCAGAATAGCGTAGAAAGCAAATATTGATTATAGATATTTTTAAAGTCCTATAACTTTGGAACGGCGGCCCGGATTTTGTTCAAACTTTTCGTGAAAGCTTGTAAATTAAGTCAGCTTTCAAATGAAGTATAATATGTGGGCGTGGCATCACCCATTTCGTTAATAAACAACTATTTATTTTGAAAAAGTCATTTCCCAAGCAAATGGGCAGTGCCATGCCCATTAATTCAAATTTCCCGCAAAGCTACAGAAATTTCCAAGCGTTTGCAAAAAATTTGACCAAAATCGGAGCAATAGTTTTTTAGTTATAAGCTAACCAAATTCGCATTCATTTTGTGGTCGTAATTTTGAAAATCATGCACATATAAAAATGTTAGCAATATACCAGGCGCCCAGAATGGCGTAGTAAGCAAATATTGATTATAGATATATTTAAAGTCCTATAACTTGGGAACGGCTGCACGGATTTTGTTCAAAGTTTTTGTGAATGCTTGTAAATTAAATTAGCTTTCTAATGAAGTATATGTGGGCGTGGCATCACCCTTTCGTTAATAAACAACTATTTATTTTGAAAAAGTTATTTCCTAAGCAAATGGGCAGTGCCATGCCCATTAATTCAAATTTCCCGCAAAGCTACAGAAATTTCCAAGCGTTTGCAAAAAATTTGACCAAAATCGGAGCAATGGTTTTTTAGTTATAAGCTACGCAAATTCGCCTTCATTTTGTGGTCGTAATTTTGAAAATCATGCACATATAAAAATGTTAGCAAAATACCAGGCGCCCAGAATGGCGTAGTAAGCAAATATTGATTATAGATATTTTTTAAAGTCCTATAACTTGGGAACGGCTGCACGGATTTTGTTCAAAGTTTTTGTGAATGCTTGTAAATTAAATTAGCTTTCTAATGGAGTATATGTGGGCGTGGCATCACCCTTTCGTTAATAAACAACTATTTATTTTGAAAAAGTCATTTCCTAAGCAAATGGGCAGGGCCATGCCCATTAGTTCAAATTTTCCGCAAAGCTACAGAAATTTCCAAGCGTTTGCAAAAAATTTGACCAAAATCGGAGCAATGGTTTTTTAGTTATAAGCTAAGCAAATTCGCCTTCATTTTGTGGTCGTATTTTTGAAAATCATGCACATATAAAAATGTTAGCAATATACCAGGCGCCCAGAATAGCGTAGAAAGCAAATATTGATTATAGATATTTTTAAAGTCCTATAACTTTGGAACGGCGGCCCGGATTTTGTTCAAACTTTTCGTGAAAGCTTGTAAATTAAGTCAGCTTTCAAATGAAGTATAATATGTGGGCGTGGCATCACCCATTTCGTTAATTAACAACTATTTATTTTGAAAATGTCATTTCCCAAGCAAATGGGCAGTGCCATGCCCATTAATTCAAATTTCCCGCAAAGCTACAGAAATTTCCAAGCGTTTGCAAAAAATTTGATCAAAATCGGAGCAATGGTTTTTTAGTTATAAGCTAAGCAAATTCGCCTTCATTTTGAAAATCATGCACATATAAAAATGTTAGCAAAATACCAGGCGCCCAGAATGGCGTAGTAAGCAAATATTGATTATAGATATATTTAAAGTCCTATAACTTTGGAACGGCGGCCCGGATTTTGTTCAAACTTTTCGTGAAAGCTTGTAAATTAAGTCAGCTTTCAAATGAAGTATAATATGTGGGCGTGGCATCACCCATTTCGTTAATAAACAACTATTTATTTTGAAAATTTCATTTCCCAAGCAAATGGGCAGTGCCATGCCCATTAATTCAATTTTCCCGCAAAGCTACAGAAATTTCCAAGCGTTTGCAAAAAATTTGACCAAAATCGGAGCAATTGTTTTTTAGTTATAAGCTAACCAAATTCGCCTTCATTTTGTGGTCGTAATTTTGAAAATCATGCACATATAAAAATGTTAGCAAAATACCAGGCGCCCAGAATGGCGTAGTAAGCAAATATTGATTACAGATATTTTTTAAAGTCCTATAACTTGGGAACGGCTGCTCGGATTTTGTTCAAACTTTTCGTGAAAGCTTGTAAATTAAGTCAGCTTTCAAATGAAGTATAATATGTGGGCGTGGCTTCACCCATTTTGTTAATAAACAACTATTTATTTTGAAAATGTCATTTCCCAAGCAAATGGGCAGTGCCACGCCCATTATTTCAAATTCCCTGCAAAGCTACAGAAATTTCCAACGTTTGCAAAAAATTTGACCAAAATCGGAGCAATGGTTTTTTAGTTATAAGCTAAGCAAATTCGCCTTCATTTTGTGGTCGTAATTTTGAAAATCATGCACATATAAAAATGTTAGCAAAATACCAGGCGCCCAGAATGGCGTAGTAAGCAAATATTGATTATAGATATTTTTTAAAGTCCTATAACTTTGGAACGGCGGCACGGATTTGGTTCAAACTTTTCGTGAAAGCTTGTAAATTAAGTCAACTTTCAAATGAAGTATAATATGTGGGCGTGGCATCACCCATTTCGTTAATAAACAACTATTTATTTTGAAAAAGTCATTTCCTAAGCAAATGGGCAGTGCCATGCCCATTAATTCAAATTTCCCGCAAAGCTACAGAAATTTCCAAGCGTTTGCAAAAAATTTGACCAAAATCGGAGCAATGGTTTTTTAGTTATAAGCTAAGCAAATTCGCCTTCATTTTGAAAATCATGCACATATAAAAATGTTAGCAAAATACCAGGCGCCCAGAATGGCGTAGTAAGCAAATATTGATTATAGATATTTTTTAAAGTCCTATAACTTGGGAACGGCTGCACGGATTTTGTTCAAACTTTTTGTGAATGCTTGTAAATTAAATTAGCTTTCTAATGAAGTATATGTGGGCGTGGCATCACCCTTTCGTTAATAAACAACTATTTATTTTGAAAAAGTCATTTCCTAAGCAAATGGGCAGTGCCATGCCCATTAATTCAAATTTCCCGCAAAGCTACAGAAATTTCCAAGCGTTTGCAAAAAATTTGACCAAAATCGGAGCAATGGTTTTTTAGTTATAAGCTAAGCAAATTCGCCTTCATTTTGTGGTCGTAATTTTGAAAATCATGCACATATAAAAATGTTAGCAATATACCAGGCGCCCAGAATGGCGTAGTAAGCAAATATTGATTATAGATATTTTTAAAGTCCTATAACTTTGAAACGGCGGCACGGATTTTGTTCAAACTTTTCGTGAAAGCTTGTAAATTAAGTCAGCTTTCAAATGAAGTATAATATGTGGGCGTGGCATCACCCATTTCGTTAATAAACAACTATTTATTTTGAAAAAGTCATTTCCTAAGCAAATGGGCAGTGCCATGCCCATTAATTCAAATTTCCCGCAAAGCTACAGAAATTTCCAAGCGTTTGCAAAAAATTTGACCAAAATCGGAGCAATGGTTTTTCAGTTATAAGCTAAGCAAATTCGCCTTCATTTTGAAAATCATGCACATATAAAAATGTTAGCAAAATACCAGGCGCCTAGAATGGCGTAGTAAGCAAATATTGATTATAGATATTTTTTAAAGTCCTATAACTTGGGAACGGCTGCACGGATTTTGTTCAAATTTTTGTGAATGCTTGTAAATTAAATTAGCTTTCTAATGAAGTATATGTGGGCGTGGCATCACCCTTTCGTTAATAAACAACTATTTATTTTGAAAAAGTTATTTCCTAAGCAAATGGGCAGTGCCATGCCCATTAATTCAAATTTACCGCAAAGCTACAGAAATTTCCAAGCGTTTGCAAAAAATTTGATCAAAATCGGAGCAATGGTTTTTTAGTTATAAGCTAAGCAAATTCGCCTTCATTTTGAAAATCATGCACATATAAAAATATTAGCAAAATACCAGGCGCCCAGAATGGCGTAGTAAGCAAATATTGATTATAGATATATTCAAAGTCCTATAACTTTGGAACGGCTGCACGGATTTTGTTCAAACTTTTTGTGAATGCTTGTAAATTAAATTAGCTTTCTAATGAAGTATATGTGGGCATGGCATCACCCTTTCGTTAATAAACAACTATTTATTTTGAAAAAGTCATTTCCTAAGCAAATGGGCAGGGCCATGCCCATTAGTTCAAATTTTCCGCAAAGCTACAGAAATTTCCAAGCGTTTGCAAAAAATTTGACCAAAATCGGAGCAATGGTTTTTTAGTTATAAGCTAAGCAAATTCGCCTTCATTTTGAAAATCATGCACATATAAAAATGTTAGCAAAATACCAGGCGCCCAGAATGGCGTAGTAAGCAAATATTGATTATAGATATTTTTTAAAGTCCTATAACTTGGGAACGGCTGCACGGATTTTGTTCAAACTTTTTGTGAATGCTTGTAAATTAAATTAGCTTTCTAATGAAGTATATGTGGGCGTGGCATCACCCTTTCGTTAATAAACAACTATTTATTTTGAAAAAGTCATTTCCTAAGCAAATGGGCAGGGCCATGCCCATTAATTCAAATTTCCCGCAAAGCTACAGAAATTTCCAAGCGTTTGCAAAAAATTTGACCAAAATCGGAGCAATGGTTTTTTAGTTATAAGCTAAGCAAATTCGCCTTCATTTTGTGGTCGTAATTTTGAAAATCATGCACATATAAAAATGTTAGCAATATACCAGGTGCCCAGAATAGCGTAGAAAGCAAATATTGATTATAGATATTTTTAAAGTCCTATAACTTTGGAACGGCGGCCCGGATTTTGTTCAAACTTTTCGTGAAAGCTTGTAAATTAAGTCAGCTTTCAAATGAAGTATAATATGTGGGCGTGGCATCACCCATTTCGTTAATTAACAACTATTTATTTTGAAAATGTCATTTCCCAAGCAAATGGGCAGTGCCATGCCCATTAATTCAAATTTCCCGCAAAGCTACAGAAATTTCCAAGCGTTTGCAAAAAATTTGATCAAAATCGGAGCAATGGTTTTTTAGTTATAAGCTAAGCAAATTCGCCTTCATTTTGAAAATCATGCACATATAAAAATATTAGCAAAATACCAGGCACCCAGAATGGCGTAGTAAGCAAATATTGATTATAGATATATTTAAAGTCCTATAACTTTGGAACGGCGGCCCGGATTTTGTTCAAACTTTTCGTGAAAGCTTGTAAATTAAGTCAGCTTTCAAATGAAGTATAATATGTGGGCGTGGCATCACCCATTTCGTTAATAAACAACTATTTATTTTGAAAAAGTCATTTCCCAAGCAAATGGGCAGTGCCATGCCCATTAATTCAAATTTCCCGCAAAGCTACAGAAATTTCCAAGCGTTTGCAAAAAATTTGACCAAAATCGGAGCAATAGTTTTTTAGTTATAAGCTAACCAAATTCGCATTCATTTTGTGGTCGTAATTTTGAAAATCATGCACATATAAAAATGTTAGCAATATACCAGGCGCCCAGAATGGCGTAGTAAGCAAATATTGATTATAGATATATTTAAAGTCCTATAACTTGGGAACGGCTGCACGGATTTTGTTCAAACTTTTTGTGAATGCTTGTAAATTAAATTAGCTTTCTAATGAAGTATATGTGGGCGTGGCATCACCCTTTCGTTAATAAACAACTATTTATTTTGAAAAAGTTATTTCCTAAGCAAATGGGCAGTGCCATGCCCATTAATTCAAATTTCCCGCAAAGCTACAGAAATTTCCAAGCGTTTGCAAAAAATTTGACCAAAATCGGAGCAATGGTTTTTTAGTTATAAGCTACGCAAATTCGCCTTCATTTTGTGGTCGTAATTTTGAAAATCATGCACATATAAAAATGTTAGCAAAATACCAGGCGCCCAGAATGGCGTAGTAAGCAAATATTGATTACAGATATTTTTTAAAGTCCTATAACTTGGGAACGGCTGCACGGATTTTGTTCAAAGTTTTTGTGAATGCTTGTAAATTAAATTAGCTTTCTAATGGAGTATATGTGGGCGTGGCATCACCCTTTCGTTAATAAACAACTATTTATTTTGAAAAAGTCATTTCCTAAGCAAATGGGCAGGGCCATGCCCATTAGTTCAAATTTTCCGCAAAGCTACAGAAATTTCCAAGCGTTTGCAAAAAATTTGACCAAAATCGGAGCAATGGTTTTTTAGTTATAAGCTAAGCAAATTCGCCTTCATTTTGTGGTCGTATTTTTGAAAATCATGCACATATAAAAATGTTAGCAATATACCAGGCGCCCAGAATAGCGTAGAAAGCAAATATTGATTATAGATATTTTTAAAGTCCTATAACTTTGGAACGGCGGCCCGGATTTTGTTCAAACTTTTCGTGAAAGCTTGTAAATTAAGTCAGCTTTCAAATGAAGTATAATATGTGGGCGTGGCATCACCCATTTCGTTAATTAACAACTATTTATTTTGAAAATGTCATTTCCCAAGCAAATGGGCAGTGCCATGCCCATTAATTCAAATTTCCCGCAAAGCTACAGAAATTTCCAAGCGTTTGCAAAAAATTTGATCAAAATCGGAGCAATGGTTTTTTAGTTATAAGCTAAGCAAATTCGCCTTCATTTTGAAAATCATGCACATATAAAAATGTTAGCAAAATACCAGGCGCCCAGAATGGCGTAGTAAGCAAATATTGATTATAGATATATTTAAAGTCCTATAACTTTGGAACGGCGGCCCGGATTTTGTTCAAACTTTTCGTGAAAGCTTGTAAATTAAGTCAGCTTTCAAATGAAGTATAATATGTGGGCGTGGCATCACCCATTTCGTTAATAAACAACTATTTATTTTGAAAATTTCATTTCCCAAGCAAATGGGCAGTGCCATGCCCATTAATTCAAATTTCCCGCAAAGCTACAGAAATTTCCAAGCGTTTGCAAAAAATTTGACCAAAATCGGAGCAATTGTTTTTTAGTTATAAGCTAACCAAATTCGCCTTCATTTTGTGGTCGTAATTTTGAAAATCATGCACATATAAAAATGTTAGCAAAATACCAGGCGCCCAGAATGGCGTAGTAAGCAAATATTGATTACAGATATTTTTTAAAGTCCTATAACTTGGGAACGACTGCTCGGATTTTGTTCAAACTTTTCGTGAAAGCTTGTAAATTAAGTCAACTTTCAAATGAAGTATAATATGTGGGCGTGGCATCACCCATTTCGTTAATAAACAACTATTTATTTTGAAAATTTCATTTCCCAAGCAAATGGGCAGTGCCATGCCCATTAATTCAAATTTCCCGCAAAGCTACAGAAATTTCCAAGCGTTTGCAAAAAATTTGACCAAAATCGGAGCAATTGTTTTTTAGTTATAAGCTAACCAAATTCGCCTTCATTTTGTGGTCGTAATTTTGAAAATCATGCACATATAAAAATGTTAGCAAAATACCAGGCGCCCAGAATGGCGTAGTAAGCAAATATTGATTACAGATATTTTTTAAAGTCCTATAACTTGGGAACGACTGCTCGGATTTTGTTCAAACTTTTCGTGAAAGCTTGTAAATTAAGTCAACTTTCAAATGAAGTATAATATGTGGGCGTGGCATCACCCATTTCGTTAATAAACAACTATTTATTTTGAAAAAGTCATTTCCTAAGCAAATGGGCAGTGCCATGCCCATTAATTCAAATTTCCCGCAAAGCTACAGAAATTTCCAAGCGTTTGCAAAAAATTTGACCAAAATCGGAGCAATGGTTTTTTAGTTATAAGCTAAGCAAATTCGCCTTCATTTTGTGGTCGTAATTTTGAAAATCATGCACATATAAAAATGTTAGCAAAATACCAGGCGCCCAGAATGGCGTAGTAAACAAATATTGATTATAGATATATTTTAAAGTCCTATAACTTGGGAACGGCTGCACGGATTTTGTTCAAACTTAGAAAAAAATTTCAACTCCAAATCTCAATTTTTGTGGTAGATATAGAGCTTTTTATTGTTTATGGGCGTTTCTGCTCATTTTCAATTTATTATATATATGCATTTAATTTGTATTGAATAAGAATTTGAATTTTTGGAAACTCAAAAATAACATTTGTGCCCCTGCACGTATTTACTGGAGTACAAAAGCTTTTATTATAAGGAAACACCATGTTAATGGAGTATACCAGATAGAACTATTACATCCTTAAGAACTTCAATTATAAAGCAGAGCGCATGCATAAATACTTGTAATAAGTGTTATAAAGTCACAACAAAGTGTTATAAAACGAAAACAATTATGTGCTAATTTACGGCTGTACGTACGCGTTAGGGCTCAGACATATACTCCCTGTTATACGATACATTGACGTACTGAAATATCAAGTTAGAATTAGTTGTATTTAAATACAAGAGATAGCACACCACGCATCTAGACTAGTCCGTCGGTGCGTCCGTCTGTTGATGATGCACAGGTTTACATTTAAAGGTAATATTTTTTACATACATTGCTATTGTCTGGATGCATTTGGCTATTTGAATTGGGACAAAATTGATTGAGTACCATGCCTACAATAAACAAAAACATATTAATCAGCGCAGTCAAATACCGGCTACGCACCGCACCTTTGGTATTTTCATGAATACTATTGAATCTGAATCTATTATTTATCCATCTTCTCATGTAAATTTCGCAAAAGTGCAGGGAGTGCTTGCAAGTGCTGTTATGATGCTTTGTTTTTGTAAACTATTAATGACCTATAATTCGTTATATCACTGTATCGATGCCTCTCTCTCTCATTCTCTCCATTTTGTCATAATATCTTCTTTTTCCTTATTTTATTTCACATATTTGTTTGTTTTCCATTAAGAGAGAGAGAGAGAGCAAGAGATATTCGGTGCAATAGCGCAGCTTCATTACATCGACTCTCTATATAACTCTCATATTATTTTCAAAAATCTCCCTTCTCTGTTTTTGAATTCTCCGTTTTTTTATGTACCAAGAGAAAATAGTTTAATCTCAATTACTATCATTATTAATCAAGTCTAAACACTACATTACTGCATACTATGTAATCCTATATCGGGTAGTGTTGCTCTTTCGTAGAAGTTGCTAACGGTATTACAAATTTAATATACCTGCGTACTAATGCGATATAGGATATTTCAAATTTTTAAACTAGGAAATGAACAATTTAAATTTGGAATTAGACGGTATTGAAATTGAGAACTCAGAAATCAGAAGCAATTGGAAATTCTCTCGCCAGAACACTTTTCGTTTTGCAGCGAAATCCGAACCTATCTATTTATCTTTTTATCTGCTTTAGTCAGATTGACAGATAATTGCCAGTTCTCAAATGTTCAGATAAAATGTTGTACAAAAATTTCTATATTGTAAACTCAAAGTTTGGATTCGATTAAATGCCACGCTCAGATTAAGATTACAAGGCGGCCTCTTGAGGGTAAAATTCGAATTTGAGGTCAAAAGAAACCCTAATAATCAGTAAGAGAAGCTCACCTGTAACAATGTGATTAAAGCCAAAATTCGTTTCTTATTCGATCAAGAATGTTTTGTAGACATTTAGAATACATTTTGTTGCATGTTATTCGACCAGCATTATTATCATCATTGTGATGGTATTCTCTTCTGTTATACTACAGTAAATATATATTGTATGTGTTGCATATCTAACACGTATTGTGGTATACTTTTCTAAAGCATACATTTTGTGTATGTTAGATGTAAAATTATGGATGGATGGAACGGTTAACTGTGATGTGTGATACAGCCCGTATAACAGCATTCATCTCTGCGCGTATCATAAAAATCGTTTAGTGAGATTTTGCGATCCCGCGGGTACGGTCGAACTTTCGGGGATTTTTATGTCTTTAAAGTGTACAAATTTTTTAACTTTTTGTTCTTTATTCTCCTTCCCTCTGCACCTCTGTATGTGCACGCACCATAAATCCGGATTTCCACTATTTCAGAATAAATATTCGCACCGAACAAAAAATACGAAATCGTACAATAACATAAATGAATCAATTTATTTACAAAGTGTTTTCGATAAAAGTTTTGCAAAATAAAACGGAGAATAACACCACTATGTGGATGTGATGGAATGATTGATAACATTCACATACCATTGCAGTAATTTCGTCATTCGGTTCATCAGTGAAGCAATTACAATAAATAGTTTAGTTTGTTATAAAATATTCTTCGTCAATCACCGTCGTAGATAAATGTATGTGTCAGGAATATGTATACTTAAGGAGTATGCAATGCAGCAACATCAAAAAAAAAAAAATTAATGAATAATTCATTTCCCGTAAGGGTCATACATCATACAAAGCAAAAAAGTTATTAAAATAAAAATGAAAATAAAATGTAAAAAATGTGCAATAAGTCGATGATTTATGAGATTTGCATATGCTTGGATTTTCACGACATATATAACTGTAGCCTACAAAATAAGCAAAAGTAAGCTTTCATGCATGTCACAGTGGCGACAGTACAAAATATTACAAACACACGTAGCTCCTGGTATGTATCTGCGTGTAAATAAAGTTGAACGTATTCCAAAAGCGACACACATTTGCATCATTTGGCCGCTTCAATGCGTTTCGTTGTTACAGCATTAGGTTATTATTACAGTTGAGATTTAAAATTAAATATTTACAGGCGATTAGATGTTTAGGTAAAAGCACATATTGTTCAAATCTATGCTGCCGTTTGTTTCAAATATTGTGCCTTTCATTATAAGCCAGAAAACTTTATGAAAAGTAAATTTTTTTGTTGATGTATTTGGAGCTCCTACATCTACATACAAATTGTGGGCGTGGTAGATGCCTAATTACGCTCTTTAACAATGCATCAACTGAAAGGCGAATTCTTCACAAAAAGATTTTTTGTACATTGTGGATGTGCCTGTTATACCACATTGCTAATTTTAATTAATTTGATGAAAATGCTAATTATATATATGTGAACCAAATATATAAAAAGATTTTTCGATTGTGGGCGTGGTACTTAGCTTATTTTAACCACTTTTTAATAGCGATTTCCGAATCTGTACAACATTTCAGCTCAATATTTTAAAATTTACGATCGTTAGTGTCTATAATAGGCAGACATATGGACAGATGGACAAATGGATATGTAAGGTCTGTGTCATCTCCCACTAGATGTTGCAAGCAGAATAGAAAACTTAGTATATTCCTAATTGTTTAAAAATATCATTTGACCGGCATAAAAATCTGAGTCGATCTCGACAGGACCGTCCCTTTGTTGTTGACACTTTCGAAGTCGTAAATTTTAGAAATATTGGACTGAAATTTTGTACAATTAGAAAGAATTGGTCAAGTGCCACGCCTCATAATCAACAACAAATTATCTATAAGCATCACAAATTGAACTAAAAGGTTCAAATTTGGTTAAAAAAATTATGATCAGTCACTATTAGAGAGCAGAGGGAGGTCCTTACCACACTCCACTTCTTACTTTTTATTTATTTCTAATATTAATAACTTAGTTTTAGGAACTATGTGCCTTGTCTATAATTGCACCCTCCACCAAGAACTCCTGTTTAAACTCGCCTTTGGAACTGTCAATTAAAAATTTTACTTAATAACGTAGGACTTTTGTATTTTAAGAGTATTATCTTTCACACGATGTAACAATTGTTTTTCTATCTCCACTTTACCCTTTAAAACAATTGAAACTTTTATCACTTGCGAAACTTTATTGGAAACATCATCATTTGGAGAAAATCAACGAAACATGGCACATATTTACTATGGAGCCCAATTGTGCCAAATTTTGTGTAAAATCGGTTGATTTTTACTTTTTTTCCATATTTTACAAAATACAAATTGGCATCAATGAACCAATTTGTTGAAATTTTTTAAGAACATTTGATATAAATCATTATTGATAGGAACCCCATAGTGCCCACAGTGCACGTTTATTGAGTCACTCTAGCGATTTTGTGATCGTTTACGTCTTTAATTTTAAAAGTAAAAATTATCCTTGATAACTTGATTACGCGGCTAATGGTTTCCATTTAACATTGCGCGAAATCGTAAAGTTTCACGCCCGCAATTAACAAAATCAGATATTTATAAATATCTTACAAAAACCTATGAATCTGTCAGAAAAATGTATGACTTATAAAGTTGAAGTTTGGTACACACACTTAATATTATCCCATCCATTGATGGGCATGGTTGAAAACGAATATCCCTACAATTTACAAAAAATCATACGCAAGTTGCAAGATCATATGATTCATATCGTGTAATCATGTACCTGCCACGCCCATCGTTTATAGGATATTAGGCCGAATTTATTTTACTTACTCGTTCTTATTTAAAGAAAATGAAACAACAAAAATTGTTTGTGCAACATTTTAAAAGCAGAAATTGTTGTACATAAAAGCCTCTTAACTTTTGTAATAACGCAACAAATGTAATGCATACATATCGCTGCGAATGGGCCATTATCACAACATATGTGCGTGAGTGCATATGCAGAATTTCAGACAAGCGTTTGCAGCGTTTTCAGGATGTGTCTTTTGAAGATAAATGCATTAAATGCATTAATAGTGGGTAAAATGGGGAGTAATCGTACACCACCCTCACCCTTATTCAACGCATCATAGCTAAATGCGTTTTCTGACATTTCACATGCTGGTTTTTCATTTGCTATTCAATGAATTCTTTAATATTGTACACAACACGGTTGCTGTGACATTACCGCGCACGGTAATACATAATATCAAATAAAATATCCTTCGTGCATTGTTTTGTTTTAAAGAGAAACGCCTGACACATTTCGCACTCAACTTTAAATTTTCGTATTTGTCATTCCCCTCCATTAACTAAAACTCAGCACTTCGACTTGAAAAATTTGATTTGGACAATTCGATTCGATTGACACTGTCTTGTGTGTATTTGTGTGAATTTGTGTTTGGTACGGAGGTTAGGCACCCATTGAAACAGGATATTGCAATATGTAAAAAACGAAAACATGAAAAGAGCGAGCATTTTATTCATGATGCGTACGATAAATTTTAAAATAAAATGCATACACGCACACAAACCCAATTGCATAAATGCATAACCAAACATCCATAGATAAATTTCTAACGAGAGCTGAACTGAATGCATACAAATGATGTGGTGAACCAAAACATGTTGTTCAGCAAATCGGCAGAAGCGGCAATATTGGAAATAGTAGCAACAGTAGATTCATAGTAGCAGTGGCGACGTGCATGATATATATAAGCGTCAATTTTCAACTTGGCAATATTTAACATCATACCCTTTCTCTCTCTTTCTCTTTCTCTGTCTCTTTCTGACTGTTTTTGTTATTGTTTTGTGCTGATAAAAATGTAAATAGAATCACTGTCACTTTTTCTACTTAAACATTCATTTGTTTATTTCTATGAGGGCACAGACATGTTGTTTTCTGTGGCAAACTCGCTGGTGTCATATCACTTGTCTATTTTCATTTTTTTCCTTTTTTTATTAAAGCTTGTATGCTTACAATTAAAGCAAAATAAGGTGAAACGACACCCACAGGCATGAGTTTTACATAATTACCTCAGAGTAGGTACAACGCAGTTATTGTAAAGAAGGTTGTAAAAAGGGTAGATTTGTATATTATTAGTGTCATTTGAGATTTATGCTTACGGGAAATAATTCAACGACAATTTGCAAAATTCCTATATGACCACAAACGGGAGCTATTTTATTGAAATTCAATATACACTCACGAACAAAAAAAAAACCCGGCTACCCTTACTTATTACATTTAAATTTATTAATTAAATGCTTTTGTTTTAAAAGTCATATAAATCATACGTTTTTCAGCATCTCTCTGCAGCCCTAGGTGTTGCTGAGTAGTTTTCTTACTACTATGGGACGCTTTTGTTTTATTCTTAAAATTTTTTTATTATATATATTTATATATTATATATTGTATATTAAATATATTTCTTATTTTGGCGCGTCCTTCTTTATCTTCCATTCCCTATATGTCATCGATAACAATAATTTTTAATAAACACGTATTATATCCTAAACTATTATTATTCATCATTGTTATTATTGTTGTTGTTGTTATTATTTTTATTTTTAATATTATCAAAATATCTTATTACGTATTTTATATGGACAGACAGACGGACATGGTTAAATCGAATTATATTTTATTTACAGATCTGAATCGATCGGATCGATTGAAAGTGGGCGCGTCATTTATTCGCCCAAAGTTAATACATGCTTTACCATTAGTAAGGCAGGGTATAATAAGGGTTGAAGGGAAGTTTTGCATCGTTTCAATCTTACAGCCTTCAAGTTCATATTTATACAGAACTTTAGGTGTGTTATTCATATTGAGTCGAATTGAGCGTCGTTTCTTCTCAGTTCGAAATCATTACAGTAGCTGTCAAGCTCAGACTGCCCCTTTTAGGCCCAGACTTACACACTTGAATATATCTTATGGATTACTATCAATTGGCAATATTGGATATAAAATAAACTTTGAGATATGTAGAATTTTTTCCTTGCTATAGCATGAGGGTGCGGTTGTTTATTATATGTTTTAAATGTTCTTCAACAAATAAATATAAAACTAATAAAAAAACGAATGAAACGGCCCTGTTTCTTGCTGCCTAATTTAAGTGAGGCCTTCAACGGTAAAAAGGTTCTCCATCTCTGCTCTATGCCTTTCAACCTTGAATTAAAATATTCCGTACAAATGTATTAAAATTGGACTTGACCAATAGTTTAGTTGCAAGTTTATGCTTGTAAAATTATTACATGGAACATTATTATCCTTGAATGAGGGGTCTGTACGCTCGTTAATGAAAATGACAGATAACTACTGCCCGAATTTATCCAAACCCAAACTGGAATATAAATATAGATCAAAGGGGAAAAAACATATTTGGCTGAGGCTTCCGGAGGAGTACATATGTCACAATATCTTCTATACTTTATAAGTAATGTGGAAAATTTACTCCTTCTTCAGTTTTTGTTGTTGTTACATAATGAATTTTGACGGATTTCAAACTCCCAACGCTTCTGCCAAATTTGAAATCGATTTATCAACCATGAAAGTGATTATCACAGAATACGCATACGGACAGAGGACAAACAATTATGGTTATGTTTGAGGGATCTCCGACGCCTCCCGCTGCAAAAATTTTGACAAATGATGCATATGTGTGGGTATAAAAACTAAATTTGGCTTGGGTATTCTCTAAATTGTGCCCCCGCCCATTTTAAGCTTATTAATGGAAAATCTCTGCATTAATTTGTGGAGCGAATTTAAACTTTTGCAGCTAAATTTCTGTACCTACTGTATAGTTACTTTAAAAAGCAGATGAGTAGAAGTCGTCACCTAAGGTCTTAAGTCCAAATACACTTTAGTGATATGTTGTTAAAGGGATTAAATCAATTTCTTTGGCAACTGTGTAATTATAAGTAGCATCCAATTATGAATCGATTTAACTTTGCTCCTTTGTAAATGTTTGCAAATGTCTGTTAGTGGTAAACATATTTTTCGATTTAAAAATCAAAATATCTACTTAAACTTTGGTAATCTCCGCACTCAAGTACAACATACAATAAATATGTTTTTAACTTTGTACGAACAACTATGTAAAAGGAATTGAAAAGGTGAATATGGGTAAATACAGTTAATGGACTAGACTTGCTGCATTTGCACTTTTAAGACCATTCTTCTTTATCAAGGAAAAACGAAATTGTAGAAAAAATTTAAAGTTGTGTAAAGTTAGTGAGTAAAACTAATATTTTTCTTGCTTAACGTATAATCCTCCTTTCCATGCATTTGGTCACACTACACGTCCGCAGATTATGCACAAATGTGAAGCGTACCTCAGTTGCGATGCAAACCAAAAAGATCTATTATTATCTATTTTAACTTGAAAGTATTACATGCATGCACAATATATTGCATTAGTGTTTGCGCACAGAATCGTACGCATTTGCATGTTGTGCAATAAAACGAATTGACCATTTAATTGAGGATGTCTTGATTCTAATATGAACTTTTTTCTCTCGCATCTGTGTTTGTTTATGCCACACTGTCTTTGTTTGGATATTGAAAGTAAACCAAACAAATGAATTATGCACAGAACTTTACTTTACTTGTCTACATATTAGCAGAAAGACATTAAAATTCATTTACCTTTAAAACAAACATGAACACAATGCTAGCACACAGTTCTGTACATATTGAAATGATTGCAAAATTCTATATTCTCGAGTTTTTATGTCCATTCATTATATATTTTCAACAAATTTATTTTTCTTGTAAAACACTTGAAATCTTTCACTTGGACAATAATAAATTATTAAAATATATTTTTGTGTGAATATTTTTTTATTTTGGTTTATGTGATGTTGTAAAAGAGGGCATTCAGGTTCATTACGAGCAACATAAAAGAAAAAACACAAAAAATCAGTAGTGCTCTAAAAGCTTGCCATGCCGTGCCTGTTATAAATGAAGGAGCCATCATTTGGAATCTCTGAAAAGGGTTCTAAGCGTATGCCAAAACTCTCTAACCACCACCAGGGGAAAAATTATCTCAAATTTATGCAAACAAATATGCCTTTTTGGGCGTGGCAATGTTAATAGTTATTGCTCAAGTGGAGAATTTTTATCCAATCACTTTGAAAAAGTTTTAGTTTTTCACTCACGTAATTCACAATAAATCAGACGTGGACAAACACGACCATATGACCTGATTGTTTACATTTTCATAATTTCAATTAATCCGTGAAAAGTTGCTCTATTTATAGTAAAAGATATAAAAAAATATAATAAACTAGATAGAGAAGTTCTTTTAAGACCGAAGCTTAAATACCCTCCACCTTTTATAATCCTCTAAAAAATAAGTTCCTATTGCCATATATATGTATATGACTATTTCAAGTACCCACGCAAATAGTGTTTTTTTTTTTTTAATTATAGGCGTTTGCGTTATTCAATTACGCCCATTTTTGCCACAGTGTTGGATAACGGTACCACTTATATATATACCAAATTTCAACTTGATAGGCTTAGTATTGTGCGATATATAATTTTTTAAAGATAAAATTTTTTCGAAGTATGTTGAGATTTTCATTTATTGTGGGCGTGTATCTTAACCGATTTTGCCCAATTTCAATACGAAGTAGCGAAATTAAACTAAAAATAAGTGTGCCAAGTTTCAATTTGATATCTCAAAAATTATGACCGTGAGAGTGCCAACAACAGACGGATACACGGACGGACATGTCTGAAACGATTTCTCTTTTCATGCTGATTAAGAATATATATGGTTTGTGGGGTCTCCGACTTCCTTCGATGTGTTGTAAACGGATGATCAAAATTAATATACCCTCTTTCCTAAAGTGGAGGGTATAAAAATAAAAATTCTTTTCTGACATAAAGGAGGAATTCAGATTCATAAAGAGTCACCTACGGGAAATATGTATGATTATAGGTTGGCGTGGTTCATATAAATTTTCCTAATAGTCTAACAGAAAGTCTTTTCCGATATTGTTTCTTTTTCCATATATGGTTTTTCTCTACAAAGTTACACGCGGACACACGGACTTAATTGTTTAAATTAGTTTTTGTCACTGTTCAAGAATATATATATTTTGTAGGGTGTTCGAGGCCTTCTTCTGAATATTTCAAATGGAATTTACTATGGCCCTCTTTATCTTATGTGGAGAGTATAAAAATCAACATTATTTATAAATTACTCAAAAACAAAGAAGTATTGTGCTAAAGCATTATATTGTACAAATTCATTTAGTTTTTCCACATAGTTCGCCATATAACAGTTTATATAACTAGAAAGGTGGTGGGTATTCAATATTTGCCCATAGCCAAATGATGTTTTGTTGGTTGTTGTTGTTTAAGGATGTAACAGACAGTTACAAGGAACAAGAAATTTGTTTGTAACATCCTTGTATGTTACAATGTACATGTAAGTTTATACAAGAATGTTGTTCTATTTTATAGTATGGAGTTGTCGTTACAGTCAATAATCATAAACAGGAAGAGAGAAATGGTAGATTGTCTGCAAACTGAATGCTTCAAAAGCGTATTGCTGCTGCAGCTCATACGCCTGAGTGCAAATATGAAATATATATATATATACATATATATGTGAGTGTGCATGTTCTCATACACACATTGTTTTTACATTTTTGTACTCACATGCAATTTGTTGCTGAGTTCAAAGTGATTTTCTTTTGCGTCTTTGATGCGCCTTTTTATGTATAAAACAAAAACGAATGAAGCTACTATAGGTTTAGTCGAAATCTTAGATACCCTACACATTTATAAATATGGGTGTGGCATCCCCTTTTTTAACCCAAAATCTTTATTTTACATCAAATACGGTTTTTGCTATTTGAGGGCGTATCCATTTTACGATCTCGCCTATTTTAGCACATTTTTGGGATTGTAAAATATTTTTACAAATTGTGGGCATAACTAGTAATTGATTTAATCTATTTTGAATAGAAAACTACTTACATGACCAAAGTTAAATGATACATTAGATATACTTTTATACACTGGTCCGATACCTGGGTACTCACATATTATTTATTTTATATATATGCGTTTTTGTTACATTTTTAAATTTCGTTTACATGCTGTTAGATGCTTTAAAACATAATATTGCTTCTGTACACTTTTAGATACACACAATTTGTTCGTTGAATGTACAAAATGAATTTTGTCACATAGTTACAATAAAAATAATGATAAAATAAAAACACAAAATTCTTTGTCCAAAAAACCAGTAATGTATAGAAATATAACCGTTTTGGTTGGCTTCAGCCAAAAATTAAATACCCTTCTCTTGTGTATGGACAAAGCAAAAATATTCCATGTGCGCCCTCCTTTTCAAATTGTTAAGGAATGTTTTGCATATTACTTTAGCCATCATCACTCCATACCAACATAATAATACTTTTTGTATATTGTGGGCGTATTCTTTATAGGAGTAAGAATGTCTGTACCAACTTTCAGCCTAATAGCTAAATTTTTGCGATCATTTCCGCGATTCAATTACAGATGGACAGACGGACGTAGCTGTAGTCTCTCAGATTTTGATACTGATCATAACATTAGGGATTTTTTAGATGTTGCCAGAAAAATTGCAAACTTAGTACACCCTCGGCCAGCTTATGTAGAAATAATCTCCATACATACCGAAAAATAATTTGGAAAAAAATTGATCCGTTTGCCTAAACATAAATCTGTTTTAAAATCCTGTGGAAAAATAACAAACATTGATATACAATAGCAACATACAAATCCCATAAAAGTAAATATATGTATGCGACATATTGCACACATAGACATACATACATAGCCGTTCATAATACAAAAACACTCATACGCCCCAAAGTACGATAAAGACTTTCAGGGTAGAATTTAAAAACATTTCCCAATACATGGCTTACTAATTACAATATTAACAGAAATTATGCGAGTTAATTTATAAAACCACATACACATGCACACGTAGAAGAAAGAATGGATTGGACCTGAGGCTTCTCTCTTCCTTTGTCCAGGTTTTCAATGCAGTCGTTTGTGTAAAAAATAATCTTAGGTGACAAATCGTTCTGTAGAGAGTTGTGTTTACTTTGGTCACAACATGGTTAGAGGAGGTACAAAACAACTGCTTACGGTTTTTAAAAATAATTTTCTAAAAGTGCTTAGATAAATATTTTATGAGATTGTTATTGCTGTTGACATAGCAACATTATTGCTGTTGACATAGCACAGTATATATAATAAAAATGAAATAAAATAAATGAGTGCGTGCAAGTATTTATGCATTTAAACGGACTGCCAGTTATTCAGCAGTTGCACTTTTCATCACTTAAGCAACAACACCTGCAACCGCAACTGATGAAACCCTTCGGATTACAATGAACTATTAAGTTGTCTCGAACTGCATTAAAACAAAAAAGGATATGTAATGTAAACGTGTATCTAGTGCGTGTGTTGGAATAAAATTCAAAATATATTAAAAAGTTCAAGAAACACAAGTAACTGAATTACGTAAAAAAAAAGCATTTGCTGCAACCCACAGGTTTGCTAGTGAACGGGACAATTCAGGACCTTTTTATCTGCTAAATAATTATATTTTCATCTAATCGTTATAAAACAAAACTCGAAAAAGACACAGTATGAAATGAAGAGATGTAATTAACATTCTGACTTTGGCTATTTACACACAGACACATGCTCCAATGTTCCCGTATAGAAGCATTTTTTCACCAATTTGTACTTTACGCCAAATGTACTTTGATTAACTAACTGTTGCTAATACTTGCTTAACAATACTGCCGGCATGCGGGTACGCTGTGTCCCCTTTCAACTACACCAACTACACGACCAACTACCATGCACAGACGCCACTTAACAAAATGCTAATGCTGAACTATTTCACATTCATGTAATTTACGTTGGCCGTATAATAATAACGGCGATAACAAGAGTAAGAATAACAACAACAACATCATCATCAACAACAACAACATATTGGTGGACGACTGGCTAAGTGCTTGTGTGTGCTTGTGACTTGGCGTGGCACCCGGTTCGCAGTATGGATTTGTTTGCTTCAGTAATATGGACTCTTTTAGTTTTCATAATGGACACCACAACATATACAACATCGACACGTGCTCGTGTTACGCCCACAACTATGACACGAAACATTGAAGAGGAAAATGGTAAGTTCATATATAGTAGCAGCACATACACACACACACAGACGCAAACACACGGTGGGTAGTATTTTACATGTTGTTAATTACAATATATTGTATGTATAAAAAAGAGAGAAGACAAAAAGAATGCAAATGAGGATAATGTATGGAGACGAAGCACCAAAGCAACACTTAATTGTTTTTGGTCACACATACAGTAGAAGAGTGCATAATATCTAGAGGAATTTTAACTAATGTTTGCTTAATATGAAGCTATGTTGTGTTGGTGCGTGCCAACATGCGTAATATCATATCACTGGGCTTCCGAAGTGCCTATGGCGATCATTTAAAAATAATTCAATTTGCAGTTTATTGTACAAATTGTGTAAACTGTAAACAATTTATTTATTTATACCCCGACTATATATTGTAACTTCCTTAATGTAGCTTTTACTATTGGATTTTATTTACTTTCAGTAAAAACAACAATCATTGTGTGCAATATATGTTATTGTGCAATGATTCCACATGCATGCTGTTGAGTTTAGGTTGACGCTCATAGTCAGGTTCCCCATTTTCACTCCAATAGCAATTCAACAAAGTGAAAATGCTATAGCCGGTCCAGCCCGATCATTTAATACCCTACACTACTGATTCAAGTTATCGTTAAGTAACATCAGTATATACAAATCATTGTTAAATAAAAGTCCCATCGTGAAAAAACTTTAATAAAACAGAGAACAACTATCGCGATACGAATTTCAAGTTATTTTTACTACCACCAGCTACTACTTCTATTTTTCAAAATTGGCTGTTAATCCATTTGTCCGCCACTTGTTCTTGCAATCATTTACATATATATACCTATGCATTATTATTATAATTAGATTTCCAATCTTTTTACGTTATGTTAATACGTCGTTATATAAAAACAGGATTTAATTATAAGAATAATTGTACATTTCTTAATTTATTTTTACCCTAAAAAGAAAATTGCACTTATGCAAATGCAAGAATTTTTCTACCACGTTCTTCTTTTTTTGAGCAGAAACTATGCATCAAAAATGTATATTTGCACTGCACCATAACTTCCAAAGCGCATAAAAACCGTACGAAATTTGTCTAAAAAGTATCTTTATTGGTTTTGCTTTTATATTTTTTTTTACTCATCATTAAAGTAATCATATGAGGGAATATTGTTTTTGCTCTAAATCGTTTGTAAGTACTAGAAGATAGCGAGCGGCACCTCCAAAAGTATATATATTCTTGATCTGCATAAATAGACGAGTCGTTTAGCCATTCCGTTTATCCATATAAATTTCTACTCATTTTTGTTAGAAATCAACTGTCGCAAATATTGAGATATCTTGCTGAAATTTGGCAAACGCAATCTCCAACATTTCTATT
The DNA here is from genome assembly GCA_949710015.1 of Crataerina pallida. Classification (NCBI taxonomy): domain Eukaryota; kingdom Metazoa; phylum Arthropoda; class Insecta; order Diptera; family Hippoboscidae; genus Crataerina; species Crataerina pallida. The sequence goes on from OX453293.1 coordinate 538,227, forward strand.
GCAAATGGGAAAAATCGGAGCAAAAAAACGTTTGCAATGGCGACCCACATCTTGCACTTGTCGCTTTCAGCGCTCTCACAATCGCAAAGTTTTATATATGGATCCGATATATTGCAAATGGTCAAAATCAATTCATGAAGTGGCCCACAACTTGAGAAAGTTCACCGTGCTGAGCTAGTCTATATATTTAGATTTCTGTGAAGTAAATTCCGATTTCAAAGAAAAGCGAAATAAGTTCTTTAGTTGTACATCTTAAACGGACAAAGCAAAGTAATCACGTCAATTATACTCGTTAGTATATCTTATTACATTATTTAAAATATTTGACGAGCAAACTTGTGAAAATGGGCGTGTTTGGTTACCATGATTACGTTTTACTTGCTTTATTTTGAGAATATTAATAAAGAAAACGAACTGTTTCCATGAAGTAGTTTTGTACTTTTGGGTGTATTTTTGCATAAGACATGCGCATTTTAGGCGTGGCATTGATATTTTCATACCCAAAGCATCTTATTATTTTAAGCAGTTCCATTTGAAAATCTCAGATTTGGCGTACACCCAACACAGCCTTTTTTTACTGGTTTCTTTTTCTTTTTCTCTTTTTCATATCAGTTGGAACAATATAATTTTATTAACGCAAAAACCAATACTCTCGAAGCCTGCCAATAAATTGTGAACTCCATCACTTTAATCTTGCCAAAAAATAATTTTTCAGCATATTCAACAAAAAAGCAAATCCTGTGCAGATGCTTATAATGACAGGGATTTTATTGTTGACAAACAGAAAAAATATCCATTTTCAAGTGAGGTTGAGCAAAAAAAGTCCGTCTCCATCTTTTGTGTGTATATTTTGTTTTATGGACAAAGTTGTTCAATGTAGAAAAAACACAATGGCGAAGTTTCATTTAGATAAATATACACGAGTGTAAGACTAGTTTGGGGGGGAAACCTTTTGTATGAGGAATTTTTATATTTTCAAGTTTTATAAACAAGTACATAACAATATTACATTACCATAATAACAACATTATCATTTTAATAGGTATACGCACACTTTTACGCAAACGTCTACGTGTCCATTTGAATTTTTTAAGAACTTGGAAAGTCAATCTCTTGCTTCCATGTAATGTGCACACACATGCCCATCTACTCTTTACATAATTATTTATTTCTGTAGGATTTAAATTTTTCATGCTTAATTTATCTCGTTCAGTGCACTCACACAGAATATGTGAAAAGGCCAGATCCCCACACCCTTTACATATATGTGTATAATACGTAAGTGCTCCTACATACGTTCAACCCTTTTTCAAAACCATTATGGATGTGTCTGTTATTGATTCTTACCAATGTTCAATAAATCGATTATGCATCGCTACTTTTATAGCAGTGGGAGAAAGTTGTCAATTACGCGGCAGGCATTTTATCATTTTTTAAATAGAAAATTATATAAATTACTTACCTATGTATAAATCTAACCTAACCTACATATATATATAAATTCATCGCAATATCTAAATTGTTGGTACCGTAAGCGTTACAAAAAAAAATACGCACAAACAAACAGATCGAAAATGGTCAACATCGATTCGACGAATACATGGGGTTTCCTGCTAGCTGCTGTAAAGGAAATGACAAAATTAGTAGTATATCCCGAATATGTCTTGGAGGCTATTTAGAGTGTAAAGCAATTTTGCGTTTTTTGTCCGTGTTCTATGCATGCAGTTCATTCCCTTTGTTTTTTCTCTCTGTCTCTCACACACACGCTGTTGATGTTGCACTTCGTACTAAACTAGAGTAAAACTGTGGCACAGAGCAATGAAAATGTGATTTGTTCTGCTGTAAAGGCATAAATTAAATGAGACTTTTATTGCTTTGAGATTTCTTGGCGGTCTTGTTCTTGTTCTTGCTACCCTGCTTCTTTTATGTAAAACATTTGTTAAATTATTTTATTGGTAAATTTATTATTCTTCACACACAAATCAAGAGCCCTCCTCGGTCAGCTTGTGCACATACGTGTACTAAGGCTTGCATTAGAAATGACTTGTGGTGCAAATTAAATTTACGAAATGAAGTGTAGATTTCAATATGAAACTGAGGAGGGGATGTACCTCAACAAAGTAAACACTTTTGGTTTACGAAGTTAATTTGAAAATAATTTACGTTTTATTGTCAGAAAACACGTGCACGTCTCTCCTGTTTCCCAAGTTGCTTAATATTAGTGATGAATCCAAATTTTGTACGGTCAATTATTAAGTGAATTAACGACTCTTCACCAAATTTTACCCAAAAAAGTCAAAAATTACAATTTTTTCTTTATAAAGGCTTCTATTATAAGAGGGCCTTATGTGCCTAAACATGGTCAGTTTCGGACCATTTTAATCATAGTTACTCTGTAGACCAATTTACGTTCTTGTATCAAATTTCATTGAAATATCTCAAAAAATACCACCTGCAGCTTAAATTGTGCAATTTGACATGGTCTAATGGACAAACGGACATTTTCGAATTTCAATTTTGATTCAGAATCTATCGAAACCGGTTGGGTGCAGCATTCGTCATTTAGGAGTTATAAACTTTCGCACAAACTTAATATACTCTATAGTGATGCAAGGTATTGAAACGATTTGTTGCACTTTGTTGATCATTCACTTTAAGCTTGAGGGACACGTTTGATAATTTTGCAACATTTGTAAACTTTGAGTTTGTGGTATAACATAAATAGGGAACATGCGCCCACTCTGAAGAATAAACGTAGAAGAAACAATTTCACATTGAGGTTAAAAGCTTAGAGCCTAAAGGAATTGTACGAATGCAGAATTTTAAGTACGCATCATATTGAGTCAAGGTGAGCAAGGTTTTCCTAATACAGTTTTAGAAGCAGCTCTTAATGAAAGTTTACAATCATCACAGAAGCTGTCCCACTAATCAATCTTAAACTTGCTCGATTGAATTTGTTTGGTTGATTACTAATGATTCGGCATGACAATTTTGTTATAACAATAGTTTGAGAAATTAGCCAAATTTTGCCGAGACCCACCCTCACAATCAACAAAATATATATATCTGTCATATATATAGTTGTCCCTTCCATTGATATGCCACGGTCAGACAACAGACACGTCCACAATATTTGCCACGCCCACTGTTGGAGAATGTGGCATTTAAGATTTGGTGTATAAGCCAAATTTAGTTTTCTTACCTTTTTTACTTGTTTTATTTAATTAGGTTTGTTTTTTGTGTGTGCGTGTACGAACAATTGTGGGTTTTAACGTTCAATAGAAGTGATCCAGTGTGCATATAAGTGTTTGCATAAGGGAATGTGAATGTGACAACAATACAAACAAAATGTGAAAACTATTTAGCTTTGTGAAGCAATAAAAATTGTGTCCATTATAGACATACAATCGGATCCATGTTCATGCATGAACAGCAAACAATGTTTTGCATGTTGAAAATTTTATCAAAACTTTTTCTCACACACGCGCACTCGCATGTACACACATGGAAAAAAGAAATAAACTTTGAAGTGAACAGAAAAATTTATTTATTGAAAAAAAAAAAACCAAAAACATTCCCCACACAACGGCAAATGGTCCTGGTGTAGTAAAAGTTTTACGTATGTGTAAAGGGAGAAGAACGTTGTACACCTAGAACGTGATTAAAACGTGCTCACCAAACACACACACGACCCACGATTAAACTCATCATACGAATCGTTATATTTGAGAATGTTACAACTCCATTTCTCACATGTTGAGACAATTAAGAGCTTGCGTTTCAACCAATTTAGAAAATATTGATAAAAGTTAATTTTGTAATTCGAATGATGTTTTAAACGGTGCGTGTGTATGTTTTATTAAAAATTTGTATTTTACAAAATTACTAAAAAAAATGTACAATTTTTAAGCTGCAACGTATTACACATGTACCACTTTCATTTATAACAGTTTTTAGAAAATATTATTCAAATCATAGTTAACTCCATAATGTTATAGAGTACTCATAAAAACAACTTCATTTTATGGGGCGTCATCACATTTGATTTAAAATGACACCACATTGCTTGTGGCATTCTGCTCATGGAAGGTTCTATACTGACAGATAAGCAAGCAAAATTAAACAAGTGGAAATATTATAATCGGCACACCGCATGGTTAAACAATTCATGCTATGATTAGTTGTGTTGTGTCCGTAAATGTGAGTCCTTGTTATGTAAAAGTAACTTTGCAGCGTTATATGGAAAAAGATTCTAAAAATGGTTTGACCATGTTCAAATTTCGCACAGTCACTTATTATGTAAACTGTTTAACTATTTGTAATCAAATTGTATAAAAATTTTTGTCGAAAAAATACTTATTTTAAATTGTGGCATTTTTTAAAATGCGGCCAAAAAACGAACCGATGAGCCTACTGTGTGTTTAATAGTTGGCCCAAAAGACATTCTTGTGCCAAATTTCATAAAAAATATTAAAAATTGCGGCTGATAGATGGATTACAAGAAATACACTGATGGACAGTCGGATGTAATTAAATCGATTTGTATTTTGATTCTGATGAGTTCGGTGTATTTAGATGGATACATATTTCTGACTAGAAATGGGGCTTAATGAATTATGGGCAAGGTCTTCATGAAGAGCGGAAAAATTTATATACACAGACATATAGACGAACAGACACCGTGGCTAAATAGATTCAGAATTTCATGCTTATCAAAAATATATAAGAATGATTTGCAGAATCTCAGGGTGTTGGGCATAAAAAGTTGAAGTGATCTCAAAGGAAGCATTTTTACATTCAAAGATAGCATTAATTTTCCACTTAATTAAATTAAAGTCCTACCAAGAATCGTTTACATGGAAGAACAAAGGTATACAAAAGCAATTTCGTCTTACATGTGTGCGCGTGTATTATCTTTTGAACAAAGAGAATGTGGCACAGTGAGCATAGTATCCTTTCTTTAACGTATGTACGAAAGAAACTAGGTGTGGGCAAGAAGATGAAACACACGAAACCACATCTTAAAGTGCAACATAAAACTCCGTCCCAGTGAAATTAAGTGATGAGAGATGGAGATGAACAGAACAGAAGGAAAGTTGCATGTCTGTCTTATGGAGTGTAATTAAAACAATTTTACTTCGTTTAATTACAAATTGCACAAATGTTGCCAAAACACAAAGTCGTAAAATATGGCACATACACAAAATCCGACAATACATGCTAAGCATGTGCATGGACATACTTTATGTGTGCACTCACAAATATAAACTCATACAAAATAAATATGAAGATTTTTCGTACCGAAAATTTCTAGGTTGCGTTACTTGTATACTAACCTCTATTAGTGCTTTAAACGAAGGAACGTGTGTGGGTGTGCAAAGAAGTTTACATACACTACAGGCAAACAGAAAACAGAAACTACGACTTTAATTTTCTTAACTCAAACATTTCGTACAAGTTAAGGGGAGAAGGCATATGACGCTCATATGTAAAGCATCCTGAACATACAGCAGCAGTACAGCTAGCTGTTGTAAAGTCAAGAATGTAATACAAATAAATGTGCTTTTAATGTTGAGGTTCTTTCCGAGGCTCCCAATTACCCACATGCACACACACACATATACGCACACGCACACTATTTATGTTCCTATTCACCTATAAAGCAAATAGCAGTTCTTCAGATTACAGTTGTAGTCACTGGCTTTGTTTGATAGTTGGATAGTTTCATCCATATATTTCGACACCTTAAAGCTGGTGAATGATTTAGTGTTTTAGATAAGCTTTATAAAATATTGAAGGCTTAATGCGATGCAACTAAATATCACATTAGAGCATTTAATACACAGTATATAAGAAAAATGTTCAACAACAAATTTCGGAAGAGTGAACATCAAACGTCGCAACGTGTTGAAGTAAACAAATTTGGAAAATTTTCAAACTTTTAGACTTCCTCGGCAATCTAAGAGCAGTCTTTAGGAATAATGTTACAATATGTTCTTTAATTGGTATTAAAAGGGAAAGAGTAAAAGATTCGTAGCGCTTTTGAATTTGATGCAAGAGACGTTTTTTCTATATCATAAATGAATTTTACTAAATGAACTAAAAATATTCCTAAAAAAGTTGAGGAAATTTTTGAGCGAAAACCTAACTTAAGTAATATTCACAAATCTCTCTTGAAGTCCTTAAGGGAGTTTTGTAGAGAGCGAGAGCAATTTCTTTCCAATTGCATTAAACACCAAATCTTATCAAATCTTTACTTTCGTCACTTGGACTTTGCTGCCATTTGCGCAACTTTCTCCATCTCGAGGACGGTCTTGGAGCGTGTCCTAATTATATTATAAGATAGTTTTAAATAAAAATAAAATAAAAATAAAAAAAAATAGATTTAAATTATCGTACTTGTACTATGGAATTCCTGTGGCAAATCAGTATCAAATCAAATTTCTTAATAAAAAACATTTCACATTTTTGCAAAAGATGAAGAAAAAGTAAAACCTAACCGAATTCAATCAAACTTGTCACGATTGAGCTGCATAGTAAATAAAATTTATGAGCTAAGTGTCAGTGAAAAATATCGGGATTTGTGGATGTTCTCCATACGAAGATCTTTAATTTTTCATAATTTTATGTGATGAGTTTTAATCAGTAAAGAAATTTTCATATTGGGTTGATGAAGTTGAAACTTTCACTTGATTTTTAATGCTTAACAATGCGAATTTTATTTAATTGTTCTTCTTGAAATTTTTTCGATTTTCATTTGTTAAGTTAAGCTGTAAGTTTGTCATTCTACATGCAATTGCCAGAGACTGCAGGAGAGAGTAAAAACTTTTCGCACTATTACACAAATTGATCTATAGGGTTGAAATTTATGAAACTAAAGCACGTATAACGGACAAAGAGACTCATATTTTATTGCCTATATATAGAATAACACACACTTTGATCGACACCAAGCCGCTCTGTATAAACACTAGTCATGTTCTTGTTCAAACGTAAATTTCTTACATTGATTTTATACGTATTTGAGTGCCAAAATCATGTCTTTAGAAAATGCTTACTCCTGTTTCAATAGCAGCAGATGTTGTGTTGGCTTTATATAGGAGCAAAAAAGCCAAAAAAAAAAATGAAAACTGTAAATAAGAAGGAAGGAGAACCCCTCTTAAAAGACTTTGTATGTCAAAAGTTTCCAACCAAACCAAGGCACCACAACATGAAGCCTTGAACATCATTTCATACAACAATTTCATTATCAACACACTCTCACACACACACCAAAACAACATTAATGTCAACTTCATTGCCACCTCTGCCATAACAAGAAGTGTCATCATTTAAGTTTTTTTTCTTCCCATTTTACTTTTTATTATTTTCTTCTTTCGTATTCTGGGTGATTATTATCACACAACTTACCCAAGCCAAGAAATTGTTTCCAAAAGTATAAACTAACCGGCAGAACGAAAAATGCAAAAGCAAGAAAAAAAAAAAACAGAAAACTATGTAAAAAGTATAATTTGAAAGAAGAAAATATTGTGCCAGTAATTTCGATAAAATTCTATTATATTCGTAGAAATTTAAATTATTACTTGTTTAGTTCGATTAATTATTTCATTATCAATTGATTTGAAAATGGACATGATCGGATAACAGACGCGCCCACAATTAACAAAACACCATAATCAACGTAAAACTCGACTTGCAAGCTGATACATAATACATAATACATACACTATAAGATGGCACATGGAGAGTTTTTAAGGGCTAAGCTAAATTTAATTTTCTTACTTGCTTCATTGTCCTCATCCTAATGAGAATATATTCATTTGATAAAGAATTTACATTTAGTAGATTTGTTCTTTTAATTCTTAGTGCTACTGTTGTTGTTGTTCTTGGCTTGTTATTGTTGTCCTTATTTAGCTAGTCGAGTACAGTAGCAGAAGTCGGGGTTTTGCGCGAGGTATAATTATTTTGTCAAATTTTTGCATTTTTCAGAATAAATCTTCATCGATCCCACCAACCATACGTGAATCATTGATTTGAATCAAATTGCAAATAGATTTAAACATAAACCATGCAACTATGTATGTATGTCTGTCTCTGAGTCAGACGGTGGCAAACACTGGCAGAAACATTGACAGTTTTAGTACACCACTACACTACTTGCTTTGTATTGTGCATTGAAAATGGCCAAAATCGTTCATAGCTCACACTCCCGGTAGAAATTGAAAAAGAATCAATATTTGAATTTAATAAAGTTGTTTATGATTATTTCAAATTATTGATTTTTATACTCTTCGCAGGCGTTTGTTATTCCGTTTGCAAAATAAAGAAATACATACTGAACGAGTAAGAAAACCATACTTGATTTCAGCAGAATAGAGGATACCTTCATATATATGCATAATATTATTATACAGGAAAGCCTTTTTGAACAATGATTAAAGTACTTACTTACAAGGTCGAATGCACCACCAAAGTGATAATTTTCGAAACTGCGTGCTTGCCTTATCTTAACTAAACCCTAGATGGACGGGTGGACTTTTAACTTATTAGACCGACCGCTTGTGTATATGTTCGTCTGTCTATTTGTGTGCCGTCATTTTATGTAAATTTAGGTTAAGTTAAGTTTATCATTTAGTTAACCTTAAATTTAACTATTCTCTATTCCGAGTATACACACATTGACTTATTTTTGAAAAAGGTAACATTTAACGATTTTTCAAGGAGCTATAATATAAATTGAGATTGGCCATGTGTAGCATTTTCACTTGTTGTTTATTTGTTTGTTTGTTTGTGATAACGATTATTGTAGAGAAATCAAAGCCTTACGAGTTCGTAATATGAACGACAGTTGCAATGACGGAAACGGAAACAGCTCTCTGCAGATGACATCTTAATGTTGTTGCATGTAGTTGGTATACAATCACATGAATACATGCAGCCCCCAAACATGGTTTCTCTCTCTCTCTCTCTCTCTCTCTCTCTCTCTGTGTATACTCATATGTGTTATATATATTTATAATTCAATTATATTTCTCTAGAAAATTTTGTTGTATTTAGTTAAAGAAATGCTTCCCACATATTTACATAAACATGTACTTTTTTATTGCCTACTTCAACATGGTTGCTTGTGTGTTGTGTGAGTCATGTTTTTAATGTTTATTTACGCTGATTTCATTTACTTCGATTTATTGGCATTCGTTTTATTGTATATTTTGTTAGAGACCGTAATGTTTTTTATTACTTCCGCTTTACCTTTTAAATAGGAAGCACAGGAGAAAGGAGAAAGGAACACAGCGAACTTTTATTTAAAATTCTGAACATTAGTGGGATGTAAATCATCATTTGTTATGATTTGGTAGAGGATTATGTGAGCTATTGTTCAGTTCCAAATATAAGATATAAGCAAACAAACCCCTATTGGGATTCACTCTCATTCAACATTAATTTAATCTAATACAAACTTATCCAATCAACAGTCAACATCAGTTATTATCAGCAGCCATGAACTCGTTAGATCCCCTTCCCTCACAGAACTCATACCATTTAATGATAATGATAATGACGTTGTTGATGTTATTGGTGATGATGTTAAGGCAGAGAGACTAAGATGGAATATTGAGGTGGATATTTATAATGACACGATTTACTACTAATGCTGCCAATTAGGGATAAAAATTTTAAATTTCAACTTCGCGTCTATATAGAAGTTGTCAATTGTTAGGCTGAAGTTAAGAATTTCCAGCAACTTAACGCCCCGAATATATGTGTATTAGGGTCCCTTTCAGCGAAAATTTATGCTGCTGCCATTCCCTAATCTATATATGCATACTAAACCTATGTTTGACTTAAACTACTTGATACCCTTAGGATTACACAGAAGATCTGTGCAGTATAGGGTTTTCCGCAACATACGCGGTGGATGCTTTTACCAGATTTTGCAGAAAATATAAGACCGAAAAATTTCCGGACTGTAGTTCTATTTTTGTAATCTAAAATGTTGGGCATGACATTGTTGAATAGGAAACATTCTGCCTAACCTAAGACCTTTTATACCACAATATCTCAATTTTTGTAGCCGTGATCGTTTCAGAAACTTCATTCACTCAGAATATAATGGTTATCAAGAAAATAAAAAAATAGCGCACACAATAATCCCCCGCCTTCTAGGCCATGTGTAGTGGGGGAGACTAAGATTTTCATATTTTATCAACGGTTACTTAATTGTTCGCTTAGCGTGGGTGCATCACTTTGCACTTTTCCAACTTAAAGTTTTAGTTTTCGTTGTTTAGGGCAAAAGTAGAGCACAACAACTTAACTTTTTAAATAGTTGAAATATAAGAGCTACCCTAATGTATAATATGAAAGCAGCTATGTTGGTGCCACTGACAATATGCAAATTGGCAAAGCAAATTGAAAACCGGGCGTTGTCACAGCTGGTGATGCACGTTTACATTAAATTTTCATAACACGACAAAAACGAAAACTCATTCATCTATAATTTGTCTTGAAATTTCAATATATACTAAACGCACATACACACTTCAATACAAATAAACGTAAAATAATGCAAAATACTTGCTTTTACAACCACCATTTCCGCTAGTAAGAACACCGAATTCCGTGCAAGCTGCAATAGTGGTATTCTTTATTACCACCCACAATAAAATATCCAAGTATAGTAAATGTTTATAGTCAAGTATTTTATTAAAAGAGAACAACTTATTACACTAAGAGGTATTTAAATTTATATACCTTCGAATATGATCTAATGATATACATATCGGCTTAATTACAGTAAACAAGTAAAAAGTAAAAATATAATAGTCGGTAAACATCGACCACACACCGCTTAGCTCCTTAAATTATGCTAATTTTCTTGGCTATATCTGTAGACAATTTCATATAAGTAACTTTGTGAAATATAATTATATAGTAGGGGGTTCTAAAAATTATCTGATTGAGTCCAAATTATGTCAAATACCATTATAATAGATTCTTATATGGGGAGGGGTTCTAAAAATGATCTGATCTGGTTCATTTTCAATAGGGTTTCTTTTTGGGCCAATTCCAAAGAGGTACCAAATTTCATCGAAATATCTCATGGATATGGATCTAATATCTCACATAGACAGAGAGACGGACATTTATTAATTTTGATTCCGAGTCGATCGGAATAATTGAAGGTGGGTTTAGCATTAGCCGTTTAGGAGTTACAAACATCCGCATATACCGTTTGCCACAATTGGTGGTGAAAACTACAAACATGTTAAGGGGTGAGATGGTCACCTAGGATTGGCGTAGAACCTGACATAAAATACCTCCATAAGAACGATTACGCCCTGTAACATATTATAATACGTTGTAACGTAATACGTAATATCAACTTGCAAGATGGAATCTCATAAAAGTTTTTTGAATTGGAGGCATGTCTGTTATGCCTATTTTTGGCATTTCGTTAAATGGGATAATTATAGAGGTATACAAAAAATTTAAGCTACACAGCTCAATTTTATGATTTATTAATACAATAGAATTATGTCGATTCTGGGTGTGGCTCCCAAGGTCCAGATTAAATGAAAATTTACAGAAACTAGAAATGTTTATACAAAATCAAGCTCAATATCATAAAATTTAGAATTGTGAGATTTCTAACAGTAGACGGATTCCCGGATGAAGAACGACTCCCTGGCACCTGCTTTTGGATGTTGCGAACGGAACAACAAATGTATAGTGCGCCCATCTTATGTGGAGGGTATAAGTACGTAATTAAGCTGCCGCTTTGTAATGAACCAAAGTAACTTGTATTAATTACAATTCAAACATATTACATGAATTTTTTACTGCCGTTTCGTTTTCTTTCCTTCCTCTCCAGCTTAGTGTAACATCTTTTTAAGTTTACGTTTTACAAAAGAATTTATTTCTCTCTTATAGTTTTCTTATTGTTTGCTATTGTTATTGCAGGTGCACCCGTAATGGTTGAGACTATACAAAACACTTTGGCACGTCTTCCTTGCAATGTTACTGCACCGCTACTGGATGATCGGGTAGCGTTGGTGATTTGGTATAAAATGGGCTCCAAAACACCCATATACAGGTATACTTACAAACATAGTAACGTTGACTTTGAAGAAATACTTACTACAATAATAAAGAACAAAATACTACTGTTCCGGTATATCCGTCTATGCAAACATTCTGCCTGTAACAAAAAGAAAACAAATTTTACCAATGTATTGACAATAAATAAGATAGCTCATACAACACGCCCACTGCAAAAAAACAGATAATGAAACAATATTAAGAATTATTTCAACTACAATAACTGCTAAGTTAAAAACCTAAAAACCTTTCATCGGATATACAAAAACGAACCTAGTTTACATGTTCATGTACCAAGGTGGAGTATATCCATAAATTGGGACCAGGTAATGAGAGCGTAATAAGTGTGCTTTTACTAATGTCCGTTTTCCGAACACGCCCACAACTAAAACTATTTTCATTCAATTCAACTGCTACGGTGATGTACAATACATTCTTTAGTAATCGTGAAAAGACAAGGCACATTAATATAGATTACGTGTATACGCGAAGAGTATCCAAGATTTGCCCTACATTCAAAGTAACCTTTTACTTGATCATATCTTTGTATGATGTTTGGTTCGTGTTTTAATTCTATATGCTACTGTGGTTGTTGCATGAGTATTTGTATAAGATCTTTAATTGTGTTTCCTCTTTTTTGTGCTTTATGCTCCTTTGTGTCGGGTAACTTTCTTTCATTTTTTTCCTATTATTATACAATATTATATTACTTATGTGTACTTCTTTTGTATTTGTAGCGTTGATACACGCGATGCCAACTTTACCCATGCCACTCATTGGTCAGATGAATTATATCGTGAACGTTTATCATTCAATTTGGAGAGGCGCACAGGTATCTTAATAATTAAAGAAACAGTTCAAGATGACACCGGAGAATACAGATGCAGAGTAGATTTTCAAAAAAGTCCAACACGTAACTCGAAAGTCAATTTAACTGTTATCAGTAAGTATTAAAATATTTGTTTCTTTAAATAATAATACATGAGAAGTGAGTGACAAGGCCCATCATCATTAACCTTTTCTAAATAATAAGGAAATAATATCGGAAATCTATTTAAACAAATTATGGATCGATTCCGCCCGAATCAAATAAGAACTAACATATGGATTATTGACTGACCATTGGCTGATCCTCTCATTTTTGTACATCGAGTGATAAAGACAATTTTAAATTTAATAAATGGAGTGATAAATTCAGTGTACCCCACACTTTAATGCGAACAGTATAAAATGTATATGTATGAGTGTATACATACAATACATTCCATGCACGTAGCTGATTGGTGAGAGTTTAAAGGTGGCCCACAAATTATCTACAGATCAGATATGAACAATTTGTACCGTTTTAACGATAAAATATTTTTTAAACCATTTAGTTGAACTATAGAACACAATTTCTATAGATTTACCTGTAATTGATAATTCAAAACTTCTCCCTTCAAAATAATGCGTTATTATTGTTTAAAATGCAACTATGTTGCAAAAATTTGATCAAAATTATTGTGACACCTTTTAAAGTACTTGATCCTTCACTGTTAAAGATAATATTTGTTCCCGCTAAAAAATAAGAGCCAGCTACGTTACTGCATGGTAAAGAACAGTTTTCGATTTTTATGTCAATTTTATTAATTTGCAATAAATGTGTGCGTAATAACTGTAACTGTGTGCTGCTTCCCTTCATTTTGAGTTTAATTGATAGTTGAGAGAAAATACAATTTGTATTATTATACAGTAGCCTTGCGACGGTGCTCAGAAACGATTGAGTACGCAATTAGTTTTTAATTTTTTCCCATACAAATTATCCTTTTTAAATATGAATCGCTTCTTTAACCATAAAGTACTTGTTGAATGAAAAATGAACTTTTGTTACAAATGCTTTTTCAGATCCGCCCGAATCGTTAATCATTTTAGACAGTAAAGGAATCACCATCAAAGATCACGTCTTGGGCCCCTACAACGAAGGTGCTGTCATTAACATTACATGCGTGGCCCTGGGTGGTAAGTTTTGGCGAACGAAATTTTGTTTGTAAAACTTTTTTTCTAGATTATAAAAATATATGGAATGTGAAAATTTCCTATCAATACTTTTCCCAAATGCACGAGCTGCCGCTTGCATTTTCATATTCATATTTTTTATATCTGTGTGCGTTGAAATTATTGTTATTGTTTATTGCTTTTCTATTCAATAAACATCAAAACATATTTTAGGACAACCACAACCGCGCGTTACGTGGTGGCATGGAAATGCATTGTTAGATAATACATCGAATCCTTTGTCGGATCGTCGCGTTGGGAACGTCCTCTCATTGGGAAAACTGAAACGTAAAAATATACACATGCAGCTAACCTGCCAAGCAACCAACAATAACTTGACATTACCAATTACCAGTACAGTCACGTTGGACATGAACTGTAAGTACCACACTGCCATATAAGATAAAAAGAAAATTAGCATAACGTTGGGGAATGCAGCAAAAACAAAATTATTTAAAATTTTTATTCTATTGTGTAAGGGATGATGAAGGCATGACCTCTATACTTATCGAACTAAGATAAACTGCACAAAATTATTAAAATATTTTGCATGCATCGTACAATAAAATGCATACGAAACGTTAATTCAGTGCTTAAAGAGTTATAACTAAAAAAGTAACATAGCACTAACGCGACTCATTGTCATGTAAAAGTCACTTCGTAATTATTTACTAAACTAATTAACTATTCTTCGGCAATTTTTTTTAGAAAATGAGAATTTTCATTCTATATAAATAAAGAATAATTTTATAATGTTGGGAGTAACCCTTTAGAAGCTACAAAAATCCGCAAAAATATCACTTTGTGGCGAAAGGTGTGCACAAGTTTTTCAAAAACCCTTTCATTACAGCCTGTCAGCCACAATTAATATTACTCATTATTCTTCCAAATGATATGTAAACCATTTTTTTATTATAATAGTAGTATAGTTATAGTATAGTTATTGTAAATTAGAAAAAAAGGAGAATGCTTACGCGTTGTTTGTATACTCCACATGCAGTGCGACCTCTGTTGGTGAAATTACAAGGAGAAAATCGCCCTTTATCAGCGGATAATTCGTACCAATTGAGCTGCGTAGTAATTGGTTCAAGACCCACTCCTACTATCACGTGGTGGAAAGGCAGCACACCCATGAAAAATACCCACGAAATTGTGAGTAGTTTATATCATAAAATTCAGAAATTCCTTTTTACAACACTCTTGCCAAATAAATTGAATGCCTTCTGCTTTCTTATTCTACTTCTCTGGTACTTTTTGTACCCTTCATATCGTGTACAATTAGTAAGAAGCTTTAAGGACCCCATAGAGGACACATAGCTCTGATTAGCGCCAAAATTTTTGTATATTTAATAATGTCCGCGTGTTCTTGTAGCTGTTAATGCTCAGGGTAATACAAATTTTACGGACATTTTTAGTCCTTTAAGAGGGATTAATTCGGCAGCCAATCACGTTGACAAAAATCTTGTCTTCATACATTTTTATAATAAACAAAAAATAGACCAAATGGACGTAAAAAACAAAATTACGACTCATGGTTGTTAAGACGAGATGCTCTTACAATTACATATAAATTTAACAATTTACGTTTAAATGTGGAGAGTGTTGCAGATTTTTAACATGTTCCTTTTCTGGTTAACACCAGGTCAATCCAGACGGTAATATGACCACATCGATCTTAACCTTTACACCATGTATTGAAGACCGTGGCAAGTATTTGTCATGTCGAGCAGAACAAAGTATGATCCCGGAATCTGGTATGGAAGATGGCTGGAAATTGGACATATATCGTAAGTTTAGAACATCAACTGAAAAACTCAACTTATTCTATTAACTATAATAGACTTATATTACATGTAACCTTATATACAACCTATAATAAACTTTTAGTACATGTAACCTTAAGGTTAAAGGTATTCAATATCTTCATTAGATCAAATACATGCCCATTATAAGTTTCTTCGTGAAATATAATTATATGGGAAGGGGCTCTGATATGATCGGGTCCAAATATGGCACAGCCAAATATGAAGCTAATTAACTATTCTTCACCAAATTTTGTCAAAAAATATTAAAAATTGCGAATTTTTTCCATATAATCTTCCATTAAGACCTTATATTGAGAGGAGTTCTAAAAATGGTCCGATCCGGACTATTTTCAATAGCGTTACTCTTTAGACCAACAAAAGTCCTTGCAACAAATTTCAAAACTTAAAAAACACGGTTCAAATTCAAAATCGATTAATATAATTGAAGGTGGTTGTAGCATTAACCGTTTAGGAGTTCCATTTTAAAGTTTTTTTATTTTTTTACGTATTATTATATGCATCGATTTTTTTCTTAATTTTTAAACTTTTTATATCACAATAACACTTATGGTTCATTTAAATAAAACACTTTGATAGTTCAATTTTTTAATCCTTGAATTCAGTCCTTAAATTTTTATTGCTTACTTGCAGATGTTCCTGTAGTTAGTTTAGAATTGGGCACCAATTCAATGAATGCCACCTTTCGTGAGGGGATTGATGTCTTTTTTGAGTGCAATATTAAATCAAATCCGTGGGTTAGCAAAGTCAGCTGGCGTCACAATGTAAGTACATAAAAATAAAAAACAAAATTTGGCATGGTCAAAATTTGAACTACCATTCACTAATATACATAATCTTGAGACAAACATATGTACGAGCCCTCTTGTGGCTATTAAAGTATATTTTGTATTTTACATTGGAGGTTGAATTCTGCACCACAGATAGATTGACACGTCTTTTATCTAACCGCATTCAATTTGAAGTCCATTCCATTGATTTATGAAAAGTTCTTATAAATATGTATGCTAAACTTTAAATTAGAAGCTTTATTTTTGTGACTGTGAGAAATTTTATTAAAAGTTTTGCAAGTCAGTTGCATCCTTCCTTTTTGCCAATTTAAGTAGAAAACCAAATTTCAGTTTAATATACTAATTGTAATTGTAATGTACTAATTGTAAATTGTGTAATGTTCAATTGAACAACGGCTACTCATATAGTGACGGACGCGCCTAGATCGGCTCAGATTTTAATGCTGGTAAACAAGTCCAAGTTTATATAGCGATTTTCGTCTTTAAGTTAGAACCATCGATCAATCGTATTTCGTACATATTTCATATCATTTATATATTATTTTCTGCTCATTTTTGTATTCCATTTACAGGACAACATTTTAGAAAATAATATCGCCGAAGGCATCGTAGTGGCCAACCAGAGCTTGGTATTACAAAATGTGAGTCGTGCACGCAGCGGTATTTATACATGTGTGGGCACGAATCGTGAAGGAGATGGCGAAAGCAATCCAGTGCATTTGGATATACGTTGTATGTTTAAAAGTGAACAATTAGATTAAATAGATTAAATGAAATGTTACTTTATAATACATACAAAGCTTGACTTATATAGCTAAAGTACAACGCTGTTGGATTGTAATTAGATTAATTATTTAACTAAATTAGCAATAATGCTTCTCTAACCATAATGAAGCAGTGTTACTGAGGGGTTTCATAAACAACTACATAGTGCGGGATTTTCTCATGCTGTAAATAATATTTTTTTTAATTCTTCAGTCAATCCTACAGCACAAGACTTTTTTGTAAATTATGGGTGTGAGTGTTATCTTACCCCGGCCTTTTCGAATCATATAATAAATGAGACATATAGGAGACGGTATATATTTTAAGTATCGACCTAATACATATAAGTCTGATCCCAAATTGTACTATGTTTACAACAAATCCGTTACTATTATTGTGTGAGCATTTTAATCTATTTTTCATTCCGAGGTTTTATTCATTTCAATTCTTTCTTCTTTTATTATTTTATATTATCATACAGTTGCGCCAGTTTGTCGTCAGGGTCAGCGTACTGTTTATAGTACGGGTCGTCATGAAACAGCTAAGGTCGCCTGTGAGATTGATGCCAATCCAGTCGAAACACTATATGTGTGGAAATTCAATGCAACACTCGGTGAAACAATTGATATACCGGCTTCTTTAATAGCCGTCGATCACGGACGCAGTATAGCGCATTATACACCCATGACAGAAAATGTAAGTGAACCTTTTTAAACGAATGGGTAGGGCTTTTGTAGAACGCTCCACACTTTTGCCCATGACTGTTTATGTATCTATTCATATACGCTCATATTGATTTATGCTTTTAGCTTATAAAAGTAGTATAAATATAATCATGAGATGTAGAAATTAGCTCAAGTATAACATAAACTCTGGCCTAACAGTACAAGCTAGTTCCAACTTCTATCTACAAACGCATCCATTAATTGCATTTAAAGAAAACACACAATACTTTGTTGCATTTATGTATCATGAGTGCTTATTAGGTTAAATAGAACGATTTTGCTTAATATAAATACATGAGCGTACCTACACACATTCAATATAATCTTATTAAATAATTAAATAAATCATTTACAGGATTATGGTACGCTACTATGTTGGGCTAGCAATGAAATCGGAGATCAAAGTGAACCTTGTGTTTATACAATAATGCCCGCAGGTACATATTATAGAAACCCTTGATTTTTTACAATTATAATTTAAACTATAATACAATTTTAAATTAAAGTTCTTGTCCTTCACCCGATGTTGGCCAATTTCAATGAAAAAGTGCGTGCAAGAAATCGCACTATTTCTGCAAATTTCTGGTCTCGATATAACAATTTTTGCCACATACAGACATTCGGACGGATCGACCGACAATCAGGGCTAAATGGATTCGGAATTTCATGATTTAGAATGCAAACTTTGCAGGGCCTTTAACATTACCTCAAGTTACATCGTGTCTGCGTATTTATATAAAAATTGTGGATGCGGCAACAATGTGAATTTTACCCTTTCAAATATCTATTGCGGCCGCTTAGCCGATTGTCAATATTTCAACTCAATATCTTAATCTTTGTAAATGGAAACGCTCTGATTTCAATTTTAATTACAAGTTTTTTTTTATATGTTATTAAATATTTCTGTTGTAGTTCTAACTGTATGACAAACTTATTTTACTTCTCGTTAATGAGTAACTTATTACATTAACTGGAACAATTTGTATGTAAAAGAAATTTAGATTAATAAATTATAAAAATAACTCAAGGTGAACCGGATCCTTTGATAAATTGTACCCTACTCAATCAGACGTCGAATGGCTTTCAAATTGAATGTATGGAGGGCTTTGACGGGGGACTCCAGCAGGATTTCATAATGGAAGTGTATGTGAATGGTACAACGCGTCATCCTAAAATCTATAAATCAAAGTGAGTAACGAAGAAACATATTTAAAAATATGCGATAATGTAGAGAGATGAAACATTATACATACGCGCTAACCTCAATAATGAACCAAATTTGTTCTTTAACAAGAATTCATAGTTTGAGATTTAATCCTTCCGTATGTTTGGCTGAATTTTTATCCGGAACTTTCACAATCATAAATATTAAGATATTGAACTAAAAATTTTATTCAAGCTTAATCAGTCTACAAACATGCCTACTGCAATATTTCCGTTTGTTGCCACCACTCTTATTGTCGTAAAATTGGGTACAAATAATTTCTCCATTCTTTTGTGACTGTTACCTCTTACGTCCATCAACATACTGGCCTATAAATGTTAGTCTGCATGTTGCAGATTGTATTTTATTAGCGCACCACCTTCTCTAAACCAAAAATACAAAATCTATGCTATTAATTCATTTTAATTTTAATATAATTATTATTATTAATAATTGATCAGCATCAAAACCTAGGTCAACTTAGACATATCTGTCCACGTTTCCGTCTGTTATTGGAATGATCACGATGGTACACTTTTAGATATTGACCTAAAATTTCGTGCAGATTACTACTTAAAAAAGCAGGTAGGTAAAATTGTTTGAGAGTCATGCTCACAACCAACAAAAATTTCCCACTGCCACAAAAATTTACCCATAGGATTGATATTTGGTACGCAAATTTATATTTGGGCACGTACAAATTGTAAACAATTTCACTCAGTGGAGAAATTAACTTGGTACATACAATGCCCACTGATTGTATAGAGGAGGTGAAGGGTATTTAAGATTTGATCTAAATCCAGTTATTTTTTACTTGCTAAAATGTAGGGTTCCCTACTTTGAGGTTCACGGCTTAATTCCGGGTGCGGGCTATAATGTCTTTTTAATAGCGCACAATACAAAGGGCCGCAGCAATGCCACAATACTGCAGGTCTACACACTGAAAGACCCCGAAAAACAAACGGGTAAGTAAACATTTTCATTTGATTGCTTTTTATTATGTATTCCGCTGTCATCACATGCTATGGCTGTTTGATTTTTAAAGCTATCCGTAAATGTCATACTTATTCAGTTATTAAATTTTTATTGATTTATGTTTATGTGTGCACAACATAATAAACAGAAAATATTATTGAATCAAATAATTTGGATTTAATTTTTTTAAATCGATATATAGATTTATATTATAAATGTTTATGACTTGATTTTATTTTGTTTTCAAATGCTCTATCAAAAGAGACGAAAACTGTACCTCTGTCCGCCAATGTGAGAGTGTGGAAATAAAAAACTAAGGCATCGTTTTGAAACTTGGCACAAGTGCTTGTAGTCTGGGCGCGATGGTTGGCCTTCAAATTAGGCGAAATCGATCAAGCCTATAGTGAAAACAGAACTGAAAAGAGCACTTTTTTCAGGAAATTTTCCGTAGAGGTCTTTGAAGTACCGATGGTGACCATTCAATATTTGGCTTAAGTCAAATGTACTTTCATTCCTTTTTTATTTTATTTTATTATTTGGTTTCTTTTCAAAGTATCACAAATTTTTCTTTGAACCCAATTTCAGTTACCATAACATATAGGAAATTATATAATAAAGCAATAGTTGGTAGTGAAAGTGTCACGACGCGACCATTTATAAGAACAACAGCTACGGCAGGTTATAAAAAACGTAAGGCACGCATGGGTTTTCTGATGTTTTAGAATAGACAAAATTATTGTACGATTCTCTTTATATTAAATTACTTCTAAGCCACTTGTGTTGCGATTTATTATATCTATTTTGCCTCATTAATTATATTCGATTATAATAATTTATAGAACAATTTTTACATATTTACATGCAACCCCCGCCATAAAATAGATTTGTCTTTGGCTTATGCTCCTGTTATGGAGGATATACGGCCGGTTTTAGGTATCTTGTTGGGCATTGTGGGCAGCATCTCTTTGGTGGCTTTAATCATTGTGATAATAGTGCGAACACGTGGTTCGACGGGTAATGAACGTACTAATTACACCACCACCATCACCAATACTAGCCATGCTGGGCGCAGACTAAATGGTTTGCATAATGGTCATGATATATATTCGGGGCGAGCTAACTGCCATGTCACCAGCAGTTTGGATAGTATAGACAAAAATCCCGATATTATTCCACAAGGTAATTAAATATAATTGCCTTCTTGTTTGACACTACAGACACTTGGTTTCATTGTCATTAGTCAGGGGTAATTAGGGTACATAATTGGACACATCTTTTCTAGGACAGAACGTAACCGAAACTCATATGTATGTAAACTGACGATTCAACTGTATTAATTGCAGATGGTCACGAGGAGGATGATGAGTGGACTACAGCAACTACTCATAATCACGCTTACGCCACAGCAGCTTTAGCTGAACAAAATGCTGTCATCACCTCATCATATGATAATATAATTCCTACGTATGCTATGGTAGAAAAGAAGTCCCTACAAAACAAACAACACTTGCAGCAATTACAAACACCGTCATCAACTGGCAATCACGGCCACTATGTGCAGTATAGCACGCTAATACCACTTAACAAAATGTCAGTTTATAGTGGCCAACAACAACACCAGCAACATCATCAACAACAAGCACATCAGGTAAAATGATAACTATAATGATAATTAAATACTAAACGATTGAATGTGCAACGTCAACAACAACGCTGTCAATGGAAAGCTTTTTTAAAACAAAAAATTAATAACCAAAATAAAATCTCGAGGGATTTTAAGAAAATGTTTTTTTTTTTGGTACATTGTAGACAAGTTTAATAATTCGGAGATTTCCTGAGTAATTACACATTTTAGAATCAAAGGATACGTATATTCTTTTTAATATACATAACTCCCGTAACTCCCGCAAGGCATGTCCTATTTCTATTATTCGTGCACCTCTGGAATGTCCGATAAAGGGACTAATTATGACTTTTTAAAATTTTTTGAAATATATTAGCCTAGCCTAGCTTGTAAAGTTTCTCAAAGTTTGCAGTGGTCATAAATCCAGAGTTCAAGGAGTAGGGCGTCATTGTGAGTGTGTTCGTGTACGGATGTGTTGCCCATTTCCAATATCAAACCCTAACTCAATATCTTGATTTTTGCGCCCATGAGAATGTTACATATGGACAGAAAGAAGGACTAAATCAACTCAGAATTCGATATTTATTAAAACTGCACATACTTTTTTGGGTGTGGCTTTCTCCCTTCTGATACTTGCAAACGTTTCAACAAAATCGATATATCCCCATAATCATTGTGGTAGTGGGTATAAAAATAATTATAAAATTTGTTCATATTGTACATAAAGAAATATTTCAGTGGATGCATACACAGCTTCACGAGAGAGCGTTTGTCATTATTCTAGTAATCCATTAACTTCAAAAGTTTATAAAGATTTATTGTACATATAAACATACAAGCAAACACAAACAAGGTGAACCATTGTGCTGTGAGAGCTACTGATATTAGGCCACAATTGATAACCGAGGTAATCATTGCTCTATAGTGAGGTTACCTTGTTATAGACTATATTAATATTTACCTTGTATACACATATTTGAGTGTGTATGAGGGCCTTTGTGTCAGAGGTTTAGTTTTAATAACAGTATCAGAGGCTTATCAGAGACTTGTTATTGAATTGCTCCTGCAGTGAATAAACAATTGTATGATTTCCTTTTATGAGCTATTATTGCATTTTTTACACATACCCACCACATGTACATGGTGAGACAAAATTTTGTGATTAACGAACAACGATAAAACCACAGGAAAGCAATGAGCGAACGAGAGATTTGAAAAGAATGAAAGGATATTAATGTCATAAATAATCAGTGATGATGATGCATAAAAATTAGAATTATACTTACCATCGACATAAATTTTTTTTTTTTTATGAAATAAAAAAATCACAAAAATTGCCCATTCGTGGGCACCTTTGTTTTATCATCCACGTTGAAGCTGGGGATATAACCACGTTGCCAAAATATTTGTTATACCGGGGAAGCCGTCAGAGAACCCATAAATAATATATATTCATTATCAGCATCCAATTGGTCGATTTATGCGTTACGCATCACTTCACAGAGATGGTTTGCGTTAGCATGCTATCTCCTCTCCGTTCCTAGTCACCTAGACTCTTCGCATCTTCTTAGCTCCGGCAAAATATATACTGCCATGGCGTTTATCTTCTGTCAGTGTTCTTCGTTTTGTTTAGTGAATTATTTCATTTCTGTAACATCCGGTAAGATGATGTCATTATTCAGGTTGGTAGAACACGCCTACAGTTAAACAAAAATTAAGAAGAATCAGTTTCTTGGGGCTTTTTGTATTACTCAAAAACTGTCACACATAAAAAGCTGAAAATTGGTACACACGTTTTTTAGATAATTATAATACATATTATAGAGAAGCTAGATCTGCACTAATTACGGTAATTCACTTTTTGAGATATATCCTTTTTAAAAACACTTAAATATGATTAGATGGAATTATGTGATTGGTCTTGATTGCTTATAAAATTTTCATATTATTTATTTATTAAAATATGTCATTGAAGGCAATCCTTGATTCTCTTTTCGCCTCATTACAGACTGATTCTAACCACGGAGATTTAAACATAGCACTTGATGGTAGTGGCCTACAGCAACGCTTGCTTCCAGGTTGTAGTGCCACTTTAGGTCGACATCGTCAAACAGATCTGAAGCGTATTGAACCTAATATATATTCACAGGTAATTCCGATGATTGACAGTGATTCCATTGAAGAAGTCAATAATCATGACAACAACAATAACGACGACAACGAAAACAATAATAATAATAATGATAAAAAAGACACATCAACAACACAAACCATTCGTAAAACGGTTTGTTTCATGTCAGGCTCCTCGACTAAAATATGAAATTTAAAAACATTTAAGAAAATTTAATTGGGTTTAGGCCAAATCTAAATACCCTTCATATTTAGATATAAACGGAAGGCATGATTACACCCTATGCATTGTTTGCATTATATATCAGCTTGAAAGTCTAGTTTTACATTGAGCGCGCTTTTTTATAAATTGTGAACGTATCTGTTTTTTGATGATGCTCATTTTTAATACATTGATGGATCCCTTAATTATAAATGTACATAACAAATTTTAACCTCATAGGTGGCGGAAAAATTGATTTTTGTTGATTGTGGGCTTTTTACCCTTTTTGACCAATTTATAAAGTGATCTACGTGCAAAAATTAAAAATGCGAAATTTCAGCTTAATATTTTAAATATTACAACCATGAAAATGGAAACATTAGACGAACACACGGCCGTGCAAGTCTAAATCGATTAACTTTTCGTTGCTAATCAAAAATACATATACTCTGAGGAGTCTCTAGCGCCTTCTCCTCAGTATTGCAAATAAATGAAAATCTTAGTATGCGTCCATCTTATGTGAAGGGTTTAAAAGTATTATTTATGTACATACTTGTTTATTATACAATAAAAGTGAAAAGTAAAAAAAAAATTAACATATAATGCAAAGGAGGAGTCCTTTAAAATAAGTTCAAATGTTCGCATTATTAAATGGATTTTCTTTTCATTTCCTCAGAACCACGAGATATAGTAAAGTAACATATTTATTAAATTTTGTGATAATATTTATTTCAATTATTGGGAGAATTAAATTAAAAACACGATTTCTATTCATGCGCATGTAAATGGGAAGTTCCACACTAACAGGCAAGAAATTGTTTAAAACAATTTAAAACATTTGAACGTTTGAACGGCTCATCTTCATGATAACACATATCCATATACCAAATTTCATTGATATATTTCAAAAATTGGGGCCTTTAGGTTAAAAATTGTACGAAAAAGTAAAGGTAGTGCAATTTTTTAAGGGTCCGCCCGATAATTAAAAATTTCGCAGTTTAGAAAAAGATCCAATTCAGTCTATATATAGTAGATTTCTTCCTTAGGCCAAAAATTAAACCAAATTTCATCAAAATATCTTAAAATTTATGCCCTATAGCTTGCGCATAAACTTACAGGGGCAAAGGGACAGACGAGTATGGTTAAACAGTCAGAAAGTAATTTTGAATCGATCGGTATAATTGAAGATTTAGCATTTGTTTACCAATATTATCACCATTCTACCACAGGTAGATTTGGGTAAAAAAACAATTATATCTTTGCATCAACAGTTCGATTAATACAAATCAATGCACGACAAAGGCTCTGTTTCTAATCCCAGTTGCGATGGAACTTCCCATATACAATGTATTCAAAGAGTACAAGCTACAAATCATTAAATGAATTTCAATGAAAGCATAAATAAATATCATGAACATTTTATTGTCGCAGATAAAACACATAGTGTTCGAGTGAGTAATAAAAATACATATCTCTTTCATATGAATATATGTCGGGGATAAGCTTATTCTGTGCAATAAATCATTCCAAACGTTTAAAAATACATGGAACAGCATTAGGGCATGACATAAATCCTCATTGAAAGATTTCCTAATTTCGAATTATTATATATATTGGCCAAACTTGTAGACCTAAAAATTGACTTGGAGAGGTGTTCCAGAAATTGCTTTCACTTGTAGATAACCAACACACGAAATAAGTATTAAGCAATATATCCGTAACACATAAGCGACATAAGAGAAACCACTGTAATCATGTTTGCATATGTGCGTGTTTGGCATTTAGCAATTTTATTGTCGTTGTTGTCATTACTGTCATTTCAATTTCTCTTTTATTGTGTTTTACTGTACACACATATAACCATAAGTGAATTAAAAATATGCATAATATTTATGAAAGTGCATGAACATAAATTTATGCACGAACATAAATTCAAGGGCCCAACACCACATCATCATTCCATTGCACATGTTGTATATAAATATATGACATTGTATATACATGAGAGCACATACATTGCAACATTACAGATTGATCTTGCTCATCATCCCATGTACTCAGCGAGTCCTCTATATCCAACAAACACAATTACGGGAGTCACTATGTCACATCCATCACAATTGGCCACCTTTTCGCCCTCACCACCATCCATATTCTCACATAAAGTGGTCAATACCACACAACAACAGCAGCAGCATACAATATCTCAAGTACAACGTCAGCAACAGCTACGTGGCAGCAATAAAATAGGCGGTGCTTCAAGTGGCGGCGGTGGCCTTGTGTATATAACAGCAGACAAGGTGCCCAGTACCATTGCGACTACCACTACTGCTCAACACAATGCACCAACTATCATGTGTGCAACGCAAAAAAGACTACAATCTCCTCCAAAAGAAGCCTCCAACTTATCCTTAACATCCACCCCAAACAACTTGGCATTGTCAGTTTCTTCGTCAACAGCCATCAATCTGTTGGCTTTACAACAGGGCAATAGTTCTATGGTCGGTGTTACAAGTACGGGTAGTACTTGTAATTCAGGTGATCCTTACGCTAACGATTCGGTAAATATATGAAAAAAATTTTTTGTACACGTTCCTTTACATTTTAAAATTGCTTTAAGTTTTGTAGATAGATTTACATTTGTAATAAAAACATCGTCACGCAGACAGAAGAATGACGTAAATTTTATATCAATATATAATAAGAGTACAAAGAGTACAAAGTGAATAAGTAGAAGACTTACTTAACCAAAGGTACATCTGTAATACGTTTTTATAAATTATGGACGTGTCTGTTACCGAGCTGGCCAAATTAAACATAAATATGTGTAACAAATATCAACGCTACACAATAAGTACTGTAATTATTTGGCCATGAGACATTTGCGTCAATCGTGTGGTAGTTTTTGAGGAAAAAGCTTGAATCTATTGCTCGTAAATTCGGAATGTTATTCCAAGTAAATCGCTAAATTATAAACCATAAATTCCCTGACTATAGATCCATACACAAATGAATCAATCGTAGAATCCTTTATTATTATCTTATAATTTTTTTTTAAATAATGGAAAAATACGTAGTTGTGTTTATGGATCATAAGCAAATTCGATCAAACTCCACGCCCACAATTGACAAAATATAGTACATATAGAGTTAAAAATTGGTACACATGATTTATGATACAAATATGCATCGTATCAAGGAATGGGCGTGACCGAATAACACACAATAACATTTTATACTTGATTTGTAATACTGCTTCTTCCGTTTGGCTTAAGCCAACTTTATGCTATTAAAATAAGTGATTGTGCAAGGGATATAAAAGAGTTGAAGAAAAATCATGTAATTTGTCACATTTCACATATTTATATATCTTTAATGTATTTGATTGTAATTTCTCTCTAAACAGACGTTAACACCATCTAGCCTTTTAAAAACTGTACCCGAAGAAGTAGTGCGCCATCAGCTGAATAATGAAAGGATCCTCATAGCACAAGATCAAAATCATCCAACATGCTTCTGACGTTGAATGTCAATGAATCCTTTAGCATGTTACAACCACAATAACAACAACAACACCCATTGAACCTCATATTCTTGTTTAAAAAAGAAAACGAACGACATTAGACTACTTATGTAAGTTAAAAACAAGTGAAAATGTTATAGTCGGTCAGACCCGACCATTACCATACCCAATACCACTTGGCTCTCCAAATTGTATTATAATTAGTTTATTTGTTACTTACGTCACTTTATAAAATATCAGGGGTTCTAAAAATAAATCGATCGGGTCCAAATTTAGCCAATTAACTATTCTTTGCTAAATATTGTCAAAAAATATTATGAATTGCGAATAATCGCTTGTCGTGACTTTTTTTATAATTTGTTGCTATATGGGGAGGGGTTTTAAAAATGGTTCAATTCGGTCCATTTTCAATAGATTTTGTTTTTGCGCTAAAACCTTTAGGTTGTGTACAAATTTACATGGACATACAGACAGACAGAAGAATATTATTAAATCGATTCAGATTTTGATTCGAGTCGATCGGTATAATTGAAGAAGGGGTTACATTCATAAACGCAATCCCAATACATCCTTTGAAACATGTGGTGCGGGTATACAATAAACATTGCCACACACTTAGTTTAATATCGTTAAGAACAATTCAATCAAAAACGTTGAATTAAAAAACCAGAAAACAGAGTGAAACTTGTGACTTAAATTACCGCAAATAAAGTAACGTTAAGTACAGTAAGGAAGTAGAAAACACATTAAGATCATAACAACCATAATAACTGCACACAAATTTCAAAACAAATTTCATTTTCCCTTATATCATACAAGAGCTAAGGACAACAATACGTATGCATTTTCAAGCAGATATGTGTGAAAATCCCAGACACCAAAGCTGCACAAACTTACTTACAATACATTAACCTCTGCTACTGATAATATGATGGACTAACATAGAGGTTAACAAAACTGTCTAAAACCTTCTAAACGTATAATGTAAATAAATAATAAACTAAAAGAAACAACAAATATCAAAATCGAAAATTCTTTTTCTTTTACATTTAATGTGAGTGTTTTCGCACGCCAAAATTATAGCATATAAAGAAAAAGAAAAAACCTAAACATGAATTAGGTTAAATCTTAATTACCCTCTACATTTATAAAGGGGCGTGCTATATATATATACGTACGCCTCCTTATAAAAACTGTTCAACTGTTCAAAGTTCAACGCGAAGGTTGAATTCTGCACTCATAATAGATTTTCGTAAATTGTGGGCACGCCTGCGTTCTGCGTTCGACCTATCGATGCGTATAAGTACTAAACATCCAGATTGATTACCACACGTTTAGAGACTTGGGTGATTTCGTTCAATTGTCGGCCAATCTTATCGATTTCAAATAGGAAACTATATACTATTGTTATTGCTATTGTTTTAACGCATACTAAAATATCTAAGTAAGGTTTATTTTAATATCACAAAAGCTTTGTTGTTAGTCTGTGGTACACAGTCTAATTAATTGTTAATTATTTGATATGCTAATTTGTTGTAATTGTACCTTCGTAATTTCCAAATTCTACATGCACACATACATAAATACAAAAGAATTATAAACAAATAAAAATAAATAATAAACCAACACACAAACGCCTAAACACCACATTGGCGAATGCAGTTGCGTCCACACGTCCGATTTTATATGTATTGCGACAAAATTTTACATTCACGTTCAATTGTACATGTGTAGTGAAATGAGTAAAAACTATTGATGAATTGATAGATAGATGCAAATTGCCTGACAGCCAAACAATTCATATGCATTTGATTGTAATGGTATACCACAATTGTATTAAGTGTGCGAAGAGTTGGTGAAAATATTG
Organism: Crataerina pallida; assembly: GCA_949710015.1. Classification (NCBI taxonomy): domain Eukaryota; kingdom Metazoa; phylum Arthropoda; class Insecta; order Diptera; family Hippoboscidae; genus Crataerina; species Crataerina pallida. The sequence goes on from OX453293.1 coordinate 567,989, forward strand.
TAAATTGTAACAGCAACAATAATAAATATTACAATAACAAAATTGAACATGAATCCTTTTATTGTTAAACAATTTATTATGAAATGCGAAATCGAAAATTTATTGCAGCATTCCCGTAATGTATTATCAACAACTTCAAAATTAATTTATTATTTAATTTATTTATTATTTGTTTATTATTGAAAATTCTACAAATTGGGTCGTTTTCATTAGGAACCATATGTGGCCTTTACATTAAATTTCATCAAATAAGATGATAAGATAAAATGCTTCACATTTATGTATATTCTGTGGGTGTGCCCAGTGTACATGTGCGCCCTTTTTATACCCTGCCCCACATGTGATACAGAGTACAGATATTAAGTTTGTGTAGATGTCCGTATGTCTGTCCATCTCTTGGTCTATCCAAATAAATTGGTGCAACGGTTTTGGTCACAATTTGTAGAATATTTCATGGAAAATCTGTGTGCACTATTAATCATAGTCAAAATTGGACAATTTTTAGGAACTTTTCCCATATAAGGCCCATGGTTGGGTTAGGTTGATCGGGTGTATGCCAATTTTTTTTAAGGTTTTATTAGGTAAGAACTGGCGTTCACTGTTACAGCATAGCATAATTTATGGAAGTAAGTGATATAGGGTATTAAATAGTAGGTTGCAACCGACTAATAAAGTATTACTGCAAAAACTCCAGGTTTTTGAAAACTATAAAGCATGACTACTACCTTACTATTCATTCATTCATTATTGCACTTCAAATTTTTTTGGCCGTAAGAGAATTTCATCAATTGTTGGCGTGATTCTTAAAAAATTTCACTAATTTTAAAAAATAAACTAACTACGAAAACTAACAGTCTCTAGACCAAATTTCCACTCAATAGATCCAACTTTTGCGACATACAATATATGTCAGAGTCTCTGATATCTCATTTTAGGACTTGTGAACAAATATGGAGGGTATAACAATGCCTAAGCATACTTTTAAGCATTTTAATTACCTTAGAAACCTTGCATTTCCAAAAAGAAAAGAAAACGATAAATAAATCAATTTTGGAAATTAATTTTTTTGCGACAGTGAAGTAGCAGATACCTAGGAGTTGAACATGGTATGAAGAGTATAACTAAGTTTTAGGTTCGCTTGAGTTTCGATGTTTTTGTTTCGATTGTTTGCGACATTTTCGCTCTTCTTCTTTAAACATTTAAACACAATGCAATTAATGATTGTTGAGTCCGACAATTGTTGTTAACATCAAACAAAACAAAAAACACAAAAAAAAAACATTTAACCAATAAATGTATTACATAAGGAACAATGTGCAAAAAGTAAAAAGTATTCAAATTAAGCTATTAATTAATTCAAATTTATCTCCCAAAAACAAACGTTTAAACAGAACTTTGTACTAGTAACATATTATACAAACAGCAACAATAAGCAAATTGACAAAATCAACAAAATCAAATGAAGATAACATTTTATACGTACCCCAATCCATTACCAACAAAAACGCCAAACAAACAAACAACAAACACCATATAAAACAAAGTGAAGGCCAACTAACGAACAACGCACAAGTACATACACACAAGGTAGTTAAAATATTTCAACAAATAATGAAAATCAACGAAAGTTGCATACATATGTATTATTATTCTAAACAAACGAAATCTATATCAAATAATAAAAAAAAAAACAAAAACAAAAGCAAATAAAGTAAGCGATACTCTCACATTTGTTTTTTTTCAAATTAAAACAGTAAGTACTTAAATACTAAATTGTAGATTAAATATCTTAAATAGCCTCCACATTGGCAATGGTGGTCGTGACAGATATATGATTACCTCCCCTAATAACGTATGTGTTGCATATCAGCTTGAAAGACGATTTTTACGTGAAGTATGGTTTCTTGTAATTTGTCTGTGTTTATTATCCGACCATTCCCATTTTTGGAACAATGAGGTTGGGCGTGCCTAAAACTATTCAAGAGGTAAGCCTGTATACTACACATTCCATAAGACTTAATCTGAAGCTTGATTTTCTTGCCACATTAATCAATATCTATACAGCAACGAATAGATTTTATTCGTTCAACATATTTGAACTCACAATATCTACAACGCTTAACTTATGGTAATAAGAGTGAAAAGTAATTGATCGTTTTTTAATCGAATTCATACAGTTTTGGTTAATCCTTAATTATAATTCCATTTCTTTAAACGTATGTATTGGTAACAAAGTTTTGATTAATTTTTAATCAAGTTATCAAAAAGTTTAGCCTCAAAAGTTCATAACTCTTCAATAAATCATAAAAGAATTTTCAAACTAAAGAGAAAGTGTGTAAAACGTAAAGAGAACAAGAAACAAGTAAATTTGGCGAAGGCCGTATTTTATGTACGCTCCGTATATATAAATAAACAGTAAACGTGGAGGGTACATGATTTTGAAGTGTTTCCAAAGTATATTTTCTTTCTTTTTTTGGTGAATTACGGGCGTAAATATGATCGAAAACACACCCATTTTTGGCTCATCTATGGAAAATCAATCATTTTAATAAATGTGTATCAAATTTTTGTGACATATGAATAGATTTGTGTCGATTTTACTCAATTTAAGTATGGGTTGGAATGTGTTGTCATATCCGCCATATAGCACTGACCTTGCGCCTTCAGACTACCATTCATTTTGTTCCATGCAGAACTCTTTAAATGGTAAAATTTTTAATCACGCTAATGACATCAGTCAGTTTTTTGATATAAGTTTCGAAATTTTTTGAACGTGGCTTTATGACACTGTCCGAACGAAGGCAAAAGGTCGTCAACAAAAACGGTCAGTACCTAAATGAATAAATTTATATTTTTAAGCAAAAATATTGTATTTTCGTTGTTATTTAAAATCCGCAATCACTTAGTTGCCAAAGTTAGCATAACACCTATTTATAAATACATCTGTCACTGTCGGTTTTTATTGACTTTTTGCTGTTGAGAATGATGCCATTATACATCTGTTGGAATCATTTCATGGCATCTTCTTCGTTAAATCGATAGGGATGACGAATCTTGCCCGCCTTACAGTTTCTATGATTTACATTGTAACCATTTCGATCAAGTACCACATAAAAGTTTAAACAGTTAATACCCAAATCCGGTCTTGTACATCGAAAAAAATCAAAATCAGTAGAAAGCTTATCGCAACTCAATTCCTATTCACGTACTTTTAAACACATTTCCAGAATTTCTCCAACTTTGGCACCAAGTACTGCACAATGTACCGAAATTTTCTCAAAGCGTCGTATACTAAAGGAAGGAACCATATATCGAGCTTATAGGAAGAATGGTTGTTGACAAGTTAACTGTTTCAATTCCTTAGCAGCATCTACAATCAACAACATCTTTGCAGCGTCTTCGACGAGGCATTACTTTCATTTTCACAAAGTAAAGTTTCATATATTGCACACTCACTTTGCATACTTTTAATTTCTCCAAGGATTCCTATACACAAAACCACACATATACTCGTACTTACTCACACATGCATATATGGCTACATCAACATATACCCACATAAGGGCAACATGTGAAGACATAGTTTACACGCCTTGTAAATGCAAACAGATACATTAATATTTAATTTATGAACATTAAGTTAATCGCACATTTAATACAGAGTAAATGTCAGCGTGGCTTATGAAAGAGAAAGATTAATATATATTCTAAGCTTTTTTGTGCTACTACTTTATCACCTTGTTAAGTGCAAACTAATACCAGATTGTTCGTTATATCCTTGCACCACTTTTAAATTTATTTCACTTTCACATTAAATTAAAAAATAATGAATGAAATGTTTGTGTAATTAGTAGGAGAACTTTTATTTCCTTAGCTCACATTAAAGCTTATACGTATGCGTAATTTGCATACACATGTACGAGGCGTGATATGTTTTAACATTTGGCATTGCTTTATATTGAGATTTTATATATAACCGCGGCACATGTTTTAGGTTAAATTGGCAATTTATTTAAATATGTGTTATAGCAATAAATTTCGCAACTATAGAAATCTTTCCTTATCTGACTAAACGAATAAATTTTTTATACACACGTATAAACCAACATTTACACACATGTACACAAGTATGACATTTCATTTATTTTGTACATGCACTTGTATTAAGTTATAAATAATTTTGTATTAGGTGGCAAGTAGTAATGATCGATGAAACCTGACTGTTTAATATCCTACAACATAAGTTGTACATAAGCTGGTGGTGGGGCATTTCGTCTCCTTTGTAAAGCTTGTTTACATGAAAATTTCTTTTTATAAGAGAACGTTTTACGAGAAGGTATCAAAAAAAGTGGACTGATCGGGATCGAAATTGTCACATTTTAAAAGATACTTGAAAACAACCTTTTAGGGGTAAGGGTTGATTAAAACATCACTGTGAACAATTGAATCCGGTAGTTTGATTACAAAAAATTCATGGAGAGACAGACAAACATCGGTTCACAATTATGATTCGCGAACACTATTAAAATTAATTTAGAAGTTAACAACATCCACACAAATACATCACTCTGTGGTATAGGGTATAAAAAGGTGTATGCGGTACATAATGTGTCTAAAATATAAAAAAAAAATTAAAACTATTTTGAACTGAAATTTTTTTCAAGCAATTATACTGCGTTTAAACAAAATTCAATTCATTGGGGCGAAGTTGGCCATAGGCTCACCCCATTTATAATAATATTAGCCCATCCCTGACTATGGGAATAGATGGCAACGTATAAAAGATATGCTCTTAATTTACAGAATACTTAACATTTACTGGGTTATAAATTCTTCATTTCAAAAAGAAATACGTGTCGCGGCCACAGTTTACGCATATATGCGGATGGTATCCAAGATTCGCTTAAACCAAATTTTCCTATTTTAGTTAATAGTTCCAATAATTTAAACATAATCTGTGTTATGTCTTTAAGGTAAACGAGACGATAATGTTTAATCGATATTTAATGCTTTGAATGATTATTAGCTCCATTAATTTGCTTACACCATAGACATCGCATTCACGAAATAGCCAAGCACTTGCTCATGGGCGATGTCTGTACGTAAATTATTAGCTACATGAACAAATGCTTTCTCTCAATGGCAGGCAATAGTAGATGCGTTACCTATGCATACGCACTATAATGATAAAAGGGCTGAACTGCAATTTTATGTACATTAATAAGTATATTAACAAATTGTTTGGATGTTCCCATACAAGTTCTTCGCCAAATCCAGACACACAATACATATGCTCAACACAATACGTGCGTTCATGTGTTTTAAGGGTATTTCTGGTATGCTGATATGAATGATGCGTATTGCATATGTGGGGCCCACACATTATCCCTACTCTCTCCTTCTATCTCTCTCATTCTGTCCTTAATACATGATGTCTTTCTCACAAGCAGCTAATTAGTGAACATTTACCCGCACACTTCCACACATAGGCCCGCACACACACAATACCACCACGTATTTGTGCTGAAAGTGCTATAAATCTACATTAACTAACTAATGTTTACACACGCGTAAGGGTATGTGAGTGTGCAATATTTACGTACACACATTACTGCCATACCAACAGTAACGATAGTGATAATTGTACTTATTATTTAAACGAATATTTTATATATTTCCGCTGCATTTTAACACCACTGAAGACAATGCAACAAATTGCTAAATGAGTTTTTATATCATGAAATTTAAGGGAAATCTTAAAAGAACCTTTAAAATGAATTGTATTAAATGATACTGAAAATAGTTTGAGATATATTTTTTTGTTTCGATATATTTAATTTTTTAGAGCCTCTACATAATACAATACTAAGTAAATGGGTGTCTGTCTTATGTTGGCACTCTCACGATACTCAATTTTGTGATGTTTAGCAGACACTTCCAGCTCCTGCTGGCATACCTTTACATAAATTGGGCAAAATCGGTTCAGAGTCACCCCCAAAGTTAACAAAAATCTCTCTATATATCACAAAAGTGTACCTACGAAGTTCAAGTTTGGTACACATGCATATTTATGGGCCCATAATTTACAAAAAGCTGCCGTAGCTGCCAATCCCTTTGTTTTTATATAAATATGGAGGATACTTGAGATATATTTTCTTTACTTGCTTTATTTATTATTTGCTACTTAAATATTTTATAATTATGGATACACACATGTGATATAATAACTTGCTTGAAATATATAAACCGATAACTCACCGTAATTTCCTTTCAATAAGTCAAATATTATCAATGCATCAATGCATTATATAATCATTGAAATTTGTTTTTCAATTTACACGTAGCATAAATACTGGTCGCCACATGCACATACGATACAATGTAAACATTAATATTCTCCTTTGACAATTTATTTGCATATACATCTGTATGCGTATCGTTAGTTGAGTGTATTTGTCCGTAAAGAAAAAAACTTTTCTCATTAAAAATATTGCTCAGCATTTGTTTGGTAAATAAAAGTGAATTAATGTGGAAAAGATTACGATTTTCAAGAGTAAATGTACACGCGTAAAAAAGATATTGTATAAGAAAAGCTATATTTGACTTCAGACGAATGTTGGATATCTTTGGGTTTTTATATAAACTATAAGCGATTGAAAGCTTCGGGGTATCCCTTTAACTAATGATTTGAAAAAACTATCTTCCTTTTTGTGGAAACGTATGCGACTCCTAAAAAGGTGGCGTCGGAGATCCTGCAAAGTATATGGATTCTGAATTAGCATCGAATTCTGAGTCGATCTGCCATGTTTGTCTGGCTGAGTCAGTGTGTGTTCTGAATCCTGCTTGCCAAAATTGAAATATCGATTCCAAACATTGCAGCAGTACTGTACATACGTTGGTATTGAGCAAAATCGGTCAAGTGGTACAGTACAATGCCGTTTTACTTATAAAGTAAAGTAAATAAATTGACACGTATGCTCCTGAAGAAGCTTTCATAGGTATTCAATATTTCACCAATTAACCCAATATATAAATATTCTTCATTAGAATTCCCATCCTTGTAATAAATGTACACAATGTGTTCAGTTGATTAACGAAAATTTCACAATTTAAGCTCATTTGTTTTCTCTATTTTTAGCAAATATACGATGTACAAATATTCGATTTATACGACTGCGATTGTGAGTGAGTGTAAAAATATGTTAAAACTTTATAGCAGTTAGCAAAAATGTAACGACAATATTGTTAAGTTGGTGTTTGCGGTCTTCGTATTAAAGTTAGTACTTTAAGGACGCAATTTATTTTGCCAAAAGGATGTGCTCAGATAATAAACACGCCCACAATTTTTAGAAAAAAATCAACGTAAAACTTTTTCTAACTGATATGTAATACATGCAGAGGGCGTAATCATATACCTGTCACGCTCGGCGTTATAAATGTGGAGGGGATTTAAGCCTGAGTAAAATTTACTTTTCTTACTTGTTTACTTTCCACTTAACGTTTTAACGTATCGTTAAAGTACAATTTTCTTAGAGATTTATGTACTTACTTTTTATACCATGAACATGCAAAAGGCATTCAAGTGTCTCGGGCATACATATCTACTAACATTTACATATAAATATGATTTATACACACGTTTATTACCGTCAACATACCAAGTATAATACGTGACGTGTAAATGGTATAAAAATGCCCTCTTGCGTTGGTTTAAATCTTTTAAATTAATAAATAAATAAGACATTACTAAGCATTGAGGCGGAACGGACTCGTACTCTCGGTCAGGTCTATAAGCAATGGGCCATATTCGTTAGTTTACAAATCGTACAAGCCATCTAAGATGTAACCCTAGCCAGGTATAATTTATTTAATTTTAGAGTGAATCAAATTATCCAGTTAAATATTTACAAACGAATTATATTGATATTATTAACAAGAGTTAAATACTATTGGAAAACTACTTAGTAAAAAATGAAATTTGGCTAAATCGAAGTCTTAAGTACCCTTCAAATCTATACGTTCTCTGGTAGCGTATGTATTACGTGTCGAATTCTACACCAAATGCATTTTTTTGTAAATTCTAGGAAATCTGTTCTCCGAGCAGGGTTTTTAAATGGATAGATCTTAGAATGTAAGCGTGGCATTTTAAATAACCACCCAGTGGCAGCCTTGTTCTAAATTTCACCACAATATCTCAATTTATATAACCATGCCAGGCAGTTAGGCAGGACATTTTTAGATTTATTATGATTTTGGTGTTGCAAATAAAACAATAGCCTACATGCTGCCTTTTGTGCAGAGTGTATAAAAATTATACAATATCACATCATAGTAATACTCGGAGTCCATTCAAAACACATAATGTTTTTTTCCTATACAAATAAATTTACATATCATACATATTTATATATTTATAGCTCCGCATCAATGAACACAAAGTAAATGGAAAAACTGTCAGAAATATTAATTCATTTTTATATTGTATATATTGATTACACAATACTTTTTCTCTCAATTAAAATTACATCGATATGAAGTTAAAAACGTTGACAATTGAATGAATTAAATTCGGAAAACAATACAAGCAAACAAATCAATATATAGTAATTTATATATTTATGTGTTTATAAAGTTAAAAGTAAAATCGATTAAAAAAAGGCATGCAACACTTTTTCATATGAGAGCTACAAAAAGCACTAATTTTGATTTAGGTCACGGCTTAAATTCCGACTACTCTTATATTCAAAGTGTGGGCGTAACAGGTACGTACTTATTCTCTTTAATAGTCAATGTAATACGCATCAACTTCTACATTGGATGCTGCACCAAATAAGATTTTGTAAATTGTGATGATATTCGACAGCTTCCATTTTTAGCAAACCCAAATGTCAATTTTATAATTGAATTTTTGGGATAAATTTTACTTAATTATAAGCATGGCTTTTAAATAGTTTTGCACAAATTAAATAGAAACCCGCGTTTGAAAAAGAGAAATGTCATATATAACATAACAACTCAATAAATCACAAACGCTCACACCAAAATCGATTCAGATTTTGATGCTCATGACAGGCTTCTGAAGCCTTCTTCTGTAACGCCCATGCACATGTAACAAATTCTACATTAAAAGTAAAGGTTGTAAAGAGAAGTTTAAAAAAAAAACATAAAAAAAACTACATTTGGCTTGGGACGAACTGTGCATACTCACCAAAATTCTTTCATGGATCAAATGTGTCGCATTTCAACTTTCGTTCTTATATACTTGAAAAGTATTTTTGCTTGTTTTATATAACGGCTTGTGAGGCACTGTGAGCATGTTGGATCAATCAAAGAAACAGCGCACAAAAACTACTGCTGGCATCAATATCATAATTTTTACGACCATAGACAGACAGACATGCCCCAGGCTTTTATAAGATTCACCAAACTACCTAATTATATATTGGAGGATTCATGGTAACTTGCTTTAAAGGCAAACCGAAACGAAGTTAAGGAAAAAATCTTTTCACTTGTCTTAAATGCACGGAACAAATACGGACAAGTACCGAAAAGAAAACACTATCAAGATATTTTTGCCAAGTAAAATAAAGATTGTTGGATAATGAAAATTTCAAACACAAAGGCTACACATGTGTAGTTGTTTATAGTTAAGTGAATAGTGAAATGCATAAACTGCGTAGATACACAAACACATATCGTAAATATACACAGATATAAGACAACACAGGAAGGGTGCGAACTAAAATAATATTCAAAAAATATTTTTTTTATTTTATCTCAGTTTTTATATCCCCCATATAATGTGGAGATATAGTAAATTTGTCATTCAATTCCGGCGTCAGATAACAAACATGGCCACGAATTACAAAAAAAAAAAAATACCACGGGTAAGCTTAATGAGCTAACTGCCGCGCCCACCTTTTGTATACAGATGTGGATGGTTTTTAAGATTAAGCCCAAATTAGTTTTTTCCCCTTGGTACCATGTTACCAAATAATCAAAACAAAACAAAAATATGCAGATGTTTAGAAAGGTGAGTTCGAATAAATGCATTTTTCACCGTGAATAACATTAATTGTCGTTGCATGCAGACTGACAATATTTTATTATTATCTTTTCACTTGGGCTTAGCTGTACACTGTTATCCTACTCTTCGATGCCTGAGGTTTAATGAAGGGTATGATAATAAGAGCTTTTAATGATAAAAGTTTAAAGCATATTTAACCCCATCACTGTTTGACGGGTATCTTAAATAGCAGTACATGAAGTGAAGCAAGTTTAGCATTCACTGCAGCGGAACAGCAACGATGTTACGTAAAGTGGAATTTTTATTATATCAAAAAATGTTTCTGCTGCCGCTAACGTAACCACCGTGTTCATGGTAACGAAGAAAGTCATAACAAAAAGTGTAATAGAAGGCAATGTGTAGTAGGCGACTTGACTTTGTTTTGATAAAGTAAACTCTTGCCAGAGTATAAGATAAATAGCTCGAGTAGAGTAATTATATACTGAAATTAATCTCTTTTGTTCCCTGATTCCTGTCATCTTCTTGACACATCAACACAATCGTTGTGTATTATGTACTACCTTTTACTATAGCGCCTCATTATTAAAGTTAAACATCCACCAAGCTTTAATATGAGAAAACACGTTCTGCGTAAACAGTTTAGCATTTGGCTGTATATGAATATATTTTTATTGAGTAAAGAAACTGGGACATACAAAAGAGATAGCACTATTTGCTAAGTAAACAACATGGAACGGATATGAGAAAAATACGCTCTGCGTAATATTGCTGCACTAATGCGGGTACACACACATGGGTACGGATATTAGTGTTTATTTATACGTACAGAGAGAAGTGGGGTGCGTGGCGTTTTTCACGGATTTATGCTTGGCTAATTGTTATGGTTAACTTAAATTGAGAGAAATTGAATTTTAAGAAGGATATATTACAGCATAAAACGCCCACACAGCATAAAAAGTCCACACCACACCTCTAAAGTGGCTACGAAAGCTACGATAGCGTTAATATGTTTGTAAATGGTTGGCTTCCCTTGAAAATAATCGAATATCGACATCGTTTGGAAGAAAACGCTTGTAGTGTAGAGGGTACGAACTCTTGATGATTAGTAGTTTAAAACAGCAGACGTGTTCAAATTCCAATTTAAAAAAAAAAAATTATTTTGCTCTTCAACTGGATTTGAATCTGTGTCATGTAGAGTATACTGAGACAGAGCCTGAAAGGACCATTTTTAGAATTTCTTTCCATATAATGATGCACGGACGTACATGGTTAAATCGACTCATTTTGATTCTGAATCGATCGGTGTATTTGAAAGTGGGTTTGTTGTTGTTTGGAAGTTACCAGTATCCGCACAAACTTAATATAACCTCATACCATAGGTGGTAGGGTATAACAATGCACACTAAACAACAAAATTGTGTGAACAATAACAACAACATCATTTAAATGACTTTATTTTCTACTGGGGCACATTTATTGTAACGTTGTTTCTTGAACAGAAGGTCCAAGTGTAATAGCAGTAAAACAATATACAGACGAATAACAACAAGGCATAATAAAGTTATACCGAAAGACTCACAGAACTAGGCTTTTACTTTATGAAGAACACATACAATACACGCGCAGTATACATATAACAGTTAGAATTTATAGACTTGTAACGTTATTGTGTTTAACCCAAAAATTATTGTTGTTTATGTGTTAAGTGTTTTTACACATACATGTACAATTTGCAATATCCACGAATACAAAATGCAACAATTTAAATTTAAATGAAAACCAATTGATTGGAAGTTCATATGAGTGCTTTCGATTTTCTCCAGGCAACAATATTTTGAATTTTCACTCAATAAAAACTTAGTTTCTGTTTTAAAATGAATTGAAGTCCATTCTTGAAAGCGTCCTACTTTTAAAGTAAATAAAAGTTATGACTCCCAATGATGCTGATAATGGCGTAAATTCATTTTTTCCATACATCGAATTAATTGCAATATTGGAATAGAACCATTTCATTTTTTATTTACTACTTTCCCAAATATTAATTAAATGTTGCAAAAATGCGTAAAATTCAATTTAATATCGAAGCACCGCTTAATCCTTCAGGGTGTCATCTACAACATATTGAGCATAAATTTCCTTAACTCCATTGTCACTTCCCTTTTGTAAAAACAGCACAAACACATTAAGCCTATACATACACACGTATACACATAAATATATGCTTATACGCACAGACGCGCATTTAAAACAGAAAGCTATCAAATGCACAACCATATGAAATATACAATGATGGTGGCGGCGAGGACAATAAACAGGAATACAAAACTTACGATTATGCAGTAATATATCTCACTGTCAACCCCGTAAAATATCATTTACTATTATTTACATATATACGTCATACATAAGTATATGGGTACCAGGCCTAGCAGCCGGCTAAAACCGAAACTGGTCAACTGGTTAACCGATTTCAATTTCAATTCGGATTCCAATTTGTGAAATTGAAAGTTTTAAAGCTTTTTTTATGTAAAATATTGAACTCATGTTAATTTCAATTTTCAACAAAAAACGATGAAGTATTTTGTTTATGTTAAAAATTTTCCGACAAGCGCAGCCGATTCTCCTCGTTTTAAGGGATCCATAGTAAAATCCTATAAAGAACATAGGCGTGAATTTTTAGCTTTGGAAAGCTTTGGAAAATATTCATCAAAAACTTACCCTTCTTTAGTTTTTATCCTTCGACCGATGTTACCACCTCCGTGTTCAAGAACTTGCAATATAGTTCTGCCAAGTTTGAAGTCGATATCTCAATTTTTGCAAAGAGAGAAATGCTAAGCACATACAGACGTCAAGACAGACATGCCTGAATCGATGTAAAATTTGATGCTAAGCAAGAATATGTATATTTTGAAAGGTCTCGGATAGAGTCTCTTTCCGAGGGTTACAAACATTTTAGCAAAGTGAGTATACCACCGAAGGTGGAAATAATAATAAGAAAAGACACAAACTATATATGTTCTTGTGTGCTCTAATTATACCTTTCTGAAACTCGATTAAAAAATTTTCAACTTAAAAGATTTCTCATTTTTATTATCCGAAGTTACGACGACGTAGTGGTTGAGCACAATAAACTTTATTTACTAATTTCATAGCAACCTGCGAACAAGAAGAACAAGAGCTGCATTTTGCCAAATCTAGGATACTGGTAAAATAGAACAGAACCACTATTTCTTTAATTTTTTGGCAAAATTTGTGGCAAAATTTCTACATTTTCCTCAAGAACAGAAGTCTTACCGTACATCGTAGGCAGACTCGCCCATTTTAAAAAGTTCTCTGTTCATATATGTAAGGAAGAATATCCGAGAAACAGATTTGCTATTAGAGCGTGAACATTTCGGGCGATGTATTTTAACCAATCTAACCTTATTAGAAACAGATTTTCATATGTTATCAATAATCTTAGTATCATAAAAATGCAAGTAAAAAAAATTAAAATTATTAACTGTACGTTAACGAGCCAAATCTATTTTTACAGTTCAGTTTGCTCTGGACATAAAGGAAAAATGCTTATTCAAAATGTCAAATCTTCATAGGGTGACGTCGAAATGACGTAAATGAATCTGCTAAATATAATAATATCTTGAATAGATCCGACAAAAATATGTAGAAATTCACAACGGCATGCGGACGGAAAGAAGGGCTAAATCAAAAACAAAACGAAAATTCTCACACCCACTTTTAATTTTGCCGATCCAATCGTAATCGATATTTAAATCAATTTAATGTGGTCCGTCTGTCCATCTCCAGATATCTTTTATAATCAATCTACAAATGGAAATTTTTGATTTCATTTAGCAGCCGGACGGTCCATTTTTAGAACTCTTAAAATAAATTTTTATAAAAGTCAGTAGACGTGGCATAGAACAATTGCACTCTCTTATAACGACTATTAAGGTATGCATGTAGGTATTGTGTGTTCACCAGAATCTTCAAAATCCACATCAAAGTAATTTTTTTTTTTGGTATATTGTAGGAGGGTGGATCAAAATTCTGTCAATATTTATAATTGTTTAATTTGCAATGTGTTTGCGGCTTGGTTTTGTTTGCGTTACTGTTCTTGGTTACTTACTTGCGTAAGCTTTTGGATTTTCCCGCTAGTATATATATATCCTACGGAAATATTATACAAGTCTTTTTACCCTACGCGCAAGATGTGCAGTATACAAAATATCTTTCCATTCAGACAGAGAACAATTTTGTGCGAACATTTTTAGTTTATATACACAGGATGATATTTAAACTGCGCAAAATAGCCCGCAATCAGTAAAAAGCCATAAAAATTGAGCTAGAAAGTTGAATTTTGATACACACGTAGTGCAATCATGTGCCAAATTGTGCAGTATTAGAGGTACGAGTTAAAATTTAAAATATAACTTGACAGACTTGAAAAGAGCACGAAACTGTACGCATAGCAAATCTACAATTTTTTTTGAGATTTGTAGGGTATCCCAAAATTTGACCCGTTTCAAATAAAGCGTGTTTACTGGTTATTATGCACACGTCTATAAAATAGATTTAATATGCAATGTACTATATGTGGAGCATACAATGTAGCAAGTATTTGCAAAGTAGTCGGTCACAAACATTCACTCAAGTATCTGTGTGCTATACCATATAATGTTTGACAAACAAAAATGCAAACCCATACTTCTAGACATGAAATTTGAAAATTTAAGTAAAACAAAATATTTCAACTCCCCCAAGTACTACTACTACTATGTCCGGGTGAAAAATAATGGTGATGATGTTTGATATCGAGATGATAATGATGATTCATCATGTGCGTATGTTGTTTTAAAAGTAGGAACTAATGTTTATTGCATACTTTTAGGTGTTACATATTGAGTGACATGATAGAATAGTTTTATAGAGATTGGCATATGGAAATATTGATTCTTCATAATTTTGAAAACTACTTATAACACAAAACATTTTATATGCAAATATGTTGACTTTAGAACAAATTTTTTTTTATACCCTCCACATAAGATGAGAGATATACTAAGTTTGCAGCTAAGTTCGGCAGCTTGAAAATCTGTATCAATGTACTGAAGTCCTTGTGTCTGAATTGAAAGCTCACTGGAGCAAAAATTAAGACACAGAGCTGAAATTTCGTATAAGCTTTTACATCTATATCATTAGGTGAATATTTAAAATAAACATAATCCGTAAAGGACCACTACCACACTTGACTAATATTTCTCAAATCTTATAGATTTGAGTTATTTACATAGAATCTATACTATAGTAAAAATCGACATGACGACAGACGCCTATAATTTACATAAAACTTTATTTAGTGCAATATTTGAACCAATTATCATTGGGTACAAATACATTAAATGCCACACCCACCGTTTACGTATATGATTGCATAATTCTAGCCCAACGATGGACATGAGCTAACTATAAAAAAGCCGACGTTTTTCTCTGGAGAGCACAAAACATATTATTGCTACGATAATTTACTTTGCAGAAAACTTTACTTTTCCTTAAAAAAAGTCACCTATTTACAATTCGTATTTACAAAATCTATTATATGACTGACTGAACTTATAACCGCAGTAGAGAATAGAAAAAATGGTTTTCAACAATTAGTACCTGCGTTAGCAGCCTTTGCTTTTACACTTCAAATGATTGAAACAAAGCTTTTGATGTTTTATCTACATAATCCATTTAAATTTGTCAAGAACAAATAAAGGCAAAAAGACACATCGTGGGTATCCCACCACCAATACACGAAAGATCTCTATGGAGTACAAACGTCAATTTATAACCTTTTATACCCTTCACATAAGATGGGTGGCACATGAAGTTTGTTGATTCGATTTCAACACCCAAAAGAAGGCATCAGAGAGTCTCTACAAAGTGTATATATTCTTGGTCAGTATCAAAACTCTGTTGTTGGAACGCTCCCGGTCGCAAATTTTGAGATATTAAGGTAGAATTTAATACCAATTCTTCTAGTATCTTTAGACTTGAATGAAAATTGGGTAAAATCGGTTGGAAACCACGCCCTCAATCCACCAAAAGTCTATCTATCAGTCCCAAATCTTGGTATATTTGTGTGGAGTCCTTCCTTTTGTATATAGTCCTTAAGATTTGACCTCAGTTAAATTTCGTTTTTATATACCACAAAGTGGGTCAAGGGCATATTGTTTATAACTCAAAGACGACAAGTCCCACACCCTAATTTAATTAACCCTAACCGATCAGAATAAAAATGAATGCCCGCTTGCTTGTTGTCCGTCCATATGAATTTTTTCTTAAGGTTTTTGTTACAAAAGGTATTTCGGCATGAAGGCGTCTTCTTTTGGAAATGGTTGAAAGTAGGTAGGCTCCCTCTTCATATAACGCCTGCATCGCAACTCTTAATATTTTTTGCCAAATCTGGGTGGAGAAGACTTTAAGTGGCTTAATAATACTGTGACTGTTCCAAATTAGGACCGATTAGACCATTTTTGGAACAATTTCAACTTTTTATATATTTTGTTTACCCCTTGAAGTCTTCTTCTAGTAATTGCCAATGGAACGATAAACTAATATGCCAATTCCAATATAACATACAAGTGGTGTGGAGGTATAAACACAAATGGAGCTGAATTGTCTGACAATTGCCTGGTTAGCGTTGGGGCACTTGGCACGAGTGAGTACAATATTGGTACGGTACAGTGCGGTTGAGTAGAGTGGAGTGGGCATAAGAATAATTTTACATACAATTATTTGTTTCCGTTTCGTCGGTGTATGATCCGTAACAACTCTCAGTCCCGCGATTTAATAAATTGTACCAAATTCGCTTTGAGTATCAAAAACAAACAAAAAATAAACAGAAAAAAGACATCGCTCCGTGAAGAAATTAAATCTGAATAAAATTTTTAATACAACGACAATGACGACCCTTTATTTACAAACGCAGCACTTACAGCGCACAGACAGCCATTCACTTATTTGAATGTTGGAATTTACTCTTTCACATCGAAAAGTACAGAAATGCACACATATCCAGAAACGAGGCAAGTGATGTTCTTTAGGTCTTTTTACTATAACTGGGTGCAATTGGTTTTTGTGTAATAACCTAAAGAAAAACGCAAAACGAAAAACAAAAGAAAAACATAAAATAAATAAACAAATCAACACAGCATACAAAACAATAGGAAGAATGTCAACAATCGAACACACGCACCCGAGCCAGCAGGCCAACACTAAGTAAACAAGCACGCAATGAATTGCACCCAAAATCTGCATGTGGTTTATAATAAATTATTGGTTCTGCTTTTGGTTGTTGATGTAACTCTTTTTGTAGTTGTTGTTGTTAGCAGAAATGACCAAATGGTTTAAACAAATTTAAGAATGCTGCATATATGCAAAATGCAAAAAAATGTAAATACATAAAACACTATATACACACAGACATACATGCCTACATATATAAGTATACGTGTGTGTGTTTGCATGAGGATATATGTGAAAAGGTGGAATAAGAGAGAAAGGATTTGTTTTCAACTGTGACAGCGACTGTGCACTTACGTGTGCCTGTGTGTGTGGATTCTGGTATTCTGCCGTGTTTGTAAGTCAAAACATCCACAAAAGAAAATAAAAACAACAACAGTTCACTTCAAACAAGGAGACTGAGCACACAATTTGATTTTACCAAAATTTATGGCTGAAATTTCGCATACACAACTTAGCACAATGTGTGCAGTGCATACATATGCACGTGATTAATATTAAAAAAAAATTTTTAAATCAATAAGTGGTGGTGATAGTAGCATGATTTTTGTTCTGTGCCCTGGCTTGCAAGTCCGAGATTAAATTGTGCATTTTTGTATTGTTTTTACTAAAGCAGATAAATAAATATTTCATACCCATAGTCGCATCAACAACGACCATTAGCACAGTAAGTGTTTGTGCATGCTGATGATTTATATTGATGTAAAGAAAAACTATGTACAACACATACTATGTGCACACATACGTAAAGGACTGCAGCGTACAACATACATGATGGTCTTATTAACACTGAAAGACACCAACAATGCCATAAAGCAATAAAACTATAAAACCAAGTCAATTTTATGAGCGCCGTTGTAAGATGCTTGAAATAAAATCGAACGCATTGGACCATTTTTGGAACATTTTCATTTAAGGCTTTTTTTCGAAATCAATTTCTAATATGGAAGAAGGCCGCACTTTACAATACCAAAGAAGATTCAAAGTATAATTTATCTCATTTGGAAATGACTGCCATTTTTACGTTCTGATTTTGACAAATTTCGTATATATACGTAAGATGATTACAAGTTTTGAATTTTGCCTGACTTTCATGCTGGAAGCGTATGATAGCAGAACATATAACAGTATTCTATCGTACACATAAGATGGGGTTTACCCTAATTTTTCACGCAGATCACTATTTAAAATGGGCAAAATCGGTCAAGAGCCACGCCCACAATCAACAAAAATCCATATATCTACATAAAAAAAGAACTATAAACTTTAAATTCAATATATATATCTATAAATATTACCTTCATCGATATGCCAAAAGTGGGCGTGATCTGATAACAGATGCGCCCACAATCAAAAAAATTATTTAAGGTTAGCCCATCCAACGATGTTATAAAAATGGGCATGGTCGGATAACATACACGCCCACAATTTATAACAAACCATGTTCATGCTACATGTTGATACGTAATATGTACACTGTTAGAGGGCGCAATATATATATTTGCCAAGTCCATCGCTGTGGAGGTGGAAAGAATTTAAGATTTGGCCTAAATCAAGTTTAGTTTTCTTACTTGTTAACCTTCGCTTTTGAAACTTTGTCTGGTTATTATAAAAATTTGGAAATTAAAATTTTTCATATTTGAATAGAGTTCGTCTATGCTTCTGAAAAATATAAAATGAAGCAAAATAAGATAGCAGCTACGTCTATTGCTTACGTTGCAAATTACGTACGAGCGGTATAACTTACTTTATTACATTTAAAGAGTTTACAAATCGTACAGAAAAACTTCTCGTATACATAAAAACATTGCCTCATTGTTCTGCAATTGGAAGTTGCCATTGTTCTCAACAACATAACGTAATAAATATTTGAAACTTTGAACAAATTGTGTTAGAAGTGATGCAAGAAACCCACCCGAAAATACATATTTCCCTATAAATGACATTCAAGCATAGCCCACCGAAATGGTTGAGTCAGCACATGATTGTATAATGTCTTCAATACTATTTGTCCCTTTTTTTTCCTTGGCCATGAATTATGAATTATGTTATTACCACTTTGATGAACACAGTTGTACTTGATACAAATATTATTAACACTCCAGTGTATCGCTTTTTACCTCTGCTACTTCTTTTAACAACCTTTACATATATACGCTCCATATAAAATTCCGATGTTTAGCGTTAGCTTGTGCGTCTTTATAAAAAGTTAAAGTGGCGCATTACAACAATACGAAGCAACAACAAAAATAAATTACATTTATTACTATTGGGATAACAGAAATGTAATTATAATAAACGATTTCTATTTCTATTCATTGATTTTGCAAGAGCGGGAGTAAGGCAATAATGAACGCTACAGAAAACCGCCCACCATTAGCTAATGATTAGAATAAGGCAAACAACACAATAGATATTAGAAGTTTGTATATACGGATCCTTTATTAAGCCCTCTAAGAGTATTCTAAACGGAATAGTAAACTTGATACAACCGTCATACTATGTAGGGCGCATAACAGAGAAGTTTTTTCAACAGTGACTATTTAACCTAATGATAGTGAAGACTCACGTACTAAAAATCGTTTTGCTTTACGTGTACACCAATGAGTTCGTGCTTCAGTGGTTCAGCTCCTTCTTTTTATTACGTTCCTCTTTGTGCTATAAGCTATAAGAGTTGTGTTAATTTGTACATTAGTTTAACTACAACAATACAGAGAAATGAGCACTCATACTCATCCTGCCTCACCTACTTTGGCGTTGGTTATGTGGAAATTCTCATGAATTTGCAGTCATTGGTATGCTGTAATATATATAGAGATCGCATAAGAGTGGCTCATACGGCAGTAATAAACAAGAACTCACACATTGCAGATAGTCAAAAATGTTCACACAACATTTTCCGACATATCACTTACCACAGATTAAAGTCATCGGCGTAGCATGTGGCAGTGACCACAGCGGACGCACGGACACTTGAATGCATTTAGTAACACAAACCATTATTGTATATCTACTTATGTGATCGTATGTAGAGCAATACGGTAGATCAATATGCGTACTTTCGTGCGTAATACTATATATGGTGCACAAACACATTAATTCCTATACAAACAATTTTTTTTATCAAATTCTCATGGTCCGCTGGTCAACTGCGAACTGTTTGTTTATCTTTCGCCTTACTGACACGCCATTACATGTGAGGATGTTATCCTCGCAGCAGCATTTGACACCAGGCCTACACTGGGTAGTATGTTGTGGCCAAACTCGTGAAATTTATAACACCCATTGATGGTATTTCCAGCTTTACTGCTCAGCTGTAATGATTGTTATGGTTGTAGTTGTTGTTATTATTGTTTTTACATTGTTCACAATTCACAAACATCATGTTTACTTATAAATAAAAAGGGAAACCTAAATTTGGCCTAAGCGAAGTATACATTTTTCTACCAACCATCTAGAGAGCGCGGGTATACTCGCCTTGTTAAAACGATTGCAATAAAAACAAGTAAGAAAACTAAATTTCTCTCCAGCCAAATCTTACATACCCTTCACATCTCCATTGAAAATATGGGCGTGGCAGGAACCTTTTTATCCCCGTTAATAGTGAATGTAAAACACATTCAATCTCGCCAAAGGTAACAATTTTTCCCTCTTTCACTTGTTTATTAAATTATTTCAAAATTCTACTCAAGTGCGTTGAAAAACCCTAAATATGTGGCTCTTCGCTTATGAAAACCCATAAATTCATCACATAGCTTTTTACTAGAGAGTAATTGTGAGTTTGTTTGTGTAACAAAAAAATATAAAACCAAATTGAAAAACTATATGGCGATTAGAGCAAGCCTCGGACATCCTCCATATTTATGTGAAAGTTGGGGAGTGCCAGGGGACACATGGGCTAACCATGTTTTAACGACTTTTAGATGATTTGTTAGCTGTCATTAGAATGGTCGAATACTAAATGTGAGCTTCCCTCCTGCGAAGTACTGTCTCAATATCTCAACTTTTTACAACCAAAAAACTAACAGCCGCAGAACGTAAATGTTTAAGTTGATTCAAATTTAGACGGATGACGAATTTATGTACAGATCCCTTCTGTTAGTTGCAAATGTAATAACAAACTTTGTATAACTCTGTCACTGCAGTAGGGGACTTAAATACCGTCAAAGAGAAACTTAATTGTCATTTGCAAATTATTGCCGTCGCTGTTGTACTATTTGTGGCTGGATAACTAAATAATGATACACACATATGCATGCACTCGTAGAACTGAAGGTTCTACACCACTACCACTGATATATGCACGTATGATTGCAATTGTTTGTATCACATTTTTTAAAAGTTTTTATTTTTGAAGTAATTTTTGTTTCTTTGCAGAACTGCCGCCAATGTGTATTGTTTGGTACAATATATGAAATTTGTGCATGTAAAACCATTAATTGCACACTCATCACTTTTTTGAAAGCCCTTGTGGCTAAATAAATAATACAACGGCTTAAAATATTTATGGCTTTTTTTTTAAAAAAAGGCTTAATATTATTTTAAGTTTTTCTTAAATTTATACGTGCAGGACTGGTGGCAAAGGATACCCTTACAAATCAGAAACAATTTGACCAGATTAATATGGTTAAAACGACTAGATCAATGTTGTCTGTCCATAAATTTTTTTTGCGTGAGTTACAGATCGACTTTTTTAAGACTTTTCGATGATATTTTGATGAAACTTGGTACATATAATGACATATATTGAAAATAAACCGGATTGGACTATTTTTAGAACCCCTCCTCATTATTCATATGGCAAAAAATCGCAATTCTTAACATTTTTGGACAAAATTTAATGAAGAATAGTTCTTTTTGCTTAATAATTTGCTGGACTGGGCAAAATTTGTAACCGATAGGACAATTTTGACGACTCCTTCTATAAATATATGGCAATGCCTCGCGTTTACTGATCGAACTAAACTAATTGTGGAACAATTTGTAAAACTAAGTTGGGTGGAATATAACATTTCACTTGACTCCAATATTTTTACACCCTTTATCTAAATGATAGAAAGTATATATATATTATTGTATCAATAGACGAATTGATTTAACCCTTTTGTCTGTCCATATGTCTATATGAATTTCTCTCTGGCACCCTCCCCCAGTCGCCACAGTTGAGATATTGAACTGAAATTTGGTGTGAATATTATTATGAGATACTGAAGTCTGGCATTTGAAAATCACTTGCTACCCTTTTGTACTTCTTTTGGGGATTTTTATTCACTATAGGTATGAGTATCAACCAATTTTAACCCAACCACTTGTATAAACTAAGAATGTCTATATCAAATTTCATCTCAATGTAAAGTCTCTGAAAACGTCTTCTGAACTTTGCACACTTCTGAGGATGATACAAATAGCTGAAAGTGTGGTGCATATTATATGTCCTTATGGTGTTCAACTAGAATCACATGAATTTATCGTTTTTTATAAAACGTTTCCAACATATTGTTCAATCTATGAAACTTTCTACTTTTCACATTTGCTTAAACCTCTAACCTAAATTCATGTCTGAACGTTTTACTCTGCGCCTCTGGCGCGTATTTTCTTTTATTTTCTTGACAAATATCCAATTGTTGCATAATCTTTGAGGCGCTCATTTTCTTTTACTCTCCCTCTCATTCATCTCATTTTTGCCACCCTTTTACTTTGCTTACATTTGATTAGTTGGAAATTGTACATATTGTGGGCATAATATGTATGTTTCGAAAAGCAGGTGAAGGTGAATGACAAAGTTTACGTGCACAGCTAAGGGAAGACTCATAAAAATGTGTCACTGTTGAAATTTTCTTTATTCTGTCTTTTGATGACTTTTGATGACTACTCGCTTGGAGCAATCGATACAATATCGTACAATATGTATATGTATGTATTTGGAATACTTTTTTAGGTATTTTTGTACAATGCTTTAAAGTGTGGCTTTAGGAGAAGAATTCTACGGAGGTATTGGGAAGTACATAATTTCTTTTACAGTATATTATACACACAACATTTATTATTATTTGTTTCCCCAATTTTTTGGTTTTTTCAACGTCTTTTGGTATTTCATAAAATTTTTTCCAAAAAATCAATCAAAATTCAAAGTATAACTAAAACGACTTTACGCCGTGCACAGTTTATGGGGCCCCTGGCGTTTGCTTCCGAGTGTTGCAAGCGAAATGGCAAGCCTAATATACCATTATCACTGAATGGTGGAGGGTATAACAACTAAGTCAAGTCCTTTTTTTAATGTGTCAACATTACAACAAGAGCTACAACATAAATAGTTAACCAGAGTAGTGGTGTAGTAATATAAAGACTATAAAAGCCACGAAAGCGTGCAATGTTATATACATAAATGCACACACAATATGTGTGCATTTCAATATGAGAGAACATTGTCGACTGCATTGCAGTTATTTGACAACAGATTTGGCGTAAACGGAGTTGTTAATAAAAAAAAGGTACAAGACAACAATACAGAAAGTGGTGAAAGAAGCGAACGAAATAACGCAGGATAAAAGCGCACTATTTTAAACCACATGCTGGGCTCAAATGACGGTTTGCTGGCAATTCGGTCACATAGCATAACAATAAGTAATAAGGCTTGTATTGTTGTGTGTGTCAACATTATAACCATAATGTGGGGATAAGTTTGTCAAAGTCGTCCAAACTATGCGTATTTGGTGCGTACCCAAAATAGGCAGATGTAGTATTCTGTCGATTATAAAAACCGACTTTGTGGAAAGGAAGCAAAATTTCCTTCAGCAAGTTCAAAATGAATATAATTAAATTCTGCTTCAAATCCACAACATCCACAAAAAGTCCAAAATTACTAAAATTTTCTCATGAAATCATTTTACAGCAAAGCAATTTTATATCAGCATTCCTGAAGTGGCCAACATATGAGAAGCTGTAAACAAACCAACGACCAAGCGAATGTAAGCAAACTAAATATGTGGCAGTACCTGTGATATCATGTGTTGGAAGCACATAATTTACGACTCATAAAAACGACAAATTTTATCAGAAGAAGTCCTCTCACACTTGGGGAATTGTAAGTTGAAGAACAAAAAAAAATAATTTGTTTTTGTTTTTGCTCCTTTGGTCTTATCCATGAATGTGCGGTAAAGAAAAGACTCATAATGCAAAATAACTTGGAAATTTGCTTTAAAAAAAGTACATACAATGTGTGAAAAAATTATGATAGCTTTACTAAATTGCACAAACAACCAAACGTTCATGGTATGTGTTCACACATAAGTACAGTAGAGTGCAGTGCACTCCTTAGAGCTGGAACCATAAAAAGTGCATAACAAAAGTAAAAGCAAAGTTATCTTTGGCAACAGCTCTTTATACCAACAACAACAACAATAATAATAATCTTAAAATAACATTTCTTTTCTGCTCATGAACAACAATACAATAGTGTTAGCTAGAATACAACACCTGCGCAGTGTGAAAGTGTACACATAGTAACGCTTGACAAATATGTCTGTACATGCAAACATTGTTTAAATAAGTTTTGTCACATCTAAAAGTAATTGATGCCAGTACTCATGCATGTCTGTTACTTAGTACCTGGCAATCTATAATTGTGGAATGAATATGTGTACTTTGGTGTACTCTGTGTGTACGTATGGTATGTAACATTTTTTTCACCAAAGGCAATTCAAGCCCTCAAACACAGAATGCCCGTACTGTAAGGAATTCTGCTAATTAAAGAATCATAAGGAATAATTCACACATATTTGGCTAGGTACCCACCCATGATGCATGACAGGGAGTATAAGTCCCTCTCTCACCTTCGTACACAGAGCTGAGAAGTAATATAAAAAAGAGGAAAATTGCTTCTTTTCCTTTTTATTATTGTTCGGTGCCTTGCAGTTTGGTTGACGGTGGATAGCTCACGCCTTTCATATGGATAAATACATAAAGGGCTAGATGGACTCTATGTGTACTTCAGATGGTATCTGACGCATCTTCTACAACTTGAAATTTTATAGTAGGGAAAATGTTTCGTAGGGGAAAGAAAACTAAATTTGGCTTAGACCAAATCTTAAATACCCTCCACATCTACAATGGTGGCAGATTTATGATTGCGCCCCCTAGTAGTGTATGTACTATGACCGATTTTGCCCGTTTTAAATAGCGGTCTGCGTATAAAAATTATAGGTGCCGGAATTTTAGCTCAATTTCTCAAACTTTACGATCGTGAGAATGGCCACAATAGACAAATATACGGACACACGGACAAGCATGTCTAAATCGACTGTTTTCGGCGCTGATCAAGAAAATATATACTTTGTGGGGTGTTTCTGGTGCCCCTTCTGCACTATCCACAACTTTATGTGGAAGGTATTAAAAGGGATTGTGTGCAGTGTGTGGTATTTTAAATTACTCATACACAGAAATATGCTATGTGTGCACACACACGCATCGCAATGCAAATAAATACTATATGTATACATGGATGTGTTCAATTAGGTGCCATAGCTAACTGTTGCAAAAAACAATTTCCTGTTTTCATTTCCGTGCAAAGTTGATAAATGACTATAATCGTTTACACACACGCACACTGTGGAAATGTGCGTAACCAGGAAGCAGGCTTTGTGTGTTCATATGCATATTGTAGCTTTAATTTTTAAGATTCCTTCTATTCTCGGTTCGTTAGCAGTTACGAGCAATTGCTTGTTAGATCCAAACTTTCTTTATTCGCTACGGCTTTTACCTTCATTTAACCACGGAAAGCAATATAAACTATATTGCACGGTATCTGTTCGTCCCAAATAAACTAACGCAACTATTATATTTACACATTTATTATATTTTTACATTAGTTTGTCAGTCCATAGGTCCACAAAAAGGATGCAACAGTATAAACAAATACAAGCGGAATTTTTTGTTTCGAAAGGATGTGGAAATTCGTTCATATATATATAAAATATGTGGGTGTGGCATATATATAATCGCGCTCTCTTTTAAACATCTCTAAAGTATTGTTCAATAGAGTTCAACTCTGTACCACTTGTGGCAAATTTAGTTTTGTGAGGATGTTTGTACCGAATAAACCACATCCACACTCAACTTCAATCATATCAATCGACTCAGAATAAAAATATGAATCAATTTAACCATGTCCGTCTGTTTGTCCATGTAAATTTGCGAGCAAACTACATGTTGCGTTGAGATATTTTTTTCAGATTTTCACAGAGACTTTTAAATGACAATGACTCGCTTTTACTGATACAACTAAACTAATAGTATCGTAGACAGTGGAACTTTTATATTTTCACTTGTTATACCCTCCACATAAGATTGGGGTATACTGTTTTTTTTTTTTTTCGTTTGCAACACCCAGAAGGAGGCGTCAGAAACCCTACAAAGTATATATGTTTTTGATCAACATATATGTCCATGTGTCTGTCTCTTTTGGTTGCATTCTCACGATTGTAAATTTTGAAACATCGAACTGAAAGTTTGTACAGACACTTTGTTTCTGCAATGGGCAAAATCGGTCAAGTGACACGCCCACAATTGACAATAATCTATTTATCTGCATCTCTAATTGTTCCATCCATTGGTTTACCAATAATGGGCGTAGTCAGGTAAAGGACACACCCACAATTTACAAAAACCATACTCGAGTTGCAAGCTGATACATAATAGATACATTTGTAGAGCCTGCCACGCGGTCCGCTTGTATGTAGATGTGGAGGGAGTTTAAGATTCGATCCAAGCCAAATGTACTTTTCTTATTTGTTTTTATTCACTTGAATTTTCATCTATAAGAGATTTATGGCATTTGTGGGCATAAGCTGCTAACAGGTTTTCAATAAAAAAAAACTAACAATCTGGAGTGCAGATATCTAAAACAAATTTCAGATCAACGTCTTAATTTGTGCGAGCTTGAGTATTACAACAACAAACACACACACACACGAACACAAGAACAGTCAGCTCATATTCTAATGGTCCTTCTCCTACATAATTACAAATAGTATAGCCCCCATTTATGTGTAAACATATCCACCCAATCCCTTTGCAATCAATTTTGCGGTTGTCCACATGTATAGACCATTTTATGTATTAACAAGGGGAAAATTACTTCACAAAAACTTCAACATAAATCAGAGAATATTTTTAGTGGTCACTACAACTTACCATAAATAAATCAATGGTTGTTTCGACAAAAAAAAAATTAAGTCACAAAACTCATTACTTCTCAGCTAACGCTCGTGATCCATGAATGTTAATCTTTTAAAGTATCCATAAGTTTGGCAAAAGTGTTCAAATGTGTACGGTTTGATGTAATTGTAGCCATTCCAGCCATATTATTGCCTGCATTGTATGTTGAGTATCGCGAAATTAATGTATTTTTTGTTTGTTTTGTATGTATGTATAAATACGTTAATCCATGATTGGACATAAAGAGAATGAACGTCATGAATGAGCCAAAAAAAAGTTCCGATAATATAAATAAAATTCTTCTAATTGTTATATATTTCATATGTATTTAGCAATGTAAGTAACAAACATATGTATGAGGCCTACTTAGCACTTCCTATGTTTATGATAGCTTAAAATCTTTAAATCGTCCTCTTTAGAGAGTCTGTCAGATTACAGCCTTGTAGTCGATATGTTAAACACATCTGCGTATAATCATGCTAAACTTTTTCACACCTTTGCTTCGAACGAAGTTTCGTTTTCTTAATGTTGCAATATATTCAAAATTTCAAATTTCTTCACAATCATATAGATTCACATAATAATAAATCAAGGATCATGCCTCACTATTCTGCACAATTAATTTAAAATGGGTGTCAAATTTGTATTTTACAAATGTCATGTTAAGCAGCCAATACATTACTACGAGGGTACCTGGGAACTCACTGGTCATTCCATCATAATTATAATATTATTGAGTGTGACTAACATAAGTTTTATTATTTTAAAAGATTAAGTAATAAGGAAATAGAGAAACGACATTGTTTTAATAATGCTGCTGATTTAGGCTGTTATCCTGATGTTCGGAGGTAGACTCAAATGCAGAACGTGCAGCTTCGTGCTGAGCACCAATTGCCGCATGCTGAGCAGCGATTTGCTCAAATAAATTCAAATGCTTTTGAGTGGCCCGCAAAACTGCTTCACTCTGCTGAGGTAGCGATTGCTTATTAATGAAAAAAGTAGATAACAAGTATTAAAGAAAATATTCAGCTGAATATTATAAATTTCGCTTACTGCAGGATGTACACCAGCTGCGTGGTCTTGGGCAATGCGATTATAAAGCTCGTAATGTTTTTGTTTGGCTGCCTTAACAGCGGCACTATCTTCTAATTCGTGGCTCAACTGAGGATGGAAACCTTGCTCATCAGCCACATACTGCACCGTACGTACTTGATTACGAGGATCCACATAAGAAAAGGCTCCACGCACTGTTCCCGTACCATCTGATACTTCCGTGTGCTGCCGATCTACATGGCCGGGTGCCCGTCCTGCCTGATAACTAAACACATACGGATTGGGCGGTCCAGGCGGTAATGTGGTGGAGTGGTATTCATTATTCACTATATGGGACACATCAGCTCGAACAAGCATCACACAGAATGCTAGAAAAATCTATATACAGTACATACACTTTCAATGTCAATATTGAGACTGTATTTTAAAAGTTTTTTTTTTTATTGTTGCATATATAAATCAAGTCGATCTAATCTGAAATATCTGTCCATACATCAGGATCACCATCACTTTCAATCACAAACGTTATTCCAATATACAATGTGATGAGATTTGGCTTTTTATGGGGTATAAGCCATAATCTAAATCGATATTTTCATGTTCATAGTGCATCTGAGCATGTGAATAGTTCCCCATTTAAATTATACAAAAAAAAAAACCCTCAAGCGCCTAAATATATTTCAGTCACAGATCTACAAAATGTAAATTTGGTACACATATCGCATTCCAAAGTGAGTTGGATGATAAACATTTTGTGGGCAAAAAGCAATTTTTGAACTGAAGCGTAACACAACACAGACTTTAACAGTGTTTGTATAAACGTGGAGGCTATTCCGGATTTGACGTACTACTCTTATAAAAAGATTTCGATTATTTTACTTGTTGAATTCAACTTACGTTTATTTGCATTTTTACCGTAAAGACTTTGTGTTTAAAATGTTAAATGTTAAACGTTTGTTTTTCAACTGTTTGCTATTTAACAGGTTTCATCGGTTTTTACAGAGAAATACACCTACTGGTCAAACAAGTTTTGAATTAAAACGAAACCCACATACGTTAAGCACTCATTCTGCTCTCGCAGAGTTGCCGTTAGAAATAAATAAAGTATAAATAAACGTTATTTCTCTTGTATTTTAATGGATTTTAATATACATCACTCTAAAGTAAAATCTGGTAAAAATTGTCCATATTTTAGTTAGCATCGAAGAAACTATTTGATTTAAATCAAATTTTATATGCACCTCCGAGACAACATAGTCCAAAAATTCGAAGCGGATTCAAATTAGAAGCAATTGCTTTCTGACACTTTTGACTCTTTTTGACTGTCACCCCAAAGTTTGGCATGCTCATTTGCCGTATTAAAGTTTCGCTCATAAACTAGGAAGATTAGAAACCTGAAACTTTGTAAATTGAACTTTGTCCTAAAATATTAATCTAAAGATTACAAATGAATAAATTTATCAATTGCGGAAGTGAAATGTTTTTTAATCATTCAATAAATAAATAATACGATTTTATACAATTTATAAAACAATCAATCAAGGAATATTCATTGATTCATGTCTCCTTCTTCTCCAGTCATCTTTCCATGTCAACAACCTGCTCTTTCAAATAATCCAAATGCTGCACACTATCTTTCATGGTGTCGTAATGATAATTAACGTGCTGCAATATCAAAGACATTTTGTTTAAATTCTGGGCACTGTAATCCGACACAATGTCTACTTGAGTGAAATTGCGCAAACATTGATTTAAAACCTAAGATCAGATATTTTAAATTTTATTAAAAAACCATGTGTGAATATGATGCTGTGATAAAAGCACACCTCATTAGATTTGGAGCCACGCACCACTTGCCGTGCTACAGAACCCAAATTATTAATGTTGACCGCCACCCGAGCACATAAACGCTTTTTGCTGCAAAATTAAACAACATAATATGCATTCAAACTATTGTTATACAAACACACATCTTGTGCGCATTAGGCTTATACATGCATATATAAAAAAAATGGTCGTTGCACAAAACTCAATCAATCAACCAATCTGAAGGTGACAAATTACTCATAATCAAAAAAAGAGAACAAAGTCTGACTTAACACAATGTCATTGGTAATCAGAAGTAAATGTTATAGTTGTTTAAACCCGACCATATAATATTCTACACCACTTAGCTCCTTAAATTATGCTACAATTACTTTATTTGTATCTGTATACGCCATATAAGATATTTCGAGAAATGGAAAGGGGTTCTAAGAATGGTCTGATCGACTCCAAATATGAACCAAATTTTAAAAAACTTAATATACTCTTTGCCATAAGTGCAATGTACAGGGTATAAAAACCTTACATAGGCCCTTAACGTCAACGCTTAACTTGGCCAACTTAACTTTTTGGTCTAGGTCAATGAAGTATCCCGCTGGGTTACATGACAGATGTTATAATATATGTCAATTTTATGTAAATCAAGTGGCTCCTAATAGTAAGAAATTTAAATCCAGAGAAAATATTAAGGGCAAGATATGTGTTAAATTAAAATTAGCTTACATTTCTTTCACTTAGTAATTCCCTTTAAATTTTAGACATAGAATATAATGAAGAATATAAACCATTTTTCTTACCTTTCATCAAATAAGTGCCTGGCACTGCTACTAGATGCTGAAGCCATCTTTGCTTATGTAATATTTTGTGTTATTAAAATATTTATATTCATATAAAGCACGGAGTTGCACCACTTTTAAAATAACTCATATATATAAAAAAAAATACCTACCTACATAATAAGCATCGAGAAAGAGTTGGTTTTATCGATCACACAATATTATCAAAATATATAAAAAAAACTTGTAGCTTGATTATAAAAAGAAGATGGATGTGCAGACAAACAGTTAAATTTATCCGGATTTTGAATCTAAATAAAGGTAAATCTGGCATTTGTCTTTTAAGTTACAAATTGACCGCCATTAATACGTCCCGATTGTAGTTTTAAGTTCAACTGTGCCATGTTTTATAAACGGCAAGGAAAAAAACTTATAGCTGGAGCCAAATTTTAAAAGCCTTCCAGATTGAAAAGTAACCTGTGCGCATGGCATGCCTTTTTTAATGACTATGATTAATTCAACGTCGAATTCCCTTCGCAACGTTATGCAAACTGTGACCGTGATGATAATAAAACATGTTCTACTTATTAATTTACAAGGAAGAGTATAAAAACGATGAAAGGAGAAAGAGTGCACAAAAGTTTATTATAAACAAAATTTTGAATTACGTACAATTGCAATTTATTTTAATTTCTGTCTTACGAACTTAATTTACGGATTATTCGATGTACTTCATCAAACGAACAATCCGAATTAGCGAAGTGACACTACCTTTTTAGAAGCAACAATCAAATTACATTATACACTAAATAGATTTTATTACTACACATACAAGTATCACACAAAATATAATTAATTATTTTTAATTTGTTATTAACTTTAATGTATGTTAACTACTGTATATATCAAAAACCTTATCAACCGAAGAAATTACATCAAATTTAATTGAGAGCAAATACAAGTTAAAATAACAAGCTGGAAACTTAACAAATTTTAAGAAGAAGAAGAACATTACGAAAAAATGCACACAATCATAATAAATTGCTACTTTACTTAAATATATAAATTATCCCAAACATATATTGCTACAGTCCAGTATTTTGATCCCTTTAAAATTGTAAACATATCAATCATATGTGTTATTGATAAATGCAGTTGGTGAACTCTTCGCGTTTTAGAGTTAGGGCTCAAACATGTACTCTGTAGTACAATATCTAATCCTACTACAAATAATCATTATATGTATAATATCGTAAAAACTATTTCATCATATAAATATTCTACGTGAAAATTATTAGATATAATAAATTAAATGAACTGTTAACCACATAAAAGTTAGTTACAATTTTTACCCTTAGAATGTAATGATCTTTTGCTTAGTTGAGAAATCACCTCTACACCACAAAAAAAATAGTGGCATGCAAGTACATATATACGTATAGGATTTAATATGTTTAGTAGACACTTATTAAAAACCAAACACAAAAGTTTTAACTGTATAACATAAAATCCGTCTAAAAAGAAGCATTTTAAGTACTAAAGTACATTTATTCATTTTTGGGAATCGTTAAAATTTAAAATGTTAGACAACACTACGGCAAAGATTTATTTTTAAAAAAGCCAGAGGGAGGAGTCTTACAAAAGGTACAATCGGGATCAAAGTTTACATATTCACTTATTGCAAACAACAACAAAATTTTATAGTCGGTCAAGCCCGACCTTTTAATGTGCTTTTAATATTATGCTATAATTAATTATTTTTTATCCGTTTTTGGCAAAATATATTAAGAACGATTTTTTGTCGAATAAATATTTTCATTACGGTAGAACCTTATGTGAGGAGGGGTTCTAAAAATGATCCGATATGATATATTTTCAAAAAGGTTCCTCTCTAAGACAAGCCGTGTTAAAAATTTCATCAAAAGATTTCATGTCACCAGTAGCTAGCGCGCAAATTTACATAGCCAGTCAGATGGACAGACGGACATGCTTAA
Organism: Crataerina pallida; assembly: GCA_949710015.1. Classification (NCBI taxonomy): domain Eukaryota; kingdom Metazoa; phylum Arthropoda; class Insecta; order Diptera; family Hippoboscidae; genus Crataerina; species Crataerina pallida. The sequence continues at coordinate 601,168 of OX453293.1, forward strand.
ATTGATTCAGATTTTGATTCTAAATAGATCGATATCGGTGCACTAACTTAATATACCCTATTACCACACGTATATTTATACCCTATATATAGGAAATTATGATATTAAGGAAGGGGCCCTAAAAATGATTCATCTTTGTCTTTTAAACAAATTACATCCAAGTTGATTAAGAAAATAAATATAAATGGATTGGAACAAACATCCACACTAACTTAATATTCGATGTACCACAAAACGTGTATAGTATCGAAATGAAGAAATGAAAATACATTTAATACACCAACTAAATTCAATTGTCAGAGTAGAGCAGGCACGTAAACAATCCCTTACCTATTTTCTTTGGTGATTATTAATTATCGAGTACAGCTTACTTAGAGGCTCTTGTATTTTATTATAGTTTCTACTTCGATATGAACATTTTACCTGGAAAATGTTTTCTGAATTACAAAAAATGCCATTTAGAAGCGTTACTTATATAAGCTATTATTGAGCATTGTTCATTCTAGTTAAAACTTGTTCATTAAAGTTTTATATTCTCTTCTGCAACTACATCAGTTATTGTCACCTGCTCTTGAGGTATTTTATAACCACTTTGTTCTTTTTTGGCAGATGGCCTTATCGTTATGTGCATTATACACGTACAAATAGCTACAATTGAGAAATATTTGAAGGTACGACGTCCGCCATAACATTTAAAAGCTAAGCCGCCTATGAAGGAACCGATACTGTAGCCCAAACCATCATCCATGCCAGCCATTAAACCCTGCACAGTAGCCGAGGTGCCAGGTGGCGCTACAGCTGAAGCATACGCTACGATGCAAGTATAACACAATGCATAAGTACACCCTTGAAAGAAAAATTCCACAGCTACCAAATACCAGGGGTTCATAATACAAGAAATTAAGAATAAGCGGACCGCATAGAAGAAAAAGCACATGCTCATGCAATTTACATAACCTAACTTCTTAATAATTTTGCCGCTATAGAAAAAAAATGGAACTTCTCCAGCCAAACACTCAGCAGCTACAACACAACCTTCGATTAATTTAATTTGATGCATATAGCCAGTTTCTGCAGCCACTTCCTCCACATGCCAAAACAAAAAGTAGATAATAAATGAATCGATAATACCTGCTATAGTGGCAAACACAAGAAACACGGCTACGACAGGCTGCCTCACCAAATCTAACACATCTTTAAATATGGACTCCGATGAAGATAGTTTGGGCAGTTGTAACTTTGAAATGCTCAACAAATCCAACCCACTAAAGATAATCATAATTATAAGAGCGGGCGTGAAACTTTTCACCTCATCCGACGTCCAACTATTAACAAGATAACCCGACAATACAGCGGCCAAACCGAAACCAATTGTTCCCCACACCCTTTGAGCGCCATATTTATCTGCTTGATCTGCTGCCAACATATCAAAACATATAGCATCTGATATCGAGTTGGCCACATTGAATCCTATGGTTCCAATACACAAGAACAATACAAACAACCAAAATTTCGTGGTGCGGTATATACAGTGTGTTTGTAAATTTGACGAGAACCTGCACGACAAGTCAATTTTTGTTACATTTTTGGGAACAACTGTTGTATTAATGAAACAAACACGCGGAGGATTTGTTTGCAATTCATAATCATCTAGAAATTTTTGTGGGGTAATAGGGATATGTACAGAATCAATAAAGTACGCCTCGACTTCAATATCAATATTGTTCTTCATTCTGCACTGTGCATAATGCCCGATATCACACAGTTGCGCGTCTGACACAATCTGGAAAGAGAACAAAAAAAAAAAAAACCAATAAGACAGGTGAAGATATTATATTGGCCGACAATTTAATACCCCAAACCGTTTATCTCCACATATTATGCTACAACCAGTTTGTGGCACTAAACGCGAGGCATTGCCATAAAAAATTCACGAAGTGCTTTATCATTATATAGAAAGAGGTCTTAAAACAATGGAACAGTGCGGTCCATTTGCAAAAGGATTAGGTCAATAAATGTCCTTGTACCAAAAAATTAGGGACATTAGATACCTGATTAAACTAATAGTTAACTTCCGTGTCAGATTCTACACAAAAAAGGGGTATTTTGCAAATTTTAAGCGTATCTGTTAATCGATGCCGCTCTTCTTTAACTCATCAAAGGGCTGAATATAATTGTGGGCATGGTTTTCTATCGGTTTTTGCCCAATTTAAATAACAGCCTCCTCGCCATATGGCCTCCAAACCATATGGATATGGAAAACGGATACACATATTTGGGCAGATGAAGTAAGGACACATAGACACAAAGGGTCTCAGATTGTAATAAGGGTCAGTAAAGCTTCTTTTCGGGTATTACAAATGTATCAGTGTAAAGAAAATCATACATTTTCCACTTTTAATTAAAGGCGATCCCACTTAACTTAACTAAGAACGAAAGTCTAGAGTTTTAATAAAATTGACCATATTTCCATGTAGTACAATTATACATTAAGCTAACTTAGAGATTACGCATGTTACCTCTGATTGACATTCTATAATGGTCCCCCGTTTCAATGTTATATTCCAAATATCATCCAAAATAATACGAGGATTTTGTGTGTGGGGTATAAAATAAAATGCAGCATACGACAAGGTCATAACCACAATCAATGTGAAGAAAATCAATTTGCGAACTTCCTAAAATGTAACAACAATAATAACAACAGCAAAACGTGTAAAATATGTTTTTAAAAAAGTACTCCAAAATAATCAGCAACAAAACCAAATATCGGTTTGGCTATAACATACATTATGGGCAAAACGGACGTTATATAACCCATCAGATCGGGGGCAATACCAATTTCTTTACCCATCACCGATAGTTGTGGCAATATGGGGCCCATAGCTAAACGTAAAATAAAATAAATTATGGAATATAATTCAATATTATAAAAAATATGAGGTTTTTATCTCTTTCTCACTAACCTGCCATAAAGAAGAGAAAATGTGCCTTGATAGGCAATAACTTCCTATTCAATTTCATCATGTAATCCTAGTCAAAAGACAGGTCTTGTAACATCTACGTGGCCTCTCTTTACCTTCGATCGAACGATATGTTGTTTTCAACCTATTTCACGTGCATTTAATCATTACCAGACCGTTTCCAAGCACAATTTGGAAAATGTCATATAACGGTGGCACAAAATTCACAATCTTCACTTTCATTTAGCGTATTCGAAATGATGTAGACGACTCACCTAAATTCTGATAAAGTATTATTATTAGTGGAATATTTTGTCATAAGATAACAGCGTGCATTATAAAGTTTATGAAGCCTCACCTATCATTAACTACATTTAATTAAGTACAATACACTAAAAAGCTAATAAATTATTTTATTATTTATCTTCAAACGGGGTTACCGTTACATTTTACATTTTATACAAATTTTGTTCAAAATGTTGGTTTCCGCACCACGTCACCCTTAACGTGGTTAGTTCTCTTTCAAAGTCGATTATCGTCTGAAAACATTGTAATGTTATAATCTAAAGTAATATTGAGTTGAATCAATTTTTTATCTGTTCCTTCGTTTTCGTGGAGATAATTTTGACAAATTGTGTACGTTCCTGAAATTCACACATACATTTCCTAGGGGCTTGTACAAGGGCTGTGTCTAGAAATAAGCATAAATTAGTATGCTCCTCACAAAGAGTTTTAGTGAGAACGTTACATTTTTTAAGCAACTCTCTTGTTTTTACAAAGTTGACGTTATATTCAGACTTAATACAAATCTTGGACACTGTGTACATCGACATAATAAGTATACATACATATACACGCTGTTATGTGACCCCACACTAATGAAAACAACAGATATAAATAAGTATTCACTTGAAATTTTGCGGCTTTGTTTTTATGATCATAAAAGTAAACCCCAATCTTATGTAGATAGCATAAATACCACCACTCCTACAATTTTACAAAACAAAAAGCATAACGGGACGCTTACGCTTGTAACTTTGTTCTAATGTATTAACGGATATCCAAGTTAGTTAAAAACAAGTAAGAAAACTAAATTTGGTTTAGGCCAAATCTTAAATACCCTCCACCTCTATAACGGTGGGTATGGCAAATATGTAAATATTGCGTTCTGAAGTAGTATATGTATTACGTATCAGCATGCAAGTCTAATTGCACGTTGAAAATGTTTTTTTGTAAATTGAGCGACCACGCCATAAATATGTGCAACTAATTTCAAGTTCCTAGCTCAACTTTTGTAGCCGATATAAATGTTTTTGTTGATTGTGGGCGTGTTTGTTATCCAATTGCGTCTATTTTTGAGACATCAATGAAGGTATAATTTATAAATACACATACCAAATTTCAAGTCTGTAGCATAATATTTGAGGCAGGTAAATAGATGTCTGTCGATTGTGGGCGTGGCTCTTGACTGATTTTGCCCCATCCTCTACAAAATTTCAATTTAATGTCTGAAAATTTACGACCGTGAGAGTGCCAACAACAGACGGATACACGAAAACATGGTCATACATGTCTAGTTGACTCAGGGTCTCTCACGCCTCCTTCTAGGTATTGCAAACGAAGGAACAAACTGAGTATACCCTCCCTAAGGTGGAGGGTATAAAAAGTACTTGACCTTGTTATAAGCACCTTTATGTCGGGGGTATAGTCACGTTGTTGGAACTTTTGTAACACCCCAATAAATATATATATATCCACAAATCCACGGTAACCGACGAACATTCTTATGAATGTTTGTGCAGTTTACATTAATTTTGGACGATACAATTAATGAAAATAATTTTTTTGTACATATTTTTCATTTTGAAACCTCGCCACCCGCTAAGGGTAACTCATATTACAACTATGCATCGCATATTTTAGGTTATGTTCGTTCGTGCAATTCCCCGGTATTTACTTATTCCAAATGATTTTATGACGGAATGTTGTTTCAAATGAATTGAAGATTTGTTTAGTAATAAATATACAAAAATAAATTAATCAGAAAACAAGTGTACCCTGCACCACTTGTTGTAGAATGTAATAAGGCTAAGCAGAAATGCATCTTTTATTATACCGATCAACTCAGAAAGTGAGTCCGGCCATTCATCTGTCCGCCCGCCTGGACCATTTTTATAATACCTTACTACCGTTTAAAAAATATAATGAAACTAATTATGGCATAATTTGTGATGTAAGTAATGTAGGGTGTTGTTTCGTTAACTGAGTGAGTGGCTTATTAAACTCTATCCGAGTTTAAATCCAGCTGAGGAAAAGAGTAAGAGTAAGAGCTGAAATTAATTACTATGAAAGGTTGGTTGGACAGGAGAATGGGCATTTAAGCTTGTAAAATGCCACACATTATTATTATTATTCATTTTTATCCAGTTCGTAGCAAAATTATCAAAGTTTGTATAAAAATTTTCGATAGCTTACGTTTACACACACTTTTTTTCATAGTAAAACTTTTAGGGTTTGAACACCTTGCCCGTTACTTTTATTATTAAAATTTTGCAAAATAAAAAAACCCAACCTAAAGGGTGTTTAAATATATTTATACACACCACTTAAAATGGAGGGAATACTAAGGTTGTTGTACTGTTTACAACAGTCAGCGTGAGGCGTTATAATCTCTGCAAAGTATATTTATTCTTGATCAGCAACAAATATATGAATGAATGTATATACGTTCGTGTGTTAGTATTCTTGAGGTTGTAAATTTTAAGATACTGACTGAGTGATCATAAGCATCACTTTTTATTTTATTTTAATGCCCTAAGGTGATGGGTGTCCAAGATTTAACTTATGCCAAATAAAACTTTTTACCGGTTTTACTTTTTATAGTACAACAATTACTTACATGTGTATACATATGTACGCATGACCTTGTAGTTATGTAAATAACTTGTATATATTATTTTCGAGAGAAGTGATGGATACTTATAATTAAGTAACAGAAAATGTCTTTATAATTACTCGATTTGTCTTATATCGAATAGAGATTAAGTAAAAAGAAAACTTTGAGTAAATAATTTAATACCCTAGTTAGCGGAGAGAATTTTCTTATTTCAAAATAAAGCTTTATATGAAAAGACGTTCTCAAAATAGGCCGATTCGGGCCATTTTCAATTAGGCTGGACTTTGGGTCAAAGCGTGTGATTTACTAAATTTCATTGAAATTTTTAAAAGATGAGGCTTACGCAGAAATTTACATTTACAGAATACGAACGGATGGACACGCTTTAAACCATTTACAAAGTGATTCTAAGCCGTACGGTATAACAAAACTTGGGTCTTTTTTTAACACTTTATAAATTATGTTCGTTCTCATAAACTTAATATAACTTTTACCACAAGGGGTGTAGGGTATAAAAATTCCCAAAACCTAACAAGCACTTCACACGCACACAGAGAAAGCCTCAAACAAGTGAATCTTATATCTGATTCTCCGTTAATGGCATTGAAACTCTTGCTTAACTTGCAATTTAAAATCTATATGTAAACAAGACTTTTAATAAAATTTATTTCAGTTTCATCTCAGCATCGAAAAAGTTTACAAGTTTGCTTCGTCATTGAGATAGTATCGTCACAGTATTAAAATTACATACATATTTATAAGCATATGTGTACAATGCATTGTTTTAAATAAAAAGTTAATCTTATAAAATAAAAATTTAACAATTGATGCAATCAGTTCAAAAGCATTATTTTAATAAGACGATCATACAATTAATAATATTACAGACATGTCATACCGAACAATGTTTTTTAAATCTATAAACATCTTGCTGTCATTGGCACTCTTTTTGCCATGTTTAGGTGTTAAAAATATTCCAGACAACGGCAAATGTAAGTTCCAGTGTATACAAAAGTGAAATCGTCAACACACAAAATATATAACGGTAGTGGTACATATATTAGAAGAGCACAAATCAATAAATAAGTAGATGCCTGACAATGCATATAATGAAAAGCTGGGCTTTACTAATTTATTTTCTGGGACAGCACCAAAATCGCAATCAATCTAGACATGTCCGTTACTGAAACGCTAAGGTTTACAGCACTTGAGATATTGAACTGGAACACGCGTACACAGAAAAATACAACTTGAAATTTAGCACACACATTACACACATTTATACTATTTCCACCGTTGCACTATTTTCATCGAATAGCAGATATGCCTACAGTTTATAAAAAGTGTTTGTATAAGAGTATGCCAGAGTTGGTCTAAGCCAAATATATTTTTTTTATTTGTTCCTCTTCTCCTTACGAGAGAATTCAAAAAATATTTAATAATGCAATTTTCGTGGACGTGGGCGGTCGTGAATATATAAAAATTGTGAGGTCACTGTGTCATGGGTGTGTTACGAACTTGTTGACGAATATATTATGTCGTAGTACAAGATTGCGGTTTTATCACAAGTGAAAGATTGCAAATCCACTTGTTTCCACTGTAACATTTACATAAATTTTCATTGAATTTCCATTTCCTGCAGTGCGCGTTTGTATTGTGGAATCTCGGGGCATTTATCGAAAAGCACCAAAATTTTGTCCCATCCTAGAAGCAACGAGTAATATAGAATGTGTGGTTGGGGTGGATCGTCTAGACTGTGTGCGGCAGATACACAAGGGAACAGCCCACTTTGGTGTGCTAAATTCTGAAGATCTCATCGCTGCCCGATGGGACAGTGTGGAAATACTTGTGTCTAGTGAATTAAGATCTCACAACTCATTTTTCGAATATGAATTGGTAGCAGTGGTTGATAACGAGGCGGGTATACATACCGTTAATGATTTAAAGGGTTCAAAACTGTGCCATCCCGGTTATGGTTTGGAAAATCATTGGACTGAGGTTTTGGCAAATGTATGTTATCTTACATTTCTATATATTTGCATATAATATTCATTTCATTGGAATATATTTTATATATAATTTCAGTATTTTGAGTCAACGTTGGTTTCGAAATCGTGTAACAGTGAGGTGTCGTTGACTGAAGATAAAATAGAGGCTTCAGCTAAATTTTTTGGCCCCAGTTGTAAGGCTGGTCCATGGGATCCTGATCCTGAACAAGATCGTTTCTTAAAAAATCGTTATACGTCGCTGTGCCAAATGTGCTACGATCCTTATCGTTGCGATATAGGTGATAAACATTGGGGCAGAGGAGGGGCTTTGTATTGTTTAACTAGTGGTGGTGGTGCCGTTTCATGGGCTCGTCTGGATGATGTACGAACTCATTTTGGGGTAAAAAATAAATTAAAAAAACAACTTTTTATCTATTTTTTTAAATTCTCTGTACTAAATGTACATTTACAGCTAGCGGGCTTGCCTCCTCAAGCGGAAATGTCGGAATATAGTTATTTGTGTGCCGATGGTCATTTGCAACCTTTGAATACCACTAGGCCTTGCATCTGGGTGGCTAAACCTTGGCCGGTTATAGCGGCCAGAAGATCACATGCCGCCAAAATACAACACCTTGTGGCGGGATTGAATCATGAAAATCCCAAAGGGTGGCAAAATGCTTTGCTAAGTTTGTTAGAAACCTTTCATGTAGATGTGGCGCCCCTAGATACCGTTATAACCATTGATGATTATTTAGATCAAGCTCCCGGTTTTCAAAGTGCTTACAGCTTTCCTGAATGCAATCCACCAAGATCTATAGTTTTCTGTACCACATCCATTCTACAGCACATCAAGTGCTCGTGGCTGCAGGAAGCAGCTCAAGTCTATGGTGTTCAGCCTAATATCCAATGTATACGATCAACCGCTTTGGAGACGTGTTTAGATGACGTCAAATACAAAACAGCCGATGTGGTATTAGTCGATCATGAAAATCGCGTCAAGGCTATAAGAGATTATGACCTCGTGCCCCTATTATATGAATTTTCACTAGATATGCATAGTCGGTATGTTTCCATAGCCTTGGTAAACAAAGAAACTAAATTTGCCAAGTTTACCGATTTACAAGGAGCCAAGGTGTGCTTACCATCCTACGAAGGGCCAGCTTATCTATCTGTTTTGGAAACTATTTTCAATAAAACGGGTCAAATGTTATTGCCTCATCAATACTTTCATCGTCGCTCTTGTACTTGGCATCCGCAACAGGAAAGAAATTGCCCCGATTACTATAAAGGTGACGAGGGCGCCTTACGTTGTTTGGCCGAAGGGGGAGACGTGGCGTTTTTAGCTTCCTCAATATACAAACAATATGTAACCGGTAATATAACGTCGCCTTGGCTAAAAAAAGCAAATCACAAATCTTTTCGCGTGTTATGTCCTTACGGGCCGAATAGCAAACATTCTAAATTCGAATATTGCTTTCTGCATTGGACTACCCGAGGTGTTTTAATGACTCACGAGAGCACACCAATTCGTCATCATGAAATTTACAACACATTCAAACACATGGACAGCCTGTTTGGCATAAATTATAAAAGCGACACCAAAACATTTACTATGTTTGGCATATTTGATCAACGCCATAACATCATTTTCAAGGATACGACGGAAAGCCTGAAAAGTCTCCCAGAGCTCCAAAGGGATTATAACAGCAGAACGTTAGAAGAAGTGTTTGAAAAGTATGCAAAGCAATACTATCCTCTACTTCAGCACAATAAAGCTCCCAGTTTAACAAAAAAAAATATCAAATTTTTAATATTTCTAATAAGTTTACATATTTTACGTCTTTATTTCCGAATGACTTTTAAGTTATAGTAAGTAGTTGGTGAATTATTTATACATTGTATTATGTTTAGGATGCATTTCTTGTGATATTATTCAATAAGTAATTAAAAATAAAGAAATCATTTAGAAAACAAACTATGATCGTTGATACTAACAGCTAAAAACTGGCAGAGACTTTTCCTTTCATTTGAATTGGAAGAAATCAACTCAAATGGAAGCAAATGAATTTCAAAGCAAACTTCTAAAAAGCATTTCATCTTACTTATAAAATATAGGAGATAAAAAGCTGAAACATTGCATCAATGTGAATAAATGTCACAATAATTTTTAATATAAACGTGTGAATATTTGAAAAAATTGACTGGGCTAGTTTTTACGGTGGGGTCCGAAATTAAAACATTTAATTCTGAGGATAAATAAATTATATAAAATACTCAGAATCGTAATCCTTAGCATTACAATCATTCATTTGGCTTTTTGCACAAAATGGTAGATCTGGCACCATTTTTGTCAAGATAACATCCATACCAATTTGACGCTCTAGCTGTGCAAATTTTGTTCTGTAAAGACTTATTTCAAATGAGAGGTCCTTAAAATGGTCAAAGTTAGACCATTTTCAATGGTGTACGCCAAGACACACCCCTGTACCTAATTCCATCGAAACGGGCGGGCTTGGTTAAAGATTTTGATTATGAATCGATCGGTATAATAAAATATGGGTAAATCTTTAACCGCTTAGAAGTTATAAACATCCGCACAAGGTATAAAGAGTAAACATTTATAGAAAGTTCTTTCAAGATAGGGCGTTATAAGAGACAGCCTTCCATTCGGCATATTGTCAATAACGATCTTTTTGTGCCTGCATTTCTTTTTTTACGAATTATCATCAAAATATATAAAACAATAGTGTACACTTTACGTGTCAACTTGCAAATCGGCTTACAGTTAATACAGACTTAAATATATAAAAAATGTTTTAATTACAGTGAGTTTATAACAAAATTACGTTAATATTATGTTTTCTCTCTTTACACCATCCTAACATAAGGTACCATCTCTAGCAAACCAAGAATTGTATGCAAAACATTCGTTAATCAATACGATGTGTACGAAGTTGAAAGAACGATGCGAGTCCGTAGCTACGAGCAATGCGGTTGTATTGTCACAACAATTCGCGTCATTCATACAACTTAGTGCTTAGTGCCCGTAAAATATTAAAACAACAAATCTGTCCATAAACCATGTCCCAAACCGGAAAAACAACAAACAAAGGAGTAAGACGATATTCTACCTATTCATGGTATATACATCTTACATGCACAAATCGCACAAAGTATATTGAAGCGATGCACTAACTAAATTTTTTGGTTCAGTTTTGTTAATAATTTAACCAATTAAAATACTTAGTGAAGTATATAATATTTATATATGGCAATTTTTAAGAAGCTGTTTAAGCACATTACTCGCACAGATAAGAGATTTTTACAAATTATTGTTTTTTTGTTTCCATTATTTTCTTTGTTTCTACACCATTTTGTACACTGCACACACGGTCTCACAACCACCTCACTACGTAATGAAACAATTGTTTATTTTACCGCAACCTTAAGTCACAGCTGTGGTACTCTCATGTAATAAGAGACAAAAACAATGAAGGGAGAGTGCATCATCCATATATTTAGAACGATCTTCTGATTAAGAAATAAGAACAATCATGAAGAGGGGGCAAACAAATTTAACCTTTGCATGCAAAATATTGAGCGCAGCTTTATATTAATTGTAAACGTTACGTCATTTTCAGATATCAAGACCGCGACCGGATCAGAGTATTGTGAAACGTAAAGCAGTTACAGAGACAGCATTTTCGCGTCAACTTGGAAGGTTCAACCAAGAAGCGGAATTAAATGAACACAATGGGAATGGTACAGCCGAGAGAAATGCAACACAATCAAAAACGCCAAATCTAAAAACCCGACCATCAACACAAGGTATTAGGAAAAAGACGAGTTCGCAAGCAGTATTGGAACGTACAACTATCACACCTCAAAGCACAAGTAATAGTACGAAAAGTATTAACGTGAATAAAGGGGTGAGAGAGTCATTAGATAAAACCAGTTCCCGTTCAGTTGCTAAAAAACCGACCTTACCTAAGCAACCTCCTTTCAATAAATCAAATAGAGTTTTAGATACATATCACAACGTTACTGTAGCTTCACCACCACCCAAAAGAAAATTGGAATCAAAAGCCCCAGTATCTGAGAGTACTAGTAAAAAACTTGCAGACAAATCATTACATAGACAAACGAGTAGCTCATTAATCCAAGAGAAGGTGGTGGTTTTAAAAAATAAACCCAATAGAACGCAAACTATAAAAGAAGTGCTTAAAGGAGGAATTGTAGACGAGTATATTAAAGCCAGCACTTTGACTATTAAGGAACCGGTAAGCTTTGAAATAAATTTGGAACCAAAAGGAAATTTATCTAAAGAAGCGGAGTCACATAATTCGAAACCAACAACTCAAACATGTCAACCCAAATGTAGCGAGTCAGAAAGTGAGTGTAATTATTCAGATGATTTTGAGTCATACGAATCAGACTTTGAAGCAGCTTCTTCGTCATCCTCAAATGCAAGTGAAAAGAACAATTTAGATAATGAAAAAGCACAACTTGAAAAGAAGATTGGAAATTCAAATGACAATTCAACAGGTGGGGAAGATGAAGAATTAAAAACAACACAAAATCCTAAAAGTGAAATACAAAGCGACAAGGAACATAAATTAGATTCGGGGAATTATGAAATAAACACTACCGCCCAACAGGGACCTGTTTTCAATCGTAACAAATCATCTCAAAATCCAAAGCAATATAATCGGTACATATGTGATAGTTTAGAAGGCTGTAGTCAAGGAGAGGACTTAGACTCCGGTATAAGTGGTCTCGATAACTTTTCAAGACACCTTAACACACAACGATTTTCAAGGCTGGATTTCAATGTGGAAGTCCATTATGGGGGTTATACCGAATTTAACGCTAAACCCTTCACAAGCGAACAAAGTGCTGATTTATTAGCAAAAATACAATTTGATGCTATGAGTTACACTCTCCTCGATATGAAGCCTATCTCTTATGAAATGTTCATGCAAGCCTATGGCGATATATATAGTAGACAAGCAAGCATCCAAACCCAAGAATGTTGTCGAGAAAGTGAAATGCAAACAGAAGATATTCCGCATAGCATTAAATGGACCCAACAATCTCCTCTACATGGTGCTAGAATATATGAAAGCTTCATCAGTCCTCTGACTTGTGCTGAAGTTACCGAGGGGAGTGATTGCCAACGGATTGTTAATCGCGAAATCGATGCGAGTTTTAAAGCTTTAAGAAATTTAACAAATCGAAAAAAGGATGATAGATTACAACAAAATGCATTTCTTAAAATGGACAATCTATATTCCTTCCTTTTGAGAGCGTCCTTGACTATATTGCAAGTACTAACATTTAATCAGAGGGAGGATGATTCTTTGATAAAACCTAAAGATGCAAATTTTTCAGTATTTTCGGAAAGTTATTACTGTTTAAAAAGCAATTTTTTAAATGCTTTAAAAGTAACGAAAATATTTTCCAATCCGCGCTTTAATTTATTAATTACTGTCCATGAAACGCTTCAAGTAGCAGAATTTCATGCTATTGAATTTACCAACATATTAATGGTCTGGTCAATCAATAACTCTGAGAAACCTATACGTATACTAAGCACCTGGAGCGAAGTAACACGCGCAGAAATTTCAAACGTTTCACCAGACATTGTGGTTAGTGCTTTACATGATGGCAATATAGCGATGTGGGACCTAAATGAAACGCTTTCTTATTGTTCTAAATTGGATAATAATTTGCAACCCCTCGCGGCTACTCAAACTATAATGCCGCTTTGGGATCAAACGGGTGAAGAACACGCGCAATCTTTCATTTTGGGATCTTGCATTGACATCAAAAGCTTTCTTAAATCAAAACAAGTCACTAGTTGCCATGAAGAAGAAAGCTTATTCGAAACCTCGCAGGTAAATGTTTTGGTACGTATTTCACATACTTGTCCAGGACAAATGTTTTCTTATTCTTATAGTTCATTTCTCTACATGATAGTGGCGCTTTAACAGTTTGGACTTTGGTGCAAATTACCAATGCCGACACAAACGAACTATTTGTTAAAAAAAACAGACCAAAACAAAATGCACAAAACTCGCAACTGTTTGAAAACGTTTCACCTTGGGCTCATGTTAAACTAATACAGTCAGCAATTATCAATCTGAGACAATACCTTGAAGTTGACACTTTTTTCGAAAGAACTCATTTCGCAAAGACCAAAGAATTTTTCCATAAAAATATTTATAGTGATGAGGCTTTGAGAGAGCTACAGAAATCTACTGTCCGATCGAAACCCAAAGTGATACGTTTTAATTGTTTGGATGCTGGCTGTGACAATATTTATGTGTGCACCAATTACAGTTTTATATTAATCTGTACGAAGACCTTAAAGTCGGAACGTTTTAGGATTATTCCTATTCACCAGAGTCCTTTTTTGTTTCCTACGTCTGTTAAAATTTTAAGCAATGAACATTTCCTGGCCGTTGGTTTTTCGAATGGAGCGGTATCAATTTTGAATTGTGAACCTTTCAATAAAATAAATAATCTTCAAGGCACCACTAATACGCAATTACTCTCAAGGAAACGTTCAAATACACCACCAAGAGAAGATGATACCGTTATGGGAAAGTCCTGTGCAATACAAAATATTATACTAAAGGAAAAAAAACCTTTGGATGCGTCTTATTCCGAAGTGGAAGTGGAAGACTCACGTCGTGACAGAGCTGCATTGGAAACTGTGTCCACAACCAAACAGAAATCTTACGAAGTAACTGCTACAAGTCATCAAACAATTTTATCGGGTTTAATTTCACGAAACAGTCTCGTACAAGCCTTAGACGTATCTTGTGATGGGTGGCGATTATTTGCACTAACTAATGGTATGCTAAGAATATATGATTTTTATTTGGAGGAAGAATTAAAAGTGGAAGTAGGAAATGACTCATCAACGACCGATGGAGTGCTTCATATGGCAGTAGCCAAAGCTACTTCCGAAGGTCAACACTTGATCATTTTAAGAAACCATGACGTGGAGATACACAAACTAAAAAAGACACAAGCATAAAAAATATAAATTCAATGGTTTAAATATTTCCAGAGAAGAGATTTGTTTGCAATATAATTTTCTAACAGATAAGACGTTTGTTCTGCACGTTACGTTGACTTGACCTGCAGGATAGAATATTTTAATAAATCTAAGTGATTTTTTTTATGAAAATAATAAGTTATAAGATTGCACTGCTCAAATAGGAAACCTATTGAAAATTGAATATCCAAGGGCGAATATTTGCAGTCTTATCCGTTTATAACATTTTCACTTGTTATTTTGCATGCAAGGTCATGGCTGTTTACTGAGAAACGACAGAAAAACAATTAAACAAAATAAATGTGGCGCGGACATCTTAAACATTGTACGCAACTACATAAAGGCAGGTACCTGATTACGCTCTCTATAGTTTATGTTTCATGAGTCATCCAACGAGTTGGATTCTACACGAAATAAATGATAAAAATTTCAGCTCAATATCTCAAACATTACGACCGCGAAACATGAACATGGTATTTCGTTTTATCTGTTAAGTTGAGAAGTTCTATGAGTTCATAGGCAAACAACTTGTGAATATGCGTACTTGGGCAGGTAGAGGTTTTTCATCCAAATATGTACAAAATTTATTTAATAAAACCTTACCTTGGAATATGGCCAATTAGTTTTGCAATTGATTTTTCTTGTTTTTGTATTTTTCATGCATACAATTATCGTGCATGAATGATCACATTTTTCACCAATTCACTTATTCACAATTTTTTATATATTTCAGCTTTAAATTTATTAGAAAATGATTTTGAGTTATTTAGTTAAAATTAATTTTGTTTAACTGATATCTTATAGAATTGCCAAAGCGGTGTTTTTAATTTACTAAATTAAACTCTGTAGATATAACATTCATTTAAAGATTTTAAAACAAGCAAAAACAACTTTATATATAAATTCAATCACTGCAAACTATGATTCTGTTCTCTTCTGATTTGCAATATGTTTTATATAAATGTCGATGGTTAGGATGCCACCAAGGCAAAACCTCATAATTAACAAGATTATGATACCGCACTGAAAATATTTGCCCTCGAATAGGTAAAGAAAAAATTAATTCCAAATTTACAGATCTCATGTCGGTGGATAGTGTTTCTTTTATGTTTTGTACACGAAAGCGCATTTGATCATGATCTCTTTGAAACGTCAAACCAGTAAAAGTTTTTGAGCGCATCAACAGTAAATAAACACCTTCTTCTTCTTCCTCGTCTTTTTCTTCTTCTTTATGGCTATTATAATAATTGGAAACTTTTGTATAGTTGTCGTTAGTCTTGCTTCCGCTTGTAAGTTCTACGAATAAATCTTCCCAATGATCAACAGTAGATGCGGGACTTTCCGTACTCTCATATGGAGGCAACAAAGCGATTTGAACTTGTCTATCACTTAATGGGAAATGAGTACGAAATTTATAACATGTAATCCAATAACGTTCAGTTTGTGTTACGAAATGACAGATGAACACTTTTCCGAGCAATGTATCCAATTTTATACCATACTTGATATGAACCACAAACGGTTGATAATGAATGAATAAGCGTTTGATTATAAATCGGCGAACTTTATCAAATGACAAATTATGTATGGAAACTGGCAATTTTTTCAAACAACAGCGTAAATATAGTTGTTTCCAAAATAAACATGACTTTAAAGTGTAGGCACTTTGGCGGCATATTAAAGCAAATGTTTTCACATCTTCTGGGTGTATATAAAGTGACAATAGAAACCATATTTCATTTGGTATATAATTGTAACATGGATTTTTCCTTTCTCTAGGGTTTTTTATTTGTAAAAGTAGTTCTTGACATGCTCCAACACACTTGCCAGAACGTGTACGTGGTTGCAGCTCCAATATCACTTCGTGATTTTTACGGAATTCTGCATTTAATAAAATATACAATGATAGTAAATGTTTTTTTTTTAATAAAAATTAAATTTGAAATTTATTTACCGCTTTTCTTGGACTTGAACACGTTTTTAATGTCACTTTCATCACATCCAGCTTCTTCAAACAATTCAGTATCTTGTGTTTTGCTCATATTGCCTCATCATAACGTCCGCAACTGATTGCTTGCATATGTTTGATGCATTGCTCACTAAGAAGTCAAACCTTGGTTGATTGTATGTAAATAAATATGAGATCACAATACTTGCATGACGTACTCTCGACCGACTCTTAACTTTGCCTTTATATACCAGTATAATATTTCGATCATAATCGATATGGCGATAAATACTCCAAAATCAGTATTGTTCTTGAAAGTTTTTCCAAACAAGAATAACGATTAAACAAATAAAAAACTGCTATATTAGGCGTATGCAAGTGACGGCGTTTTTTATAATCAGTTTTTTACGTTTTCCTTTTTTTTTAACTAATCAAACTATATTTAATTGTGTTTACGTCAACCAAATTTCAATACATGTTTATAAGATATTTATTAATATAGCGTTCGTGCGGTTCTGATTAGTATATCGTGAAAACAAAATGAGAGTAAGTAAAGTACGCTACAAAAATAAAAGAAAAACATTTCCATAAATTGGGCTTCATCTTAGGAAGAAGATATTCCCATTGACATACACACCTTAAAGCTACAGGATTGGCTTGTAAGCCGTCGCATAGTTCCTAAAAACATTCAAACCACTCTGAAAGACATTCGTTGCAAAATTAGCAATGCTTTGCACGATATGCCATCAACTGAACAGGATATTCAGCTGTTAACCGGACCTAGTATATATTTCAGTTTCCTCACTTTTTCTGTGCCTAATATTAAAAGTATTTATATTTTTCTCAGATATTAATTACTTTCATTGCAAGGAGATTGTGGAAATTTTGAAAAAAACGGAAAAGGATAGCAAAAGTATATTCGGTAGTTATGGCAGTCAACGCATGAAGGATTGGCTAGATATACTGCGTTTATATGAAAAAGACAATGTTTACCTGGCCGAATTGGCCTCGAGTTATGTACGTAACGTAAACTATGAAATTCCCAGCTTACGTAAGCGAATGACTAAATTGGAGCAGCAAAGGGAGGAACGTTTGAGAAAATGCCAAGACCTTAACAAGTCGGAAAGCGCTCTAGCGACCGAGCATGCAGCTTTGCTGCAGCAAATTGGCATAAAAGGTGACAATCTCCAAAACGAATTTACTGCAGCTATAGCCAATTTGCCTGTTTTATATGAAGAGTCAATTAAAAACATAAAATGCCTTAAAGATGCAATCGATTTATATGCCGATATGAGCGGTTCAACACAGCGCATGCCTATAACTCGCCATCTTATGGAATTTGGGAACACCACTGTTTATCAATATGTGCACAAAGAGGCGCCATTAATTATAGAAGAGCCACCTTTCAAGTTGCATTTGAAACTTGAGGCCAATACTGATGCAGGGTCTATTGACAATGAAATCGATTTTGGTGATGAAAATGGTGGCGGTACATCTTCCACCATTTCCGCTGAAATTATAGATTATGATGAACTCAACTCACCGGGAAATGGGGCCGATATTGACTGGGGGATGAATGCCACCCAATCAGACGAAGCGGTCAAGATCAACTTTGATATACCGCTCGATGAGTACGGCGTGGTGATGGAGGCTACTGGGATGGATGGTGGCATTGCCAAAGGTGATCAAGCATGCACTATTTTGGACTCTACCTCGTATCGTGAACGTTTCATTAACGAGTTGTACGAATTGGAGGCCTTTCTACAATTGCGCTTGTATGAGTTAAGACAATTGGAGTCTTCTTCCAGCATTATGCTGTTTTCTTTAATGGATAGCATTTCCACTCATGACGAAGAATCCTTACAAAAAATGCTGGACAATGTTAATAATATGCTTAATACTATCAACAGTGAGCGTATACGCCATTTAATCCAACTGAAGCATTCGGCCAAGTATGCCGACTTGGTCGCTTCTAAATTGGAGCAAATGTTAAAAGCGGTCCAAAAGGTACGGGATACTAAGGAGAGTCTAAAATTTCGTGCCGAAGGCGCTAAACAAGAACGATTAACACTCAATCCTTTATTTGATGATTTAGTGATAAAGACCAAACAAATGCAACAACAAATCGAACAGGAGATATCGAAGCGTTATAAAAACCGTGTGGTCAATTTGTTAGGTGGTGTGAATTAATTAAATATTAATTGCATTAAATAAGTAACGACATAGTCCGTTCTAACCGACCATTTAATGTCTTATAAAATTAATCAGTTCTAGATAAATCCTTATCATCGAAATCAAAGCAGTTCGTAAAGGAAACAATATCTAAAAATGGCCTTATCTAGTCCACGCAGTATGTTGGCCTGTAATTTGATTACAAGAAATACATAGACAGACAGTTGGTATTGGTTAAATCAATTCATATAGAACATAGTGTGTAATGAAATAATTTTTCTCTCTCGTGAATTAAAATTATTTAAAGTTTATTCTCTCCACTTTGCATTCACATATGTTTATGTGTGTATATGTATATTATTGTGTATTTTATTTTCCTAATTATACATATACAAACGTTTTAGTTGTTGTTGCTATTGATTTTTTTTTTTCGTATTTTTCTCTAATCGAATACACAGTTCAATTTACTTTACAAATGAGTTTTATTATTATTTTTTGTTTCATAAAATGTCTGAGTTTGTTTTCTTTTATAATTCTTCTAGCGCAACAATGGCGCCCACAGTTGCTCTTACCTTAATAATAATTATGCTGAATTTCCATTCATTTTGTTCAATTGTTGTGTTTACAGTTATCTCTCTAACACTATATTTTACGACATTCATGCAATATACTTGTTTTTCCTTTTTTTGTAAAATGAAATCTAAAAAAAAAAAACTTCCTAATACATAAATTATATGAAAACAATTATTACTCTTAAAAAATACAAAAAAAAAATTCCTCAATTATATCAACAAAGAAAGAATTTATCCACATGTTCTTAAATATGATAAGATAAGAAAAGGTGAGAGAGACACAGACAAATTACATAATGCAGGCTAAGAAAATCGGGTGGGTAAGTTGAAATAAAAAAATATTACAGTTGGATTAGCTTAAACATCATCACCATTTAATCTTGGTAGCAATAAATCGAGTTGTACTAACTTATTATAACATAATAATAAAAATATATGTAGATAAACCATACGAAAAACTAATAATTATATTGTATATATGTACAATTTGTTCGATTTGGTAGCGTGATGTATGTGTGTACGCATGTATAATATAAGAGTAAAATGTTTTACAGCATAAGAAATGTAGATGCGAAGATTAGCATGTAACAGAATCCATGCGGATATGTGTGTGTACAATAATTCTACAAAAAATTGCTCTTGTTCGAGTTGGTAATTACAATACATTCTCTGCAGTAGTTGAGAATCTTCCTTAAACGAATGAGTAAGGAAGAAAGTTTTGTAAGTATGTACAGTAAGTGTGTGTGATGGTAAAGGTGTAATTTGTTGCTTTTCTAATAGATACAAGTATTAGGTTAGGTTAGATAGCTGAAGGCAATACTTTTCCCCATCCGTTACAACGGAAAAATTATCGCAAGACTTTTGACTGTGATAGTGATGGAAAATGTGATCTAATGTAAATATTTCTTGCAAAAACAAAAAAAAAAAAATAATTGCTACTATTTCTATTGTGAATATATTTACATAGTGTTGTGTTGACAGTTTGGGACATGATGTAATTTCTTCATAATGTGCATGATTGTTGTTATTGCTTTGCAAACATATGAAGCATTTTACAATTCTACTTAAGATATAAATAAGTGATGTTGAAGATTCCTAACTAAGCCAATAATTACATGGATCTGTTATACAGTGTATATATAATAGATACAGGAAACTAATGCCAATGTTGTATCACTTTTTTTTTTTTTTTTTTTTTCGGCAAACAACTCTATATTGAACATTTTATAATTTTTTTTTATGTGAAATTTGAAGCATAAAGCAATTTACCGATTATTCACTTTTAACATAATTGCACCCAGTGTTTGTGTGGTATTTGTTTTTATTTGCATTCATCCCTACTGAACTTATGTGCTACAGTTACTGTTTATACTTTTTGCGTATACTTACTGATTATGTTTACATGATTTCAAAGAGAATGACAATAATATTTAAATGTATATGTACAAATATGTGGTAAGTGGTAAGTGGCTATGATTTTATATTTAGCAAGTAAAAATGCTGCATGTACCAGTTCGAGACTGACAATAAAATATATCAAAGCCTTGCCTTTTTTCCAATTTATTAATATTTGAACGGATGGATATTCATTAAATGGAAAAATTCGTTCTGGTTCAAATTTAGTAGACGAAGTACTGTCTTGCCCAAATTTCATTGAAGAACGTTAAGAATGGCGATTTCTGTCTCATAAACATTTTTTGACACGAAGTATGTACCCTTTTGGTCTCATTCTTCATAATGAATATAATGGTTTTGTTTACAACACCCCGAAGGAGCTTTTCGGACTTACGAATTATATATCGCGGAATATCCACAATTAAAAAAAAAAGTGGCGAAGAATGTCACCCATTGAGTGGTTTCATAACAAACACATATAATGATACCTTAAAATAGATTGAAAGCGATTACAACACAACTCGTGTATAAATTTGTACTCAGGCCAAATTTAGTTATATTATTTGCTTTTCTATGTTTTCGAAACTTTGGACTTAAAAATAAATTATACTTACGATCGAGTGAAGAAAAAAAAGAAAAAATCGATTTGATTTTGTTTAATAATGTGAGTGCGGTGACTCAGTATGTGCAGCTGACACGGTTGCCGATGTGCCGGTGCTGGATGGTGTGGGTGGTGGCCACCAGTGTAGAACATCCGCCTGTGCATGCGGATGGTGGTGATGTGGGTGTGGAGCATGAGCATGTGTAAATGTACCTTTATTTCGTGACGGATGTTGTTGGTGGTGAGCATTATAGGTATAAGGAAATTGTGGATGATATGATGCAGAGGGGGGTACTGTCGACGAGTGATGGTGATGAAGTGCACCGATGTGAAATTGGCGCCCAGGATCACCAACACCAAGGCCAACGCTTCCGCCACCTACAGCACCAACACCCAACGCCGTGGCCTACTTTGTATGTCAGTCATTCTTCACACCGGGATAATAGAGCAAATCTGGCTGTTGCACATGATGCTGCTGCTGCTGCATGTGATGCATATAGTCGCTAATGGGTGGCAGTACGGTCTTTGGTTCTTCACCACTCAGTACTGGGTAACTGCCACGTTCATAAACGTGATGGCCTGCGTGTGGTAACAAATGTGAAGCGGCTGATAAAGGATGATGTGCTGTAGGAGCCAATGGGTGCGCTGCTAGGGTGTGAGCGTGAGCATGTGCATGTGGTTGTAGGGCTGCATGTGGATGATATGGCTGGAAGCTGTTCTTTTGTTGTTCGCTTATTTCACCCAGGCCAGTTGCCACATGATGTGCTGGATGGTGAGTGTCATATAGTGAAGCAGCTGCACCGTACGCACCGGCTGCAGCTGAATGACGAATCATGCCAACGGCGCTAGGACCGCCTTGAAGACCATACGGAGAATTAGCAAGAGGATGGTGTTGTTGTTGCTGCTGCTGCTGTTGAGATTGTTGTTGTGCTGGTTGTAGGGACACCACAGGTGGTGGACCTATTGCTGTGGGCACCACACCCCCCGGCCCAGTCACATTCGCATTCTGTTGCATTAACTCAAAGTTGTATTCCATTGGTGTCTGATTGTTGTCGATCAGATTTGTTAAAATACTTCCAATATTATTATAATTGTGAGCGTCTGCGGCAGCTGTTGCTGTCGAGGGTGTCGGTGTTTGACCATTTGTCTGTGTTTGTTGTACGTGCTGCTGCTGCTGCTGTTGTTGTTGTTGCTGTTGCGAATTGGATTGTTGTTGCGGTTGCTGAGGCTGCTGTTGTTGTGCTGACTGTTGGCTACCACCAGCGAATGCCATCTGATTTGCGGTATTCGTCTGAGGCCACATACTCTAAGGGGTTTAATAAAAATTATAAATGTGCTCCATATATATATATTTATATTTAATTTAACAAGTATTACCTGAAAACTGATTAAATCCCCGCCACTGCCCAATGCTTGTTCCGGCGACTGCGCATTCTTACTCGCATTGCTAACAATACCTTCTACTTGAGATTGTCGCTGTTGTTGTTGTTGTGCTTGTTGATGGCTGCTATTCCCTTGATTGGCGCTTGTCCCCGATGTTGCCGCATTCACATTTGTACCCACATTGATTGGGGGTAAGCCCAAGAACTCCGCAGAGTCCACAATATAGAATTTGTTGGCATTATCTTTTACATCCGACGTAACATTATTGTTGCCACTTTGATGCTGCTGCTGTTGCTGTTGTTGTTGTTGTGCCTGTTGTTGAGCCTGCTGTTGCTGATGTTGCTGATGGCTAGTAAGGAAGTTAATATTACCCCAAGGGTCTGTCACACAATGTTGTTGCTGCTGCTGTTGTTGCTGTTGATACTGTTGCTGTTGTTGTTGATGATGATGATTAAGGGCGGGTGATTGCGGTTGCTGTTGGTTTTGTGGATGAGTTACAGACGGTTGCGGTGTATGTGACTGCGGTTGAGGTGACTGTAAACGTGCTGCCACATGCTGTGGAGAATGTGACGCTTGTTGCTGGTGCTGTTGCTGCAACTGTTGTGCTTGGGTTTGATGATGATGATGTGGTGAACGCTGTTGATTGTGACGCTGATGTTGCTGCTGTAATTGATGTTGTTGTTGCTGCAACATTTGCTGATGGTGATGCATTTGCTGATGATGCTGTGCAGCCTGTAAATGGTGATGTGGTGAAGTAAAATGCTGCGCAGCCATTTGAGGTGGAGGAGCTGCTTGCTGATGGTGCGGACTTTGCGGTGTGTGACTTCGTAACTGCTGCTGCTGCTGGTGAGCAGTTGCGTGTAGTTGTTGCTGCTGGTGATACTGATTGATAATCTGATGCTGCTGATACGCTGCCGGATTAGTGGATAAAATAGGTGTTGATACGCCAGCGGCACTTTGATCGAAATGGTGAAATGTAGTATCTGCTGCTTGGCTGGGCAAACCCGCTGCAAAAGTATTTAAACGAGGCATTATATTGTCGGGTGTGTGACTGCTATTGGGTGTATGACGGTGATGCTGCTGTTGTTGTTGCTGCGTTTGCGTTTGGTGATGATGTTGTTGTGTGGGAGGTGGCGTCGGTCTTTGTTGTTGCTGACCCTGAGTCTGTGCCTGTGTATGGGGCGCACCATGCGCAACATGTACCTGTTGTTGTTGCTGCTGTGGTTGTCCCGCTAACAATTTCTCAGCACTAAAGTTCTGACTATACATGGAATTCGGTTGCTGCTCGTTTGTGGTTAAAGAGTGCTGGGATGTAGATGCTGTTGACGACTGTGAGCTATTATTACTCGTTACACCCGCATTGAATTGTTCTTGTTGAGAAGAGGAAGATGTGCCTGGTGTGGTGGACAGAGGTGGAGGTGTGGATACAGAGCCCAATTGTTGTGGTAAAACGGGCTGCTGTTGTTGATTTTGTTGTTGTTTTGATTTGTTGGTATTTGATTTCTTAGCAACCTTGGCTGGTGGTGGTCCTGGTACATCCGTCATGGATACTATTTCTATAAAGAAATTCAAAACATCATCAATATTTGAAAGCAGAGAATACGGGAAGAAGCATATAAATCTATTCAAAACTTATTCCATATATGGATCAACTTGGACAATAATCCTGATCAATTTGAAGTGAATCACCGAAATTTTGAGCGCGGCAGCAGCATATCTCGGAAAGTATATAAGGGATCTGTTTTTTTTTAGTGCAAAAATATTCGATATAAAATTATACTGTTCCAATCTATCCTTTAAGTAATGTTTAGCAAACGAAAGCCGTTCCTCCACAGAATTTAGCAATTCCTGCTCTGTTTAGGGTTTTAAAAGATACCGAAATTTAGAGAAAAGAATGTATTTTCAAATGACAGGCTGGAGCCCTTGTTGAAAAATAACGCTTAAAATGCAAACAAAAATCTAAAGTGTGATAATCGGAGATATACAAATTTTCACTTTATGTTCGTAACATTGGAGGCATTGAAAATATCATGGAGATGGAGAGATTTTTAGATTTTATAGGATGTGGTATATTCTAATCCGAAAATGTTTGTGGAGCAAACAAAAAGTTTGACAAAAATAGTAAAAAAAAAAAAGTAAGATAACCACACTGTACTGCTCCGTACAAATGGCGGGCGTGGCAGGTATATGATTAAGTCCTCTAATACAGTACAAGAAACTTAAGTGAGAATGCCAACAACAGACGGACATACGGACATACATGCCGTAGCCGACTCAGTTTTTGATGCTGATCAAGAATATATATACTTTGTAGGGTCGCTGGCGCCACCTTCTGGGATGTGGAGAGTATAATACATTTCCTGAATAAGAAAACGTCATAAACATCATTCTAAGCTAATTTTCACTATAAATCGTTTATAAAGGGTTTAGGTTGCTATTGGGAATGCTGCGCCACCGAGATCACCAAAACGCTTGCTTTTCTTACAATATTGACATTAGCATATTTGTATATATTTTAAAATTATCTTACCGTCCCCTTCTTTAGTGAAGCGTTTCACCTTTTTCGGTGAGGGCTGATTTCCGTGAACAGTTTGTTTATGACGCACTAAATGAGTTTTCCATTTAAATGTCTATTGGAAGCGTTTCAAAAGAAAGGATACGTTTTTAATACTCGCAGCAAAAGGTGCAACAACATTTATAACAACACATACCTGATCACAATAACAGCAACAGTGTGGTCGTTCTTCCGAATGCGATGGCAGATGGCGTTGTAATGACTTAACAGAGCCGAATCGTTTTCCGCAAAGCGTACACTTACACTCAGAGGCGTCCGTATGAGCATTGCTGTAGTGATCCTTTAACGCTGGATATGTAAAATATGATGACCCACATAAATCACAAACGTATGTGCGCTTAATTTCGGTATGTAATTGAACGTGTCGCTCGAGATTGGCTTTTAGCGTGAATCGATTCTGGCATATGTGACACTCGAAGAAATTATCCTTTTTGTGAACTCTGATAATATGCTGATACAAAGCATTCTTGGAGGGAAACTCATCACCGCACACTTCACAAATAGCACCGTCCACCTTGTGACCCGTATCGTCCAAATGTTGCTGATGTAGCTTCTTGTGGGAAAACTTTTGGCCGCATTCATGGCACGAATAAGCTGCTGAACATGTGTGTGTGTGTGTGTGCGTGTGTAGCAAAGGGATAAAGAAAATTAAAAACCAAATTGATCGATTAATGTACAAACAAAAGCACATGAAATACAATATAAAGTGTTGTTGTTTTTTGTTGTTATTATTGAGTAACGGTATATGGGTGTATGGGCTTTGGAACAAATTTAGTTATGGGATTGTGAAATTGCGAAATTTACATTCAACTCTTTGTTACACATATTGTAAAACATCTCAAATGACTCTTGTTATCAACTCACACTCACTTTTGAATTCTTTCTTATTGTGAGATTCAACATGTGCATGAAATTGTTGACGACGTGAATACGACTCACCGCATGTCTCGCACACGAACGGGTACTCCTTGGCATGCACTGTGCGATTATGATGAATGATTTCCTAAAAGTAACAAGAAAAGTGAACAAAGTCGTTAAAATGCATTTTACCTTAAAAATGGAATTCTGCACCAATTTACATATAAATATACACGTCGTGTGCAATCAACTTTGTAACTCTATTTGGTGGCTATGAGAGACTCTTGACCATTAAAGCAATTACGCCCACTTCAAATAGGAAAGTTTCTTCGTACGTAACAAGGTGTGATTCCAATCTGTAACCGTGAAGTTTTCAAATGCAGACACTCGGACAATTCCTCGGACATATGTTCGCGATAAAACTTAAGGCCTCTCTCTCTGATAGTTACAAATAGAGTGACAAACCAAGTGTACCCACACGCAAGCACGCAAGCACACAAACATCAGATAAACAAAGTAACTTAAGGAACGAGTAAAAATACAACATACACATATAATAAGTTAGTTGAGCCAAAGCTTTGCATATATAGAGATTGAGAATTTAATTGCATGAATTTTCAAGTACATCTCTAAGGGGGTTTCACACTTGGTGTATTGACAGATGCACTGAAATGCACTAAAACCTTACAATAGATATTTCTAAATTTCTAAATTTTAATCAGTTACGTATGAACTAGAGCGCTGATGTTTAAAACATTGAAACTATCAGACAGGCAGACGAGAATACTTAAGGGCGTAGAAAGAGAGAGACACTTCGGCTTTATTAGTATTGAACAAAGAATGGGTCTATCATATAAAGTAGCTACCCCTATATACACTTACTTCCAGCGTCGTGCCATTCGGTTGACCACAATCATGACAGTGACCGGGATGTATTTTATAGTGATCCAATAGAGATTTACGTTTACGATAGGATTTTGGACACAATAAACAGCTATAACTAGGCTTTTCTTTTTTGGAACTACTTTGTATTGTACCTCCTACACTTACGCTCGGATTTGATGCACTCGATGGTGCTTGCAGTGACGTACTACTACTGCTGCCACCGTCAATTAATTGAGGTTTAACTTCCATGCCGTCGTTGGTATCATTGGTTTCATGATCTTCATCTTCTTCGTCTTGGGACATGTCGTTATCATCATGATCGTATGACGTATTTGCATCTTTTGCAGACATTTGTGCATTCGAGTTTTCCTGCGGTTGCATAACCGCGGCCAAGCTTTTGGTGGAGTGGGCGGGTAGGGCGCCCCCAATACCCAATTGAGAAGCCATCATATTCGAATGTGATGGCAATTGCTGCTGCTGTTGTTGTTGTTGTTGCTGCTGCTGCTGCTGCTGAAGTAGATGTTGTTGTTGATAGTGGATAAATTGCATTTGTTTACTACCGAGTGCTGGTGCTGGTGCTTGAACAGCTGAAGGATTCGCTTTATTTGTTGTTGCCCCATCCAATATGTTCTCAATGCTGTTCACTACCATACCACTATTGTCAGTATTTTGTTGTTGGTGCTGCTGTAAACGCTGATGCACCATTTGCAATTGCTGATGCTCCTGATTGGCACTTTCCATCATACCCCCAATCATGGCCAATGGATGGGCACGTACTGCCGGCATGCGGGCATTAAAATGATTGTTCTGCTGCAATGGTTGATGATGATGCGACTGTTGTTGCATCATGTACCGCTGCTGGTAGTGTTGGTGCTGCTGAACTTGAAGGTGTTGTTGCCTCTGCTGTACACTATTATTATTGATAATATTGTTGATATTATGCTGCGTTGCCGGCTTTACATTCAATTGGAGAACAGGTACCGCACTATTGGCGATTATGTCCACCTTGTTGTGGGCTCTGAATGCGGTCGCGGCATCATCATGCTGTTCAGCGTTTTCTTCAGAGTGGACAAATTCCAACTGGTGCTGTTGTTTTTTCTGTTGCTCTTCAATATCAAACCCGGAAAACCGATCAGCCATGATGGTGTCCTCGACCTGCTCTTCCTGGCCACATAAATTATTCGCAGTTGAAAGACCATTTATCACTAAATTGCCGCTTCTGTGTAGGAAAGAAAAAACGGAAATATAAATCAATTGTGACTTTGTTATGAACAGGTCGCAACCTACCCTAACTGGTGTTGACTATACGATAAATCGCTTCCAAAGTGATTGGCCGGTGAAACACTCGCCTCGTTACGTATAATATTTAAGCTGGAAACATCACTATCCGGCACACCGATGTCAATTGGTTTGTTGTCTAAACCATTGTCAATGGAACTGTCGCTGTTGCCCCTGGCGCCTATAGAAGAGGTACCTTCGGTACCGTTACCGCTACCGCTTAATACATCTTCTATTTCCGATTCCATGACCAACCCATCAATAATACGCCCACCGGGCTCCACACCCTCGTCGATAATTTCTTCAAATTTGATGATTTCCTTTGCTTCCACAGAATCTGCAGCCACCTCCCCGTCCAACACCTCATCAGCTTCATCCGATTCAAAGGCATTTGTGCCACCACTCTCCAACATACAATGTCGCTTATACTTCTGTTGGTACTGTTTAAGGAAATGTTGTTGCTCCTGCCTAAACGCCAGCTGTTTTCGCATAATTTGTTGATTCCATTCTTGTTCCCGTTCAGCACGTATGGCTAATAACACATGCTTGGAGGGAGTTGTGCCCAACAGACGACCGGTCAAAATAAATTCATCATAAAATTTCATCAGAAATGGTTTGTGATGCGAACTTAATGCAATTTTCAATCGTATGCGGAATTGTTCCTTTGAGACGCGCGCGCTAAAAGCGGCAGAACTGTGATGGAAACGTACCGTAAAATCACTGTCTGGGTAGAAAACATAACTTTCACCCAACCGTGAAGTACGTGGCGGGAGGATCTTCTCGACCAATTCATGCGGGTAGAAGGGCAGTAGGTGACTGCTACTCTTATTGGTGATATGAATAGAAAGGTCATCACTACCATCTAATAACTCCTCCTTGCCATCATTACGTTTAAACAGTTCAGTCTGCGGCAGTAGTTCCAAACTATTATCAGCGCCGTCGAAGTGCACTCTGCCCAGTCGTCGGGCATCGATCAAAGAGGAGGGAATCAGGTCCAATGGATCACAATTTGAAGGACCTGTGTGAGATACAGTGGCGGTGGTGGTGGTGGTGACACTAAGACGAGGCTTTTTCCTTAATGTCGAATGCGTCATTTCGGTATCACCATCATCATCAGCATAAACATCGTCTTCATCCAGACACACAAATTCCTCCTTGCAAAGGATTTTCTCAAAATTCTGATTCAAATCTGTCGAAGGATCACCGTCCCCCTCAGTTTTAATCTCTTCCTTTATGGATGTTGTTAATAATGACACAGCAGCTGTTTTTCTGGATGGCAATGGGATCACCCCAGCGAAGACTTTGCGAACTACTTGATCGCAATCTTCCCTAAATTTATGTCTTAAGCTTTGCAATAAATAGTGCAAAGCATCGCAACGTGATGTTTTATTCAAACCGTCCAACAAATTTATGGACTGATCAACCTGTAAGTAAAACAAAGAAATTTATGGATTTTTAAAAAATATTTAAAAAAAATTATATTTTTTTTATAATAATATTTTTGTGATCACATTTTAATAAAAATACCGGTTTTGAAGATAAAGAGAAGTGCAGCAGCAATACTCTCTACTCTGCATCATATACTTAAGGTTTTTTGAGGGGGTCCGGAGTATGAGTATACCCCATCTCATGTGGAGTATGGAAAAAAAACTAATTTGTGCCACTTTACACTCCCATACGCATACACACCCTATTGTACATGTATTATATGATGTATAATAATAATAATAATAATAATAATATATATTGTACAAAAATCTATTAAAAATATCAAGCGTCCATACTTATGTCGTTTGTTCATACAGCGCTGCTTTTGATTCTAGCAGAATCGTTTTCTTATATGTGTAGTGGTATTATTTCGACCATTCTTTAGATCCTATTTGGGCAGAATAGAAAAAAAAAATGTAGCAGCGCCAACTATTACTGTACATTCTATTACTCGCCACCACCCACCTTTCTTACTAGCACACGGACATAGCCTTACGTACAACTTTGTACATATTTTTCTTCTCTTATTTTTTCAATTCTATCCTGCTCTCTACTCCTCTCTACTATTTGATTATATTCAACTCAATTCAACTCAGTTCATTTGAGTACGTTTACTGTGGTTATTGAATTGTTGTTGTGTAATATATCGATACTACGTGTAATACTTAACGAAATAAGAGTTGTAACGAAAACATAGCTTCTCAACCCTTTTAGTCTAGCGTATACCTATTAAGCCCTCTACTGGTGTATAAATTATATGATGATTATAACAAGTTGAAAATGCAGAATACTTTTTTTTGTAAATAGTGGGCGTGTTTTTTATCCGACCACGCCCATTTTTGTCCCGAATTTTGATTTCGTAGGTTTGATTGTGGGAACGACTCTCCAGCGAATTCGCCCAATTTAAATAACGCTTTGTGTGCAGAAAGTAAACATGTCTGTACATGTCTTTACAATTACTCTAAAAATAGTCAACGAATAGCACAAACGTTGGTGTCTCATATATAAATATTTTTAATTTAATTTTTCTTGGCTTGTGCAAACATTTTAATACTAATTGATAGGTCCTCCCTGCCTAGAGATGGACTTTTTAAAAAAACTAAATACAAATTAATAACATGAAATATAATCAACTCTGAAGATTTCGTAATTTTAGGTTGAAGTACAGTAAAGTTTTTTATACAAGTGTGCAAGTATGCAGATTCATTGATTACCAAGTTTGTTTGTGGCCTTTACGTACTGGCATTCTAGGGTCAACTACTACAACACCCTTCTACTTAAACAATCCTGTATTCCGTGGATAATATTAGAAGGAAATCTAATTTAATAAGTTTCATTTGTTTATCGAAATATGGCTGTTTTGAAATTGCGCAATACACATATAAATCAAATCGAGGCCACAAAATAAAGCTTTTACCCCTTCATATAAAAATGTTGTCAGTTGTCGGGAATGGAAAATCTGAAATAAGCTTAAAAATAAGCGTTTTTTAAAAACTTTGTTGTTACGTTCTTTTTGCTCTTGCCCTTCTCATGTATTGTCTATTCGAAATTTATGTCTTGCTTCTTTAATCGGTATATGGTATATGGGAGCCTTCTTATTACAATATATTCATAGCAACATAAATATATTCACAATTGTACAATATACTCGTATGCAGCATTATACGTAAATAACTTTACCAAGCATAGAGGTGCATATGTATACAAATGCATATACATGTATACCAATACCATATACCATGAGTACCTACACGTGTACTTGCATATATTGCATCCACATGCACACTATCTGAGTGCATTCGTTTGTTATATATATATATATATGGCAGCAGCAAACGTTGATACCACATCCACATGTACAAACTTGTGAATTTGTGCTTTTATTATTGTAGCAAGTTGTTCTTGATTCAATGTTGCTATTGTTGTTGTTTGTGTTGTTCTTATATTCCCATAGATATAGCTGCTTTTGCATTTTACTACCACTACTACTTCAGCATTTCATCCGTATATGTGTATAGATGTGTGTGCACAGTATAAATGCATTGTGTATCTCAACTACACAATAAGCAGGCATGTACATTCTCATACACATGTTAAAGTACACATCTATATATGCGTACACAAATTATAAATATATTTATATATACTGACAACAACTAGAATAATGTGTACAATTTAATAACATCCGAGTATATGTATCTATAATAACAATAAAACGAGTCAGAATATTATATTCGATCAAGTCGACCCAAATGGGATTTTCCACCATATAATTTTCCTCTAATATATATTTTCTTATTTGTATACCCTACACGGCTGCATAAATATAATAAGTTTATCATCCCGTATGTACATACTAGCAGGATTCAGGAACCTTACTCAAATCAGAATTTACTAAAATAGGCAAAATCGATAATCAGCATAAATGTTTATACGAGGTATATATGTACAAAAATTGTATCGAGAGACGTGCCATCCAGTTTACTTATAACTAAAAGCGGCCCTAAGCTAAAGTAGATTTTTTACTTGTTTACTTGCTAAGCCTCACGTCACTTGTATGCCTCTAAGTATATTAGGTTTGTGCGGATGCTTACAACTCATAAATGTCTTTAAAAAAAACATCATTTTTATCAATCGACACAAACAGGTCTATGCAGTGTCTCTGACGCCTCCTCCAAATGGAATGACAAATTTAGTATACCCCTTATATTATATAGAGAGTATACAAGTTATAGAATAGCAGACTAACAAGCAAAAGCCTTAATTTGGCTTAAACGAAATCTTAGATACACATACAAACAGGGGGTGTGGCAGGTGGCTGATTATGTCCTGTAATAGTGCAAGTAAAGGGCATCAATTACAAGTCAGATTATGCACAATAAAGTTTCTTTTGTAAATTGTGGGCGTGCCCCGCCCACTTTTGGAACATGGATGCAAAAGTTCAAAAATTATTGTTTTAAATTCGTAGATCAACTTTTGCTGTTGATAAGTAGTTTTATGAAAGTGGCTATAAACTAATTTTGCCCATTTTAAATGGGAACCCAGCAACATCTTAATGTTTCAAAATGTGCCACCATGAGCGTTCTAACAACAGACACATCCTTTGGGTCTCCGAGGCTTCTTTCTGCGAGTTGCAAACGGTATAATAAACTTAGTGTGCCTACATCGCTAAGGTGAAGGGTATATATAAACAATCACAGTCACACATTGAAAGGGTAGGGTAAGTATGCAGTCCCACCATCTAACTGAAATTGTATTCTCCTCGTATCCGATAATATTTTATTTCACTTTTTATAATTTTTTCTTGTACGTATATACTACTATATTACAGTGAATTAAATTTATTGCTGCGGGCGTATGTGTGTGTATGTGGCTGGCAGAGGGAGGTGAATATGTGAATATAAATAAACATACAAACATACATACGTACGAGTAGTGGCTTGAAAAGAAGAAAACAAAAAACTAAAAAAAAAATACCACACAACACAAATTGAAGCAGCTGTATATAATATGAAGAAGGAAGGGTACAGTAAAGGAAGAGCAACAATAAAATAACAACGCCAATTACTACCACTACCACCACTGCCAACAAGCGACTGCGAGAATAGCAGAAAACACAAGAACTACACAACAATAGCAGCGAGTAGCTGCTCATGAGTGAAAAGGTTGGATAGCTGGTGGAGGAGAAAAGAACAAGCATCACATCAAAAGCCGAAGCAGTGGAAGAAACAGCGATAACAAAATAACCAGCGGCAACGGCAGCGATGCCAGGGTAAAAATACAAAATACAAAAAGAGGAAGAAGAAAACTTGCTTATCAAGAAGAGAAAGCACTAAAATAGAAAATATACTTTACTACATATTTTTTCTTTTTCTTTTTCTCCTTTTTTTGAGCACAACATGTGTACACACATTTTTTGTCTGCTGCTGCAGTTTTTGATATTGCTTTTTTTTTTGTTTTTTTTTTTTTGCTCTAAGTGGGAAGTGGGACAAATGCATTTTTAGAAGCAGCCATACCACTATTTGGCAAAAACTAGTACGAACATATTCATATATTAACAAACACATGCAACATATTTTAGGCGTAAAATGTTTATAATAGATTAGGATTAGAAACGAGTAGAGAACACTACATTTTGTTTAAATTTGGCTCTGGCCACACTTGCAACACCCTTCACATGCACTCGGTGTTCGCGACAGCTGCACATGATTGCGCCCCCATTTGCTTCTATTTATATTATCGTACGTATTAACTCAACAGATTTTAGCATTTTAAATGGACAACAAATTATATTTGTTTTACGAAAATACCTGAATTTCTGAGACCTAGTGCGTTTTGGAAACAAACCTACAGGCACCCCTGAACCTATTCAAGTTTTTATGTTGAACAAAATTATACTTTTTGGGGCCGCTTCTCATTCTTCTTATCTAATCTCATGAACTAAATTTGGCTTTGACCTAATCTGGGGTGTGGCATGTAAATAATTGTTCTCTGGAATGTTGCGGGTATATTGCTGAAGTGACGTACCCCTAATATCACCTTTGTGGCTCTAACGGTACGTGTCAGGCTCCCTCATATTCGTTTAATCGATTCAGATTTTGATGCTGATTAATAATATATCATATTTCCAAACAGAGTAACACGTTTAATATGTTTTATACTTTAATGTGTGGGTGGGGTTGAGAAGGGAACTACCTCATACTATACACAGTTCTTACACCGATTAAAATTTGACTTTATATGGTGAAATCGAACACGTTAGCGTTATGTTTGTAACTATGAAACATTTCCGCTATTAAAAATTTAAATTTATGCATCTTAGCATATGTTCCGCATTCCGCACAAAAGTCGAAAGCAGGCGAAACCAAATGGAAAATTGCTTTGCATACCCTACACCATATGTGTTCAATTTATGTGAACTATAGAATGACCCACCCTTGCCAAACTTGGTAGCACTTTTTCTCAATTCTGCCTATTTAAAGTTTGTTTGTTCCTGTATTTTTGTGGCATATTTTTGAGATATTCTGCAAAAATATATTTTGCAAAATGTACTAAATTGGACCATTTTCAGGAACATTTTACACTTCACTCTGAAAATTCACAATTTATAGTCCTTTGTACCAAGTTGAGACTTATTATATAGAAGCCTTCGATTTTCGAAAAACACAAAAAATTTCAAGTGAAAATATTTTGATTGTAAAAGTGGTCCGATTTGATCCGAACTTGGCATTCACAAAATTTTATGACAAATAAAACACTTTTAAACTGTTATGATGCATCATGTCACTGAGCAAAATTAAATTTTAAGCACAAAAATATATTAGGCGTAGAGTGATTTTTTTCGTCATTTGTATTTTTTTTTAATGAAAACCTCTCCGGTACCAAGGACTGTGTACATGGCAGCCCGCATGTACCCCTATAATGGTGGGCGTTTTTTAAATTTTCTGGCGCGCACTCCAGTACGTTAAAAACCAATTATTTAAAAAACAACCCTGGTAACCCTGAAATATTAAGTCGCAATGTTTTACATATAGCTTCGCATATAAATACAAGAGCATCCATATATACGAGCATATGTAAAGGTATGGAAGTATGCATAATAAAATTTATTTAGAAGAATGTTTATGCAGATGTATGTAAATGTTGTATACATGGTAGGTATGTTTCGATTATAGCCATTGTTTGTTGTAATAGTGTGTGTGTGTGTGTGTGTGTTTTGTTATAAACTAATAAAAATAAATATTTTCTCAAAATAACAACGGGCTCGTATACAAATAAACAAACACACACATGCGATAATACATGCAGTGAATGTGTGTTAGAGAGAGAGAGAGAGAGAGAGAGAGAGTAGTAAAAACAATGTAAAAGAAAACAAGTAAAAAAAGTTACATTTAACTTCAACCAAACTCTTGCATATCATCCACCTTAGGTCAACACTCCATATGAACGCGTTGCCGGTGGGCATGGCGCATGCATACGCCCTCTTTTATTAAATTATTAAAATTATGTTAACTTTTATCCTAATGGTGGAAATAATAGTACCCATAGTGTATTTTATGGAATCTCTGAAGTCTACTTCTAGAAGGTGCAAATGGAGAGACAAACTTATTATTTACATTTTGATTGTATTTCATCACTAAGGCGGAATGTACAGAGAGCTTTATAAAAAGCAAGAACAAACACAAAAATAACAAAACAATTTTAACGGAAAATAGAAAACACATACATGTATACAAGCAAGCATAAACATGCATACACACGTATGTACATGTAGTACCCCACATTTTGGTAGGGAGTGGTTCGGGTTAGCAATTATTAGCTGACTAACCGGTGGTTTGTTGACTAGCTGGCTGGCTGCCTAGCCCACTGACTGTCTTACTAACTAACTGTTTGTCTGTCTGTGTGTCCGTTTGGTGTGCTTCACCAACCGTTTACGTTTTGAGCAAGTAAGCAAATGAATAAGTTTTAGCGAAGAGGGATGTGAGAATTTAAAACCGTACAGTGTGGATATTTATCTATATGTGCGTGTGTATGTGTGAGTAGAGAATACTGGGCTGTTAACCCAACAGCGGAAGTAAAATAAGGGTATAGCGCGCCCGCCCGCTCATATACATAAATATACGAGACTGTGTATTTTCCTCCTTGATGGTGGAGGTAAGTGCCAAAAGAAGAGAGCACAGCAATATATAAATTAATGCTATAACCGGTAATAGTGGGGTTGAAGGTGCGGATTTAAGCTGGCTTCAGTGGGTGT
Organism: Crataerina pallida; assembly: GCA_949710015.1. NCBI lineage: Eukaryota > Metazoa > Arthropoda > Insecta > Diptera > Hippoboscidae > Crataerina > Crataerina pallida. Next base: position 637,990 of record OX453293.1, read on the forward strand.
GAGTGCCATAAAGAAAATATATGCAAAAATGAATTAAAATGCTTCAGCCTCTTCCCATAAACAATATATGGGGGCGAAGGAGAATAAGCTGAAAGCACATATGTACACAAGCTCACATGCACGCATACTTACATCCGCAGACTTAGTCAACAAATAATGTAGAAGGAAATTAATTTAAGATTTTCCTTAAACATTTTGATACAAATAAACTAAATAAAAACAATAAAATAGTACAGTGTCTGTTCTACTAAAGCATTTAATACTCTACACTTTCTAATTTAACAATTCAATGCAAAATAATTAATTTAATTATGTCAGTGAATGCAAGTCTTGGTTTTAAAAGTTACTTTATAAAAACTTATTAGAGCATCTTTTCCCATTTCATGATGGCCCGATGGGATGCGTATTGGACGCAGTCAATTTTTAAGCTAATTAACTCGTTTCCACTAAATTTTAATAAAAGCCCAGCAAGAAAACTACATTTAGTTTAGGCCAAATACCGTCCACATCTACATATAAATTATGAGTGGGCGTGGCAAGTACATAATTGCGCCCTTCTTACATTATGTGTTGCCTGTCAACTAGCAAGTTGAATGAATTTACATAGCGTCGGATATTTTTGTAAATAGTGGGTGAGGTGTGTTTTACCCGCCTTTACACAATTTGGCCAATTTATATAGCAATTTATTTTTCAAGTGTGCATTCCATTCCATTCCAAAGTAATATTTATAAGAAATTTCAATTAAGTAATAAGTAAAATCGATCAAAGGACACGCCCACAATCGACCAAAATCTATTTATCTGCCACAAAAATTCACTTATGAACTAGAAATTTCGTATTCCTATCTATAGATGTGTGACAAAAATGGGTGCGGCCGAATAACCGACACCTTCAAAATTTACAAAAAACCATACTCAGCGAAAAACTTAACTTTTATGCTGATATGTAATACATGCACTCCTAGAGAGCGTACCCATATACCTGCCGCGCCCATCCTTTGTACGTAAATATGGAGGGTATTTAAGATTTGGCCTAAACTAAATTTAGTTTTAGTTGTTTTTTTTTTGCTTCGTAAATTTATTAAAAAGAATCAAGAAACGATGGAAATTCTGTTATTTTTTTGTTGTATTAAAAAAAAGTGCATTTTCATAAAACATTAACTTTCATTACTTTCATTCACTTTTTATAAAAATTCAAAATAATTATTTCTCAGTTAAGGTGTGTAATTTTGCATACAAGTGTAGGTGTCACATGCTATACGATTTTAATAAAAACAATTCGTTTACTGAGTGTGAAAGTTGTGGTAAAAATAGCTAAAGTTAAAGAAGGACGGATGGACAATCGTATTATTCGTTAAAAACGGAACAAGAAACAATTGAAAATATTCTGGGATCCAATATTATTTATCAAAATATGTTATAAGGCGTAGTTTCATATAAAACGTTTGTTCTATTTTTCTTGTTCACTGTAATCTCAATTATGTGGACACGTTTATATGTGTATATTCTAAAAAGCTTCTACATGGTTGTAAAATTCTGCCCACACGCTTGCATAACTAGAAATAAATATTTAATTAATATACACACTACGGCCTCTAGTACCTCATTATTTCCAATTGTAAGTGCAATATAGAATCTACTAAGCGGTCAATAACCAAAAATAAATAAAAGTAAACGTTTTTTCCAATTTAATATTGCACTAGTCTTATTTTCTCCCAACTAAATTATGGATTGTGATTAAATTTATCCAGAACTAAATCAGAAGCTACATACATACACTCAAAATATCATCAGATAATTTCAGTTGAATATCCTACCTCCAACGATCGTAAGCGTTTTTACAGATGCGCACACATACAGACGAACATAACTAGATCGACTCGGATTTTGATGCAGATCGAGAATGTAGCTTGATAGCAAAAGGCCAAGAATCACATTTTCATTAGTCCGTCCATTTACTTGTTTTATTTAATTTTAAATAATTCTCTGAAAACTTGACAACAGTATCATATAAGAGTGGAGTGTCCGTATTACTATAGTGAGGTGTGTCAACGTACGTAAATATAATAACCCAAGCACATATACTTATATGTATTGGTGCATAGTAAAAATATACATACATCTAATTGGATGCCTGTACTAACGTACGTTAGTAAACTCAGCGCCATTTTTATAACCACTAACACAAGGATGGGATGTATAAATATCTAGTTGTGTTCCTAATATTTATTCAAAATCTTTGTTATTTTCATATAGTACACACACAATTATGCAACGCTGAGTATTTACTTGAATCCAATATTCTACAGTCAGACGTAATCTGTAGGCGTGGAAAGTATATACCTACTTTCTTTTTTTTTAATAAACATTCTGCACTGAATTGGATTTTTTTGTGAATTGTGGGCGTGTGTGTTCTCAGACAGAGCTCATTTATATATCCTGCAACTGCTAAACGACAAAAACCATTCCCACCTTTAATTATATCAATCTGAAACGATTCATTGTCCGTCTGTCTGTTGTCTGAGATATAAATTTGTGTACAACCAGGTCGTATTCCTTTTGGCAATGCACAATGGAAAGAACAGTTAATTGGCTGTACCAAATTTGGACCTGCTTGGATCATTTTTCTCATTTACTGATACAATTGAACTAATTGTAACATAATAATTTAGGGGATTTAGTTGGGCATAATCGATTACATTTTACTTGTTAGTACAACGAAAGATGATCTAATTACGAACACGCCTTTCCATTTGAATTTTGTAGAATTTTGGATCGAGTCGTAGTTCTTGATCGATTTGGTCCAATTTACATAGCAAGTGCCAAATATCTTATTTCAATCGCGAGTGTGTCAATCAACCAACACAGGAACGGATTGTTCATATGGTTCGATTCACATTTTCACTGATCATAACATCTATTTGGTTAAGTCTTTAACACCTTCTGCGGTGGTGTTGCAAATGCAATAACAAACTTAATATTAAGCGATAGAAATAAGAAAGAAATGGTTTATCTAAAACTTTTAATTATTACGTACATTGCCTTAAGTAACTAAACTGTACACACATGAAAGACAAATTAAAAAGGAGAGATAGAGAGGAAGACAGAGAGAAAGAGAGTACACCTGGTAAACCGAAGAGACCCAACCAACCAAACTATGTATGTGAATATATATATATTGCAAAATGAATTATTTAGCTACTTATAAATAAATTTAGTTATTTATATACAATATTTATTCATACATATGTACGCGTATGTATGTGACGTATGTAACATAAAAATTGATGCATCGAAGTCATCTTTATTTTACATCCACTAATTTTTTAATTATGTTTAATTAAATGCTCAATTACATATAAAGTACGTATTATGTTATTGTTAGAGATGATGGTGTGTTGTGTGGATAGTTAGTATATGCATGCAGAGTTGTATTTATGTGGATGTTATATATAATATGTATATTTTTTACTTTATATATTTTAATTACCAGTGTTTTAAAATCCAATTGTATGCTTCTTGTAGCTGGTGCATCCATTTTGTTAACTGATTGCTTGCTATTTTCCTAAACATTCGTTTTGGTTTTACTATTCTCTTTTTCACATTTGATACTAATTTCGTTATAAAAATTTTAACCTTCTCCTTTTTATTGCTTTTTATATTCTTGAGTCTGTTATTTTCAAGTTTTATTTTATAATCTTCTTTGCCGTACTAGATACACATATCGCACACACGAATACTCACTTATTTATGTGTTCACGTTCAATATACACAAAAACGCTCGCCCGCTAGTTTACTTACGCTAGCTTTTTTTCTGTTTCTCTTATTCTCTTTTTCAGCGTATCCACATACACATACGTCTTCTTTTTATTGGATGATTTTATTGAATTTTATTATATTTTTCACTTTACAACAGCGCCGCGGCTGGCGCTGCTGTAAGGTTGACCGAGCATTGTCGCTAGCTTTGTGTATTATGTATATTTGTAGCTATGCAATTCTGCGGCGTTATTATTCGCTGTACTTTAGGCCTTTTATACTTTAAATACTTTTCAGCATGCTTCACTTTTTTATTGGGTTTAGTCTTTCTATATTTCTTAATTTCTACATGGGCTGTCCCAAATTATTTTTTCAATTGGTAAATTATACACTAATTAACAAATAATAATTTATTCCATCGAGATGGCTTCTTTTGTACACACCAAAGCCATGCACACACATGCACGTTCATATAAACGTTCAAATGGAATGATTTTAATCTTTTTCTTGTCCTACTATTTTCATCTTTATTTTACACTAATTTAGTACTATTTTATTTTAATTTTTTATTTTATTCAATGCACTTATATTTGCTTTTGTTTGTTAAATATAAATTACGTAAATTTTTTCTTATTTACGATGTTTCAGTAAATTTGCACCTCCTGTGACAACACACTCACACACACACCTAAAACAAGACCAGCAGTCAACGAAAAACGACAGCGTATATCCGATTGAATTTCTCGTCGTGGCCCCAGCCCGATGTCGAAGTAAAAAAATTAGTTAGTTGCAACTCTATTGCCGCAATTTTTTTTGTCAAACACATGTAAAATTGTATATATTAATTATTTAAGCATAAACTTTAATTATTTTACAATGCAATCAGATATTTTACAAATTTTCTCGACACTTTGCGCGCTATAACAATTCAGCACGACGGAATTTAAGTTTCTACTCCCGCTTGCTTATCTCTTTCATTCTCTCAGAGTTGATAAAATATGTATGTTATGTTATAGTAAGTACATATAACAACTGTTTTTATGCTCAGACAGAATACGGGCATTGCTACATACTTAAAACATAACCTCTGAATTCCATTGTTACAATAAATTTCTTTCTGTAATGCTTTAACTATGTTCGTCTCACTAATGATTGTTCGCAAGTCGCACTTTTTGAGATACTTTGATGAAATTTGGTACAAGGACATGATTTGGGCCATTAAATATGGATCAAATTGAACCATCTATGTACTTAAAATTCGTAATTCTTAATATTTTTGACAAAATTTGTTGAAAAATAGTTAATAACTTAATAATTGAATAAAATATATATGACAATGCCTCACGGTTGGTTACTGATATAACTAATTATATAACATAATTTGTGTAAAGTGATGTAGAGTATTAAAAAGTTGGGGGTATCCGACTATACCATTTTCATTTGTCTTTTACTTGAACTACATAGTTCATATGTGAATTGAGTTGCTACATGTATTAAAAATCGGCAATGATCGTGATTTCATCTATTTTTTAAATTCTAACTGAAATCCTTCCCTGGATGCGCACTCCTCATTATGTAGACGCATTTAGGTATAAACTCTTTAATGCAAAAATTCATTTATTAAAGAAAACTGTTTTTCACATTTGTACACGTTTATTAGATTCGGAAAAACTTAAGGTTTTTGGACAGCCTGTTTTTCTTTTTTGGCCTTTTCAGCCTCCGCTTCTAATTTGTTATGTTTTTCTATCAGCGCATCCACATCATTTTTAGTTAAAATGTTGATTTGGGTTTTATTATCGATCCTTTGCAAGGTGGCCATTTCCATTTTCTCAGAGGACAACTTCGTGGTATCCAAAGTCTTACTAAGGACTTTTACAGCCAGTTCTTTGGCTTGATTCAAAGTGATTTTATCTTTATCGCTCAATTCTTGCACCAACATTGATATAGCAGCCCCAAAATTATTGCCAATACATGTAGCTTTCCAACCACTATAATTACCGCTAGGGTCAGACTGGTACAATTGGTAGCCATAATGCTCATCCCAGCCCATATACAAGATGGATACGCCGAACGGCCGTTTACCACCATACTGAGTGTAGGCTTGTTTAATGTCGCACAAATGGGACACCAGTTGTTCGCAAGGCATAGATTCGCCATTATTAATTTGATAACGTTGAGCAATCACTCGCAGCTCATTAGTTAAAACATTAGCATCCGATGTTATTCCAGCCACAGAGCATACCATGTCATTATTTAATTTGTGTATCTTCTCGGAGAATATGCTGGTGTCCAATAGTTTGTTAGTATTGCGACATTCAGCAGCCAACAAAATGCCATCTTCTGCTAAAATGCCCAAACAAGTGCCGGCATGTGAAATAGCTTCCATGGCATACTCCACCTGATATAGACGACCCTCAGGCGAAAATATAGTGGTACGTGAATCATAACGTCGAGCCTATAAAAATATTTAATAGCAATTTGCTGTTTTTTCTTTATTTATTACATACCATTTGATTTATTTTAATTAAATTTTAATCTCTCAAAATATTTCACTTGGTGTAATCAGTTATTTTAATAGAAATAGCAGCAAAAATGTAGTACAAAGCAATAGGCGATTGTGAAAACAACAAGTTTCTTTACCATCGCTAGGTGGCGATAGTGAAAGTCCCTAGTCATTCTCTTGCTCAAGGTTGATAATGATTTTACCTCTTTGACAAACTATCGAAGTAGATTTGATTATTCTACCACCTTTAATTTATCATAAAGTTTGTTGTTGTAATAACGCGCAAAAATTTGTAGAATTTATGGTTCTTATAATAAACTTTATTAGTTTATTAAAAATAGGAGTAGAACTAATTTTTAAAACAACCGATATGGGAGATAAAATTAATGTAATATTAAATAAGGACATAATTATTATAACACAATAATTATGTATGTTTCCTTTTTCTTATAGAATATGGAGATTTTTAAAAAACTTCACATTGATGCATCCAATCAATGGATTTTTTATGATGAGCGCTTTCAGAATTTTTTTGATTTCTTATCCAACAATATTACTGATGTAAATATATTAAACGAAATGGAGGTATTAGAATATGAGGAGCTAGTGCTTCGAAAAGAAATTCGGAGTGATGAAAAAGGTAAAAACTTGAATAAATTAACAAAAATATATCCGGGATTACTGACCAATACGTCGCTCGAAATGAAAACTCTTCATCAAAATATTAATATTAAGCAGAAAGTGCTTAAGGATTATGACCAATTAATTGTTGAAATGCGGTGAGTTTAAATTTGTACACAATCCTTGAATTGACATATATAAGTATGCAAATAAGTACATTTTAATAAAAACAGCAAAACAAAAGAGGAACTGGATAGAAATTTTCAAAAGTTAGAAGATGCTGTAAAAACTCTAGAGATTAAAGAAAACAAAAGTTTCTCTTTGTGTACAGAGAGAGCCATGAAGCTGGAAGAGATACAAGATGACAATTCCAAAAAACGTATGGAGATTGATAAGATGTTTTCTAAATTGGTAATTAGCTGCAAGTCATAAATAATATATATATATAAATAATAATTTTTCAGCATTTATCTCCACTGCTTATGCATCAGATGTCCTTAGATCAGTATTTTGTTAAATGCGATTCATTTGTGCAGTATTTTTCGTTGTATTTGAAGAAACATTTCAAAATTCTGGATACTTCGGATTCTGATAATAGCGTAAGCAGTTCACAAGAAAAAATTGAAAAACTAGAACGTTTGAAAAAATCGTAAGTGCAGAACATTTACGCCACATATTAGTTGACGCATGCGTTCCAAAAAAATTTACATATAATAAATTATTGTAAATATATACACTTGGTTCCCTTTTTACACGATAGATACGTTCCCAAAAAATTCATGCAAAGAAAAAAAAACGTGTAAAAAAATATTGGCTAAATGGAAGAAGAGTAGATTGGTTCCAAATCTAAAAAAAAATTTAAAATTGTGTTAAAACAAAACAATTTATGTAAAAGGGAAATTTTTTGTAAAAATTTTGTAAAAAGAGGTATGGGTGTACATATATAAAGAAATTAAAAGAGAAACAAGTGAAAATATTGTAGTCGATCAGACCCGCTCATTTAATACCTTACAGCACTTAGTTCGATCGAGTCCAAATTTGGCACATCCCAATATGAAGCTAATTAACTGTTCAAATATTGTCAAAAAATATTAAGAATTGCGACTTTTTGTCATATAAGGACCTCATGTGGGGAGGTTTTCTTCCAACTAATATGTGACGCATCCTTTATCGCTAAGTGCATAATGCTCAGCCTAAACTTGTAAAATGTTCAATTTCATGTAGAATACAAGAATATCAAATGCGCTACATAAACGAGCTGGCCGAAGCACGAGGTACTCAAAATGTTGTTGATAACTTGAAATTGAGCAAAATACACGTTCTAAGTATAAATGATGTAGAAAATGAAACTCATGAGTTGACTATTATTAACAGCTACCAGAATATTGCCTATAACACGTTAATAACCGATTTAAAAAATTGCGTTCAGCAACAGTTGCAACAAATGTTTGAACTAATTTTGCTTAAGAACACTAAAACCAAAGTGGAACGTGCCAGGGATCAATGCGAACAGTTGTCATTTCTCTCGGATATTGTATTTAAAGTGTTATCAAATGCGGAACTTATTTGGATAGCTGTACAGCTCGATTCGGAGAAACATAAACGTTTCCATAACAGCGACCAACTGACAGCAGACCCTCAACACTGTTTAAAACACACTCAACGCATGCGCAGCATATTGGCAGCAGGTGCACCAAGTCTGGCTAATCATTTTCTTAACCAATTATCTCAACTATTGAGTCAATGTCTGCAACAGCAAATACGTTGTGATCAGAAGTCATGTTTATATGAATATGAGAAATTTAGGCGATTACTGGGATACTCTGAGCAAGGCTTAATCCACCTTAAACACTACACCCACGCTTTGGGGCAATTAAAAGAAATGTAAGTAAAGTTTTCACGTGGGGACCTCTCACATAAGTGTTGATTCAATTATATTTGATCAGGCACTATGTATTTCATAGGTGGTGTGGGTATGTAATATATGGTTTAACTCGAATAACTTTCTCAATTGGTTGTCCTTTGAGAATTTTTATACCCTCCACCTTAGAGATGAGGGTATACTAACTTTGTTCTTCCGTTTGAGGTGTCAGAGACCCTACAAAGTATGTATAATTTGGAACAGCGTCAAAAACTGAGTCGATCTAGGCATGTATGTCCGTGTGTCCATTTTTTTGTGCAGGCACTCTTAGTAACGTACGTAACGTAAACATTATTAGAGGGCGAAATGTGCATTTGCCACACCTACCGTTATAGATGTGGAGAGTATTTAAGATTTTGCCTAAGCCAAATTTAGTTTTCTTGTTTATAACTAAAATGTAAAACCTGCTAGAAAGTGTCTTACTCCGTATTTACAAATATGCAATGTTTATTTAAAGTCAAATATTAATTCGTTACTTGCATCTGTTTAATATGTTATTGCAGTGAAGGCTTAGAATCCACTTTGCATGCCTTTGCTTACGATGGCCCTGTGTTTACCCCAACCGTGGAAAATATAATCTATTCGAAGCCAATTTTTTGTGCGAGAATTGAGAAACAGCAAATAGAAAAACGTTTCAGATCCTTACGTGCACAATTTTTTGAAAATATCAAAGAGCGCATGGTGAGTTTAAATCCTTGAGCATGATTTTCAAATGTTTTTTTTTTTTTTTTGCTAAAAACAAAAGTGTTAACCTTTCCAGGAGAAAGATCAATTGTGGCGCTATCAGCAAATGTTTTGGATATGGTTCTTAACGGAGCCCCACAGGATATTACATGCTATGGAAGAAGTAAAGAAAGCCGCTTTAAAAATGCCTCAAATTAAGTCTTTGGGTGGCATTAAACGGAAAGAAAAATAGATCGAACCGATCGAGCGATATCTGTACATAAGTAAAAAGTCAAAACTAACGCATACAAAAGCTCCATGTATTCTCATTAAATAACAATTAACGGACTTGGATTCTGGGCCAGAGAAATTTTACTGCAACTTGTAGGCGTGTCTGTTTTTCTATGTCTCTATGCGACCCATGGGCCATATTGAATTTCCATGCCATAGTTTAATTATGTGCTTGTGAGAGGTGTGCAACCAGGGTATGCGCATACAGCGCCTCTTTAAAGTCATTTACACACAACGTTTGTACAAAATAAATTAACCAACTCAGAGAATCGTTAATTTTCTTAAAAATAGATTTGTGTGTGCGTGTGCGTGCGTCTGTCTCTGTGTGTGTGCATGTTAATGATGCATACGTGTTGTACTTATCCTGGCTAGAAATGTTTTTTGCATAATTGTAATCAACTAATGTTATTAATGCTTTCACACACACACATACATTCAAACGAGCACATTTTATATAAAAAGCAGGCCGAACGGACATTGCTATCATTCGTTTGACGGTCTCTATACGAAGGATACCAATTCGTACAATTGTGGAATAAATATTTTTAAATAAAGAAAATGAACAAAAAACAAAAGTTCATATTCAAGTGTGTATGTGTTACATATATAAGTAAATTACAAAAAACTCGTTAAACATTTAAAAAAGACGAATTAACGTTTTTTAAGGTGACCGTAGAACGTAGAGAACAAACAAAATCAAATATAATTTATTTCAAACACAACAATAACGATTTATTAGACTTAAATATTAAAGAAAATTAAATTGCTGCAAAGAATTTGATAAAAAATTTAATGAAGGCGCGCTTAAACAAAAAAACAAAATAAAAATATTGTTGCTGTGTAATAACGTTGCATACTAAGATAAAATATTTAGAGACTAAAGATAGAATATGTGTGTACAAAGAATTATAAATTATTAATAATAGGGTATAATATAATATAAAAAAATTATATACTCATAATTAATAATTAATAATTATTATATTTTGCCAAAAATGGGCGTGGTCGGATAACAAATGCACCTACAATACACAAAAATTTATATATCTGCTATAAAAATTGACCCAAGAACTTGAAATTTAGTATGCATATCCACAGTTGTTCCATCTACCGATATGCGAAAAATGGGCATGGTCGGTTGACAGACGCGCCCACAATCCACATAAATCATAAAATATTTGCCATAAAAATTGACCTATGAACTTGACATTTGGTGCACATAATTTTAATTAGGCCTTTCATCGATATGCGAAAAGTGGGCATGGTCGGATAACATACACGCTCACAATTTACAAAATATCATTCACCAGAAAGCTAGACATGCAAGCTGATACGTAATACATACACCATTAGAGGGCGTAATTACATACCTGCCACGCCCACTATTGTAGATATGGAGGCTGTTGTGTTTGTGTTTTTGATCTAATGCGTGTCTATTTGTACATCTATAATAAATACCTGCCTGCTGCAAAAATCCAAAAACCCCCAATATGTGTACTAGACTTCAACGTCGCATTGTAGGTTTACTTTTGTAACTATAAGACATTTTTGACAATTGTGGGCGCGGCTATGAATAGATTTGGCCCCTTCTAAAACGGATACTGCTTGAAGAAAGTAAGAGTGTCTCTATCAATTGCTTTATTTTTGCTACCGTAAGGATTTCTTAAACAATAACATTTACGCACAACTTGACTTGTGATACTAATCGAGAATATGTATACTTTGTGGGATACCCCGAGTTACGAATGACACACTTACTATACCCCTCTCTGTAACTGTATTGTTTCCATTATGAAAATGTTAACTATTTTATAAGCACCTCTTCTCAGTATGCAATAACAAATAAAAACTTTTCCGAATTCTAATTTGTACAAATCGAAATTTGGATCGCTAAGTTAATATTGAAGTTGAGAATTTTTCAAATGTTATCAAAAACTCAACCCAGATATATTATGATTTTTGCAAGTGTTTTCCTTATCGCTACTGGTTGTTATTATTGCTGTTCATGGCTGCCGCGGATGTATTCCATTGCAAGCGCAGTGTACGAAAATGAGGAAATCTATTTTGAAAATGGCTATTGGGATGAGTTGCCGAAGGAGGAGGAAGATAACAGCAATAATTATCCATTGGCAAACGCCGCCTATGATCTGCAATCTTTCGCAACACTGAACAGGATCAGTTTCCGCAAAAAACGTGAAATTGTTGAATATGATGAAATGGGTAATCGTGTTTATAATGTGGGAGTGTTAATGGCTTCCCATTTGGGTATGTAGGTTAAGTCTTTTTTAAACTACAGGTAACTGGTGTTAATTCGAATTGAATGGCAATGAATGGCTTTCTTTACCTAGATTCTCCATTTGATTTGGAACGTTGCGGCCCTGCCGTCGATTTGGCAATAGATGTCATAAATGAGGAATTCCTAAGGCCACACAATATTACCTTGCGTAAAGTTCAAGCCAGGTAGTTACAAGAATTACTTTTACTCTTTCTTTTACTATAACATGATATCTCCTCCACGATTCAGTCTTATGATCCATGTCTGTCTGTCCGTATGTGAGTTCTGTGGTAATCATTCTAGTCGCAAAAATTGCGATGTTAATGTCATGTTTGGCAGAGGCGTTGGGAGTTTTCATGGGTAGGTTGGTAGTGAAATTGGGCAAGATTGGTCAGAGACACTAAAACAGGGGAGGAATAAGTAAAGTAAATATTCCGTATTATTTATATAAAGCACAAAAGATACATTTGACCTATAGAGACCGCAAGAAGCGTTTGCTTATCAATGGCGGGTATTCAAGATTTGGCCCCACCCAAATATAATTTTCTTTCCTCTTATATGTTCTGTTTTTATATCCTCCACATAGAATGGGGGTACACTCAGTTTGTCTTTCTGCTTACAACACCCATAAGAAGGCGTCAAAGCATCAAAAACTGAATCGATGTGGGGTGTGAGGGGTCTTTAAGATTTGACCTCTAAGGCAAATTTCCTTTTCTTCTTTTTTATACATTTTTATGCTACTGTTTAATAATGTTCTTATTATCATTGCTGTTGTAATTGTATTACTTTTTTTAAATCATAAAATTAATTGCTCGTACTTTATGGTTTGTGTTTAATGCAAAAAACACTTTTATTCCATTCCTTTTTTAACTCACCACCCTTAAGTTTAATTAAAGAAATATGTAATCGTCACAATTTTTACAAGGCTCCGAACTTGACCAACAATACGTGATAAACGTCTAGTATTGAATCAAACAAAGTAAAAAAAAAACCCTTCAATACTCTGCATCGCTTAGTTCCATTGTAAAAATCCGCTTGCATCGAAAATTTGTTAATTTTCACTTTTATTTATAATACAGACAGATACAGATTACAGCAACATTTCAATTTAATTCAATTTGCTAGCTATCCATCGTGTTCTGGTGCGAAAGCACCTGGCTTGGCAGCCGATATGCATTTCAAGGACGATGTGATTGCTTTTATTGGACCAGCATGTGCTTTTGCGTTGGAACCTGTAGCTCGTCTGGCGGCCTATTGGAACTCTCCCATTATTACCGGCATGGGTGATCAGGTAGGAGGCACATAGCCAGACGTTTTATATTTTTAGAAAGCAATTGCATGTTCGGCAACCATTTGTGTCTGTGTGTGTGTGTGCAGTCCTACGTAAATTGGCAACAAGTAAAAAAATTGTTTGATTGGCTGAAAACGAATTTTGTATACTGACTGGCAATGTTGCTTATGTGTTGTGGGTGAGGTTTTAGTGCAATTTTGAAGTGAAAACCACTTAAACGCCTTTACAAATACTTTTGTTCAATTTATGTTTAATTGTGGGCGTATCCTTCGACCGATTTTGCTCGAATATCGAGTCTATATCTCAATTTTCTAAATCGCCAGAAGTTTTGCTTTAGAACCAACAGAAAGACGCAGCAAAATCGATTCAGATCAAGAACATTTACTATCAATACTGAAAACGTTTTAACAAAGTGAGTATACTCTTCAATACTACGGTGGAAAGAAAGAAAGCAAGAAAGAAAGATTTATATAAATAAGCATACATTGGATGACCTTAGAACTGTTATTTAATTGGTCTTAAGCGCTTCGGGCGCGCTAATAAATTAAAGTTAATCAATCACGCCTATAACAGTACAATAAAATAAAATCCTTGTTTGTTGACTTTATATGTATTTATGTGAAAGAAGACACTGCACAATACACAACATGATGCCAACAATTAATGTTAATTTCAATTTCATTTTGAAACGTTCTTGTTCCCACACATTTTATTTATGCATGTATTTATATGACGGTGAATACGAAGCCTCCGTCGGAGGGCGAACTAACAGTGACATCTGGTATTCTGGGACGCATTCATAAGTGGAAAAATGAAAGTACAGTAAGTGTCTGCATAGTAATGGATGCTCTTAAGTATAATTAAACAATTGTGCTTGTTCTTGTAGGGCATGTTCAAGGACAAAACGAAATATCCCACATTGACACGAATGTCGTATTGCCAGTGTCGCCTTAAGTTGGTGTTTGCCAGTGTGTTTCGCCAATTTAATTGGAAGCATGTGGCCTTACTGGTTGATCGCTCAGATCTCTTCTCACTAACAGTCGGTAAAAATTTAGAGTATGGTCTGAGGCAGGAGGGTCTACTGAGTTTTGTGCGTGAATTGAATGGAAATGAACAGGAGCCGTATGAAATCTATTTACGTGACGCTAGCATGTACGCCCGAGGTATTCCTTAGTATCCGTAGTCCCACCTAAACCCCCATCTATTCTCAAAATTCATTTCGTTACATTAAAGTTGTTATTTTATCTGTGCGTGGTACCTTGGTGCGTAAATTTATGTTGGCTGCTTATTCGTTGGGCATGACCAATGGCGAATGGGTTTTTCTAGATGTGGAAATTTTTCAGGTGTGTGTGTTAGAGGGTGCATTATTATTTAAAAAATTATAAATAATTGTAATGCTACCAGAGCACATATTGGGGTGACCATGACTGGGAAATGGGTGACGATGATGATGCGCGGGCTCGTATAGCTTATGAGGCGTTACTGCGCGTTTCTCTATTGCAACCGTCTAGTCCCAAATATCAAGGCTTTGCAGAGAGTGTGCGCGAAATAGCTCTACGCAATTACAACTACACCTTCAGTGATGGTGAAGAGGTGCTTAGAATACAAACTTAAACTTTGCGTCAATAAAAATCAACCAATCGAAATATTATTCAGGTAAATTTCTTCATTGGCGCCTTTTATGATGGCGTCTACTTGTTGGGTATGGCCCTAAATGAGACTTTAAGTGAAGGTGAGGATATACGAAATGGTATGGCAATAACGCGCCGCATGTGGAATCGTGATTTTCATGGTATAACTGGACATGTACGCATTGACGATAACGGTGATCGGGATGCAGATTATTCGATATTGGACTTGGATCCCATAAATGGAAAATTCGCAGTGGTTGCTCACTATTACGGCCTCCATCGGTAAATGCATTCACTAACAAGTACCAGAAGCACTCTTTTTTTTTTAAAATAAATAAAATTCTTGCAGCAACTATTCCGAAGCTCAGGGGAAAAAAATTCATTGGCCTGGTGGTCGCGAGGGTCCCCCTTCGGATGTTCCTCCATGTGGATTTCTAGGAAACTCACCCGAGTGCCATGGCAATGGTGCAATAGCTGTAACTTTTGCAAACATTTTCAATTTCTAATTCTCTTTTGTGCTCTTCCAGAATTAATTATTATGTACTCTATGTGTGCTTCGGTAATATTTTTCGCTTTCACTTCTATAGTCGTGTACATGACGTGCAAGTGAGTAAAGTAGGGTATGCTGACAAACCCATTTATACATAGTATTCTTCAACAGGCAAATGAGACTTAATAATGAGTTGAACAATATGTCATGGAGGGTGCGACCTGACGATGTTTTACTGGAGGTGGGCAGGCTTTATGGCAGCAAGATAGGTTTACAAAAATTAAACGCAGAGGTAATGTGTTAAACTATATCCGAATAGGTTACCATTTCAGTATAGCAAGAAAATTTGTAGAATTTCTCGTTGCAACAATATGGCATACATTCCGGACGCACATCAATAGCCAGCTGTACGTCCTTGCCACTAACTCAGGTTTTCACCACGATTGGTATTTTTCGCGGTGAACGAGTAGCCATAAAGAAAATCCACAAAAAGAAAGTAGACATCACGTCGACATTGTTGTGGGAAATTAAGCAGGCGCGTGATGTCAGCCATGAGAATACAGTACGCTTTGTGGGTGCTTGCATTGATCTACCCCGGCCAACTGTACTGATACTAACCGAATATTGTCCCAAGGGCAGCTTAAAGGATGTCTTGGAGAATGAGGCCATACAGTTGGACTGGAATTTTCGCATGTCTCTCATTCATGATATAGTTAAGGGCATGGCCTATCTGCATAATAGTGATGTTCAAGTGCACGGCAAACTGAGATCCTGCAATTGTCTCATAGATGGACGTTTCGTATTAAAAATAACAGATTTTGGTTTACGCACCCTGACCACACCATCAGAATTCGTGAAAGATCAAAAATATTTGAACAGTAAGTGTTGTTTGTAAGAAATAATATGAGAACTTTCTCAGTCAATGAATTATTATTATAAGAAGTTGGTCAAGCCCGACCATCAAATATCCTACACCACTTGATATATTATTCAATTTAATTTTTTTCTTTGATAAATGAAATGGTTTCAAAAGGGTTTCTTTTTTAGGCCAATACATGTCCTTGTACCATCGAAATATCTCAAGGGGAGGGGTTCTAAAAATAGTATAGTCCAGTCTATTTTCAATGGAGTTCTCTTTTGTTGTTGTTGTACCAAATTTCATCGATATATCTCAAAAAATGTGACCAAAAGCTGACACACAAATTAACATGGACAGACAGACGGACATGGTTAAATCGATTCAGATTTTGATTCTGAACCGATCGGTATAATTGAAGGTGGGTGTGGCATTTGCAAGACATGTTTTGACCCAAAGGGGAACCCTACTGAAAACGAACCGGATCGGTCCATTTTTAGAACTCCTCCAACCAAGGCCCTATTGTAATGGAAGTCTTTATATGGCACAAAATCGCTAAATAATAGTTTTTGCTAAAAATTTTGTTTACAAACAATGGGTGTCCAATTTTTCACTTGACTTAAATGGCGCTTTTTAGATTGTCTCAATCTATGCTACTTTCGTAGAATTTCTTTGGATTGCCCCCGAATTGTTGCCCTTGACAATATTTCCTGGGAACCCAGCTACTCAGAAAGGTGATGTTTATTCTTTTGCTATCATACTGGAAGAGATAGTGGTGCGCGGGGGTCCTTATGAAACAGCCACACAATTTATGGATGTCCAGACAATATTGAAACGCGTGGAAATACATGAAAATCCCCCCTTTAGACCGTTTATTGGCCAAAGAGATTGCCCTCCCGATGTTTTAGATCTCATGGAGAAATGTTGGGCTGATAATCCAGATGATCGACCGGCATTTGGCAACATACGGTTAACGGTGCGTTTGATTATGAAGTAAGTGCTATAAAATTCGTCTTAAAATAAAAATAAATGCGAACAATTCTGTTTTTAAAGAGGTTTCTGTGAAAATTTAATGGACGATCTTTTACGTCGAATGGAGCAATATGCCAATAATTTGGAGAGTCTGGTGGAGGAGAAAACCGAACAATTAAGCATTGAAAAGAAACGTACTGAGGAACTACTCTTTCAAGTTTTGCCGCGTCCAGTGGCCACACAATTGTTAGCTGGCGAGATGGTTCAACCGGAACAATTTGAATGCGTTACCATTTATTTTAGTGATATTGTGGGCTTTACTGCTTTATGTGCCAAAAGTGGTCCTATGGAAGTGGTGGATTTTTTAAACGATCTCTACAGTACATTTGATCGCATCATTGGCTTCTATGACGTTTACAAGGTTTGAATTGATGAATTGAAATTTTTATTGTCGGATCGTAATAAGTTTTATGAAAGCACTTTGGGTGAAGTGCGTCTGAGACCATCTTCCTCGACCAGGCAGAAGTAAACTCCATTTACTTTACTTTCAGGTACAAAAGTTAACCTCATGGTTGAAAATTGAAACACCCACACACATATTAATTATATCGATACCAAAAGTGGGCAGGATCATATAATAGACACGCCCACAATTTACAAACAAGTAAAAAAACTTATTTGGCTTAGCCGAAGGCGGCTTCTAAGTCAAAGCAGTTTTTTTTTATAAATTGTGGGTGACCACGCGCTTTTTTGCCATGCATACACTATTCACCGCGTCCATTCCTTGTACGTATAAGGAAGGTATTTAAGATTTTCTTTATGTACCATACTTCACACACCTACAGAGTGTTCAATACTAACTTTGTGCGGATGTTTGTAATTCACGGTTAATTTAAGAATGATGGGGACCATCAAGTATTGCTGTTCTAGCCTTTTGTTTTCTGATTTTTTTCTTAGGTTGAAACAATCGGTGATGCATATATGGTAGTGTCCGGTCTACCTGAACGAAATGGAGACAATCACGCTCGTGAAATTGGCCTAATGGCCTTGGCTATATTGGATGCAGTGAAAAGTTTCAGTATTAAGCACAAACCCGATTGTCAGTTGAAGATACGCATTGGTATACACTCTGGCCCCGTGTGTGCTGGGGTGGTGGGCCAGAAAATGCCACATTATTGTTTATTCGGTGATACTGTTAATACCGCTTCTCGTATGGAATCAGCCGGTCAACGTAAGTTAAAATCGTGATAAAAACTGTGAATATAATGGAGTAAGAGTAGATTCGTTATGTTTTTTGTAGCTTTAAAAATACATGTTTCGGCGGCAACGAAAACCATTTTCGAAAAGTTTGGAACTTTTGAAACGGAATTAAGAGGTGAGGTGGAACTGAAAGGTAAAGGCACAGTAACTACATACTGGTTGCTAGGTTGTACCGAACCAGATCCCCGACCTCCAACTCCACACAAGAACAACAACGATGATGTACCATTTCCCATCTTGTTCCCAGCTATCGGAAAGTAATTTCAGTTGGTGACGGAAAAATTGTTCATATTTAAAAAACAAGTGCTTCATTTTAAGTATGAAACTTTGTGGTAAATATGAATTCAAACTTTGATGTCAATTAAAAATACATAAATGTTATGTGGAACCTCGGTGGCCTCTTCTGCTAGTTGCTAGAGAAATGAAATAATTAATTAATGTATAGAATATAAAAAATTAGTGCTTATCATAAACGTAAGATGCTGAATTGTGTTTGTGGCTTTCATCCACTATCACCTTAAAATTGATGTAACGAATATTAGTTTTTTGAAAATGTGCGGAGATTTAGTCACTTTGCTACAAAAAATATTCAAATTCCTTTATTTATAACTGTACTAAAGCTTAGAGGAGAAACAAGTTAAACAATCCTGACTATAGAAAGCTTTTCTCTGCTTTTATTACAATTAAATGTCAAAAAGTGAAATTTGTGTAATATTATCCTTATCACAGGATATCATAAAAGGAAATTTTAAACTATAATAATTAATAAATAATAATAATTGCTAATCACAACAACAGTCAAAGAATATTTATTGGAATTTCTGCCTTTATATGTGTTAAGCAACGCGGCTATACACCTTACCTTACAGTAAGAATATGAAACTCGTGCGACTGAGACATGCCAAATTGATTGTGATTCTGATTATGCTGGCCAATCTGATATTGTTTTATTACTGCTGGAAATCGACATTGTGGAAGAGCATAGCTTCCTCACTGACGTTACCGAATTTCAAAACTAGCGAATTTAAATTAGCTTCCATTGCTCAAGATGTTAAATCGTCAAAAGATAAAGCACACAACAGTTATAAACACATACGCAAATCCATTACGATTGTTTTTCGCAATTTTTACACTTTCGAAAATGACCTTAAAGAGTCCATCGATAATATCTTGAATGTAGTGCCGAACATTCCGATTGTCGTTTATGAAGAGGGAGTGCCCTATCCACCAATCATATACGAACGTAACAGTTCATCCAAGACGGAGGACTCTTACTCAATACGTTTTGTAAATTTAAGATTCGATGTAACCAAATCAATGAACGAATTAAATCCTTTATCGGTTATACAAACGAAATATGTGCTTTTTATGCCGGATGGGATACGTTTAAGTGGTAAAAGTGTACTGCAGAAAATCTTAAGAGAAATAAACACAAATGCGTGGAATGTGAATAAACGAACAGTGGGTACCCCCGGACCCGGAAATATTGTAAACCGAATAATCATTATACCCTTTGCTGGGAATTTAAAGTCATTTGTGGGCTGTGTACAAGTAACGCTGGATCTGCCAAATTGGACCATACAGTATACAGCTGTGAATAGTAGTAGTGACAAGTGTGATCTGGTAAGAAATTCTTTCGGAATATAGTTTCAAATAATTCATTGCTCTTCTCTTACGCGGTGGTACAAAAAAACGGAAGTATTTGCAAAAACATGCCTTCCTGGTGGATGTTGGAGTACTTAAGGAAATGCCCGATCCACTAATGGCTCCTTTTCCCGAAATGTTTTACATACAGGCTAAACTGAATAATGTTTCGGTAATTAGTACAAATCTAAATTCATTAGAATTCAAAAAGTCTACATTTCTTCTCAGAAATTTGTCTTTCCGCAACATTTTCAAGATGGTCGCCGACTATTTGCCGCCTACCACACTAAACAACGTCGCATGGATATGCGGCGGCGACAATTTCGCGATATGTATAAAAAGTTACAAATCAAGCGGATTATACGTCGTGCTCATAAGCCTTCTTTACGGACAGATTCCAAAGATTTAAATGCACTCCAACATAATATCGCATTGGACACACAGTTCTCTTCAGCGAATTTCTCAATGCCCTTCGTTACCGAAGTGGACCTAATTGGTTGTGAGAAGACAACAAAGTCTTGCATCGGCACTGTTTACAACCAGAAGCCATTCTACACGTATTTGGGAAAGCATACGCCTCCATGTTGTTTAGATAAGTTGAAGTACACCTTCAATCACATCCTGGATGAATTTGAAAATGTTGGCATACGTTATTGGTTGGACAATATGGCCTTAAAATCGGCCATTGAAACAAATCAATTGTCGCAGAATGCATACGATATTGATATCAGCTTTAATGTAGATGATTTGGAACGTTCGAATGCTATGAAAAAATCACAAAATAAACCCTATACAGATAATGAAGGCTTCTATTGGATTAAGGCCACGGACGGGCATTATTTTCGCGTACAATTTTCAAAAATCAATCAAATCGGCGTCAACCTACTGCCATTCGAAATCGATGGCCACGAAGTCAAAGCGAATGGATTTTTTGGCTGGAAGGCCAAAACGTTTTCCGCAGATTTCTTACATCCCATGTCCACGGTAATATTTTTGGGCAAAAGCATCATGTGCCCGAATAATGTGCGCGAATTTTTGAATGTGAAAAACATTGATTAGAACCGTGCAGCACGGTGAGAATACGTCTACAATATAACCGATCATTCACGGAG
The DNA here is from genome assembly GCA_949710015.1 of Crataerina pallida. Taxonomy (NCBI): domain Eukaryota; kingdom Metazoa; phylum Arthropoda; class Insecta; order Diptera; family Hippoboscidae; genus Crataerina; species Crataerina pallida. The sequence goes on from OX453293.1 coordinate 659,276, forward strand.
TGGATCACAAACAGTCAACAGGTCAACAGGTTAAGCAAACGTTTTTATGAATTCTATAACTTTTACAAATACACTGCGGAGCCTGTTTTGTTATTGTGGGCACAAATTAATTTCCTGGTGCTTCCCGTGTCTTTTTCCGTAACGAATTGCACAAATTCTTAGGCCACGGAAGAAAGCTCTTAACGTCTACTTAATGATATTCAACTAAACAAAAATCTCTTTCGGCATTGTGATCGTATACAAATAACTCAACATCGTTGGCATCCGGTTCAATACGATTGGTTTATTGCCTCTCTCATATTATGTCTATTATATGATTGCTTGTGGTATATATTGCACATCGCGTAGATAGGTTAAATATAAATATATGTATAAAATTTCAATCTTCATACCTTTGAGAAATGATAGTCAAATGAAAAAGATATCCGGTCATTTCTGCTTGTTGGGATATTTTTATGAAACAATTACGTTTTTGCCGTGAACGTTTTTATTCTGGAATATTTCGTATAAGCGCTACATTTATTGAAGTAGGATGTGTTTAGAATGTGTTTAAATGATAGATTTGCAAATCGTTCACATTATGAACCACATTTAACTTTTTACAGTGGTAGCGGTATCCGCAACTACGGCACCTTCGGGCAATTCTCTGACCAGAGATAATAGTTTATCTAGTTTTTGTATTTGTAAAGTGTTTTGATCCAAATACAATTGTTTCTTCGGCGGTTTCACCATTAGTCGCAAATTGGGCGATAGTTTCAGTGAAGTTACCGTACCCCTGTAAAATAAAATAGAATGAAATAATTGGACCATTATTGCCAATGATGTGCGGAAGAATGTTCTAGTACGTACTTATCATCGCCAACAATAATGAATGGCAATTTTTCATTAAAAGCTAGCCGGGTTAATTTATTTTTACGCTTCGGCACCACCGCTTGAATGCAGATGGCGCGATATTTATTTACGTTTAAATCGAATATATGAACTTTGCCTTCGTTGGTAACAGCGGCAAACACTGTACTTGAGTAGGGCGCCCATTTCACATCACCAACCGCTGAACCCAAATCGAATATAAACAGAGGATCCGGTCTCATATCTTCCCACACTTTAATGCGCCAATCTCCGCTGCACGATATGAAAATGTTAGAATTGAAACGATTGAAATCGATGCGATACACGGACAAATTGTGCGCCTTATACGTCATCAGGTATTTCGAGCTGTACGCTATACTGCATTTATATATCTGACCCTCTTCAGTGCCTAATAGGAAAATTTCTGGATTGTTTGGATGAAACCTCATACATGAGCCACAACTCATTAAATGTAATTCGGTGCCATCGGGTCCCTCAATCAGTCCATCTTCCATATATAGCGTAATAATCGTTGTAACCATAAGTTGATTTTGCATAAGTACCCAATTGAAAACGCAACCGCCACTCGAAACCGAATAAAAGTTTATTTCACCATCGGCCATATCAGGTCCCCATTTAACCTGAATAAGAAACATATTTGGGACAAGCTAAAATACTTTGCTCTCGCCACGATAATAATGCAATATACACTTAATTCTCTTTTTACACGATAGATACGTTCACAAAAAAATCGTGTAAAAAAAGATATTGGTTAAATGAATAGAATAGTAGGTTCCTAACCTAAAAAAAATAATTAAAATCGTGTTAAAACAAAACAATTCATGTAAAAAGAGAACTTTTTTTCGTTTTAACTCGTGTTAAATCAAATTCGTGCAAAAAGAGAATTACGTGTATTTACACATACATGTATAATTTGGAAATTAATAAAATTATCTCAAGGACTGGGATTAGAATTGTTTGAGTTTAAATCATGGGTGGTGTGCATGTACCTCCTGTGACAGTTCCTCATTCTTATTATTTTATATATGCGTGTAGAAGATCAGCCAAGCATTTGACGAGATTTTTATACAAAGTTATATATTTTGTTACCTCCCAAGCGCATTCCGTATGTTTGGCAGTCACACCCAAAGATGCATACAATGGTTCCTTGTAATTGTCCTTTAAGTTATAGACGGCAACATTCCCATCATATAGTCCCACCGCTACCAAGTATGGATATTTTGTATGTATATCACAAGTCATGACACCACACTCCGTCATAACTACAAAAACGATTATAATCGCAAACGCTCCCTTTCTATTACAAACATTCTACGTACTAATATAATCCGGATATGACGGATTTTTAATAGTAAACAAGCATAGAGAACCTTCGCTTGGTTGTTTCATAAATTCATCTGCAAAAGAATTGTTGAACGATTTTACATAACGTGGCAGAAATGATGTATAATTACGTGAACCGAAGCAAACAGCGAATAAATCATAATATTCGGGATTAAACAGAACATGAGTGACACTCATTTTTTTTGTACGATCATATTGAAACTTCCATAACGGCAGCAAGGTGCCTTCCGTTTCACGGTATTCATCGGCCGGATCTTCCCAGTAACGATAGTCGTGTGCAATGTCCTTGTAAATGTTTTGATTAATCATACGTTCCAGAATTTGCCAACATTTTAAGTATTTTTGATTTAATTTGGAGGCCATGTATGCCTTGTCATCTTTTCCATATTTACCATCGTCGCGACGCTGTACCGATGCTGCCTTTTTATCATCCTTTTTATCTTTCTCTTTTTGTTGTTGGAAGTCCTCGGTGTAACTGTCATAGATGACCCATTGCAGTATATTACTGCCGTACTGAGATCGCGGCGGTGGTACTGTTTGTGTCTCAATACTCTATAGAGAAGAAAAACTTAAATTTATTTTTAGTATGTGTAGGCGAGGTGTACCCTTTGCGGATTGGTGAAGGTGAGAGCTGCACGTTCACAAAAATTAAACTGATTGATTAATTTGCGCTTTTTACTGCCGGTTGGAGCGGTCATTGGTACGTCTATTACTTCTTCGCCCTCCTCAGTGCGGTCTGCTTCAAGCTCCTCCCCTTCATCGGCTCTCGTTTCTTCCTCTTCTTCACCTTCCTCTTCCTCACCTACGTCTTCTCCTCTGCCGTCGTAATCTTTTGCCTCCTCACCTTCACCCTCGCCCTCTCCTTCTTCGCCGTCCTCCTCTACGACTTTACTGGGCCGAGCATCCTGTTCGGTAAGAGAGTAATCCATGGCAGGTAAAGGATAACCTACAAGAACGATTTAAATAATACAACAACAGTGCAGTGCAGTGGTGGCATTAAGGCGGCATACCTATCTCGCCGGTTTCTTCCATTTGAATTCTTGCTTCGTCGGAGTCGACATGTATGGATGTTCCATCATATTTCAGTAAGGTAACTGTGTTGCCGACTGGTGGAATCTGTTTATGTCCCAATCAAATGTATTTTTATTATTTTGCCATATATGCACTCATACGCAAACAATACCTTAACAAAGATACCCTCCTTAAAGCTATATACCACCAAATTGTGGATGACACTCGTATTTGTGGGTGAGAGCACTCGGGTAATTTCTTCGCTCAGTTCGGCCTCTGTCAAGTCGAGTTGATCGTCTGGTTTCAATAATTGCCGAGATTTTATCCAAGCATCCAAATCATCGGCATCACCACCTCCCTCTCCACCTTTTCCTTTCGCACCAGCTTTCACCAACTGCAGTGTATAAATATTGTACAATTACGATAATAAATGATAAATAAATTCAATTCATTCTTATACATTCATACAAGTAAATAGAAAAAAGCTTTTGCTGTAACATTAGTGCACTGAGATTATTAGGTGAAGAATTTAATTCAAAATAGGATAATTAGTTAATAAGGATAATAAGCTTATCGTGTAAATATAATATTTCTCGTGTGCTGTGAAAGTTACCTCATCGTCGCTACCATTTGAATATGGTTCCGTTTTATTTTTGGTCAGTGCGTCTTCAGTAATGGAAGAATCGGAATTCATTTGGATTCTTTTTTCTAAATAATGTTCCAAAAATACTAAGCTTTCTAAAAATGCGGTTGTAATTAACATAGCCGCATAATAATGATCAATAGAAAATTACAGAGTGTTTGGAAATGCGACAAAGTGTAATCTATCTATCCGGTAGAATGGAATGGAATAGAATGGATGGAATGGTGTGTAATACAAGGATTTATTATTACTTTTAACAATAATTAGTGTATGTATGCGTGGTCATCTAATTTTGTTAATTAATTTATATAAATACCACAACGGCCTTGTTAGCCACTCGCCACATCTTGTGCAGCTAGCCCAGCTACATTAACACGGGTTAAGTAACAACTGATGCCTCGAAAACAGAAATAGTTTACTTTGAAATTTGCGAGAGGCGGGATCAAACAAACAAACGTGAAAGTTCAACCGAGCAAGACAAATCACCCCAACCTGGTGAGTTTAATTTCAGCAAGGAGGTAATAATTGCTTGAAATTGATTGTATGCATCCTTTTATACCCACCATCTTGAGAACGATGGGGTATACTGACTTTGTTAAAATGTTTGTAACATTGGAAAGGAAACTTTTAAAGAGGGCGACAAATTCAGTATGGATCTAAGCATATCTGTCTGTCCATCCGTAAGCCCATTCGTGAAAAGCATTCTTCCGGCTGTAAAGAATTTAAAATTCAAACTGGTCCTAAGCACGATGATTGACAATGGGAAAAATCGGACAAACGATACGCCTGCAGTGCAACATAAACTGAAAAAAAAGAACTTTTTCGAAGCCTTTTTTAATTAGTCGTCAACTAAAAAAGGTTGAAAGGTTTAAAATTTACACAAACCTTCTTTAGGAAGCCTTACTGTAAGCGTCCAAGAAGGATCGACCATTCGTCTTGTCTTGTTATTGAAGTCGGAACAGAATCATATGAGATTTGCGCGTAAAAGTTGCAGTAAGACTAAACCGCCATCCCTAGACGCACGATTGTCAGTCAAAAATTTTTCTTTACTGTACCAAGGTAGTGGGCATCCGAGATTTGACCTAAACCGTACATAACTTCTTTACCTGTTATTCACTATAAAAGAAAGCTTGTTTGCAGATATTATAAAGCAATTCACGAATCAACCGTTATAACACGCAATCGTTTAAACTTCTACCGTTTACCGTTTAGTGCACTGAGAAGGACGGCCTAAGAGCAATTACTCGTCCTTATGGCAAGTTTAAAAACAATTATAACAAGTAAAAAAAATTATAATGAAATCCTAGACGAAATGTTGCATACCCTCCGCATTTATATACATCGGTGGGTACGGTGCGCCTTCTTTCAAAGATTATTAAACTCTTTGTTGACCATTCATTTATTAGCCATGAGACATTTTTGTCATCTATATATATTAGTGTCGCCGTTGGCCGATTTAGCCCATTTTAAATAGCAAACCATGACTTTAAGCTGTAGTCTGTATAAAATTTCAGCTTGATATGTCAATTTATGCTACCGTGAGTGTTTCCACAACAGGTGGAGACTTTATACTTTGTGGGGCATCTCTCTCTCTCCCTTTGGGTGTTGTATACAAAATGATAAACTTAGTATATCCCTACTTTGCGTAGAGTGCATAATAAGAAAAAGAGAAAAACTGGAATTGTGATATCGTGACAAAGTCTCATAAAATTGTAAATAATTTCTTCAGATATTTAGATGTCGATTTAATAACATATAAATGAGTGTCGTACATTTTTTATTAGTAAGAAAGGAGAATATTAGGCGTACGCCAAATCTCTGATACCATATGGCATAATGGACAGTACAACTGACTCTTATTAACGTTATTAATCAGTCACTGTATAAGGAATTGGTTTCCAACATAAAGAAGGAAAACTTTTCCCATAATTCAGACGATTCAGGATCACCAACAATTTTGTAAAAACCCCTAAAACAGATTGATATCTATGTAAAAGTGGGTGTGGTTAAAATGTGTTTTCCAAATATGTAAAAAGTTTTCTTTAATGTTCTGACAAAATTTGATTTTAGTATCTCATCTGGTTGGTTTGTAATGAAGGAAAAATCCCCAAAATTATATCGTACTTTTTGTGCAATACGTGGATTTTTGATACGATTTTAAAATTTATTTGTTGTAAATTAAATTTCATCTTAATATCTTAACTTTTGGGATCGTGAATACAGAAGATGAGGCTGGGGCGCACCCCTTACTGGGTATTATAAACGTTTGCACAAAACCAATACACCACCATATCATTAAGATGGCATGAAAGTGTAGTGGTTTTCTGTAAAGTAAAAAGCAAAATATTGAAATTATGAATAGGTGGGGAAAGGCTGTGATACTACACTGACTAAAATGTTTAAAACAAATGTTAAATTCAATCAATGACGGACAGTCGCAGCGATAGGTTTGCAAGAGTTGTATTACGGCAACGAAACTGAAAATAGACTTAAAGTTTGTACACAACTGTTTTCGTTATAAAAAACGACGTCATAACAAAAAAAAAAAAATCAACAAAAAAAAACGTTAACTTTATATATAACAATTAAAGTATGTACAGATACCTTGCCCGTTTTTCCTTTGCCTTTATCACCGCCCGCACCTAAAGCCAGTGTTACGGGTTTGGCTGTCTTCTCAGCGCTCGGAGTTGGCAAAACTGTTTTGGATGAGGCATTTTTTTCTATGGCAGGCTTTTTGTCCACTTTTTCCGCCATAATCGCGTCACTAACAATTGTTCTAAATAAACATTAATTGTAGAAATTAAGAAATATAAGTTTTTCAACACGGTTGTATTGACCACCAGTGCCCAATGTTAATTCTTTAAATAAAATTGTTTTTGGCAAATAAAACACAACTAATAAAGGATGGTTGTCTGAAGTTTAGTTTTTTACAATTTAGAATATTCAAATACAGAGAAAACAATGTTTATTCAAAAATATAATTGTACGAAAAGTGTCAATGTCAGACATACTGAAGGAATTGGTAAAACGAGGGATGAGTTACTATGGATATAAAACATATCGATTATACAGCCACTACATTGAGATGATTCAACTTCAATGCTCCCTCTGCGATTGCTCACTACGTTTTTGTTTAAAGTAGTAATAACGTTCACCATGTCCCGGCAAATACAAATGTTCCATAAATTCTTTTTCAGTGAACTCATTGGGATTATAGATGAACGGTTCATTGTCCTGTTGACTTGAACTTTCGTCGCTTATTACTTCTGAAAAGGTCGATACTGCTGAAAATCTTGTAGAGGTAGATCTCCGTGCTGACAAGCGTCCATCTACAACATCGCGAAGTGCTTCCAATTCAGAACTGCTCTTAAATTCTTTTGGACGTTGCGCCAAACATTCTTCTAATTTTTTACGTTCGGCCCTTACGGACAACATTATGGGATTTCTAAAAACAGAACAAGAACAAAATATTGCTTTAAATAATGTACAAGAAGAACTACAATATACATTTCAAAGATACCGCGTCCGATTAAGCCATGCATCGATTTCTTCGTTCGTTACCGTTTGATCACCCACAAACGGATTTTCACTAATATATTTGTTGCGTTTCAATATCACATTTATATCCGTTTCAGTTTCACTATCCAGATTGCATCCGCGACATTGAAATCCTAGGATTATTTTATTAGCATCCAAAGCTTTAATAATTTCATCTGCAGCAAATGGGGATGTTTCTATGGCACTCATATCAAAGTATTGCAGGTTTGGATGTTGACGCAGCAATTCATTTGCTATACAACAAGCTATGCCTGCCTCAGTTACATGTGTCACACCCCGAATATTTAGACATTTGATGTGCTCAGTTTCTAAAATCGCTGTGGTGATGGCATGGAGTGCTTCATCTGATAAAGGGTTGCGGGCCAATCCCAGGTACTGTAGAGTACCGTTTGTGTAATTAATCAGAGCTTCGCCGAGACTCTGCATAGATTGTACATCCAGTTGATTAGACTCCAGTTCTAAATGGCAAATGCTTTCCGTACGCGAAAGTAATGTCTTCAAAGCAGGACCGCAATCATCTTTTAAGCAGTCAAAGCCAAAATCCACAAATTGTAGGGAAGGCAGATCTTTCAGAGCATCTACCAGTACACTCAACTTATTAGCATCCATACGACTATTACGTAAGCGAAACACCCGTAATACCGGAAGTTGACTAATGCCACTGAAAAACAAAACAATTCTCACAATGAATGAATTCATAATAAATGCGAAACGACTTTTGCTTACGATGCCAAACGCCTTATGTCATCATAGGAAAAGTTTAAATGTCGGAAATGATAATTGCGATGCAAGTATGGCCCTAAGAACTCAATGCATATTGTATCCAAGTGAATGAAATGCTGTAGAAAGCTCAAGTCCACGTGATGACAATCGTCCGGTGGATAGTCGTAATGTTTTTTAGTGGCCAGCAGAAATTCTCCGTTTCGCATGTCGCATGTTTTACCTTCGCCATCATCTTCACTTTCACTCAATGGTATATCGAAAAAATTCTTAGGTTGTTTGTAAGTTTTCTTCTTTTTTTGCTTTTTGGTCAGTGCTTCTTCCAGAGCCAGTTTTTTAAGACGCCTAGCTTCACGACGTTCTCGCCTTGAGCGTAACACTTCAAGCGCTTTTTCTCTAGCTTCGCGCAATTCCTGACGTTGTCTTTTACGTTCGGCTTTCTCTTCCGCCATTTGTTCTTCCAGTTCCAGTTCTGAATCCGTTTTTTCTTGGTGTGGTATTTCAAACCGAACTTTGTCTTCGGACTCTGAAGTTTCTATGGGCGATTCTTCAGGACTATCCAAATCATCTTCTTCTTCACTGGAAGAGGAACTCTCCTCTAAACGGAAATGCTTTAGAAATGAATGATCACTAAGTGATTGTAAACGTTTTATGTTTACGCTTTTAACGAAATCCTTAATCAACAAAGCCAACTGGGTCATTTCTTCTTCCGGCCAATATTCTGCTGGGCAAGACTCAATTATTTCCACCAGTTTCATTGATACGCCGGCACTTTTCCAATCGTAGTCGCGTTTCAATGCCAACGCTTTATCCGTGCTCTTAGCAAGGACAACACGTTTCCAGAAACGCTCCTCATTTATAAAATAACACTCCTTTAAGGGCATATCCACATCTAAATTTTCATAATGGATTTGCAAATGCAGTGGCTCTCTTTTAATCAATGGCAACGGGTCGGGCCCATAGCCACGCGCTAATGCACGCACGCATAAATCCGCTAGGGTGCCAAGGTTGTGATTTTCAATAAACTCCTCAGAATAGATGGTCCGACCCACTTCACTTTTTAACCTTTTTGTATGCGCAGAAGGTTTATATACTTCATGTATCAACCGCAGCAGTCGGTCGTGCGGTAATGCAAACGTATTTGTAACAGACGAACCCAAATCGTATAATGATAAATTCAGTTCCTCCATATTCCAGATGTCTATTAATTTTCAAGGAAGGATAAACCAGTTTTTTATTCCACGAATATTAATTATGAATTTATTTCTTGTGTACGTTTTATTAAGAGTTCAAAGCACAATTGTTTTCTATCTCCTTCAGGGTTAGTGTTCAGTAATGTGAAAATAATATTTTTGTTAAGGCATTAAAATTTGATTTTTAACATGAATGTGATGTAATAGGTTCTCAAGGTGATGTAAATGCAAAATGTTTATTTTCGAGAATGTTGGGTCCCTGGGTTTTGTAAACAGAATAACAAACTTGGTGGAGTATGCAGAACTATTTAAAGATTTTATTTATTTTTTATACTTTATTAATTAATCGTATCGCATGATATTTTTAACATAACGCACTGGCAAGTGTGGTAAGTAAAGGCAAACAATGAACATTAATGGACCAAATACCAATAAGTACAATATCCAAAAACAAATAGTAAACTCGGTAATAGCTTCCATGAACTCAAAGTGACTCATGCAAATGTTACTTGGTTTTGGTGGGTTTCGTTGTTGTCACAAGCCGCGGTATCGTTATCACCTGTAACATAGAAAATCACACATACATATACATCTAAGCAAACGTGTACAGAATGTAGGTTGGGTAGTCTTACATGAACCGAGAATGAAATCGCAAGTAATGTTAACTGTTGAAGTTCTTCATGTGAACTGAATACAAATTTTTTTTTAATTGCTAAGCCGCACATGAGCGTAAATTGTTTATAGTCATTAAATACATTGAAATTATAATTAATTTCAATACTTGTGCAGTAACTTTGGATCAGTCAGTTTATTTAAAAAAAACTTGTTTATTTATATGTTCCATTATCCGGTCAACATATATAAACATGTGCATAACTATGTAACAACAAAATGCTAATCGCGAGAACTCTTTTGAGCTACAGTACTTTATTAAATTCATATAAGAGTAGAATAAAAAATTTAATATTTCGTTCTATAATGATTAATATATTTTATATAATAGATCGGTATAAAATTCCGTTTTAATCTAACCATGAGATCATGAGTTCTATGTGTCTATTTGTAATTATAAATATTCTGGTAAAGTAGAATGCGTTACATGGATTTCAGGTTGGAGAATCGTAGGCTTTTTACGCTGAATAATAATAAAAATGGAAAAAATCGTTCAAGGCAGCTTTGTAGGTTTTTATTATTATAATTGTATGCATATAATAACCAGTTAGCAAATTTATTAACTTTCGCCAAACTATGAGCTGAAACGAATACACCTCTATTTGTATACGTATATGTGTGCTATTACGGTACTGCAATTCATTTATAAAATAAGAAATTTTATGAATTTTATTAAAAGTATTCCAATCGCTTCCGCATATCCCGCCATACAGTATGCATGTATGCACATATATATGTATGTACGTTTATTCTAATATGGATGTCAAGTGAGAGGTCTTGACTTGAGTGGAATGCCACAAGGTAAGGAACCAACACAATACTCTCTGGTTAGTATATTTTTTTTCATTTATTAATTTTTTATTCGCATCTCTCTAATTCAATTTATTCAACTAAATGCACCATTAATAAGTGTTTATAAGTATAAGTAAAAACAATATAAAGAATGAAAGAAACCATAGAATATGAAGAAACACAAGTAAGAAAAGTAAATTTAGTTTAAGCCAAATTTTATTTACCCTTCACATCTACAAAAGTGGGCGTGGCAAATATATGTATAAATTGCGCCCTATAATAGTGTGTGTCTTACGTATCAGCTTGGTAATCTAGTTTTACGATGAGTAACTTGTGGGTAAATAAATAATGCGACGTGTATGTACTGCACAGTTTACGGAGTTACGGTGACAGAAACCATTACAAAGAATTATGTCCAGACAACATAAAACTGCCGCAGCATAAGTGACGGCACAACTATTCAGACACTTTACGAATCTATTCTATGAAGAATTACATCTGTTCTAAAAACAAATGGTGGCCCAAGACCTTACTAATAATTAAATATTGAATAAATGTCAGGTGCTCATATTATTTTGTCCGTCAATTAACAATAATTTACACAATTATAGATAAATTTGATATTGTACACTTTAATAAAATAATTTAATAAAATGTTATTTGTTTGCATGATTATTATATGAACCGAATAATATTTTTACATATTATCACTTTTTTTTAAGGGCCGTTGTTTTTATAATTCCCGGCATCATGCCGATATTACAAGATCGCATTGATTTTGACGAAATCTTTGAAAAAACGAACTAGTGAGAAATTTTCTTAAGAAATATTTCACATAAACTTTTTACTTTTTCCCATTTTTTTTTTGTATAAACTCATTAATCAACACTTTACTCTTTCATTATAAATAAATAAACGTCTATATTCCTTTTTTATATATTAAATATAATTTTTTATTTTTATAAAGAAATGTAATTGAACGAACGGACGTAGAAACGAATAAGCAAAATGATAACCGGCACAATGATTCCCGAACATTTCCTTGAACAAATTTTATTGTATTTCTTTTTTTCCCTATTATTTTATGCATTATTTAAAAGCTTTAATGTTCAATAATTTGATTTTAAAATATTTTAACTTTTGCATATTAAAATATTTCAAAATAATTGAAATATATATATAATAATAATTCTTCTTTAATATGCAACATTTTAAAGCTGACCGATTAATGAGTAGTGCAAAAAAATGGCGATTTGTAGGAGATTAATAGAAGAGCAATGAGAGATCATTCACAAGACAAGCATTAACTTCTAACAGAGACTGGTACACAAACACATTGACATGGACATGCATACGAGCACCTACATATATATATGTAAATTTTTTGATGCGTTTATTAAACTTTATTGAATAATAAAGAATTGACTTTTATATAATTAATACCTTTTTTTATAGGGAAATATAATTATTATAGACCACTGAACCAACACAAACACATTTTTTCACAAACATGAATATTACGCAGTTCCTTTTCTCTGTTCTGTGTGAACTATCAGTTAATAAATATACTTTAAATTATATTAAACACTATTCTATTAGTTTAATATTTATATAATTTAATTATTTTATATTTCTCTTTATTATTTCATAATTATTCTTACGTAAAAAACATTTTTAAAGGACCGATTAACAAGGATTGAAAAAAAACGAATTTAGTGAACTTAACAAATTGGAGAGAAATAAGATCATGCAACCCAATATCTCTAATATCAACATAAAGTAAATATGCGTTAATGAAGTGTTCACAATTAAACATAAATTAATTGGCTAAAAGGTGTCACTTATTTTACTATGCAATGCTCCTGTTTGTTAATATATTTTAAATTTTCTGATGAACTGTAAGCTTCTAAATATATAATATAAGCAAATATGTAACAATAGTAATTATCTAATTTATAAATAAATCATTTCCGTTTCATTTGACAAATTAGTTTAAATGATCTCTTATTACTCTTCTTACACCTGTTCCGCACAAGTGTAACAAGAGTACACAGCGTTTGCTGTGTTTGTTTCGTTGTTTCTTTTCAGTTCTTGTTAATTGATCGTGCCGGTTGAAATGTGGCAAAAATTAAAATATTTTCAAAGTAATAGAAAAAGAAATTATTAAATAATTAAAATATATTCATTAGCACAAATATAAAAGTGTTTAATATATTTCATTACATATTTATTCAAGTTTACTACTGCTGCTTATATTAAGAATTTAAAGGAAATAAATATGTTCAAGGAAATGGTTATGAAAGTGCAAAATGTGCCGGAACGTTCGTTTTAACTAAATTCCTTTAAAGAAGGAATAAATTATATTAATAATATAAAAACCGTGATATCCGTGACATATAATGTTAAATAAGCTAAAATGTTATGAAATAATTTGCTCCATAAAAAAGTGAAAATTTTATGTATGCCGTGAAAAAATTTTCATTAGTTCGTGAATGTTCGTTAAACTCGCTACATATATATAATTATGATTCGTTATCGTGTTTGCTAAAAAAGTTCCTTTTTTTTTAAAGTATTGTACGCGAGTGCGCGAGTGTATTAAATAGCTAGGAACACTGCATTTAAAATGAAGACTTTAGCTCGGTTTCGGTTTCGGTTTATTGTGTGTATATAAAAATGTGATTTGGTGGTTTCTTAACTATTTGCAACTCGCGTTATTAGAGTGAAGGTAATATAAACTTTTTTTAATATATATATTTATGAAATTTGTATGTAACTTTTTTACACTTTTTATTTTAATTATTTTCAAACAATTGCACGACAGTAAATATATGCACCAACTGGATGCATTTTCTTATTTTTGACATTAAAAGTACAGTTTTTACTCGGAGCGGTATTTCTAATAAATTGTGGTCGTGTTTATGTATTTTCGTCCTGCCAATTTTTACTACTTCATAAGAATATTTGCTTCAAATCTTCATTTGTAGCTTTCTTTATGTGAAAATTATTCGATTGTGGGCATGGCTAAGGACCAATTTTGTAAAGGTAAATATAGTAACATAATCTAAAAGGTACCAAATACTACACTAGATAGCACAATATTACATAACAGCGTATGTATTACGTATTAGCTTAATAATATAGTTTTATGGTGAATATAGTTTTTTGAAAATTGTGAGCATGTCTTTTATCCGATCACGCCCATTCTTGGCACATCGATGAAAGAAAAATATATTTTCATACCAAATTTGACGTTTAAAGCTCAACTTTGTGTCAGCTAAATTGTATTTTTGTCCATTGTGGGCGGACATGTACGGACATACATGTTTAAATCAACTCAGTTTTTGATGGTGATCAAGAATATATATACTTTGTGGGGTCTTTGACGCCTCCTTCTGGAGGAAGAACGAACTTTGCGTCATTGCGTCATTTAATGTGCATGTAATTCAAATATTGCATGTATTGTGTTGTACTTCCAATAATATATTTTAAAAACTTTAGTCATTTAGTATTTTGTGGATTAAGAATTAAATCAATCTGATGGATTAAAAACATTAGTAACCGAAAAGGAAATGTAGACTGCTTTATCCTATAGCAATCGTACCAACTTCATTACACCTGGTGCCTAAGGAATTTCCACTTAATAAAACATATACATTCGTAAAAAATCGTCTAAATGTAACAAAAAAGAAACATACGTTATTTATCAACTTTACACAGCGCTAGTTATTTAAATATTTAATAATGTACTTGAACTATGGAGGATTTTCTCTAATGAGCAATGTTCCTCTAGATGGCGTCTTGTATATTGTTCTTGTTCTTGTTTGTCTTCAGTAAAAAAATAATAATACCAACAAATACTGTCGCTTACTAACGCCTCTGTAGGTTTTTAATTTTATTTAATGTTATAAACTTGTAACACATTAAGAAATTATATAAAAGTTGTAAAAATGAGTGGCGGTAATATGTTGTACGGCGGTGATGAAATTGGAGCTTTGGTATTTGATCCTGGTCATCATTCACTGCGAGTAGGTTACGCTCAAGAGGATACACCAAAAGCCGAAATTCCCTCTGTGGTGGGAGTGGGTCCCAATACTAGCGATACAAATATGGAAATAGACACTAAAACGGATAATAATATAACACAAAATCGTAAGGCACATATTCCAGCATTACTTGTATAAGTAATAATTGAATTTTTCATGTAGACATGGAAGCATTTAAGTATTATGTTGATACAAACTATATAAACGTGCCCCGTGCGGATATGGAAATACAGACGTACATGAAAGATGGCATGATTGATAATTGGGATTTATTTGAAAAGGTGCTGGACTATGCTTATGCTAAAGTAATCCAATCTGAGCCAGAATATCATCCTGTTTTATTTTCCGAGGCGTCGTGGAATGTTCGCAACAATCGAGAGAAATTAACTGAATTAATGTTTGAAAAATACAATGTACCGGCTTTCTTTCTAGTAAAGAATGCAGTATTAGCAGCTTTTGCTAGTGGTCGGGCTACAGCCTTGGTGGTGGATAGTGGTGCCACACATACATCGGCGGTACCAGTACATGAAGGGTACGTGCTATCGCAAGCTGTCGTCAAATCTCCTCTGGGTGGTGACGAATTGTCGATGAAATGTCGAGAATATTTGGAAAAAATGAACGTTGAATTAACTCCGGCTTATAAGATAGCCTCGAAAGATGTGGTAAAGGACCGTGATACTCCGCGATTCGTAATTCGCAAATTGCCGGAAAATATTACACAGTCTTGGCAAGATTACATGCTCAAGTCGTTGCTGCAAGATTTTCAAATGAACATTCTGCAGGTTCTAGAAAATCCCTACGATGAGAAAGTGGCGGCGCAGATACCAATGGTACATTATGAGTTTCCCAATGGCTACCATCAAGACTTTGGTTCGGAGCGTTTCAAATTGGCAGAGAGTTTATTTGATCATGCGTTTTTGGGGGCGGGTCAATTGGCTTCAACAAGTGTTGGCATGTGTGATGCCGACGTACGCCTATCTTTGTATGGATCTGTCGTGGTAACTGGCGGTAATACCTTGCTGCAAGGTTTTCCAGAGCGTCTTAATCGGGATCTGCAGCTGCGTGCCCCCTCAAATACACGCCTCAAAATGATATCGGCAAATGGCAGTGTTGAAAGGCGTTTCGGTGCTTGGATCGGTGGCTCCATATTGGCCAGTATCGGCACTTTCCAACAGATGTGGATATCTTCACAGGAATATGAAGAGTCTGGGAAAGGACAAGTCGAACGTAAATGTCCGTAAACTAAAATCAGAGTTATAGGAAACTGCTGCATTTAAATCATTTTTATATACTAGGGAATAAAATAAAAATGTCGCATGCTACCTTAATGGGTTGACGCAATTCATTAAGAGAGTTTTTTTTAATTTATTCTTAAAATCTTCTAATAATTATTTATGATGTGTACTTAGATTATTATATTATTTTGTTTCCATTTGATTAACACTCAGCATTACTGGCAGATGGACAGTTTTGTGGTAGCTCATAAATGATAGAAATGGAGTGAATTTTCGGTTGAAACTTATCTTCACAAATATCTTGCGGAATTACTCCCTTTTGTCGTAAAGTTTCTTCAGTCACTTCATTGCAAAGTAGAATAAAGCGTCACATTTTACTACTCATAGTATTTTTACAGACACATTGCTGCAACAATATTATGTTAATAATAAAATATTTTTAAAAGAAAAAAAAAAGAATATATAAAACTTACCTTGGCATCTAAAATGTCTTCGGTCCAGTCATCTTGGGATATATTTATGATAGTCCTTATCAAAATTTCTTTAACTGTGGCGACATTCTGGGCGAAAGTATTAAGAATATCTTGTACGTTAACACCCTCACAGCCCATGCGCCAACAATCATAGTCGGTGGCAATTGCAATGGAACTATATAATAAACCTGCTTCTTTGGCTAATACAACCTCAGGACAGGTAGTCATATTAACTAAATCACCGCCCCATTCCCGGAACATGTTACTCTCCGAACGTGATGAAAAACGTGGGCCCTCAATTGTTACAATGGTTGCCTTATTGTGCACATGACAATCCAATTCCTTAGCACTACGCAGTAGCATTTGTCGCGTTCGTTCATTAAAAGCCGGATACATTGGCAAGTGGCAAATGCCCTGTGGACTTGTACTCTGTCCATCATAAAATGTCTGAGCACGCTTTGTAGTGCGATCGATAAAATCGTCTGGTATGACTAAATCACCGGGTGCGATATGTTCACGTAAAGAGCCACAAGCTGTGGACACTATTAGATGGGTGCAACCAATTGAACGTAATGCCCAAATATTGGCACGATAATTAACATTTGTCGGCATTATGTCATGCTTTCGACCATGACGCGCCAGCAGTACACATTCAACCCCATTTACTTTGCCCGCAATTAAAACATCTGAGGGTGAGCCAAACGGTGTATCCACCGTGTGTTCTTGTCTGTTTTCAAAAAATACCGGATCATCCAAACCGGAACCGCCAATTATACCGATCTAATGGACATATAATAAATATTGGTAAAAATTTATTGATTAACTTTTACCTTGACTTGGACGGGGTCCAAATCTGCATCCTTGCATTTTATATGAAGCATGGTTATAAATTTTGTATTCTCTTCTTACGACCAGTGATATCAAAAAGGGTCACTTGTTAACAAATACAAAGTTCGGTGGGTTATCTATTACTTTTATGATATGTAGAGAAACCTAAATCATATGGTTTTTAATGTCACATAGGGTTGAGCCGTTCGCAAAAGAATTAGTTCTTTGAACGGTTCACATAACTAAACGGAAAGAATTAGTTCATGTTAAAAGAATTTCTAGTTCAGTTAGTTTATAGGGGGGACAAAAGCAACAAAAAAAATTTCATAGATTTATTTTTAAATTATTATTAAATTCTAGAAAACATTAGACCACAAATGAGGTTATAACTTCTCAACATTTCTCAACACTATATGTTTCTGTTTGCAGTATTTTATGTTTGTGGAATCGATTTACAAGTGCCATCAATTTTTTTACGAACTGTACCAATGTACCATCTTGATGAAATTAATTTGTGTATAAAGATTATATCCGAACCTCGTATAAATTACGTGTTGAACGAGACTAGTATAGTTAAGTGCATCAACGAATATGGTTTAAAACATGACTTAATTATAAAACATAATGCCAAGTTTAAAAATGACTGAAAAGAGGTATTGCCAGATTTGAATATTTGCTTTTAATATGGTTTAAAAAAAACTGTTAAATCGAGTGTAAAAATAGGATTGTCCCGTGACATTGCCGAAGTGGTTATAACTGTAAAAATTTAAATACTATGACAAGTAAGTTCTGTTCACCTTTGTAAATAAAGATTGTGAACATTATATGGATGCTCACGTAATCTTCCTTTTCATTGTTTAATGTCAGGATTTGAAGATTTGTAAATTTAACATTAATTTAATCATTATTGTATACAACACACATACTTCTGCATATCTTAGGCAGTGATAAATAATTACCATAAGAAATACGAAAACTCACTTTAGTGTGACTAAGAATTCTAAAGTGGACGGTCGTGCATAAAATATCTTTAAAAAAGAAATGAATTTCAATAAGAAACAAGTCTTATCAATTATACTGAATGTGACTTACTTAGCCCTCATAGAGGCGAATTTCAAGTATAATATAACCTTATCAGAAATGGAGACTTGTAAGAGTTATTTGATTCCTGCCACACGTGGGTATGTTTATACAGATTTTTTCTACGTACACAATCTGAACAACCAAAAGTTGGGGCCAAATGAATTACTGCACCTGAAATTTTATGTAATGACTGCAAGAGATGCTCACATCTTATTATCGGCCATTGATCATCCGGGATTGTTCGAACGCGTTTATGAAGTTGGTAAACATTTACCTTTGGCACAATGGCACAAAGTTAAAAAATGATGAAAAAATGTAAAAAATATTTAATATAAAATACTATTACAGTTATTGGGGCTGGTCGTAATAAATTTTCTACCATACGCACTAGCATAGGCCACCATCGTGTCGCTACTGATTTAAGGGCAAACATTTTATCAATGCTTGACCCTGTACCCATAGAAATCATTCAGACAAAAGGTGAATCATGTTAGTTTTGGTGTTTGTTGAAATCACTTGCTATTGTTTGAAATATAATAGATGCCAGCTTAAAGGTGTTGATACCTGGATTAAAAGACGATCCTCTCATGAAGTTCACCGATACCCTGCCATTAAATATTAATTATATAAGTTTTGCGACCTATGAAAATGAACCGGCGCGTTGGTTTTACGATTGTCGGTTTGATGGATTTAGTGATGAAATGGAACGCGAAGAAAGGCCCCTCAGTGCAAGCCAACGCTTGCTTCAGGATATGACCAAAGAAGCGGTAAATAGCACCCCGCCCATGGACTTGAATGCCATAGATTTTGGGTTTCAGATACGTGGCCTGCACTACAAATCAAAAGAAGCCGCCATGACAACACGTCTGAATATGATTTTGGTTAGCAGCTGGAAATTAAATGCATTCAAAAAATAAAAAATTTTTTTGTATCCACTACCACATGTATATGAGGGTATATGTCACTTTGTCAAACGTTGCCTCGCACAGTAAATCAAATTCTGATTTAGCGCCGAATACTAGTCCCGTCTCTCTGTCTGTCTGCCTAAGTGTAAGGGTTTTGTGTTAATCACAAATTAGGCAAAATCGATCAAGTGACATAATGCAAGAAAAGCTAAAAAGGAATAATTTTTTTAAGTAAATTAACTTATAAAGTACAGAAGATATGTTGACATAGATAGTCCTCAGAACATATCGGTGGTGGGTATTCAAGATTTGGACTCAGCCAAATATATCTTTTTGTGTAGTCTTGGCAGGATCCTCGCCTCAAGTGGAATGCATCTAATTTTAACGATATCGAAGCCATAACATACACTGGCACTCATATATGGTTCCCTGAGGTGGTAGTAATCAAGTGAGTTCTTTGGGTATCTTAGCGCATACTCCGTTTGAAATTAATTTGTTTCCTCACCTTTAGTGGCGCCTGGCAGAATAAGCTTTTATTTAAACCCCCGTACGATTTATATATACAAAGTAATGGTAGCATTTCCATGATAATCGTAGACGCCGAGGTGAACACATGGTGTTTAAATCCCATCGAAAATTGGCCAAAAGAAAAACTTTTTTGTGAGATACTGTTAGGATTGGCCTCTACCCACGACCAGCCCTTACAATTGTCCTTTGATACAGCGCAGCCTTTATGGAAGGATCCTATCAGTACTCTTACAGAATGGACTTTAACGCAAATCTCCGTAACGTCTATAGAAAACGATATAACGGCTCGACACACCTACAACGGTATTATTCAAACAATGGCTGGTGACACTGCCATAGCATTCCAATTAGCTAGAAATAGTAAATTTTTTGAACATATATTTATCACGCCGCTCATGAGTAAGTGCTTTGGAAGCAAAGGTGCAGACAAGTGAATGTCAATTGTTTTTCTTTTCTCACAGCTTGCCAAATGCTACTGATTTTATCGTTCTTTGTCAAGAGCTTCTTTCGCAGCCTGACCATATTTGTGGCCTTTGTGGTCATCATGCTGGGTACTTTGTTTATTAGCAAACATTGCCCTTTGGGCTACGTGCCCAATTTAAGTGAGAGCATGTTTCACCAAAACTGTTGTTGTTGTTTCATTAAGTAATATCTCCAATCTTTCAGTGCACGCTTATCAGGTGGCGGCACACGTATGCGTGTCTTGCTATGTGCTGCACATTTTTATTATATGGCTGGATAAATATCCCCCCAAATCCAAACCAAATAATTGCGTAATGAAAATTCTAAACTATTCTCCTTTGCGTCTAATTTTGTGCATGGGATTGGCAGACGTAAGTGTTTGCAAATGAATTTTGTTAAAAAAAATACCAGACCATCAAGCCAGATTTAAATTCTTTGCAGACGCATCACTATATGAACAAAGAAACCCGACCGTGGAAGGAAGCATCAAAGATCCTAAACGCCGTCATTTTTCTAATAGTCAATATTGTGTTTTTATTTGTGGATGTGCTCTGGCTGGCCTTATCATAGTAATTAAGAAATTATTCATACATTGGATAAAATGATTTTTTATTTCTGTGCATTAAATTACTAAACAAGTGTTACAAAATAAAAAGCACTGTACGCAATTTGAGATAGTTTTTACTTGTGCTTGCCGAAACCTCCAAAACCCCCATAACCGTCATAACCGCCAAAGCCGCCAGAACCAGCACCATAACCCAAAGTGAGGGCAGGTGCAGCAGCTATAGTGGGAGCGGCAGCAGCATATGTTATTGCAGGAGCTGCGGCTACATTAATTGTTGGAGCGGCTGCAATGGCTGGAGCAGCCACGGCTACAGGGGCCGCGGCTACAGCTGCTCTAAAAGTGGGAGGGTGACCAACAATCTAAAAATATTATGGATTCATTGTTAATAGGAAACTGTCTGCGCGGGAGGATGAACCTACAATTTTATATGAAGTAATGGTGGTGGCGGCCGGCACTTGTACAGCTTTAACAGCTACAGAGGGCTGAGGGGCAGCTATGGCAGGTGCTGCTACAGGGGGCGCAGCAGCAAAAGCCGGTGCAGCAGAAATGGCTGGGATGACAGAAATTCCGATAGTAGGAGCTGGTGCGGCAAAGGAGGGAGCGGCAGCAACGGTGGCAATACTGGAACCAGCTGCAAGGGATGGTGCTGCGAAACTCAAGGCGGGCGCCGCGTATGATATGCCACCACCGAAACCACCACCATATAAATGCCCAGGAGCTGCCGTAGTTACAACGAACAATGCAAAAAAAATCTACGAAAACGAACATCACGACAACTAATTAATTAATTGGCACGTTCCAGCACTTATAGAATGTTTCTACTTTTTTGTTTTTTGTTGTAAAAAATATTTCTTACCACAAATTTCATGTTTGCTCGCGTTTATGAGGTTCTAAAATGTAAACCCTAAGGAAGGATAAGTGACAAAAAAGAGAATAAAAATTGCTGTACACCACGTCACGTTGGTTGCGTTGTAAGCAACTGCAATCTAACGTGGTGCCAGCATTCCTTTATATACACCACGAATTTTCTTTGCTGAAAGCGAAGTAGAAGAATCAATCGTATGACAATTGCGCATGCTGACTCACAGCGGCTGCTGCTTTTCGTTCTCTTGTGCTGTCTTGATCTTTTCAATTCTTGTTACACTACCAACAAAACAGTAATGAAGCCTAAGCTTGGGCACTGTCTATATTTGCGGACAGATCATGGGTTCGGCCTGTACTAACAACTGTTGGAGTATTTGTTTTGTAAATTGTGGGTGTGTGTGCCAGTAATGAATGTGTGCTAATGTTTTCAATACGTTTACGTGTGTATATACATACATGTGGGAGACTTTTTTTAGCCCAAATTATATGAGAATCCAATGCATACAAACGAATGCATACGAATGATTGTGCAAACGGATTAACGCACTTAATATACTTGCCCATCTTGGGTGAAGCGTATAACGAATATCGTTCATAAACACATAATAATAATAAGAATATATGAATGTGTGTACGTGTGCGTATGCGTGTGTCCTCGAACATTCGCCACAACTATGTTTTAACAACCTGCAGTCCAATTATAACTGACTTAAGCATAACGATCTCGGATATATGGCCATAACAAGGACAGGTAGTGCAAGAGCGTCAACGTGACTGTTCTGTATTTTGCAAACGCCATTTTGTTATGCGTATATATACATTTTGAAAACGCACACATTTGAAATCTAACTAGTTTAGGTCACTAACTCTACATGGCATGGTTGTGTTTGATTCTAGAGACGATTGTGATCAATCAGTGCGCTTAGTGCAATATATGGTGCAATGTTTAAGGGGGAGAAGAGATTTGAGAATATTTCTTTAAACCAACTGCAATAAATCAGACATTTAATTGTCCTATGGTATCAGGGAACACGAAAAAAAACGAATTTTGGGGCTGATGTCGAATCTTAAATACCCCTCAGCTCTATAAAGGAACAGTATCATCGCATCAACTAATACGTCAGGTTCTGAACAAGGAGAGTTTTTTAGAAATCTTGCAGGCGTGTATGTTATCCGATCACGCCTATTTTTGGCATACTCGGTATAAATATTTTCGCTGAAGGTGAAATTTACCTAAATAGTTTTTTGATAATTGTGGACATGGCTTCCAATTGTAATAGGAACCTTGTTATAGATATTAGAAGTAGTTGTACTGAATTTCAATTTATCAACTGAAATTTTACGACCGTAACACAGATTTTAATACTGATCAAGAATTTATGTACTTTGAGGCTTCTTTCTTTCTGCGTGCCCTTGGCAATGAATGTGGCAAACTTACACTTAGTGGGAGGGTACGGGAAAGCGAGTCAACATCATGGTCGAAATACTAAACTCCAGACCAACAAAAATCGGCATTAATTGGGCCCTATAAACATGTAAAAACGATCATATTTGCCTTCAGAAGTTCATGTGGCCAGCTGTCTTTTTGTAGGCTTGTAGCATCTATTAAGATGGCACAATTTTAACATTAATTTTTCTTTCTGCCAAGTTCGTAATTTATAATTACATTTTTGCTAAGTGAATGATTCCACACACAGACTCTTAGCCTCCCAAGGGTAATTCAGTATTCGATGCCTCCGTTTGGGTGTTGAAAATCTTTCCACAAAATGTCATGTGGCTCTTAATATTATGCGTGCTACTTTTTCGTATTAAATATATAAAGATTTTCATGGACTCTCGAGGTCAGTATATTTGGAGAAAGGCAGGAGAACCTCTCTATCGCAACAGTAAAATTAAATGTTAAAGACGGGTATAGTGGCGCAATGATTAGACCCCGAAGGGATATGATAAGATGAGGTAAAAACAAACGGAGGTGTTCATTTCGGACTAGATTAGTCAATGATCTAAACGTGATCTTAGAAGTAATAAAACAGGAATGATTTTTTTTATACCCTGCACCACTTATGGCAAACGGCATATGAAGTTTGTGCGGATGACCGTCTACCTGTCCATGTAGAGCGTTAACTATTGGTCGCATACTATTTGAAATATTTCGATAAAATTTGGTGCAAGGACATATATTGACCCAAAGAGGAATCCTATTGGAAAATGAACCGAATCGGACCATTTTTAGAACCCCTCACCATATAATTATATTTCACGTAGTTACTTATAAAGCAGTACCTTACGTATACAACTAATTAAGATACAACTAAATTAATTGTGGCGTAATTTAAGGAGCTGAGTGGTGTAGGGCATGTTATAGTTGGCGTGACCAACTATAGCATTTTTACTTGTTTAGTTCTTGAAAAGTTAATTTTTGGAAAGAAATTTAAGTTTCATTTTTTTGACTCCGCTACAAAGATATAATTTGTTACATACGTTGTTTTATGAAATGAAGGAAAGATGGAAAAATTCATTCAGAAAAGTTCATTCTTTATTTTATAAAATACAACAATGCCAGATGAATGTAAAATGTGCGAAAATATATCCGCATTGTTGCTGTAATAATATTGTATTAATTCATCTCTTATACGTCGTGATACACAAAGTCATGGACGGATGATATCCATCCGATGCCCAATCTGTGCAAGACGATGTTTATGTGTATTTAAGTATTGATTGATAAAATTAGTAAATTTAATTAAATGTAATACAGAGGAGAAGAGGAGGAAAGAGAGTCTTTCGGCAACGCATAGGCTGTACTTTGTGCAGTACAAGGTGTTGTACGAGGGGGTAGAAAGA
Organism: Crataerina pallida; assembly: GCA_949710015.1. Taxonomy (NCBI): domain Eukaryota; kingdom Metazoa; phylum Arthropoda; class Insecta; order Diptera; family Hippoboscidae; genus Crataerina; species Crataerina pallida. The sequence continues at coordinate 683,909 of OX453293.1, forward strand.
ATGCAAAACCGTTTGTTTCTTAATAACATCTAGTGGGTACACTAAATCCGTTCATAATACATTGGCGAAGTGGAACATGTTGCAAATCCATTCTTGTGACGTTTGTCGTTTACTTGTGCTTACCATAGCCACCGTAACCATAGCCCAGACCCCCACCGTAGCTCAAACCACCACCGTAGCCTAAACCACCACTAAGAATCAAGCCACCACCGCCACCGCCTCCATAGCCCAGTGAAATTGCTGGAGCAGCCGATGCATAAGATAATGCAGGAGCCGCAGCATAGGAAACAGCGGGTGCGGCGTAGGAAACGGCAGGGGCAGCGGCTACGGCTGGTGCCGCTACAGCAACAGACGGTGCAGCAGCTACACTGACAGCTGGAGCGGCAGGTACATATCTCACAGACGAGGGACTAGATATAATCTGCAATTATAAAATTAATGCATTAATCAAACTTAGATTTGTTGCCTCAATTTTTCAGAGATTTGATCTTTATTTTTGTCATTGATCATTACCGAACTGAACGATGTGTAACTGGTGCCAGCAGGCGCAGCAAGTGTTTTCACTAGAGCGGGAGCAGCAACTGCTTTTAAAACGGTAGGAGCGGCGGCGGCATAACTAATGGCAGGAGCTGCAGCAACAGCTGGAGCAGCATAACTGATGGCGGGAGCTGGCGCAGCGTAACTAACGGCAGGAGCGGCTGCTACGGTTTGAACTACGGGAGCAGGGGCAGCGTAAGTAATAGCTGGGGCAGCAGCCGCATATCTAACTACCGATGCTGGAGCAGCCGAAGCATACGAAACGGCGGGAGCGGCAGCGTACGATACAGCTGGTGCGGCAGCATATGATATAGCCGGTGCAGCAGCATACGAAACAGCAGGAGCTGCAGCATACGTTAATGCCGGGGCACCATATGAAACACCGCCACCTAGAGCAAGTCCTCCTCCACCAAGTGCAATGCCGCCGCCACCACCACCCCCAAACAGATGTCCGGGAGCCGCCACAGCTGCTGCAATGAAAGCTAACAAAATCTGTGCAACAATTTGACAAAATTCAAAAAAACATATTTCAAAATGCCTCCAACACAGTCATCTCACCAAGAGCTTCATAACGTTATTTATATTCGTATGTGATGTAAAAATCAAAGCCACAAATAAGGATCAAGCTTATCTCTGAATCAATAACAACATCAACAACAACAAGACAGCAAAGTTTTCGTTTTGTGCGTTTATGTGTTAGCCTTACAACTGGCCAACGAATACCACTCAACTGTTATAAACGCGGCGCCTTTATATGCTATTTAAACAGTAACCATCAGAACTGACGCACACAAGCTTAAGCGAACATTAACACTCAATTTTCCTGTGGCAAGCACTTGGTCAGATTAAATGAGTGAAGAAAAACGCACAATCACCCAAAACAGCACAACCATTATTAGATTTATGTACGTATGTACGTGCACTGTATGCATTGCTGCTGCGTATATGTATCATACAATTAAATGTATTTAGCAATCAATGGTTGCATTAACCGTTAACTACTACATAAGTACGTTCGCACAGACTTTGGTTGTAATCACAAGAAGATCACATCACATCACATCGTGTTACGATGCTGCACTATTTCAGTTTAAAATGAAAAGATGCCTACTTGAAATGAAAACAAAACGTTTTTGTGGAAAGATTATAACGTTTGCAAGAAATTGTCCAACAATCGTGTTGACCGCGACAAGTCTTGAACGAACTCACTTCTTGTTACTGCTAGAGGTAAAGAGGTTTTAAAAAAGGTCCGCTCTGGTCCATAGTCAATTATAAATTGAAAAAACTGCTGTTTACTATTTTGTAGAAAATTTGAGAAACACAAAAGTAGGCAACAACTATAGGCCCAACCGATACATTGTCTAAGTGTTCACTTTAAATAAGTGTGCTTATTATAAAATTAGTGAGGCCACCTCTGGTGGTCATGTTCATTTGAAATGTGTCAAAGATGAGGACAATAATGTCCTTTTGACCGAAAGTATCTTTGTAACTTGTTTTCATTTAAATTTGGAATTTTTTCTTAACACCAACCATCATATTAACATGAATATGTGTATAACTTTATTAAAAACTGTTCGCAACACTCGAATCAAGATTCGATCTAGCTGTGACTGCTTGTTAAACCCGTGGTATCATGCCTTGACTAATATTTTATTAAAAGATTGGCCCTCAGGGGAAAACTCCCATACTCTCCACATATAGACTATGAACCTACGATCTCCCACAATGGAGACTTCGATCGATTCAGATGTATTCTGGTGTAACTTTAACTTTTGAATAATTATATAAATGATGATGTATGATGATATGTAAAAAATTTGGTGTGGAGACTATGTTGTTGGGCTCTTCATTGTGGCGGGTTGTTTCAAAGCAAATCAAGAAACTATGGCCTTGGTATTGACCGCAAGGCCCCGTTTTCCAGTTTTGGTTTAACTTTAATGGTACAGCTGCAGCTCCCACTTCTTTTGAAATATTAGTCCAGCAGTGTCCAGCAAAGTTTAAAATTTGTTACCTACCTATTCGAAAGAAATATTTGAATTTCTTTCGTAATTAAATATTAAGAAATTTTGCAGATTTCTTAAACGACGAACTTTGCAAAAATACTTTCATGAATCTTTCATCGAGAAACTGATTCGATGGTCGGATTCAGTGTGTATCTAAACGAAGTTTAAATAAACTCAGTTTAGCTAGACTACTACTTCAACTACTGCTGAGAAACTGGCCCTAAGAGTAACACTTGCCACCAACACTTGTCACATATTTTTGACATTCAACATAAACCAGTTGGCAAATATTGTTTAAATTATCTAATGTATATAAACAATGTTCAGTCGTAACAATTCCTTTAATCATAACATGAAAGCGGGTTTTCTTGACGCGTCAAGTCGTACTATATTGAGGTAAAAAAATACAGTATTCAAGAAAGTGAGGCAATATCTCTAGAAAAGCCAAAAGAAAATTATAAAGTGATGTAGTAGATGGATAGTGGATGAGTGTGTACGTATGTATGTACCAGTATGTTATATATATATATGTTGTACATAGTTAGTTACAAGACGTGATTGGACATTATGTAATTATGGATAAAAGGGGCAGAGTTGTGATTAATTGGTTAAAAAATGATGAATTTTATTCATTGCATTTTTAATGTTCGATATATGTGTAGGAAAAATAGTAGAAAACTATGATATACCCTGATAACAGGGGCGGATTAAACGGTATGAGGACTAAGCGACCGCAATGTCTAGGGACATCAAAATTACAAATACAAGTAGTAAACACAGTTTAGTTTAAGTAGTCTCAAAATTTTTTCCGTTCAGTACAGCAGCACCCCACTGCCTGATAATAATAAAAGTTGGAAAAACTGTATAAACAAGCAAAAAGTTTGCATACTCTTTACCCTAAGGGGTTGATCAAGTTTTTCGTTACATTTGGAGATTAAAAAAAAAAAAAAAAGAAAGCTTGGTACCGCAAAGATTGCGTCTAGAGCCGAAAGCCGAAAGTAGGTCTGGACAGTATCCGTTAGTATGTGATAGGTGGCTTCCTACTACAAATGGCAAAAATAGGTCAACAGCCTCTCTCGCAATCTACAAAAAATATCTCGCATACAGATAGTCATGAAAAAACTTTCTCTTTAAAAATCCACTTACAAATGTCCGTATAGATGAATTATAATTTATTGAATATTTTGGTGCATGGTATTTTTCCTGTCCAACATTGTATCGAATTGTTGGCGTATAAACAGCATATGTCTGAATGCAGTTTTATATGGTAAAGTATTTATTTTACAATACAGTTTAGGGGGGAGTTAAGTTTAAGTGCAATAGGCAGCGTAAGATTGAGTTTGAACGTTCACCACTGAATTCATTAACGTTAACGAAACAAAACGCATTAACCAAAATGATATTTAACTAGGTAATAATTGATTTAATAAGCTACTTATGACCGACATTTTAACGAATGACCAAATGCCCCATTAGGCAGCATTTTTATACCAACTATTCCATAGTGTGAAGGTACAATGATTTTTGTAAACGTTGGTACATCCTAGAAGGAGGCTCACAAAATATATATAGTTTTTATTGACATAGAGATGAGTGATCCTCTCTACAAGGTAATATTCCATATGTTTAGATGAAATTTAGTGCGGATGTATTGTTTTTTCGGTCAAGGCTGTAAGCTATTAAAAATAGGCTTTATTGGGCCGCTCTGCATTTAAGGCCTCCTTTAACTATAGGGTCTTTACATGAAAAAAATTCTAAATTTGGATCGGATTGGTCCCATAAAAGATCTTCCTTATATTAAGACTTACTTTGTGCTAAATTATAAATAGATCGATCCGATAGTGCGGTGTGGGAGAGTATTACAAGGTCGACCTATTTCGAGTCCTTCTATATTATACCCTGCCACCACTGGTGATTAAAAATATATTAAGTTTGTGCTAATATTTGTAATTGCTAAACGGCAAATGCCATACCCACTTTCGGAATCAAAATGTGTATCGAATGTCCGTCTGTCTGTCCATGCAAGCTACAGATCACATTTTTTAAGGTATTTCGATAAAATTCGGTACAAGGACATGGTTTGGCCCAAAAGAGAAATCTTATTGAAAATGGATAGAATCGGAGCATTCGTTAGAACCCCTTTCCATATAAAGTCCTTATGTAATAGAGGTCTTTATACAGAAAAAAGTCACAATTTTTAATATTTTTTCACAATATTTGGTGAAGAATTGCTAATTAGCTTAATTTGGACCCGATGGGACAATTTTTTGCAACTTTTTCCGTATAATTACATTTCACGAAGACCTAAACGGCAATATCTCACGTTTACTAAAGCAACTAAATTAATTATAGCATAATTTAAGGGGCCAAGTAGTCACTTGTCACTTGTCAATCATATATATTTCCAAGCGAGTACAACAACAATAAGAAAACAAAACTTTTATAATGTCAACCCATTTGCACTTTTCGCATTTTTGTAGGCGAGGCTACCAAACGATTTCGCCTTGGTACACCAAATACACATGTCAACGCAGACACACAGATGAACATGGTTAAATCGACTCAGATTTTGGTGCTGATCATGATCAAATAAATTAATTGTTAATGGTGTTCGCTCCACATACACTTCCTTCACTCCTATCATACGCACATTTAGCAGCCAGTGTTCAAACTACGTATATGGGTATTTGGAGCACTTGTTTATAAATGTGTAATTGAAGTAGTTGAAAGCTATTTATGGTACCAAAGTACATATTTCTCTATCAGTGCATACTTTTTAGCCAACACTAGTCACAACGCGACGAGCACTTCAACTTTTAATCAAGCATTTAGATTAGAAAGTTAGTTACACTACCGTGAGAGTAGCCCTCGAATCAGGAAGTGAAACGTAGAAATCCAATGGGAAAAATACTGGCGTTATTTTGTCTACATCCTCCACAGAAGATTTGAATAATTTTCAAAATTTAAACATTATATTATGTACTTAGTAGTTTATTAGGCGGTCTCAAGTCAAATAATTTTAGTCAAAAATGCAAAACATTGCGTACATTTCAATTTTATTAAACTTCATGCAAAAGTGACAATTCCTTCAATTAAGATGACCTTAAAAAAATGGTATATTTCATATAATTTCATAAAAGTATCTAAAAAAGTGTGACGTGAAAAGAAGAATTTTTAATTACACTAGTAGGTAATGTCTGCACATAGTATCGAATAATACAATCAATAATTTTATTTAGGTTTATTTTCATCATTATCCTCATCATCCTCTTCCTCGTTCTTGTACGGATAGTCCGGTATAGTAAAATTGAACACCATCCAATCTGAAAAGTTCACCTGTAAGAGATAACAATCATTTATTAGAAGCCCTTCAATCGGTACAATGCTTTGCACAGTACCAATGCAATCACTCCAATGGTAGCCAGAATGCCACTTAGCAAAATCAAATTATATTTTGATTGTTTTTGAGCATTCATTTCATGCCAAGATCCCTGTGGCACGGGGCAGTCATTGAATGTAGGCAAGTCTCCACCATCTTTGAATTTCGTTTTATTCCCGCGTACAATCACATGATCTACACCACAAAACAACTTATTTTATGAGCTCTTTTGATTACCTTACCGTTCACTTACTCGTTTGGTACATTTTTAATCCTTGTCTTAGTAACTTGAAGCAAAACATAATTTATGTTCACGTGAAACCTGTCCCTTCTTTCGCAAATGATATGTGCTTACATATTAAGCTTAGGGGCGCTGCTAATAAGTATTTATTTTGACAATTATTTTCGTTTTAACATTTGGATCTATGAGTACTTGTTTACTTTTTAGGAAAACACAAGCAAAGTTTTATGTATACAATAGCACTTGTGTATAAGGTTATGCTACCTTATACTGAATCATTCTGCTCAGTCCACAAATTTGGTTGTTGTACAACTGTTGAGTATGACATGTTTATCATAATGCGCTCGCGTTAATTAATTAATTTGGGTATGATGTGTGCCTCAAAATTGGTGGTACAATTAAATTCTACGTTTTGGTGGGTAAGAGTCGGCGATGATGAAAAATGTAACTGTAAAATGAAACAAGAAAACTAAATATGGCTTAAGCCAAAATCTTAAATATCCTCCATATCGACAACGGTGGGCATGGCAAATATATATATATTGCGTCCTATAACAGCGTATATATTACGTGTCAGCGCGGTAGTCTAATTTAATGGTGAATATGGTTTTTTGTAAATTGTGGGCGTGTCTGTTTTCCGACCATGCTCATTTTTGGCACATCGATGGGACGGATAACAATAAACATGTATAATAAATTTCAAGTTTATAGGTTAACTTTTGGGGCAGATATATATATTTTTGTTGAAAGTAGGCGTGTTTGTTATCCAATCACCCCCATATCGATGGATGGGATAATTATAAATATGTACACCAAATCTCAAGTCCATAGGTCAACTTTTTTGTCAAATATAAAGATTTTTTTTATTGTAGGCGTTTCTATTAACCGGCCACGCCCACTTTTGGCAAGTCGTTGGATGGTATTACTATGGATACGCATAGAGAATTTCAAGCCCAACTTTTGTGGCAGATATATAGACTTTTATCGATTGAGGCGTGTCTGTTGTCCGACCACGCCCCTTTCGGCACTTCAATGAATGAAATAAATTTAAATGTGTAGAACCAAACCTAATTAACTAATAAAATATTTGTATTTTTTACAAAAGTTTTTATTTTATGGTGGCGTTCACCAAAATGGATTTGAAATGGTAACACAGAGCTTATTGTATTTAACCCGTAAGAACTTTTCACTTATACCGATATTGAACAGATTGTGGAGAGCAGTATTTTGGACGACGCACTATTGCATCAATGATACAAACTGTTTCTCCTGAACATTTCATTTTCGGATGCTGATTTTCATGCGATGTCCAATAAAGTTATAAAATTTAGTTGCTATTCGTCACTATTGGTCTTTACTATTAAACGTTGTTTTTTTATGAAATGCTCCACGCGATTTTCCAGGCTTTCTAAAAAAAAAAACAATAACCGGGTTAAGTGCCAATTATATACATTCAAAGTATATATGTACCGCATCTTTTCCGATTCAATAATTTCTGGTATTTTTTAGCTTTGGAGCAGCATTCTAATAATGAAGCCTGTTTGGTGATATGGTGCAGCTTATACTTTTGACATAGCAATTCTTCCAGATTATGTAAAACTTCACGAATCATGCTAGACCTTTTCAATAGAAGACGTATATTTTTTAAATATTCATCTCTTATATATTTGATGGGTTTTATTTACTTTATGTGAAATTTAGTCCATTCGCTTTGTACAGTTGCTATAAGCTTCTTCAAGTGTTCCTCACTGTACAGCCATTGACCCTCTTCAGCGTCAATTATATTTTCTTTCATATTAACTTCTCCTTGGACATTTTGTACAAACGGTTCATTTTTACGAAATTCACAGTTGAACAGGTTTAAAGGAAATCCTGCAGCTGGTGTATATTGAGGTTTACTGCGTAGTGTATAAGGAACCATTTAAAGTTAAACAAATTTTTCGCGAAAAACTCACCAAGGATTTTTCTTTACGTCCAAAAGTTCGCTGATAATGTGCGGTTGCTCCTTCTCTTGACCTGTTAGTAATAATACAGCCATTATGCATCTAATCTGATGCCACAAAAACGCATTGGCCTTAATTTCCAAATAGTACATGGCATAACCTTTGTCGTCGTTATCTCTTTCATGAGAACAGAGATGTATTTGAGCTGAGTGAATATGTCTCATATAACTTGTTACGCCATTGTGTACATCCATTTTGCAAAAATTACGGAAATCTGCGTGCTTTTCCAACAATTTGCAAGCTTCTTGCATAGCCTTAAACATGCAAGAGGTGGACAAGGTGAAAAAATAAATAAATAAAATCCTCTTCTTAACTTACGATTATATTCAAGTCACCCTTGGGAAAAAAATAACGATATGTACGCATTATACAATCAAAGCGTGCACTGAATTGGGATTTTCGCAATGGTAACCATGCAATGCATTGAATGTTATTGGGTAGTACACGATTAAGCAAGCCGCAATAATCAATTTCATTTCTAATCGAGTCTTCGGAGAATTGCTGGTCAACAGGATATTTGCTGCGCAAGTCTATTGAAATGACTTGACAATGGGCACTCACTTCTTTATCGGTGCGACCGCAACGATGATAATTGGCAGTTTTTCGGGTCTCTATCAAACAAGTGCGCGTTAAAGCTCTAAATAGATGATCCTCTAACAACAACAAGTGTTAAACATTGTTAAATGTAATAAAGGGTTTAGATTTACCTATAGTGTTGTTGGAATCCTCCTGACAGGCATAACCATGGAAATCCCAACCAAAATATAAAAACTTCAGTAAAACATGACGTTTGTGTGCTCTAAAGTTTAACAAAGCATACAGGCTCTGCACATTATTAGAAAAACTTGTTTCAATAGTTTACTTGGTAAAATCAAATTTTTTTCTAGTCAGCTTCTTTGTTTCCTCAATGCATCGGAAGTCATCACCTCTGTCCTCATCAACCTTTGCAAAGCTTTCACTTTGTCCATTTTCCTGCATTTTTTTACATAAAATGTTTTTCAATTGTTTATTGTACGCTTGCAATTGTACTATTTTGTCAATTAATTCCTCCTTACTCAAGCTTATTAATTCTGCCCGAGTAAAACATTTCGAACGTTTATTAATTTCCACATTTAAAGCCATTTTTTATATACAAAGTATTTACTTTATGTTTATTTGAAAGAAAATAAGATTTAACCATACACCGCGTACATCTTGTGAAACTAGTTCATTTAAGTGGCTCTTTTAGAGCTAAATCAAATTCTATGCAGTGTAAGGTAGCATTGCTGCATTACTGCAATGCATTGAAAATCACAACATTGATGCAGTAAAATCAAATGATCTCCTTGAAAATGTAAACAAATCAATTTGTTTTCTTTGTCAACCCATGTATCATCCTCATTATTAATGGTCGATGGCAACCTACTTAATTAAAGTGTACTTAATTAAGTCTTTACCTTGTTGTTCGAAGAGAGAATGCTATGCGCAAGTGTTTGCGTGACATCCATCCCGGTTCCGTACAAACACAATTTTGGCCAGAAGATTGCTATCCGTACGACCAACATGACTTAACCAACGTAAACGATGAATTTTTATGCGACGAACTTTATCAAGATTGTCGTAAAGTTCGCAGAGCTCTAAGTGGAACTAGTACATGACTAAAGACCTTGTGGGGAACTGTTCTCTGCAACACACCTAGAAAAATCTCTTCACTTTGAGTTAGGCTCCATGTTTCAAAGCTATATGGTGATGAGGATTGGTCCATTAATATTAACCTCAGCATTCTGCAATACCTTCTCCATGATTATGCTGAGAAAGGTCCATGAAAGGTTGACATGAGAGAAAGGTAAAAGTTGGCGAACCTATTGCATAATATGTCCTATGCCGTATAAAGCGTCAGTAAGTTGAATATATTTAGATTAAAGACGGGGATGTAATTTCTTTATAAACGGTAAAATGAAACTCTCGCCTTTTTTAGTAACTTTTTTATTCTCTTTGCATTTTGTCTTTATTTTGGAAATAAAGAAATTGTACTTTACAAGTTATTAATTATATTTTTAATTTACTAACTTATATTTTATGTACTTTAATAGAATTCTATTTAATTAATAAATAAAAAATGTTTACATGACGTTTATACACAACATTAAATAAATAATGTTAGAGACAAAATATCAACAATTAAAATATATTTTAATATATATAAAATATATAAATACAACTATCGTACAATATTTAACGTATATTGTACAAATTTTTTTAAATAAAATTTAAGTTCATACATAAATATTATTAGAGATTACAAATTTTGCTGTTGGTATTATTTCTGAATATTGATTGAGTATTGATTTTGTAAGATATGTTGTAAGTTTTATTGTGTGATATGATTTTCGTTTTCAATAACTTGTATATTTATATATATTAAATTTTGATATTTTATTTGTTAAAATTTTGATTTAATTCGTGTGACTTTGTATTCTTCCTATTTTTGTTTTTTTTTGTTTTTTTCAGTTGTTAAAGCTAAGATTGGGAGTTATTGATAATTTTTTGAGACGCAATTTTATGCGGAGTAATGTATGTTATTTAAGACAATTTAAAATTTTCGTTTCCATGTTCTTTCGTTTATTTCATTGCTACGTTATTAAAGAAGATCAAATTTTTTTGCTGAATCTTAATATGATTATTTGGTGAATATATTTTATACATTTATATTATTTGAAAAGTGCGGCATAAAAGTTATCTTTATTTTATTAATGTATTTCGTATACTTTATTTTTTATATTCGAGCATAAGCGGTTTGTGATATTTTATAATTTACAATTGTACAATGACTGGGCTGTCAAAAATACCATCAAGCTTAAATTTATAATCTGTAGCAATAGCCAATGACATGTTTATTTGTCTTTTTTTTTTTTTTAATCGGTACTCAAGATATAAACTCCTATAGGTGCATCTTCTGTACCTAGAATTATACCATGCTGAACTTGATCTTGCGACATTCCCAATTTAGAGCACGATTAGCGTGCGTTTTTCTAAAGCGGAGTAGAGGCAGAATTATAATTATATCAGAGCGTTAAAAAAATTTTATACTAAAAATAATTTTAATATTTTTTAAAAGTACTTGAGATTCATTATTCTATGTGTGGATAATAGCTCCCAAATCACCGCCATTAGAATATTAGAACGTGCTACATGTAACGTATTGGTGTAGAACGCACGGTTTGACCGACTAACATATTTATGTACAAATTTGAAAATATGTATGAATGTACAGTAGTATTGATAAACAAGTGATAAACTTTGTGAATAATATTGATCGCAAAGTTTACCCTTTAGTAGTAATATTATTTTGTTGAAGTAATCAATTGGCTGTTGGTGCTGGTGCTGCTGCTTACATAACCTTGGGTATTGCAAGTGGGTAATGTGAATGGATTAAAGCTTAAACTGCCAACTCCTGTAAAGCAGCCAAAGTGAAAATGGAGAAAGAACAACAAACAATCTTTAATAATGCGATTAACTTTTATACTTTGGATAATATTACAACAACCCAATTTACATTAAAAAGAATTAGAAAATAAATATACTAACTAAATCGAAAACAAAAACAGAGGTGGTGGGAAAAAATAAACTGTAAAAAACGGAAGCATTTTAAATCAATTAACGGTTTATAAATTTTTTTATAATGTGCATTGCTACAACAAAACAAGCAAGCAAGCAAAAAACAAAACAAAAAGAGAAGACAACAGAGTTTTCGTTTTTAAATGGTTGGAAAAAAAAAACAAACAAACAAACAGAGAGATAAAAGTCTAACTAAGTACCGTTTAGTGGTGTAGTAAATAGTGTTAACACTGTCAATCACACACAGGCTTTCACAGTGTTCAGCATACAAATTGTTTTCTATTGTACAGAGAGGTAGTTAGAGGAAGAGACAGTCCTTTAGCTTTACCGTACTCTTTACATTTATTTTAAAGTTAAAGCAATATATCACGTCCACCACATATCAATTTCACACTGACATATATGTTGCCCTCGTTGTTGTTATTATTATTATTATTATTGTTGTTTAGACGGCTGCTGTAGCTGCTGATGCTGCTGGATTATGCCACGGCTGGTGTGGATGGTAATGATGCGGATGTGTGTGATGATGTTGTACCAGAGCCTGATGCCATGTAGTGGACACTGTTGGAATTAATATCGAAAATTGCACTATTGCTGAGCATTTTTTATTTGAATGTTGGACAAATATTTTGGGGGATTTTTTTTTTTTTTTATAAATGGTTTATGTGTTATTGCACTATGGTACGAGTGTCTATTCTCATGTTGTTTATGTTGGATTTGAACTTGTGAAAATATGTTGCAAATTAAATTTATAGCATAACATAACACATACAAAAAACTTTGAATGGAAGTAAATTGAATTATTGTTTGAAATAAATTTTGTAAAAAAAGTGAAATGTTTTTTTTTTTTAATATATGTTGTGGAGGGAACTGAATATATTTATAAAGATAAATGAGATTAGGGTTTACTCTGCTTTCAGATGATTTTATAATAATTCTAAACCGTTAACTTTTAATTTTGGTTCACTCTACCCCACTTATGATGAAGATTATTTTAATGAATGGCCAATTTTTTATAATAACGATCCCGTCAAAATTATTATCTAAATCAGAAAGAAAAGCTTATCCGATCCTTTATTAAATTGCGTAAAAGCTAAAGATGCCATTTTAAAAAATATTTTGATGAAATTTGATAAATGACCATTTATCATATAAAGAAGAACGCAACCGAAAATAGACGAATTCGGGCCGTTTTTAAAGCGCCTCCCTATATAACATCCCACTGTTAAAAAATTCACAATTCTTAAAATTTTTTTTTAACAAAAGTTAGTAAAGAATAGTTGATTAAGCTAATAATTGGCTGTAACAAATTTGGATCCGATCGGATCATTTTTAAAATACCTTTCCATATAATGCTTTATATGAAATTCATTCATTTTAAGTACTTACTTGAGTAAGTGTAGCAAAAACATGCAAATCTTTTAATTGTTCTAAAAATTATTGCTATTTTGCAGCATCTTAGCATCTGCAGAGCCTTTCGCTCTATAAGAAATAAACTCGAAGAGACTTTTACCAAATGGTATTCAGCATTGAATTAAGTGGTGTAGAGTATGAGATGATCATGTTGAACCGACCAGTATAAAACCAATTTTTAGGTATTTTTATTGTAAAACCATTGGAATTAGTTTTGAAACATTAAACAAAATTATACTGACTTGATGTTGAATTGAAAACACTGCCGGGTGAAGAAGACAATGTGCCCATATTGTGAGTGGGGCCATAGCCGTTTGAGGCTGCTACCGCAGCAGCCGTAGTAGCGGTGGCTCCATATGAACCCCCTGAACTATGTGGCGTAGAAGCACTGCTGCAGTAACCACCACGTGGACTAACACTACTCGACTGTGCCCGCTGATAATCATCTTCGGTCCATTGACCGGTGCCGGTATCTTGAACGCTAACCGCTAATTGGCCGGCATATGAATTAAAGCCCGTAGAACCGCTAGGGGACCTATAAAAAAAGAAAACAGACGATAAAAAAGTTATGTGTAAGGTTGGGGATGAAAGGACATCTCGATTACCTGGGCATTGAGTACAAAGCTTCTACCAAATCGGCGGCTCTTTTTAAAATAATTTCTTTCTGCAACTTTTCCGGATCTCCAGGATGACGTGGTATTAATTTTTGTAACCTTTGGAAACCATAATCTATGGTGGGCTCATTAAGGGCTACTTCCGCGTACATACCAAAATAGAAAACACATTTTAATCATAATGAACAAATAAAAGCGAAATAATTGAAATTGTTTTTGGGTAACTCACAAACATATACAAAACGTCCGGGAGAACCTTTGCAGAATTGTTTACTCTTATAGGACAAAGTGACTTCAACCACTCCGGGTATATGCCGGGGCGGTGTTTGTACGCGTATGGCATGTGAAGTGATTAGTTCACTCCACACCAGCATTGTGCCAAACACTACTTGCAGACCATCAAAGAAATTATCGCCCACAATGATAACGGTGGCGCCTCCTGTGGTCCACCCTTCACTGGGTGATATGGCTTTAATGCAAGGCGTGGCCACGGGCAAAGGCGGGTACAGACCTAAAAAATGATGAAAACTTTTTGTTAAATAATATTAAGTTTCGATTAATCACACAAAAAAAAGATCACAAGGAATTCAAAGCCAATTATTGTCAAATGAAAGAAAAAGGAAAAAAACCAAGCCAATCTACTACTACATATAGTAATTAATGAAATTTTGTTTATTACAGACCATCATAGGTACTGTCGGGCTGTAAGGGGTGCCCCGTTATGGACAGGGTTGTAGTATTGCCTGTACCTTCCGTGGTATCCAAACGCTTGGCACGCCTTCCATGCTTAGAATTGTTATGCACAAACATATTGTCCGAAATGGCTAATAAAGGACCCTCCACACTCACTTGGGTGGCTATAACAACCTGAAGAACAAAAGTTACAAAACAGTGATACGGAAAAAATTTGCATAAATAAATATAAAATAGTGGCAAGTGCGCCAGTAAGTTCTGGCTTTTTTATTTTAACCGTTTGAAACGCTTTTATGTAGGTGCGTTTGTTTTGTTTTTTATCCTGCACTGCACTAACTATGTGTGCATAAATTACCTGAAATCTGCGCATATCCCTGGGGTTGCCGGCATTTTTTAAACAGTTTTGGTTGCACTTCAAAAAGAATTTCAGAAAAAATCTAGAAGAGAGCAAAAAACCAACAACGCAATTATTTACTGTGTGATGAAAATTTATGATAAATATTAAATGCGGGCATTTTTTATTAATTGTTACAAAAATTTGAATAATTAAATTTAAATGAAAAACAACAAGTGCGAATGTTCTAGTCGGTTACACCCGAACCTCAAATATCCTACACCACTTACTTGCATGCATGCTGCAATTTATAGTTGTACTAGGAAAAGCGGGGCATTGCTATATAAAACTCAGTATGTAAAAAGAGGTTTTACAAGAGATCGTTTCGGGTTCAAATTTCACCAAATTTCAATATCAAGGATAGCGAATGTTCTTCATAGAAAAACTTATTTTAAAATGCATTGGGCATTTGTGAAGAGAGGTCCTAAAAATTGTCCAACTCAAACCCTTTTCAGTATTGTACTCTTTTCGTTTAGGACACGCCCTCTTATAACATTTCACGGAGATATCTTAAAACTTTTCAAATTTTCCAAAAGCTTGCACACAAAATTACATGCCGGAAGGACGGACATGGTTAAAGTAAAGTAAGAAGATATTTATTTAAGATTTAATATTATATTGCGTTTATTAAATAGATGAAATCATTCGAAATATGATCCAAATAAAGCTTTATTTAATTTAACATTAGAGTAGAGCTATATTCAGCTTTTGCAAATCAAATTGTGTCCGTCTGTCCATATTGTTTGAAATTTGAACCTCTGCTTTAATACTTTACTCTTAATATAGGAAATAGGCAAAATCAAGCAGAAGGCATTCCAAGACATTACTGTATAATTGATATGAAAATATAGCCAATAGGGGCTTTTTACGACTTTTTGAAATACTGAAATACTCATCACATCTATGAGCATAGGGTAGGTGTGGCAATTATGTGATTACATCTTTTAAAAAGTACGTATTAAGAAGCACGTTCTAATTCTAATTATATGTCGAAATAAATTTTGTAAAAATTTTATGCATATATATACTCTGCACCATTTGTGGTAAAGAAAGTGTTAAGCTTGTGCGGATTTTTAACAAATTTGAAGTACATTTTACAATATTTGGTTTAGAGGATATAAATCTCTAAATTGAGTGCCTTTTAAGAAAGCTATAAAAGCAGTTGAATTTCTCATTTGTCTCAAAATCTTTTTTAAAGAATTAAATTTTTACACTTCATTGATGTTTCCAAGTGTTGCTTTTCTATAGATTTTATCCTGAATCAATGAAGTGTTAAATGAGTTGTAAGACTTGAGAGCGACGTGATTAAAAAACTTGAATGAATTATTTCTACAAGCTGATAATAAATCGACCTCGAAAGCGAAAAGAACATCCACAAAGATAAGTAACCCTAAATAATGAAGCAAAGAAAAGATCAACAACAACAACATACAAGACTATTAAACATGAAGCTTCCTTCTTCTTAGCTCCCATCGAACAGTTCAAATGGGTTACATGGTAATTGTAGGTAGAAGAGGAAACAAAAATATGTATGCTGCGCATCAGTTATACAATATTATGGCAAAGGTTAAGTTTGTGCGCCTGTTTGTAACTTCAAAATGGCAAATGCCACACCCACCTTCAATTATACCGATCGATTTAAAATCTGAATCGATTTAACCATGACTGTCCGCCCGTTTGTCTGTCCATATAACTTTTGTTGTTGATTCATTCTAACCATTTTTAAGTCCATTTAGGTGGGTATCCTCCCGTATGTAGAATGCAACTAAACACATTGTGGCATAATTTAAGGAGCTGTTTTAGGGTATTAAATGGTCGAATATAACATTTTCATTAAAAATTTTGCTTCAGAAGAAAATGTTCAAGCTTTAGCACATTTCGTCAAAAACCATCTTTCGGTGCAAAACGGTCAAATTTTTTTGATTCTTTTAAACAAAATTTAAAATTTTTCTTTTCTTTTTCACTTGGCAGTACCTTTCGTAATAATATTTGTATGTATACGAAAAAAAGAACAGCAACAAAAAACGAAAAAGGTACACGACGCCATTCATTCATGTTTCTCTTAATAAGTAATGCGTGTACAATAGTCTCTGGAAAATACTATTTTATGCTATGACGCCATTGTCATGGCTATTCAAATGTCTATTCATGTCTACGCACACTTCCGTCACCACCATTTTGTTTGAATCAAATAAAACTTTCACTTAACCCTCATCTAGATAAATATCGTTATATGTACGTGCGTACGCTAAAGCTTTCGCCAATAATTTCTATGACTTTTAACATGTTTTTATGGGGTTTCTTGTTATGTTGAAGCATAACTCTTGAAGAAATTTTGATATACAATATATACCAGTACCCTACATGGACACAACTTAAGTTAGTTTCACTGTTTATTACAACAGTTGGCAGAGAAGATTTGGATTTCACGAATACCTACTGTATTACCTTAACAAAGTCGGTAGATGTACATATTCTCTCATATAAGAAAGTGATGTTTTTGAAGGAAAAGTCACTATTTTCAATATTTCTAAACCAATGGAAATTGTATTGTATTCGTTTGTCCGCACGTCCATACATTTTGTAATCAATCTAAAAGTCGCAATATTTGATATTTATTAAAAAAATTTGCTATCGTAGATTTGCAATTGTAGATTATAATAACTGATTAACAAATTTGGATACGATCAGACCACCTTTACAACCTTTTTCTATATAACGCTTATTTAATAACTAAATGAATTAATTAATTGTAGCATAAATTAAGGTCGGGTTGAAGTGACTATAACATTTTCACTTGTTTATTATTAAGTTCTTCATGTTCCTCATGGTGCGTGGTTGAAAATCTAAATTCACATCTAGAATACTGATGTAAAGAAAGGTAAAGAAACCCTTTAGCGTGGGTGCCAAAAAAAAAACAACAACATAAAACTTTTATATACTTTCGGGTGTACAGATATACTTATTATAAACATATATCACAACAACAACAACAACTTGTTGAGAGTTCTTGTGTATATATCTACAGCTAATGAAGTTTTGCCCAAATAATGATTATCATTATTATTCTATAACGAAATTTCTAAAGCTTTTTCTTTCATTTTGACTGTGTGCACAAGTATATATATTCTTACAAAACTTTCACTTTCTAATGTTCTGCAAGAAAGTAAGAGTGTTTCATGTGACATATATATGTTTAGTGTTTATGTGAAAGTGTAAGCATAAGTTCTGTTGTATTTACGCTATTTCTCTCTCTTGAGTGTGTTTACTTAGTACCTCTAACAAGCACTTATGCCAGGGTGGAGATGATTTTGAATTAATAAATATACAAACAAATGATACTTTATTTACATATTAAAGAATAAATTGTGTCCTTACGTCTGTCACAAAAAAAATTACTCATGGAACCAAAATATGATTCCCAACGATATAAAATCAAAGTTAAACCCATTGAGTTGTATCCTTATTGGATATTTGACAGGCTCTTAAATCGAATAGATGCTAATATGGGAAATAAACAAAATAAAAGGCGATCAAGGTCAAAAATCTAACACTCAACTATGTGGCTAGCATTAGCCGGCACACCCCTTACATTTACCGTTAATGCATTACAACCGTACAAGTTAAAAGTCGAAGCAGATAATTTCACACAATTTCGGACGAACTCAGCACTAAATGGTTCTACACAGCGCATATTATTAAACTTACTTTTTGTTGTCTCTTTTATTTAGCTCTCTTAGCCTAAAAATATCTCAATATTTTTATTTATTTTTTTTGCCTAAAATTCAGCATAGCGTAATATAGCGTTATCTGCTTACATTTTAGTCACCTATGTGTTATACATTATATTGTATATAATCCCTTACATATGAGTATGTATTATTTCATATCTTAATTTTGTATTTATTAAAGGGGTGCTTTTTTGGCTTTTTCGCTTTTATTGTGTATTTATTTACCAAAGTCTCACTGCGTAGAGTGTTGTTTTCTTTTTGTTATTTTACTTTTATGTGTGTTAGCGGTGGTTGCTTTGGGATTCAAATTCATGCTGTTGGGACCAAATCGCTGAACTAACACACATATACAAATTCCCCCCAAAAAAAAAGGTAAATACAAATATCTTGTATAACAGTTTGGTTGCTTCATATGGAATAACTTCATAAATATTTAAGTTTCTTGAAAAGATTTCATACATACCCTCCCCGTGCAAAAATGCTTTAAAAAGGGTAAACTTTAAATAAATACAATTATGCCAGAGTCTGCATAAAAGATGAGATGAAGCATATGTAAATACGTACTAAGATGATACGATATTATTAAACATGTTAGGAATTAATGTTATAGACATACGCACAATTATGATGGGACATTACTTTTTAAAGCGATTTAAGCGGAATTTCAGGTGGCATCTCCTTTATCTCTACGGGAAAGTTATAAAGGAGGAAAGAAAGGATATTGCAAATGCTTACATTGGAGAATATTTAGAATTGTTTTCATATACCAGACCACGAAGAAGTATTTGTTTAAACGACTACGTCCGCTCGTCTGTCCATGTTCTTTTTAAAATCAACCCATAGGTTTGACCATGCCTCTTTTTCACATATCTATGGACGCCCTAATTATAAAAATAATTATAAAAATATGTTTAAAGTTAAGTTTTGATATTAGTGGTTGCGGTCCTTAACCGATTTAGTCCAATTAAATAGAGATCTACGTCCAGTAAATAGAAATGTTTGTATAAAATATTAGCTCAATATATCGAAATTTGCGACCATAAACGTTTCATGTGTGTGACGAACATGGTTAAATCGGTTCAGATTTGTTGCTGATCAAGAATATATATACAGACACCTCCTCCGGAGTATTGCAAAAAACGATATTTCACTTAATTAAGATAGATAGATAGATAGATATAAACCATTGCCAGTTAAAAATTTAGCTTTAATGTTGCAAGGTTGGTTGATCCTAAGCTACATATAAGGTTAAGAATTCAGATTTGTTCATATTTTTAAACAAATTATATCTTAATTGTGTTTAGATTATCGAACGATTAGGTACAGACCAATTGAAAATTAACAAAGCAAATAAAAAATATATATATACTTAATTCTCTTTTTACACGATAGATACGTGCTCAAAAAATTCTCGAATCAATCAAGATTCCAGACTTAAATTAAAATAAAAAATCGTGTTAAAACAAAACAATTTGTGCAAAAAGATAATTTTTTCCGTGTTAAATCAATTTCGTGTAAAAAATTCGGGCAAAAAGAGAATTAGGTTTTGGTATTTGGCTGAGGTGAAATCTTAAATACACACCTTCGAAGCCGAGAGAGTGATTGCCACAGTATTCGATGCTGATTCAGAGTATATAGAATTGTGTAAGTTTTAAAAAAAGTGATGATGTGTATAAAAAAGTCTATTTTTTTATATGGTTTGAACATGCCCATCAACACTTATCAAGTGTTTTTCAATATGTTTCATTGTCATTAGTTTTGGGAAATAATAAAAAAAAGAGTCAATTAGCAGATGCATAATATTTCCAATATTAACATATGCCTTCTTCAATACCCATTAACGCCAGCGAGATAGCAATTCCTTCATATATGTGTTCCACAGATGGAATACGAAACCATGTATTGTATGTAATAAATAAATTTATGACACATATATTTACATGTCTGTGATATCTGTGTTATCTGCGAAGTTTGGTTTTAAGCAAAGAAAAAAAAAAAATGAATAAAAAAAAATTCTACATTTGTTTCAATTTTCAAAATTATGATCCTAAGGTTCTTCTATATTTACATCAAGGGGTGTTTTTAAATGACATTCTTCCCATAAAAATCACACACACACATGCACCAACACTGTTGTACTCTTACAATATCTAACTTAAAGTGTATATGCTGGGTGAGAGTTTTTTACTGTTATGTACTTGTTGGTATTAAATTACTCTCGAGAAACAATTGTTGATAATATATTATAATGCGCGTGTGAGTAGCTGTCGTGTAATTCGAATACCAACAAAGTAACTTTTTATCCGCATCTCTCTCTCTTTCTTTGAATCAATTGGACATTCATGTAAATACAATCAGGCTTGTTGTAAAGTAGAAATTCCTGGATTACGTTCACACTCTTTAATATTATCTTAAATACTATCTTTACGCAGTGTAGACAAATTGTATTCTTGGTGCTCACTTGGTGGCAATAGATTTCGTTGTCCCAGCTTTTTTCTTGTTGTAATAAATCATTGACAAGAACTAAACAAGATCTTCATCCTGTTGTTAGGCAGTATTTTTTTTTTGTTTTGAAATGAAAATGATATGGGCGTTTGAATCCAATTGAAATTGGATCAGATCGGACCATTTTTAGAATACCTCGTCACATAAGGTCCTATTATAAAAGAAATTGGTATATTTTAAAAAAATTCCAATTCTTAATAGTTTCATATTTGGCTGGAACAAATTTGGACCCACTCTGACCATTTTTAGAACTCCCCTTCCTATATAATTATATTTCACGAAGTCATTTATTTGGAGCTAAGTGGAGCTAAGCTAATATGAAATGGTCGGGCTTAACCGTCTATAAAATTTTTACTTTTTTTATTAGAATTTTACTCCAGGCTTAACAAGTTTATCTATGGACTACATAGATAGATTGGTTTTATTAAAGTGAAACTTGATTTTCAGTTAAGCGAAATTAATTAAATTTTCTTGTGCATGAACATACTGAATATAATTTAAATGCAATTAAATATAACAAAAAACAAAAAAAAAAAAACCTTAACATAAGGTGTTAGCTTTGGCTAATTGCAAACAAATGTCAGAGTTCGTTTGTTTTTTTTTTCTGGTGGCCTTTGTTTGAAAATGATCTTCATTAAACTGATTTATGGTTTACGGCTAGCAGAAAAAAAAATTTAAAAAAAAGAAAAAACAAAACAAAACAAAATATCCTCTTGAATTATTTGTCATTTATATTTGAATGCGATGTATTTGTTATTGTTTTTGTTTTTTGTTTTGTTGTTGTTCGTTATTATACATTTTCAAGCAACCCCTCTTGGTTAAATTTTTAACAACTGCTTGAGTGCACTTCATATTATACAAGAGGGGCGTTTTTATTATTAACATTATCATTTCGAGCCTTTTTGTCAGTTACTTTCCGTCCTTCCTTCCTTCCTTCCTTCCTTACATCCTGCTATGTTTTACTATTTAAATTTTCACTATCCTGCTGTGCAATGTTTATTATCAGACGGTAGTTGGTAGTTAAAATGTTAAGAGAGCCCTTTGGCAAAATTTATTTAAACGCGTGAATTCAATTTGTCGCCCTGGGGTTATTAACTGCACTTGATATGGCCGGTATTCATACTGTACGTGGTAGTGTCACTGCTACCTCTCCCCACCCCCTCCATCACTCCGCACAACTCCACGTCTAACTGTGGCTAACAGCGTAACAAAGCAAAAATTGAGCAGCCGTAATATTTTTGATATATTATGTGAATGTATTCCACACAAGTGTTTGTGTTCGTATATTTGTAAATGTTATAATTGCCCCTTAGGTTCACATCTGTTTTAATTTGTAAGAATGCCTACCTATTGCATAAACACCAACGTGTACAGAAGATGATTTATATTCTATTTGCTTTTATGGATATTGGGTGACATATAAAATGCAAGTTGCCCCGGTCCAAATCTTTCAAATTTGCTTATATGTACAATGTTTATGGAAGTGCAAATTAAAATCATATAAAATGAATATGCATCACCATTGTAAATAACTATCCTATACGTCCATGGCAATAGGCAGAAAATATGCCGAAAATATGCAATTATATAAAAAAATGATTGCAATCAGCTAACAAAACATTTAAAGGTACAAAATATGTCAGGAAAGTGCAACCACAAACGAAAATATGCTAATAATGGAACGTTTTAAAATTAAATTCTAATTTGGGAGGTTGAGACCGGCATGGTGCATGCACTAATAGGAAGTTTCTTCCGAGCGCAGATCTTAAAAATAAATTTGACTTTTTGTCTCAAATCTTAAATAACCTCCTCACCGACATACAAACGGTGTGGTCGCAAGTATATAACTTCGTTAATTTTTACACCGGCTATGGTTTTTTGTGAATTGTGGGCGTGTCTGTTATCCGAACCCGCCAATTTTTGGTACATGGATTGATGGGATCCTTATAATTTCAAGTTCATAGATTTTTAAAGACGTGTTTGGTATCCGACTCCTTTTTTTTTTTGGTACATTGATGAGGTACTAACTTTCCAACTTAATAACTCTATATTTGTGGTAGATATATGCATTTTTGTTTTGTTTGTTGACTTTGGCCATTTTAAGTAGCGATCAGCGTTCTGAAACTTTGAATGTCGGTACAAAATTTCAGCTAAATATCTTGAAATTCACGCCGCTGATGATGCTGATCAAGAATATACTTTGTCAGGCCCCTGACGCCTTTAAATCTGAAATATTTATAAATAACAAGTGAGCGTAAGATAGCGCCATTTCATAATGAATAAAAGCCAAATATTGAGTCACGTTTCATTTTAATGGTCGTTTACTGCACGTCTGTCGCACGCCTACTTGTGGCACATGGATGGATAAGTTTCTATGAAAGTATATAACAAATTTATGTGGCCATAAGAGATCTTTGTTAATTGTGGATGTGGCTGTGGTTGGACTTTGCTCATTTTATACAGAAAACTACAGAATCTTCTAAACTTTAGATCGCTTCGCAATTTTTACAAATATGAGCGTTTTAGAAACAGACACTCAGGCACACGGGCATCATTAAATCAACTTGTAGCTTAGGCAAAATTTTAAGTAACGCCCTTTAAGAAAGTAATTCTGAATCAATCAATATAATAAAAGTCATACAAGTGGGGCTTACACCCTGAAGGAATTCGTATTTTGTTACAACGAGGCACGAGAATCATAAGCAGACGTTTACCAAAAAGTTGCTATAACGCTCATCATTTTTGGTGTGCTTCTATACTGCCTGAACATAGTAAACAAACAAGCAACAGATGAACTCTATCGAATGACAACTTTTACCGATATTTCCACAATTTCGGGGAGGAGCTTATTTCCTATAAAGTACATTAATATACAAATTTGGAAAGCAAGTTGTGTCCAATGTACATAAACACATAAGCACACATATTGTAGGGCACCAAAATTGTCAATTATTTTCATGCTGAATTGTTGCATGTTTTCCGTTTCGCTTGTTATGCATCATATGTGAGAATAACGATTAAATCCGTAGAAAAACAACTTTGAAGCAAATGTTTCTTCTGTGGAATGTCGGCCTGTTGTGTGTGAGACAATCTAGCAAATTAAGCAACTTGGGTGGTCCACCTTACCACTGCCCATAGCATAACAGTCGGTGGTATATTGCATTGAGGATGATGGCCGCCGCAGTTGTCTCAACTGACTGACTGACGACTGCTAGACTAGTCAGACCACCGCCAAAATGACCGCATATGGTCAAACACAAGTAGTTGAAGTGTGCCGAGCTTAACGTTCAACAAAATTCCAACATAGAATCAATACCATCAGGTACGTACATACTTACACATATTCAGCGAATAAGTCGCATAGAAATAAAAACGCGATGATGACAAAACGCTCTGGTGGCGGCAGCACAGTTAAAACTAACGAAATTCTCAGCTAATAGAATTTCAAGCAGGCCTTAACAAGTGTGCGCCACTTGTTAAGGCTAAGGGCCTAAAGTACGAATAACTGAATAAAAAATTAAATTTTTTTGGAAGTTTCCTTCGAATGGTATTCAAGTTTCTGCCAGCACAAATACAACAACCCTTCAGTTGGTTTAGCTTATAAGAAGCACACAATTGTCAACGTGGCTGTATGAGAGGTATTTGTGGATGACTTGAACTGATCTACTGGACTAACAAACTACAACAATTGTGACAACCTGCAGTTGCCTCAGTTAACTAATAATTGCCTTTTTACATTCATACAATTTTCATAATGATTTCATTAAGCAACGTGATGGTATTGATAATAAAAAAACTGATCATTAAAACACGCTTGTGTACAAGTAGTGTAAATATTCAAAGGTGGCAGCGGCAACTAAAATAGTTGGAAAAAAGGCAAAGAAGACTGAAACTAACAAAAGAAAAGGTCTTTCCATCGATCGATCGCTCCATTCCCGCAATTACGCCATAATTGGCAGACGAATAATAATTATATGAATAAGAAAAACACACTGGTGCTCAAGTCCTCCCCATGTTGTTACAATTCTTATAGGCTGATTAATTTAACGCTCAACGCAGTGTCACTCAGGCAGCCTCAAACAGCAAACATTCTACATACAAATTTGGTAAAACATCAATTGTCCCTTGTTGTTATCCGAAGCTTAAATGACACAGACTACAAAAAACTATAAAAAATGATCATAATGTGTTAAATCGCGCGGTAATGAGTTCGTCGTTTTTCGTTTAAATATATACGGAGACAGAAAACATAGTTATGGTCGTTTTATAAGATGTTGGAATGTGTCGGTCGCATGGATGTGGTTTTTATGGTTAGAATGGTTAGTAAAAATAATAATGATTTTAGTACGGCAAGGAGTATGTGATAAATGCAGTGTGGTGTATGGCATGACGCGTTCAAGTTATTGGAATGTCTCACACGCTGTACAGAAGCAAACGTTTAATGTTTACGATTATTAAATGTTTTCTTTTACGTGGACAAACCAACCATCAACTGTCCGATTTGTTGAACGTACGATTTCATTTGTTTTTAATGCTGTTTCTTGTTGTTCGTTGATGCTTTCTTAATCTCGTCTCCGTAATCTATCGGCTTAATCAAACATTAAGCTAAATCTTTGGCGCGGCGTTCTCTTGTCATTCGCTTGTACATTTTATTTTATTTATTTTACACCACTCATAAAGTACACAATTCACTTCCACGTTCGTTAAGTCTAAAACGCATTGGAAATCTACCACGTTTGTCGTTGTCCATCATTATGATTTTATTTTTGACTACTGCCGTGTAACCGAGGTATAGCTTTTAAAGCATTGATCACCAGTGAGTGGCTATGATATGTTTTGTCGGCAACACTAGTGGCAGCAGCAGCAGCAGCATCAATTTCTGAAGCAGTATAGCATTCGTCAATCATTCAGTCATAAACTATTTTATACTCAATTTGATTTGTGCCAAGAGTACTTTTCATCCTTTTTTTTATACCCTCCACATAAGATGGGTAGTAAACTAAGGATATTGTTCAATTTGCAAACCTAAGAGACTCTGTAAAGTGTATGCATTTTTGATCAACATTAAATTCTGAATCGATCTAAATATGTCTGTCCGTATTTCGGAATATTGGAATGGTCACGGTCGTACATTTTGAGATATTGAGCTGAAATTGTGTACAGACATTTATAGTACCAGCATGTTTCTTAAAATGAACAAAATCGGTTAAAATCATCAAAAAAATTAAACCACAAAGTTGAAATTTAGTTCACGTGTTTGTTGTAGAAGTGCCAGAAGTGGGCGGTGTTAGATAACAGGCGTGCGTATCTTCATAAAAGACTTTCCAGGTAGCAGGGGCGCCTAAATCAATTCTAATAATCTTAAGGGTGATTTTAAGCAGACCTGTTATCAGACTAAAACACTAAGCACTTAATGTTTAATAAAATTTACTCAATTATTTTGAATTTGTTGCAAAATCTTCAATAGCAACTTTACTCCTTGCAGCTGGGTTTCTAAAAATTGTAGCGTGCCTTAATTTTGAAAGATACCGAAAAACGAAATGTCGCTAAAAATATTCATAATTGCATAATAAAGTGCAACCTGGTTTTCGTTTTATAATCATTGGCGGTTATCTTGTTATAATCCTAAACAATAACAATAAGAATAACAACAACAGAAACAACGTTTACAATGCTGATTTATAAGATGATATAAAATAGCACGCGCGTTACACCAAACTTCACCGCATAACACAAAACAATAACAACAACCGCTTAATTTATCCAGTGTTTTAGTGATCAAATCCATCAAATCTTTTTAATGCCGAAGCCGAAGAATCGCAGCAATTGAAACGAGATTTAAGTCAGTATTGTGTTATATGTTGTAAGGTTATTATCATCAAATCCTTTTATGTTGCATCGATATACCGCAGCACACATTGTGTGTAAGTTGATTGGGGCTTTGGTTATTTATTTGATCTATGTTCGCTTGTTGTTGCCTAGTGTGGTAAATGGCGCGTAAAGCGCAAACTTCAGTGTAGGTCCCTGCCATTTAAACGCATTACACACAAAATCAAAATAAAAAAAACAATGACTTTTAAAGCAGAGAATGAAATTGTTGTATTTACACAAACATAAGTATTGTATAATATATACATTGTGTGTATGTGTCGTACGGGCTGGTCCAAGTCTTCTCTTAATTTATTTCTACGCATAACAATTCTGTTTGGAATTTAAAGTGCAGCAGATAGCAGCAGCTACGGGTTTGCCTCTCTATATATGTCCCATACTACCCAAGACAGACATTTTCACAGCCACAAAAAGGGTAACCGAGAAGCTTCAACATAAACAGATGAGTAAACTTGAATGGTTACATCGATGATAATGAGACAGACGGACAAAAGTCCACAAACTGAATGACCTTATTTGTTGTTGTTGTTTGTTGTTGTTTAGCATATAACTGACTTTTAAGTAAGTAAGTCGCTATGGAGGTGCAGGTTAAGCACTAATTTCATACGCACACTAGACAATTATTTACATAAGCTGGGGGCCAAAATGCTGGATATCATCCATACACTAAAAGAATTTTAAGAGAAGAGAAGCCACCGAGATTAGTATTGTACGTTACTCAGGTACTTGAATGTAAATAAAAATGTTGAAAATGTGTACTGAAGTACTAGAATTATATTAAAACTCCAAATACTAAACATAGTTCAAGTGATTGCCTAAGTACATAAGACTCTAGCGGCTAACTAAAGTACTGACTATTAGTAATTAAAGAAAATTGTTTAGTAAGTGGATACTAAAAATTAAAAAGTAAAAGTAAAGATCTGTGGCGGTAAAACCAATTACACAACTAATAAAATGTACTTGGTGCTAATATAATTCCAGTACGCTAGTACTAAAATAAATACGAAAAGTAAAAATGATGATTGATTTTTGACGATTGAAGCACCAAAAGTTAGTACTGCTAATATTTCTTTTTTAGCTTTAGTTTATTCTTAAGCACTTGGAATACTTGAAATGAAGGGTCCGGCCATTAAGCGAATTTATTTAGTCTAAAGTAATCTGCATACATTTTCTACAAAAAGCTAAAATTAATACGACGATTATAACCTTAACAGTGACAGACATCATAAGATTTTCTTTTGTGCTGAACACGAGTGTTAACCCTCTTTAGGATCCAGAGAGTTACACATGTTTTGATATGGTGAATATATCTCTAGTATGTGGTGATGGTGGCTATGAAGAGGGAAACAAAACATATGCACAAAGTGTAATGCACGCACATGTTTTATTGATGAATTTGTTAGTGAGACTGAACAAAAAAAAAAAAAAACAGACGACTGCCTGTCAGGCAAGGTTACCGTCTAACTGAATGAATGGTTGTTACGCTTGATAAGAAGCCGAAATTGAAATTATCTTTGTCCGCAGCAATAACAACACTAACAACAATAAAATATTCATATGTACACTACGCACTACAATGCAACAAGAAACAATAGCCTTTAAATCTGCTACTTAAGCTTAGAGGGGACAGATCACAGAGATCTATGTTGCCCTCCATATATGTCACAGCAGTCAGTGGAGTCTGATTGTGGTGCCAGGCTTTTTCGTAGGGAAGTAAGTGACTGAGCATTGATTTTATATGATTTGTTGGTTAAGGGCAAGTGTAAGTGCAATAACAAGCCAATACAACAAAAGCGACACTTGGCCATTATCAATGTTTGTTGCGGCATAAGTACCAACATACGTACAGGGAGTGATGCATTTTTTATGTAGCAACAAGTTTAAATGTATGTGTGTGTGTATGTTTCTTTAAATTATTCCATTGTGGTTTTGTTTTGTTTTTTTGCTGTTCACTAAAATTTATTTCAACACACATTGTTTCAGCCTTAAGTTAAACAAGAAAAAAGAAAAAAAAGGAAGGGGCAGCACAGCCGCGTGGAGTCTTTGAAAATATGCGCATCGTGTGAGTTCAAGAATTAAATGAATTAAAGCTTCTTAATATGGTTTCGTGTACTTCACGGTGTGTGGTTTGTGCTTGTAAATGTTGTTTGATTGTGTTGTTGTATTTTTATTCAACTTCATCTCTCACTTGAATGCTGAAACGTCTTTGAATCCTAGCCAAGATTTTGCTTATATTTGTACGCAATTGTCGCCAAATGCTTCAAGTTTATTGCAAAACGCATGCGATGCATTTTTAATGTTTCATTCTCGTTCTCTAAATGATGGGAGTTTCAAGTTTTTGTGATGATTTGTTATAATGTTTTGTTACCAGAAACAGCTGGTTCAGTTTTCAGTTTTTCAGGATTCAAGAGAGGATTGGAAAAGCAACAAAATATGTGTATGTATGTGTGCTTGTGATTGTAATCAATTTATGTATCAATCAAAGGTTTTTAAACTTTTTAATTTCTGTTTATTCTTATTCATGAACTTAATTAGTTATTTAGCCTTAATTAATGGTTTTGTCGTTTAAACACAACGCGCACGATGTATCGAAATTGAAGCTTTAGACTGTGAATCGATTTTCACCTATCCGTCTGTCTGTCCATGTACGTTTGTATGCATAACTATAGCATGATTTTTTTGGAATATATTAATGAAATTTGGTACAAGAACATGCAGTGGCTCAAAGAGGCCTATTCAAATGAACCGAATCGACCCATTTTTACTCATTCACTCTGGTTCTAGGGTGTGGAAGTCATTCTCCTGATCGCAAACATTGAGATATCGTGCTGATACGTTCATTGGTATTAATATTGCTTAAAATAGGTTAATCGATACGCTCACAGTGTAAGAAAAATCAAGAAATTACCTCTTTAAGCGATTGTTTACATATTATTGTTAAAGAAAGTTGAAAATTGAGGCATATACTCATAGGAGGACTTTGGCGTATTGGTGGTAGGTATTCAGGATTTGTTTTGTTTCTTTGTAGGCAGGGGCTTAATGAAGTATTTAAGTAACAAAATTTCTAAAAAAAATGTTCTCCACATATTATATTATGAATATTAGGTTTGTCAACCCGTTCGCAACAGCAAAAGTTTGAAACCCTATTAGGGGACGTAATCATGGATCTGCCACTCCCACCGTTTGAATGTAGATGTGGAAAGTATTTAAGATTTGGCTTAAGCCAAGTTCAGTGATAAAGTCCACTGCAAACTGTATATGTTATTGGAATATATTGAAAATTAGAACTTTGGACTGTAGGTACGAATTTTAAATGAGCCAATCTGATTAAAAATTTAACGTAACTACGACATATACGTTTAAATTTTCATTAAACATTTTATTTCGGAGTATGTACGATTTCTAGTTAATCCAAGTGCTTGAAGAAATCTTCTTCAAACCAAATCACACAAAATATAATCAATACCCTGCTGATGAATAAATATATGTGCTTTTAAAAGTCAATTCTGAATCGTAACCTTAAATCAATTGAAAGTTAGAAACATTCCTCTATTGCAACTGGTTCACATTAGTTTACAAATTTATTAAACATTTTAGTTAAATATTTCAACGTATTTAACGTTTGTATGAACTGAAACTGTTATAAAACATCTGTGTGTAGGTATGCATACAGACAAGTGGTATGTGCACAATATTTTCATTGTCAATGTTTAAAATATATTTTACACATATTGAATATGCTTCCCATGAATAACAAATAATCCACAAAAAAATATTTATTAACATTTTTCCATGTATTTCATCATGAAAACACGCTCACGTTACACATTTTCATTAATTTTAATGTTTTTAAAATATTGATTTGGACAATATTTAATTTAATTAAAAATTGTGTTTTCCATAAACGCCAACAACGAAAAAAATGACATTTTTCTGGCATAATTATGTAAATATTTGCCCTTTCCTTTCATTACTTTTTATGCCATACTTGTGCATAAGTGAAGTGGATTAAAAGTGAAGTGTATAATTTGCCAAACGTTGGAAGTGGCGTTGGCGTTGGCGGTGGGTGCGTTTGTGTGTGTATGTGTATGTGTAACGAAAAAGGGACATATTGGTTAGTATTTGTATTTGTATTATAGTCTCAATGTACATTTGTGTGCGATAGTTAGATTTAATAAAAAAAAATTCAGTTTTGTTGCCACTCACTCTTATTGTATATATCGCGTGACCAAATAAACGGTTTGTTAGATGATCATCATCATCATCATCATCATCATAGTAATAACTCTACGATAGTAATAATGATGATGATGACAAAACATTTTGCTGACATTCACTGCTTGTGCTCGCGCGTTTCTTTTACCTTTTTTCTCCATTCTACTTATACACTGTTTTTCGGTTCTTATATGTTGTTGTTGTTGTTGTTGTTTTGTATTGTAACAACAATTTTTTTAATTTTCTAAATGCATTTTATGATCTGCCCACAATAAATACATGATGACTGAAATAAATTTACTGAAAGAGTGTCACAGACATATAACAGTTATCATGTACACTTGTGTGTGTGTGTTGGTACTATGAAACACGACAACTCGACCAGTTATGCAAATAATGCAAAATTGTTTAATTACTTGAATGTGTATGAGAACAGAGTACAGTTTTTTATTTTATTTTTATATTTTTAGACGCTTGTTTAAATATACGTTTAAATGTTCGTGTACATATGTTATCTAAGCACTTTGTTACCCGTACCATCTCTTTTGGTCAATTTCACGTGTTGATAAGCATAAGCAACCACTCTGATACTGTGTGAGAATTAAGCAAATGAAAGTATTTTTCGAGGTTGAGGTTGACAAATTTAGCACCCTACATCATATTATATCACCTAACACTTAAGCGTAACATAATCCAAGTCTAACGCATTCTAATCTAAAATTATCATTATGAAACATGCATTTTCGAAAAGTAAAGTTTACTTCATGAACAATTTTTCTATAGAGGGATGTTGTAAAAGGAGTCCAAACCAAATCCAATATAAATAGAGTCAAGTTATCTTAAAAAAATGAAGTTTTTTGTTGGAAAATTCTAAACAAAACATATTTTGCCATAGAAAATATTTCGGTAGTCCTTGGCTCGAGGTCATGACTGTATTCTTAATTTGATCAAAATTTGGCCCAATTGATTATTATATTAAGAAGCTTATCGTGTCCAAATGAACAAATTTTAAGAATTTATTTCACTTTAATTCGTTAAAAATGCGGTAATGCCTCCTCCGAGCTTCCTGTTAAATGTGGCGTTCCGATTTGCCTACTGTTATAAAGCATTGCAAAATTTATATTTATGCTGATGACGTACAGTTGATTTTAACATGACCGTACAATGAAGTAACAACGAATGCACACAAACTGAACGAGGACCTGGCAAAAATTAACTTATGGGCGGCACGCAATGGACTATGTATCAATCCCAGGAAATCTAAATATCTCTTTATTTCTGCCTACGGTAGACAAAATGTTTCCGATAGTAATATACAAATAATTCTAAGCAACGATGTCATTGAGCAAGTTTCAACGGCCAAAAATCTTGGTATATATTTCAACAATCGACTATCCTGGGATTCTCACATATATAACGTAGCTGGTAGAACCTACTCTATGCTAAGTACGCTCTCCTCAACACAAAAGTGCCTGCCACATAAGATACGTGTAGTTATTGCCAAAACTTATCTAATGCCAACATTGTTGTACGGATGTGAGGTTTTTTCTAATTGTAATGCTGAACACAGACGCGTGTTGAATGTTGTCTATAATATCATTGTACGTTTTGCATACGATCTTAAATCTTATCTTCGCTTTGCCCGTTCCAGTCGGGGATGTTACTTGATCCAATTTAGATTTCGCAGAGCATTGTCTGAACATCACTACGATTTGTCATTTGCCTGTCAACTGCAACGTGATCTTCAACTTTTCAGTACTCCTCAGAGAATAATATTTTTTCCTTTGTTAACATCTATTTTCTTTATTATTAATTATTTATATCTATTTGCCTATTAGTTTTTAAGTTTACTTAATATTGCTTTCTTAATATTATAATGAATAATATACACATTGTACATCCACACTTTAAACTATAAGACGCAAGTCTTGTTGTGTGGATGAATCTTTAAATAAATAAATAAATAAATAAATAAAAACAAATAAAATTATTAAAGTTTGTCAAACCCGATCATTATATACCATTTAATAGATTGAATCAGTAATCGCGGGTCATTGTTACTTCGTAAAATATCATTATGTGAAAAAAGGTGCTCAAAATTGTTCCCCCGGGTCCAAATTCATATCAAGCCGAATAATTGTTTGTGACCAAATTTTGTTAAAGAATATTAAGAATTGGGATTTTTTGATTTTAAAGACTTCCATTATAATAGAGGAGGGTCCGATTCGTTTAATTTTCAAGGAAATTCTTCTTCGTGCAAATACTGCCCTTGTACTAAATTTCAATAAAATATCTTAAAAAATGCGACTTGTAAATTTCTTACAAATTTAAATAGACAGACAGACAGATAGATGTACAGGGTTCGATTCAGATTTTCACTTGTGTTCATTAAAAAATTTCTTTTACTAAAAATATTTTCCTATATATACCAAACACTATCCGTTATGATAGATGGCATATAAAAACACGACAACAACAACGGACGTTTGTGTTAAAATCGATTCAGATTCAAGTTTTATAAAAATTATTTGTCAGTGGCTGTGTTGAGGTCTACAAAAAACATTGGAATTTGAAAGATTATGAAGCACTTGTATTAGAAGAGCGCTTTGGTATAAAAACTTCAAGGAAGTTATATTTCATTCAGTTAAAAAAGGGTCGTTATGCTTGGAAGCCATTGTACATATGCCTGCTCATCATATATCAAATGCATAATTGTTGAGCAATTAAATGGATTTGTTATTGTTGTTATTTTGAATATTTTGTTGTTTTAATTTCGTGGTCCAATTATGGGACAAAGTTCTTTTATTCCCACATTTAAACGCTATTGTATGACGCGTAACAATATTCGTTTTTTTTTATTAAAGACTTAAATTGTGAAAGAGATGAAGAAGAAGACGAAGAAGAAAAAAAACAGTTATCTTAACTGGCTATACAACCATAAAATCCATAAAACACACACCATACAAAATTAAGTTTGACTGTTTTATGTTTAATATATTATTTTTGTGTTGGTGTAATTGTTGTTGTGTTTTTTTGGTGTTGTGGTTGTTGTTTGTCATTTGTTTTTGTATATAAAATACAATTTCATTACATAAATTTCAGTTCACGTGCTATGCATTACGACAAGGTTTTCACCGTTTGTAACGCCAATTAAAGTAGAGTAGAATTGGGGAGACGGACAAAAGGATACACACGTAAATAAAGTCAACATGAAAAAATAAAAATAAAAATAAAAATGGTTCAGAGTAGGGAATGAATGCTTCAACTATAATATTGCACATGACAACATACTCTGAGTATGTATGTGTATGTATCGAGTGGTGTAGCTGCGGCAATATTTAAATGTTTTATGTTGTTGTTGTTACTATTGCTTCCTTTTTGATACCTTTCACATTTTTACCTTGTGTCCGTTGAATATGGTTAAAAATTATCGACATATTGCATGACATTTAAGTGGTACGCAGTAGCACACATGCAATAAATACACAAAGTTACCGGAGAGTTACAGATGAAGTGAACATCACATTTGTTTACCAGAATTTACTCGCATTTGAACATACATTTTTCAAAGTATCAAAGTATCATACACATATACACATGTAAATGTAAATATGTGCGTGGGTATAGCGAGGGTATATATCAATGGTTAAATGGCTTGTTGGGGAGTGACAATGTGAGGTGATGTAACATAATTTGTTGACACGTGACGATACACATGAGTCATTTGCAACAACAATCATAATAATAACAACATCTACTACTATAACAATAATGTTAATCATTTTAAGGAAACGAAAAAACCTTTAACGGTAATCAATTTTATAGATTTATGTGACACATCCATAGACTCTCCAACTAAGTACTGGAGTTAAGCATCATAAGCAATGAAAATCAACGTAATGTTAGGGTTACTTTATAAAAAAGGAAGAGAAATTCAATCAAGAGTTGTTTTTTTTAAATCAAAATTTCTTTTTACAACTAATCATTCGGATAAATGTTTGAGACGTTAACAAGGTTTTAAGACAAAACAATACAAGAAGACGTTTCGGTTTTAATTTCGTCATCATTTTGTTTCACGTCAAGAGTGTTTGCGACGCTCAGATTTTAATGAAAGTTATTTACCGTTAGTGGAACTTACATGAAGTGTAAATGACCATCAAGTTGGGGTAGAACCGATAAAAATATTTTCAATTGTTTTTATTAAAAAAAGAGCGTTATGTGCGAAAAGGTGTATAAATAGACCGATTAAGCCCATTATCAATAGTAATCGTTCTTTGCCCAAATTGCGCCAAATTTTATTATCAAGTATCAAAAATTGCGGTCTATAGGTTGATTACATTTAAAGACAGACACATACCCATAAATAATATTAACTTCAGCGCTTAGAACCTACAAACTTTATATACCGAATACTAGGGTATGAAAAAACTTTCCTTAAAGCCTAATTTTATTTAAAAGTTTTCAATGCTTTAAAGTCTCTACCAGTAATAATAAACTGGAAACTTTATTGGCAATTATTTAATGTTGTAACAGGTTGTTGTTGGTGTTATTGTTGTTGCTATTATATGATACAAGTTTATACTGGCAATGTTGTTGTTCTTATTTTATGTTGCGATTGATAATGTTTAATATAAATCAACTTTAGTCTACTTCCCAGTCAATGGCAAGTTTGTATATATATATGTGCGTACAAAGCGAATGTTTGTATAGCAGAAAAGCGCAAAAGACAACAATATACGTATCATCAAACGCATTATTATCCTGACGTACCGTACAATGGCAACCGTAGCAAGCAACTCATAAAACGTTTTAAGTTCAATGGGTGCGATGGCTTGTGAGGCGAAACCAACAATAACTATAACGTCACCTCATCATCATCATCATTATCAACAAATAATCATTATATTCATTGTGGTGGAGTCACACTTGCACACATAAACACACATACACCACATAATGTCATCGCATGTACACGCTTGTATGCTTCATATCTTTACTGCTGTAACCGTTATTCATTACTTGTATAATGAAAAGCTGCTTAAAACGTCAGCCATCGAAAGAGAAAAATTTTTGTATAACAAAATGTATATATTGTGTATGTATTTATAAAGATGCGTTTGTGTAATGTAAATTGCAAAAACAACAACACTAGCGCAACAATATGACACGATATCAATGGCTGGCAAAAGAGAAACAATACCGAACATATTATTTGTATAGATATAGTAGGGCATAAGTATAACGTATTTTGCGTATGTATTATACGCAGCCAAATATACATGCAGATAAATTGTGTAAGTGCTTGTTGCTTTTTAAACTTACCGATCAATAATGACAGGATCCGATGGTGTTTCATTGCGGTTGCCGCAACTTTTTTTGTCACAACAGCGACTGTAATGATAAAAGGAGAGAGAAGAAGTAGAAAAAGAAGAAGAAAATATTATAAGAGATGCTTTATGGTAAGATGTTATGTTGTATGAAATACGCTAGCTACGGATAGGACTTTGAATTTAATATTATTATGAATGAATATTGACATTATTGACAAACATCAAACGAGGTATATAGTATATGATATTGAAAAATAACTATAAAAATTAATTCAGTTTCGTTTATATATATATATATATATATTTAAAATGAAATTTAAAGAGGCAGGCTATACGATTCATATTTGTGGTAAATAAATACATAAAACTTGAGTTTGAATGAATTTTTCTGCCATTCATTAGTGGCTAAAGTGCCAACAAGCAGTACTTTGTTATAATAAATAATAATAATAATGAGATAGAATTCGATCTAAATAGTGGTTTCAAAATGCGTCCGTATGTCCAATATGTCAAATTTCACATATAAACGTACAGATAAGCAGAGGAATGGACTTGGACCTATCATCCAAGTAATTATTAAAGGATTTTTATACCCTTCATATAATATGGGACACGTAAATTTTGGACGTTTTAAATTTTGAGACATTAAGTCGAAATTTTTTGCAGACAATTTTAGTTTTTGCACGCCGATAACTATTAAAAATAGGCAAAAGTGGTCAAAAGCCGCACCCACAACCGACAAAAATCTATTTATCTGCCACAAAAATTCAGTTATCAAGTTAAAAGTGGCCATGGTCAGGTAACAGACTCACCCACATTTAAAAAATCTCTAAATCTAGCACAAAAAATGAACTTGATATGCGTATATACAGTTATCCCATTCATCGATTTGCCAAAAAAGGGCATAGTTGGACAACATGTACGGCTACAATTGACAAAAAACTATACCCGTCTCTTGAAAATCGCTGATGATCTGGCGTAATCATACACCTGTCACATCCGTTGCTCGTATGTAAATGTTTAGAGCATTTAAAATTTGGCCTAAGCCAAATTTAGTTCTTCACATTTGTTAAATTTAACATAAATTCCAAAATTTCATAAATTTTAATCACAAGTGATTTAAAACTTAAAAATAATATTGAAGCAGTATGAAGAATATTTCTTATGAAAACGCATTCTTATTATATTTCAGAATATGTAACACGGCAAAGAACTGTATCAAGTGCTTCGTTATCCCTGAACCTAAAATTATAATTTGGCTAACATCTGTGTACTACACTCTTAGGTGACGCTACCTTTTTTTGTTTGTCATTAAACGACTACATGAATTTAAGGTTGAGATGCATCTGATTTTTATTCTGCTTGTACTTGTAAGTATTTTCATAATTATTAATCATTTTATTTATTTGAAAATTTTCTGTTGAAATTATCTTAAATTTTCAGCTATTTAGTAAATCCGTTCGTTCTCTTTCAATTGTTGGCCTGGAAAGTATAATTTACTTCAACTCTCTAGACATTTCAAATTTATGTTTGATTTGTTCCTTTATGTGTGTGCCCATAAAGAATCCGTTTGTTCGAGTTTTCTTTTTCAACAAATTTTTCTTTCTCTTCTTCTTTTATGCTTTCGTTTTTTTCTTAAGCATTTTAATTTACATATTTTGTGTAAATATCTTTATTTTTCGGCTAAAAAAAAATATAGGAAATAATATCAAACAAAGAGTTCACACTTTGTTTTGGGTTACCAGCATAACACCAAATACAATGCGGGTAGAATAACATACACTTTTAGCGTAATGTCTATGGCGAATGGCGAATGGTTGAGATGAGTGTGTGAGATGAGTGGGTGGTAGTTGAAGGGGTGCTAGACTTGGGTTTACCAGGTATTTGATTACTTTGTTTGATTTTCGTTATTTTACTTTGAAAGCTTAGACATTTTACAAATAGTTGCTGTACTTTATATTTTTTCCTCTTTTTCTTCTTCTTTATAATGTTTCGATAACTTGCCCTTAATCAGTAAGTAGGCTTAAGTATAGTATTGTGATATAGTACCATTCTCTCTTCCTCGTTCTCTTTCTCTCTTTATATTGTTCTTTATATTCCTTTTGGCGAACTTCTCCCTTTGATTTTTTGGCATTAATGTCCATACAGTTTTATTTTCACATCCTTTTGTTGTTTGGTTTAAATGGCTAAAAATGATTTTTTTCTTCTTTTGGGCTAAACTTATAAAATGGAGTTTCAATTTCTTGTGGGTGGTTGTAGATTTTATACGCTTAACTACCCTATAATGTAGTCAATGTCGACAATGATAATTTTGTGGATGTTATATGGACCCATTTTTATTTTTTTTATTTTTCTGGTAACATTATGGCTGACTTAACTTGACGTATCAATGTAAAGTTTTGCGTTTACCACAAAGAGTTTAAGAAGATTTTCGTTTAACTTTTTTTTAACTAAATTAATTTAAAAGTATTTCCTCTATGAGAAGAACCTTGACGTAGGGTAGAAAACATACTCCTTTTTGTAAATTGCAAAACTATAACTAATTTAGTGTATAACGTCCACCCTAATGCTGCGGGTATATCTATAAAAAAACTATAATTACTACTCACCTGCACATGACCTCATGTGTTAATAACACTCGACACATTTCTGGATTTTTGTCCTGTCCCTCGTAAATAATTGCCTAAAAGAGAAGAGATTAGAAAAAACAAATTACATATCATTTAATGTTATGAACGTATATGCATATAACAAGTAAATATTATATATATTGTCGGTTATAGCCGATCATCTAACACAATTTATGTTATAATTAGTTTGGTTGTATCACTAAGCACGAGGCATTGTCATACAAGTCACTTCATGATATATCGTTATATGATAAGGGCTTCTAAAAATCGTACCAATGGGGCAGAAATTTTGCACATTTAAGCTAATTTACAAAAATTTGTTAAAAAATGTTAAGAATTGCGACTTTTCGCCTTATTTTATAATAGGATCTCATATGGGAAGGGGTTCTAAAAATGGTCCGATCCGGTTCAATTTCCATAGGGTCCTTTTCTGAGCTAAGACATGTTCTTGTATCCAATTTCATCAGAATATCTCAAAAAATGCAACCAGTAGCTTGCGCACAAATTTGAATAGGCAATCAGACGGAGAGACGGACATAATTAAATCGATTCAGATATTGATTCTCAAACAATAGCAATATTTAAGTGTGCGTGTGGCATTTAGCGTTTACGTGTTACAAACATCCGCACCAACTTAATATGCCCTTTGCCAGATGGCCTTCATTCAGTGCCTTTTGTACATGTTCATAAGCAAATAACATTTGTACTACTGAGCAAACAAATAATTAAATAGAAAAGTTCATTTCAGTTTTGTTTAAATAACATATATATACATAACCCTTAACAGCAGAAATGATAGTTGAAGAAAAGTAAATAAAGTAAAGGTCATTATCCTATTAAAAGATTGTTTATCTTCGCTGGAAGGTACATCAGGTTGAAGTTTTTATGCACTTTTAATATTTCAATAGTCAAAATTTCATTCAATTAAAATAAGTATTTTTATCAAACATATAATTTCGGCATAGTACATATTTACATATGTGTCTAAAATATTTTATATACTATTATGACGTCTATACCTTAAGTTTTGTCTTAAACTGAGTATAAATAACGATTATTTTTGAATTGTAGCAAAATTCTACTTCAGAAGTAACGGTTGTTAAAAATTAAAAAAATAACTTTTAAAAAATTAAAAAAAAATTTTTGTTTGAAATATTTTTTTCGATTTTCAATTTTTTGTTTATTTTTTTTTTTTTTGATACAGAACATATGAAATATTTTTCTATTGTGTATTTATCCATATCTTAACAACTTTTATGAACCATCCATCTTTCAATAACCTCTCCTTAATAACATTCAATCCTCTTGGAATTGCTTACGTTTCAAAGGCTTTTCATTAGTCAGTAACGTTTAAATTTCTTTTATTTATATGAGGGAGATGAGTTTGCTGATCATTGCAATTATCAAAAATTCAATATTTGCGTGCTTGGAATCAATCATCCCGAAGAAAACACAAGTACAAACATACCATACATGTGTGTAAATAAAAGTGTGTGTATGCGCGAGTATAGTTAAACCTAATTATTCTCGGATTATAACAGTTGTTTGTTATTGAAAATATCATTTTTCCGCAAAAATTCAGGTACCAAACGACAACAACAACAACGGCTGGCAACCAATCAAAAACCAAAAATTACAACATATGTAAACATTGTCTATGTAACGCTAGCGCTCATCCATCACTTTTTCGAGTGTGCTATATTTTGCAAGCAGTGAAGCATTACTGCGTCTCTGGCAATCAACCGCAAAAAAGTTTGAAATTAATGGGCCAGATGAGCTTCCAGATCAGCTCCGGGTTTAACTTGTAAATACAACACAAACTGCATTATGATGGTAACATAACACTTTAAGTTTAATTTAAGTCCTTTTTACATGTACGAACAAACAGACAATCTGACAGACACTGTTTCGTTAAAGCAAACAAATGCAAAGAATATAATAAACAAACAACCCACTTGCTCACCCACCACCCTTCCTCGTATTGAATGAATTATTTAAAAAGAAAAACAGAAAAACAAAAAAACGAAAAGCCACCAGCCAAGTTACCCACCGATCTAATTTGAAAATAATTAAATACATCAAATTGTACTCTAAGCAGACAACAAAGAACAACAATAACAATAACGGTAAATAAGAACACACAACATGTGTAATCCTATACGATTTGAACTGCACTAACCTTTCTTTACATTGTTCATAATGTGCTTCTCTCCTCTACACATACACGCACTTGTACTTGCATTTATTTGAGAAGGGTGCTAGATACATATATACACTCTATGGGTGTGTGTGTGTGCTGTTCTAACATTGTTATAATTTTTATGAATAGATAATAATTTTTACAATAATAATTTCACCCAACACTCATCATTCACATCAACAGAGAAACAGCAACCAGTAGCCGGTAGTCAGTATCATCATCAGCAACCACCAATTCCAGCTAATGCAATAACTACCCTTTTGTTCATTTCCATTCCGCTGGCTGTTTTGAGTGTATGCCATCGTCATCATCATCATCAAAATCTAATCGTTGTTAGAGCTTAAAACTTTTTTCATGTTTCAAATAAAACCCGTCGGACCGGCGACCGCACGTATACAATTCTATATCACTGCTGAGTGAAAGATAGATTGCAGCAACTAGCAACATATGTGCCCATTTTTTGTGCCCTTTAATGCATAACAACAACAACAACAACAACAAGAAAAAAGGCCACTCAGTTCTCGTTACCTTAGAATATTATTACAACAAAAAATGCATTACTGAAAAAATGTAACAGATATTCTCCGTATTGTAATCAGAAATTAATTTCCTAAAAAGAATATCAACAGCCAACCGGGACTACTTGCACACTAAATACGCGAGGTCGCTATTATACAACTGAACTCCATTAACATAGTTTTTGTTGCATTAGTTCATTTTTATATGGTAAAGCTCAAGGCAGACCACCCACTGAGAGGAAAATTAATGGAAGACGTACTCTAATATGCAGAGTGTTAATTTTGTTTATATTTGACGGCTAATACAAAAGTACACAAATGTCTTAACAAAGCCCGAGGGAAAGGTTTTTCGACTAAGAATTTGGAGGCCGAGATTGCTTGGTATAAAGAAACTGCAGATGGCTTTTCGAGAGTTATTATTTATGTTGAATAATTGAAAATTTTGATGCAAGTCTTTTGTAAAAGTAGTCTTGAAAGGGACAATGTATCAGTAAAAGCGAAGCATTGTCATTGCAAGTCATTTCATTAAATATTGAGGGGGAGGTTCTAAATATGGTTCTAATTATGGTTCTTCATTAAATATTGTCCAAAAATATTGACAATTGCAATTTTTTACCACATACGGACTTCAATTATAGTAGAACCTTAAGGGGGGAAGGGTTTCCGTTTCGGTCCATTTTCAATAGGGTTCCTCTTTGGACGAAAACATGTTCTTGTACTAAACTTCATCTCAAAAAATGCGACTTGTAGATAGCGCATATATGTATATACATGGACAGACAGACAGACGGACATGGTTATACCGATTCAGATGATTTTGATTTTGAATCTATCGGTATAAATGAAGGTGGGTGTGGCATGTGCCGTTTAGGAGTTACACAAGTGGGGCAGGGTATAAATATCAAGAATTGCAAATTTTCGCTATATAAAGACTTTGTTTACAGAAGAACGTTAAACGTTCTACAATTGATCGAATTCCCTCCATTTCCAATGGGATTCCTTTCTGGGTCATAACTTACTGTTGTTCTAAATTTCATTAAAATCATAAACCGTTAAATCGCTTTAGACTGTTAATCAATTTTATATAAATTTTTTATTCACTCTTAACTCTTTTTTTAATATTTTTTTGCCCACTTATCTGATGAACGATTAAAATGATATAAAAAGCAGAAAAAACATTAAAAAGCAATTGTGTTAATATTGAAAAGCATTTATTAAAAACCAAAAATAAATAAAATCAACGTTTTCCATTGCTGAGATTTATTTCAACATTTTTTTTCACAGAGTCAATAAAATGTATGTTTGTGCGACCAACCGCCATATAATCTACACACACAGATATTCTTGTGAGCCATAAATTTAATGCTTTGCCAACGCGGTTATCATTTAATATGCCACCACAAATGCTAGTAAGCCTACACACATGCACTCACACAAACACTTACGTATACTCTTTAGGAATATTCATATGATGTCGAAATGGCTGTAAAGTCAAAGTAAATGAATGTTATGCGTACAACTGTATGCTAAGAGCGAAAGAGAGAGAAAACACAAAACATGCTGTGTACATGTGTGTGATGAAATGCTTTGTATAGCTGGTTTTTTTGGGGCGTTGTATTGTGTATATCATCGTATCTTCTTCACTTAGCTTCACCATGATATGCAAAACACACATGCCTGTACACACATACACATACACATTCACATGCATTCATGCATTAGCTTTGTGTATGCGCGAGTGCGTGGGGACTTCATATGCAAATTATGGTGTATGGCGTAGTATGGTGAAAATAAATAAAATGTGTATGAATGAATGCATCATTCATACACGCACACACACGCGCGCGCGTGCTAAGTGGAAATATACAAAATAACCAAAAATAATAATAACAGCAACAACAACAAAAATAATATGCGGAAATATATTGACATCGACACAAATTAACTGCAGCCATGTTTGTTTTAACGCAACGTGCCAATACTACGCGTACATACGGCATCTAGATATAAAATATAGCCGCCTTTTAACTAACGCGTCTGTTGATATTGATGTAACTGTTGTTGTTGTTATTATTATTTATAATGGTTGCTGTTGTTATTGCTTCTGGTGCATTTCAGCGTGTAATCTAAAGAGTGTTGATGTTTAAATTAATTTTATCGCTTAATTAACACTCAAAAAAGAACATAAAGACATGGAAAGAGAGAGAGAGAAAGATAAGCTCTCATACTTAAGCAATCATATGCTTTGTACATTGTACACCATCTATGCATACAAAATTTTATTAATGCACTAGATCATACGCGAAGGTGTTTCAAGCGCATCTACACATAAGATGGGGGTATACCAATTCTTGATCAACATGAAAATCTTTTTTCTTCAATATCTTCAGTGGACATTTGAACACGGAGAGCCTTTTCAACCATTTTAAGTTTAATTACTTTTTTTTAAAAATCTAATCTACTAAATTTTGAAAAGTCATATATTTCTTACCATAAACGATTTAGCTTGTCTTATTAACAGCAAATCTCAAAGAAGATATAATGAGAGCGCTTGAGGTAAGACGCGCCCTGTAGCAGATCTAAATGATTATTAGATGGAATATTCAAAGTTTCTTCTGTTCTGGCTGTTAGCAAGATTTTACCTCTATATAGCTATATATGCGTTTGTTGATGGGTGTAAAAGTTCTTAAATTATTATCCATATTAAGTTGAGAGGCAAAAAGGCTAAACAAACATTAAGAAGAATGTATTGTCAAAAAATAAAACGCACAATCATTTGATCGGATTATTTAGATTAGTGTAACAACTCTTTGATAAGATAAAAAATAACATAAAAAAGTGCCACATAAAATTCAAATTCATGAGGAATATTTATCGTATGCAAAGCAAGCCTAAGGGTTGTTTCATACAAAACACAACAACAACAACAATACTTCACTTACAAACCAATACAGTGCAATTCAACTGATTAATACACTTTGGTTGGTGTAGGAGCGAAGAGGCAAATAG
Source organism: Crataerina pallida (assembly GCA_949710015.1). NCBI lineage: Eukaryota > Metazoa > Arthropoda > Insecta > Diptera > Hippoboscidae > Crataerina > Crataerina pallida. The sequence goes on from OX453293.1 coordinate 728,810, forward strand.
ATTGAAAATGTTTATTGTTTGTCTCATAATTCATTTCGAATCCATGAAAAAATTTAATCAAGTTTGCATTTTACGTAGAACCCCCGACAACCGATATATTTTGAGAAGATTTTTAAAAAAGAAAAGAGATGAAAAAGAAAGGCTTCTTCCTCCTAAATATTAAAAAGGCACTGAAAACCGCCGAATAATCGCTGAGAGATCGCATTTTTTAATTTCAAATTCCGATATTTGGGTTTCACCAGTACTAACATAACTGGCTTCTTTTGGAGAGCAAAAACTTTGCTTTATATGAGAACGACATCAAAACGATTTAGATCATTTTTTTGCCAGCAAGTAACAGAAGTTTCTTAAATGTGGAAACATGCTACTGCCACAAAAATGGAAAGAGGTATTGAAGCAAAAGGAAAAAGATAATTTAATAAAATATTAGCCCACACCAACAGCAACAACAACAACAACAACATTATATTCCATACTGTGCGACACAAGCAAACCGATCGGCCTCATAATGCTGCTTTTATAATATAAATGGGCACGTGACTATCTGGCAACAGTAACATGTGAAATTGTTACGTTTGCATATTAAATACAAACGTAATTTCTTTATTTAAGTTCTAGCACCTTTACCGCCAACCGTGGAGTAATTGAAGCACCCTCTGAATCCTTCATTCAAATATAATACAAGTACGCTTGTGAAGTATCTCACCGACTTGGTATTTAATCCTTTAGACAAATACATTAACAATAAACGATAAACACAAACCTGCCGCTAATCGAGCAACGATAAAGACAAAACCATTGTAAGCAAACGGAATGAGAAACAAAGAGAGAAGGAGAGAGAGAGTGTATGAGGAGTAGGGAAAACAATCCATAATTACACTTGATCAGATAACCAAACCGAACCCAAACGCAACACGAGTAAGACCAACGTTATGAAAAAAAAAAGAAAAATTGGATTACGCGGGATTATAAATGACGAAGGAATGAAACATAACGTGCTCAGATGTACATTTTTTTGGTAAGTACAATACATACACCCGATGATAACGATGATGATTTGTGATATGTGATGCGAGTTGTGAGAAAGGCGATTGTGAGGGTGCGGAAGCAATTGTAGCAAATTTTAGGACACACGACATCGCAGCCTACACCGCACTGATCATATTTCAAATAAAACATAAACTGTACAGATACACACGCTACTTTATACAATTTATATTTAGAGCAATAGAGTTCCAATATTGGTTCAACCAGTTCTACATTTTAAAAATTTATAAATAGGAGCGGCTTTCAAACCTCCTACCCCAAATTTCATCAATAACAAGTAAGAAAACCATATTTGGCTTAGGCCAAGTATTAAATACCCTCCACATCTACAACGGTGTGTATATATTACGCCCTCTAATGGATTTACTATACTGGAATTGGAATATATAGTACTAGATCAGCAAGTTAAACTTTTTAAAGGTATTGGCCAGTTGGCCGGGACCCATTGAAACCATTTTTAATATCAAGGCAACTAGATATAAAGGATGTGTAAATAATTTTACACCAAATTTCGAATCTACAGGTCTTATGGTTCAGATATAATACGAAAGTAAGTTTCAAGTAGAATTTATGGATGTCAGAAGAGACAATTTTACATGTGTGGTTCCGCCCACTTACAAATATTTGAACAAAAACAATATCATTATGGTGATGGGTACAAAAATGAAGGCCTGCTGAGTGCTACAATAGATGGACGGTCAGACCAACGGACATGATATAAATTACTTCGTGGTGTAAATATTCATTTGAATCGTTCAACAATTAACAAAAAATTTATGTAAAAATTAAACGAAAAATGTTTGTAATATTTCGAACAAGTAAATAACAACAAACAACAAACATTTATGGTATTTTACGTGCACGTTTAGGGCTGATAGGCATTTACGGATATATTCGTTTGTGCTTATTTATGAAGAGAATGTGGACCGAACTATGTAATAAAAATTTGTTCACAATTTGTTGTTGTTGTTATTGGCTAAGAAATTTTTCATGTGTTGTTAAACTTCATGCCTCCCAAACAAACAAACAAACAAAAAACATATTCAACTTATGGTTGTTGTTGAGCGCGATTGCCAAATATCAGTAACAACCAGTTAAGCAGTCAGCCAACCAACCAAACAATTTACGGTTTTTATGTGTTTTGTACGCCGCATAGCAAACACATACCTTAAACGCATCAATACGTTTTATACGGACCACCACGATTTACTGGTGCCGATAATGATAATAATGACAATGACTATAACGATAACAACAACAACAATAATAATAAAGAAAATAATAATAATGATAACACTAACGATGAACGGTGTTGTTTTCAAAGATACGATATGATTGAGTGCGCTAAAAGACCGGACAATTGAATGCTATTGGCTTTTACATGGTGTTTGATAGAGAATGTGGATGGCAACATACAGAGAATTTAAAACATTTAATTTTTAAAATTTAAGAAAGAAACTATTTTAGTTGAGTTGCCCGCTTCAGAAGCGAGGTTCTAATATATTATTAACGCCTCCAAGGATCTTTTCTATGGTGAATAGGTCTTCAGAAATCCCATTAACTAATATAATGTTTCTTTAAGCCTTTCGAAATGAGTATTAAATGAAATAGTTTATTGAAGGGAATGCAATAAGGCATCATAATAAATCCAATACGACGGTCTTCCGAAGATGTTTTATTATTACTCCTCATTACTCATTACTGTCAGTATTGGATTCAAATGAAAGGATTTAACAAGTAGAACGCCAAAAATTATTAAATTAAAACATTAGATTCAATATTTTGGCGGACGTCAGAGTATATCGTATTACAAATCTTTTTATCAAACACTTCTCTATATTTAAAATGTTCTCAAACTTTGGATGTACATAATATCATGGCTGACGGATAACAACGTATGCAGAACTTTGGCCTGTTGCAGAAGAGTACGCCACGTCAATCATTGGCGCGCCTTCTTCAGTTTTGTACATAGTTAGTGGTCGTCTCAAAATGGCCAATATCCACATTCTTCACAATCCCTCCGAATGAATCGAATTGGCCTATTTTTAGAACTCCTTATATAAGGTTCTAGTCTTTATATGGCCAACAATCGCAATTATTAATATTTTTTAATAAAATTTCTTGAAGAATAGTTAATTAGCTTCATTTTTGACTGACCCAAATTTGGACCCGATCGGACTATTTTTAAAACTCCTTCCCATATAATTATATTACACAAGGTAACCTTTATGGCAGTGTACACTAAATTAATTATAGCATAATTTAAGGAGCCAAATGGTGTGAGGTACTAAATGGTCGGATTCGACCGACTTCAACATTTTTACTTGTTTATTAATAACAACTTGGCGAACATTACGCAGATAAGTAAGCAATCGGTTACAATTCAACGGCCACTATTCTACAACAATAAAACTCTGACGAAACTATTTGTATATCAACATTCAATAGGGAAAAATACAATTCAAACGATAAAAATTTGTCACCCAAGAAATTAATTGCCTTTGAAAAAAGAAGAAGAAGGCATATAGAAAGCAAAAAAAACAAACAAACAAACTAAGTAACTAACTACTAGAAAATAATGGTTTCAGCACGCGTTTACATATGCTGCTGACAGAAAACGTTTCACTTACAATATTAAAAAAGAGGAAGAACACGAAGAAGAATTCAACAAACAAAGCAGTTAGTCATTTGTTTAATACCCCAATGAGAGAGAGGCAAATAGTACCTGGTGGACAGCTTGTTTTATTCACTGCCAGAGTGTGTATGTGGTCGTTCGGTAGGATTTACAATTCAATGAAGACATATGGTCAGTTTAACAAACCATTTTTTCCTTATCGAACTAATGCTGTGTTGGCAAATATCCAAAGAGGGTTCAATATACACACTCCCTCTATCAGTTAAGCATGAAACATAAAACAAGCACAGAAACAAAAAAAAATATAGAGAGAACACCTACAAATGTGCCATTAATCCTTTCGCATGTGGGCGCTACTTTGCTCGGTCCTAAGTAGAGACACACCACACATCACACACCACACACCAAACACCAAACACCGCACACTATTGCTCAGTGTGCACTATTTAAGTGTGACAACTCAATTTATGAGTTTTGCTTCTCCTTTGCACATGATGCGCATTAGAGTGCTCGTAAATGCGTTGTTATACAGAACGGACGCACTTAATTAACTGTGACAATCAATTTTTGTATGCAACTTATGTCTCAATTATTACAAAAAATTATCGATTTGTTCATCAAACAAATTGGATTTTTCCTCCTTGCTACAACAAATGATTTCCACTTACTTGCTTTGTCACCGAATCGATAAGTCTAACGAATATGTCCTGCTCCTGTCTAGCACCTGCAACCAATTTATTCATATTAATGATTTTCATATTTAGTTTAATGGTTGGTTTTAGTGACTTTAACTTACCGTTGGCATATAACAGTTGCAAACGATATTGGATGCCATTGTTGGTTTTTGTTGCATCAGCTTCTGAATCCTTCTCAATGAAACCTATAAAGGCGGTGCGTTCAATTTCAATCGGTTGACCAGCACGATCATATAAAGCGATAACAAAATGAAAGAAATTCGATTTTCTAAGATTGCTGGGCGGCTGTTTTTCAAAATGTGCACGACCGATGCCCAAACTGAAATAGAGAGAAAGAAAGAAAATTAATTTAAAAACGTATGCATAAGTAATGTGTGTTATGAAAACTGAGGAGTCTTCTGAACTGAGAAATCTCGAATCCAGTGGCATGGTTTACGTATATAAATCAGAAACATTCTTATACCCAGCTGTACTAAAATTGAAGGAGAGTGGCAGAAAGCTTTTCTAAAATTGATACTAAAATTTATTATCCAAGTACTTGAGGAGAATTTTAAGACTAAAGCATTAACGAGCAATTTTGATAGTAATAAAATTCACTGCAACAACTTGTATAGTTGGGAATAATGTACTAAACGTTAGTACTCAAGCACCATTAAAAATCCGTTTTCAAGAGCTGAGATTTCTCATTCAAGCAGTTAAAGAAAATATTAGTACTCAAGTGCTAAATTTATGTACTAATTAAATAAGTAAAGGGTTGAAATTTAACAGATTTTACTTGGGTGTAAAACTCGACTTGCAACTTGATGCATAGAGGGTGTCTTCATATACCTGCCACACCCATTGTATGTATGTAGATGAGGAGCATATTTAAGATGTGGCCTGAGCCAAATTTAGTTTTCTTACTTGTTTATCTACTAAATTTTAGTACACAACGATCAAGCATTAAATGTCTCTATTATTAGGACGTAGGACACGATTCGTTAACGAGTAATAATTTTCTTTAGGCTTCCGATACCAGTTTGAATCAGTTTTGAATTTTCACGATTTAACAACCTAATGAACGAATGGAAAGCCAATCGTCAAAGTTTACTTTTTTATTCAATATTTAGTTATTGTCGTTTAGCTTTTTAGCTAAACAAACGAAGACAACAAATGAAATATGTAAATATTAGCGAAAACCCCGGCGAATTACTCAGAGCATGAATAACAATTACAGCTCGTAGTGTGGTTCAATACCAGTGTTAGTTATTTATTTATATTTGCTGACCAAACACAGTTTCGATTACAGTTAAATATACATATAAAAGCATGGGGTATTGTATACGTATGGCAGCGTAATAAATGCTGGTTACTATTGTAGTTCCAAGGATGACACTCTTTATCACTTGTGTTATATTTCTCCTCAGCTTACTCAATTTTGACTTTTACTCCAAACAATCGCCATTAAACGAAGTGTCTATATTTTTAATCAACATTGGCTTTTCCTTCTATTACTCATATTATACAATTGGTTTACATAATAATGGTAGGAGTGTAAGTTTTGTGCTTTCTACAGTTTATATGAAGCAAAAATTACAATTATTACCGCCTTATACGAGTATGTACTGTTTCTTATTCTGTCATTCGTTTGCTTTGCTTTTGGTATTTTGGTATTTGGTATGAACTATAATGTTGCAGTAATATTACATGATTCTGCTCAAACATTTGTGGTCATGTTTAACATTGTTAAATTTAAATTTACGAATATTATTAATAATTTTTCTCAAGTATAGAAATTCTTCAATTTTCGCTATTAAAGCCGTCGTTAAGGTTTGACGTGTCATTTGTATGGTCTGATCTTGGCTAGCCTTCTTTTTTACTCTTGCTTATGTAAACATATGAAACGGTATATTTTGTGCTTAGTCTGTAAATTAACTAACCACTAACACCCTACACCACTTAGCTTATTATATGCGAGGCACTGCCTTATAATTCAATTTATGAAATATTGTTCTATGGAAAGGGGTTCTAAAAGTGGTCCGATCTAGTCCAAGTTAAGCTAAATAACTATTCTTCATCAAGTTAAAAAAAAAAATATTAAGAATTGCGATTTTTTGCTATACTTATAAAAACTTCCATTTCAATAAAACCTTATATGAGGAGGAGTTATAAAAATGATCCAATTCTATCCATTTTGAAAAAAGTTCCCCTTTGGGCGAAAACATGTCCTTGTACTTCATTTTATTTCAAAAAAAAAAAGCTGTTTGTAGCTGGCGCAAATATGTACATAAACAGACAGGCAGACGGCCAGAACGACTGATATGATACGCATGATTTGAGCTAAGGCTCAGACGGTTCTCCTGACCTAATACTTAACGGTAGTCCCAGGAGATCTGCCGTCGGACGTTGAAGGCGTTTTAGTGGATGAGAGTCCCACACTGACTGTGCTTTCAACGCTTTCCCCTTCGATAAAAAAAAAAGACAGACAGACGGATATGGTTAAATCGATTTAGATTTTGATTTTGAATCGACTGCTATATATAAAGGTGAATGTGGAATTTACCATTTAGGAGTTACAAACAAACGCACCAACTTAATACCTTTTACGAGGTGTAGGGTATAATTATGCTGGTAGCTAAAACGTATATCGGATCGGTTCATCATTTTAATGTTAAAGTGAATATGTTGATCAATTTTTAGATTGGATTAAAGGTACGCCTATAATAACTCAATGTAGTAAAGTGGCAAATTCGCAAGGGCGTAGTCAGCCACTTGATACGTATGCCAGAATTAGGCGTGTCTATGAGTACTCCATTTAATGTAGATTGAATCGATATAATTTTAACAGTTTTCTATATTTTTTCAATTTTGGTTAAACCGTTATTCTAAGCTTTCTATTTTGCTTTAAGTTTAGACCAAAACGATCTATTTTGGACATTTTCCGATTCGAAATAACGATTTGTTCAGAACTAAGTTTGGTACTTACGTACTAACGCCACCCCAGCAGAAAATCAAGTGTTTTATTTTATGATTTGTAGCAAAAACTTTAGTAATTATCCCAAAATGTGTAGCTGGGGTGGCGTTAATACGTAAGTACCCTAAGTTTTACCATATATGGCAAACGTGAATTTTTCAGATCCGTTCAAACAACAAACAAATAGTGTAAGTGTGTGTGTGTGAAGCGTAAAATTATTCACAATTACCAACATTTTCACTTGTTATCATTAAGTTGTGAATACAATGAAGTCTACGGTTTTATTTTCCCCACAAATCTATTTTGAATTGTGTTAAAAGTTCTCTATTAGAAATAAATTATTTGTAAAAGTTTTCTCCTTTGTCTTACAGTGCTAGCACCATCATGACGTCAATTTACAATTTATGAACATTTTCAAAAAGAAAGCATTTAAATTTTGAACTGAAAAAACTGAGCAAACACTGCAACCGTATGCAATGTACAATATTTTTAATAGCATACGTATGAGTAAAATGCTATTGTTCTCCGTCTTTAACTCGCCTGTATGCCATTGATCTCATAAATCATGTTCATTATACTCCATATTTTCGGGCATATGCCAATACTGGAACAATTTATAGGTAGAGGCGACTATCAACCTTGTCCTTGTAAGCGTTCATTTTTCAGATTATTTGTTATATTTTGGCATTTAGTATAAAGGATGAAAGGTAAATATTTTACAATAAACGATTTTCTCGTTTTTCTCATTTTGCACCGAATAATTCCATTGTCGATAACACACAACGAATAAATTATGTAACAAATGTAAAACTTGTACATTTTTGCATGCACACAGTTAGAACAATGAATATTTCATAGGAAATGCATAAAAATTTTAAATGTCGCTTAAATGGAATAAAAGAATTTTAATAGTTTTTATTAAAAATGTTTTTCTTTTTAATATTATTTAAATAGTATTTCCTGCCAAGTACCCTCTGTATCCTATACACCTTAATATCTTACTTTATTACAAATTATTAATTAAGTTATGCACACATGTTGTCTAAGGTGTAATTGCCTTCATGGCCTAACAAAATGTTCAAAGTTATACAAATTATTTCATGCACTAGAAACTGTGTGCATGTGTCGTATATTATAATTATAGTGAATATTCACATGGGTGCAGCATGTTGTCAAGTTAGTAATTATGGTGTGTGATAATATATGTGTTAAGAGGTGTAAAAATAGTAGAAGGCTTCCTTCCCACTTTATTAAAATAACTCTGTTAACTTTCTTTAATGCTTGTTGAGCCCCTTTTAAAACCTTATAAGATTAAGGGAATATCAAGTTTGTCATTTCGTTTGTAACACTCAGAAGAAGGCGTCAGAGATCCCACAAAAATTGAACTATCAAGTTAAGCTATTAGATTGCTGAAAATGGGCGTGGTCAAAAAAGGCATACTCAGTGTTAAAGCTACTATAAAAGGGCAAAATCATGTACCTGCCACGCTCACCGTTTGTAAGTAGACTTTGAAGTTACCTTGGACGTTATATTATGTATCAACTTAATTAAAATGTTTCGTCTTTATATATATTATAACTGGACCACGTATCTTAAAAAGTAAAATAGTAAATTTCTCAAATCAACATTTCGAACCTTTCGATAGAAAATAAAAGCAATGGTGCAACTCTCAATTTGATCGGGCCACTATGACAGCTTCTGTGATGATTTTAAACTTCCATGAACAGCATTAGTAGAGAAACGCAGATTATTTCGAATCAATATAAATCACACAATCTGCATGATCAAAGGTCATCGATTATGAGGGCAACTGTTGATCCATCGGTAGGGTGAATGGTATAAAAACCAAGTTTTGGTTGAATCCTATACATGAACCTTAACTATTTCACACATGGATATAGAAAAATGTCGATCTATTTATTAATAGCGATTAACCCATTACGAGTATTCGATTTACACACTGTCCTATTAAACACACATCAATCCAGCATTGTGTCAACACAAATGCCGAGTATAATACTGTAGCGTAACAGAGATTTAAATAATTTATGCTGTCTATTAGTTCAGCCAGTTCATCATTTCATTTCTGTACATCAAACAATGAAATGAAGCGAAAAGCAGCAATACAAGCAACGACATAACCAAACCAGCAATGCTGAGAGCTGTGATGGCAATATGATGATGACAACAAAACACAAGTCCTGCGTAAAGCATTTATAAACAAACAACACATACACACCAACAACAAGCATAGAAAACATAAAAAAAAACTGAATGTTTTGTTTGTCTGTAGTCGATTGCTGGGTGTTCAGGCTGAAACAATTATTCAAGCAATTTGCCAGTTACAAAAACAAAACAAAACAAAACACACCAACAACAACAAAAACGAAAAAAAAATTTACGACAAATGAATTGACCGGTCAAGAGTAACAAGTAAATAAAATATCAACTCCGATAACGGAGAAGAAAAGCAACAAAAAATATTTGTAAAAAAAACTAAAAAAGTGTACATCACTTAAAGTGGAAGCGGAAACGGAAAAGTCCATGCAAAAAATGTTTTTTAAGCTTCTTTGCTTAACTGCACCAACATTTTTTTATTTATTTTCTTTTTTTTTTTTGTGATTTTTAGTGATTTTTACCTCAATAGTTTGTTGGATTCTGAACGATGAGAAAAATGACAATGATGATGATCTTGATGTTGATTTTGATGAGATTGGTAAATGTGACCATTTCGATTTACCGCCGTTGTTACGTTAGTTAAAGTTTGTTGTGAAAAACCCGCTGTCATGTTTACTCCTCACAAGTCTAACAAAGAAACTTTCACTTTCTGTAAGAAATTTCTGAAATCATCTCAAATTTTCCAAATAAAAGAAAAGCTTTACATGACTTCAAATGCATACACTCGTGAGAAGCAAACAACCCTCAAAGAAGCAACAAAAAACCTGAACAACATACATTATAGTCCTGCAGAGAAACCATGTTTGGGTGCTAATGCTTAAATGCCTAACCGAGTAAGCTAAATGGCTTATATTGTGGGGATGCCAATTGAGATTTTCTATAAAAATAAAAGAAATTTGAAGCCAAGGTAACAGCACTCTCCATAAATGCTATTATTATATATTCGGCAACCACCATTTTATGCCATTTTCATGGAAAAAGTTTTGTATTGAAATATTTCTACTTATGAGCATACCAATCAAATTGTACTCAATTGTAAGAGAGTCAACTGTAAATAGTCATGTTGAAATAAATATAATAAAAAAATTAAGAGCAAACGGCCAAATCCGTTATGATTGTACAATGAAAAAAATCAAAACTTACAACACTCAAGAGTAGTGAAAATTTATTTGACATATATTACGCCAAAAAAAAAGGAAAGGTTGAAAGGTTGAATATAACAAATCAAACTCAGCTGTTTATAAGTTTATAACAGTTCTAGTAATTTAAGGAATAATTTGCTCCAGGATGGATGGAAATGTCACAACAGAGTCTAATTGTCACAAAAACTGTTCTGTTTTACTTTTCGCAAGAAATTTGTTATAAAAAAAACTCCACCTATCATTGTACAATACACTGCCTGCAATGGATCTTGATTTTGTCTCAATTATATTCTGATCACTTGTTATAAATATTTTACAAATACCTTCAGCTGACCGTATGTAACTATAATTGTGGGAGGAGTATAAGTGAATTTTTTCAAAAAGTTGAAATTTATCTCGATAAACTACGTGATGTCGACATTTGCATGTAGTAAGTGGCGGTTGGAGATGAAAATTACAGAACAACATTCTTGAAAGGTCTGTTTAGTTTTTGAAATAGTTTTAAAGGCGTGACTCTGCCCATTTTGTTTGTAAAGTCATTGTTTGTATATAGACCAAAACGCATATTTTCGTTTCTGTTTTTAGAAATTATTTCGTTCAAAAACAAAACAAAAAGTGATACGAGTGGATGTAAAAATTTGTATACATCTTGAAAAATAAGGAAAAAGTGCTTTAATAATTGTGTACAATTTTTTCTACATCAGGGGAAACTGGAACAAACGCACCAGTTATAAAAATACAAAAGTTATAACAAAACCAATTGCTTTGTTAATAAAATTGAAGATAATCTAGTAAGCAGTTAATGGCTTACATCTCGAAGAATTGTTAAATTTGGATGTTGTTGGAGTATATGCGCTTGGGCTCTGTCAAAATCTTAAACATAATCCCGTATTATAAAAATCTTAAAACCTTAAATGAAATCTTGAAAGTCGGAATCTTTGTGAAAAAGAAAAGAAATTATCTTTTCTGAGTCACTTTTTTTATAACTGACTCAATCAAAAAAAAAATACTTGTGGTATGAATTCGGGCAAGTGGTGTAGGGTATTAAATGATCAGTTACAACTGCTCATAGTATTTCCATTTTAATTTTTTTAACACAACATACTTGGTTTGATCCACCACTGGCTGCATCCAAGCACGAGCGCCCAGCGGTTCTTCTTTTAAAGATGTCATGGGGCCGCGCGGTTGATTCATATCGGCGGCCGTAGGTGGCAAACCAAACATTAGGCCACTGGCAGTACGTGGAGCCGCCGTGGGATATAGTTTGCGGCCCCATTCTAAATCGAGTGTTGGCCATGGAGATGCCGAGCTAAAGCCCGGCACTGGCTCGTCCGAACGCAGCTTGAAATTGAATTCCAACACAGAAACCTTGAAATTAACACTAACAGTAGCAACTTTGTAATTTTACACTGAAAAAAGCTTCAACGTGATATCTTAACACCTTCTTGACACACGTTAGCTCAAATATTGTTTACTTTTTATTTTTTATTTGTGTTTTGAAAGATTTATCTTCAAAAAGCAACAATTTAAAACACTTTGTTATATTGTTGTTACTGTTTTTGTAAATAACATAAAACGTATGCATTAATTTTTTATTAATTTATCACTCTGGAGAATTTGCAAAGTAAAACAAATGAAATTTTTTCATAACATCATCATCATCAACAACACCTTTTTTTTATAATTTGTTGTTATTGTTTTGTTGGCTTTTTCAATATAAACATCAATAATTTTCTTGATTATCGAGAGAGCGAATACGCTGGAGAGCTTTAAAAAATGTGAGCGTGTGTGTGCTTTTTTTTACATCTGAACATATATGTATTATTATTATGTTGTTGTTGTTATTATTATTATTACTTTGATATAATATTGAATTGGTTTGATGATAATGTATTGGTAAGAGAGTGTCTAACACAATTTTATAAGCGCGATCTACCGTCCCGAGTGGCTGTTAAACCCCAACTGAATCCCGCAGTGTGATGTTATGAACGAACGACAAAATGTATGATGTTGTATACTAAACGTAGATTATATATTGTATGTATGCGTGCGTGTGTGGCAACAAGCACCACCAGCACTATACAACAAAATCACAATAGAGCTGCATACACTGTGCGCATAGCGCACCAGCAGTACCAGCAGACACATCAGAGCAGTAACCGAACGGCCACACATAGCACAAGCAGGCACGCAAGTAAGCAAGCTAGTAAGCTCTTCCTACGTACACAAGGAAAGGCTTTATGTTAAAACAAAAAAAAAAAATACACATAAAATAAAACACCAACACAGAGGCACAAGAATAAGTACAACAATTATCCGTCAAGTGTGATGAACACGGAAACGAAATGGAACTGAATTGCAGCATATACATGTTATATAAATAGGGAGTCTTTTAGAAGCTCTAAATAAAAAATACTCTCAACTGAAACTTTAAAGAAAGACAACAGACTAGATTCTACCGCAAGTGTTAGCAATGCTAGACCGCAGAGAAAGATTAACCAAACAGTATCATTATCAAGACTAGGTCACTATTCTAAAGTGTCTAACTAGCTCACTTTAGTGCCAATTGGTTCGGCCTATGGTAGCCACACTCAGGATCATTTGATTGTGAACGCAAGCTGTTCCCAATACAACTCGCACACATTAAACGAATCCATAGAGAGAACTGCGCGTTGGTTAAGACATTACAACAAGAACAACAAGAAGAACTGTGAAGCCCATCCCCTACTGACGTATAAAGAGCCTACATTTTGTTGGACAAAAAAAAAACGAAACGAAGTAAAAATAATGCCATATGGTGCCTTGCTGTCAACAGCAACAATGCATCAACCACCACCGTGACCAACTTAAAGTAGCTTCCTACAATTCTAATTACAATATCACCAACAACAACAGCAACAACCTTACCACGCTACATTTATATAGGAGTAAAGGAGACAAGACGTGAAAAAGAATAAAGTGTTAGAAAGAGAGATGAGCGTAAGAAAAGAGAGTATAAATTCCAAGGCTGCCTTTTATGACACACATTAGCTGTTTACCTATTCCCACACATTCTAAGAGAGTTAGAGTGAGAGAGAGAGGGAGATTGAAAAAGAGTTTAGAGAATTGGGAGTTAACATTAGTACGGGAGAACAAAAACCACAATCACTCTTCTTTTTAAAATAACGGAATTCTAAATAATCTCTTAGGGCGCCAAACTTGAGCCTCAATACCACATACAATACATAATAATCCAATACACACTTTTTTGGATATAAATAGAATTTTTACTTCTCATTTATATTGAATTTTTATGTAAAATTTATTTCAAAAAAGTACACTCTCTCTCATATCTAAATAGTTTCTCCAAAAGAAACAATCAGGGAATAGGAATAAGAAAATTGCTTTCTCCACTGCACGTAATGATTGGGTAAACATTTTCAAAAATAGGATTGGTGGATAGTAGTAATAACTAGAAACATGCGTATAAGAATAAATGAAAGAAGGAATGAAATGGCATTGAAACACACAAACAAGCCGATAAAACAGTTTTATTAGGAACATACGTTGAATAAAGGCAATTATGTAAAGGAATCAATTTTGTTTTAGAAAATTTTCTTAAAACATGTGCCCGCACACGTCCAATATAACAACAATAAGATTTGACTTGAATGTATTTACACATTGCAGAATTTATTTAGTTTCCATTGGTTGCTCTCTCTCTATAAATATTTACCAACGTATATAAACTAACGGGCCAACATACTTGCAAGTGTATTGTGTTGCATGAGGTACGTGTTGTGTGGTTTCAAACAGACAAACCCCTACATCTCTATTAATAGCGTAGGCAGTCAAGAAAGAGGAGGAGCTTTCTCAAGCACATAATTTCATTATAACCATCATCACCATTATCATTAGCCAAGACAGAACAATTAAAAAAATCTGCTGGCTGACTTCCTACGTGCGTTCACCATTTTGTTGAACAACTTTTCAATACAAGCAGTTATTTATTTAACGAAGAGTAAATATTAGATTTCAAATAGATATGTGAATAGGAAAATCATTCATTTATATCCTTTAGGTGCGTAATGAGTATTCATAACTAAGCTCGTATCTTATGTATAATCCATGCATGCAATTATGCAGCGCATAATAACTTGGGCTGAATAGAATATTCATAGAAATTTCAACTCTAGAGAGAAGTTTTCTCTGAAATATGAAAGTATGTAAGAAAAGAAGGAACATAAAAAAAAATAGACGATTATTTGTTTTTTGTTTTTGTGGCAGGTATCCTGTGAATTCTAACTAACTAGTGAAACAACGTTCAACGATATTTCATCAGCTTGATATGGTTTGTACAGTTGAAAATAGTCGTAGCTGTGGCTGTTATTTGAGTTCAATTCATTTATAGAAAATTTGTTTCTGTCGTGGCTGAAGTGATAATTGAATTGTGAAAAATTAATATTCACGCAGTTGTTGGCAGGGCTAGAACCTGAACCAGTTTCGAAGCTCAGTCCTTGTTCATATTGACAGCTTTACCAACACCACTAAAGGCTACATTACATGACGAACCCAACAACAGAAGATTTCAATTTTAAAGCTTTATTTTTGATGCTTCGACAATTTCGGTTGTTCCTCTAAACCGATTTCGCTCATCTTTTTACTCAAAGCAAATAACGGTTACAAAAAATTTGATATTCAGCTGAAACGTGGTCAATTATTGGTATTAGTCAATGCCGCTGTACGTAAAAACGGGGAAGGTGTCTCTGGTTTATAATTTTTACATCTGTGAGTATTTTAACAAAAGACACAAAGCCGGCTAAATAGCTAGATCGACTAATTGATGCTGATCGAGAGTATATATGATACAATTTAAGGCAATGCAAATAAAAAGACAAACTAAGTATACCCCCATTACTGTAGGGTATAACAACGTCACATATTAATATATTCAATACATATACAGTAATGAATACAATATGTTTAAAATGGAAAATGTGTCAACACGAAACGATTATCGATTCTTGAAGAAAGTAAAGCCTGAGATGTCCTTAACAAATCTTTCATAAAAGTAGTGACCACCTAGTGTTATTTGTTTACGGTATAATGAAAGAATTTCCCACAAAAACACATTCTTATGAAAAACAAATCTTTCGAAAAAGATTAGACCACCCCTTCCTTGTCAAAAATAAAAAAAAATAAAAATAAAAAAAAATAATTACATTGAAAATAAACAAAACGTGTGCAGACTTTCTTATACTTTGACTTTATTAAAGCGATGATGATAAGCATGATCTTTCCACCTTCTGTTTGTTAAGTTACCTGAGAAAAACAAGTATTATTATGAAAGTGATTATGGCATAACAGCCAGAAGTAAAGGCAAGATTTTTGTCACCAATTTTATTAGAATTTTACCTCTTATATGATATTTGAATATTATTAAAAAAAACACCAAATTGTTCAACTACTACTACCCTACACCACTTGGCTCCTTAAATTATAATTATTTCATCATAAAAACTTCTGTTATATGGGAAGAGGTTCTAAAAATGGTCCAATTAGGTTCATTTTCACAAGAGGTCTTCATTTGATCCGTACATGTCTTTGTACCAAGTTTCATTGAAATGTCTCAAAAAATTCGACCTGTAGCTTGCGCATAAATTGACATGGATAGCAGACGGACAGGGTTAACAGTGGTTGTAGCATTTGCCATTCAGGAATTACAGACATCACCCTCTGCCACAAGTGGTGCAGGACATGATTCACAATATTTACCATTTTCTTTTAGATGGGAAGACTTTTTGACAAAATTAATTTCACGTCAACCAAAACAAATGCTTGATGTACGTACACACACACAACTTGTTGTTGTTATGCCCAATAGAAATACTTGCAGAGCTATCCAAAATAATAATAATGCAGAGAAGGTTTTATGCATAAATTAAATTAACTTATGCTATGTTAAGTTGGCTTAGTTAAGGGCATTGTCAACCAGAGTACTGGCAGGGCCACGAAGGACGTAACAATGAAATTAAATGAAATGAAAATGATACATAAGGGCGGGTAAAAAGTGATTGTCTGTGCGACACAACATCTTACTACAATAGCATCCCCCTTCTCTCTCACTATTTATGTTTTTCTCCTCTATCCTACTTTTATCCTTTACCAACGTTTTTCAAGTACGTAATTTCAAAAACAAACTGAATAATTTGTTTTGATTGTCGGCTTCTTCCGGGTTGTACAAAAATATTATGAACATGAGGAGTGCAAAGAGGAGAGGAGTGTTTGTATGGTGCATGATTAAGAGGTAAACTAATAAATAAAATATTTTAAATAAAAATTTGTTTTTGTTTTTTTCATTTTGGGTTCATGAAAAGATACAAAGTTGGGAAAAATCTGAAACCGAAAATAATTTCAAATTTTTTCGTGTGTTTGTGTATTTTGGTTAGAAATGAAAATTTATGAGTGCGTTGATATATTTTTGTACACTTTTTTGTTGTTGTTTGTTATGAAACCTAAGAAAAATTTACATTTTTATATATTTGATACCCTACACTTGTTGTAAGGACTCATTAACTTTAGGAAGTCATAAGGAACAATGGTATCTTTAAAGAAGCTCAAAAGAAAAGGAAGACGCCACAGTATTATAGTATTAGTACACTTGTTAGTGCGTCCTCAGTGGGTTTTAGTTTTCAATACGGTTCAAGTAGCTTTTTAAACTTTGGATATATTGAGTGTTGTGCCGACAAAACGGACTTTGTGCGGAGCCTTATTTAACTACTTTCATCTTATGAAGAGAGCAGCAATTACTAGTAGGTTTTTGGAGATATTCGTCAACAAAGATTGGTCCTAATACAAGGAGAACCTGCTACCGACAATTAGTATGTTTGAGCCAAGCATTGAAAGATAGACGGCTCACATATCAAAGGAGTGATTGTGAAGTGAGAAAATACTCTACCCCGCCCTACCCATTGTATACCTTTTCCCTTTTTCGACATCGAAGCTTTGATTTCTTTAATATCCTTGTAATTTTTACTTGGATTTAATTAATTAATTAATTTGCGTAAAGGGAATAAAATAGACCAACTCTGGCCCAACCCAACCCTTGAATATCCATCTCATCACCACACCAAGATCAATTTTCAAAATTCTATCAAAGCTGATTTAGGCGGGCTGCGGTGCTGCTTTCGGGGGTTTTTAGCATTAGCAAGGTGCTAAAATTAGTATTGTGGGTTTAATAATTGAATATTGTAGAGTGGATTATAGCCGAGGTGCACCATTAAACGATTTTATCGAAATATTTACATAGCCGGTTATATTTTTTATATGTACATATGTGACAGTGCCCTATAATCCTCATATTTCATACTTCCAGTAATAAAATTTACTTTTACGACAGTTTGAGTAATTAAGATATTCGCGCGCCCATTTTTATGCCACCCAACACTTTATGATAATAAAGCAAGCCGAAAAAGTGAACAAAATAAAAAAAAAGAGAAAAAGTAATTATTTTTATTTTTTCACATTTCAGTTGGAAATCATTAAATATTTATGCATAATTTTTGGGACGTTGTATAAAAAACCTTTGTCTGCTTTATGAATCACAGGACAATGATTTCCTTCCATCTCAGTGTTGGGTTGGTTTTCTAAATTTATTTTGTGTTTTATGTTCATTCTAATTTAATGATGAGTAAAAGTGTGGTGGTAGCGGTAGCGTTAGGAAGCATTTTCATTAAATATGCATTTAAAACGTGTGTAACTGGCATTAATTGTTCCCCGGTGGCTAGAAGAAACAAAACCAACATTCTTGCATTCATTCATTTCATTCATAGAAACAAAAACATCAGAAATTCTACGACATCGAGTGACACAAGATGCCCGCGCTTCCCATAACAACACGATTCAGAACCTCCTTTAAAATTTATATCCAATAATAAGTAAATGTGCAGCATGCAAATGTTGTGCGTGCGTGTGTGTGTGTGTGTGTGTGTGTGTGAGTTCAGTTTTCATTTTGACATTTGTCATTTCGAGTCAACGGAGGCCGCACCGCCACATGCATCACACAGCCGCCAATCCCTAGACATTGGCAATTAAGAAAAGTTATAAACCGAAACGTACACGATGCACACACAATAATCATATCATAATGAATATAATTTTTTTACCATTTTAAGGTAAGTTCAACAACAACAAATTCATGTATTTGAATATCTAGGCAACGTAAAGCTTCCAGCCCAAATGGCAAAAAGGGTAAAACAAAGACAAGTCACACGGAAAAGAGACGCAAATATAAATTCCTCATTTTGTTTTGGTTAAGATTTTAATAAACTTACTTTAGGTTGTCATAGCTGCTGCTGCTGTTGTTGTTATTGTTGCTGCAGTTGTGTGGTTACAAATTAGCAGCGCAACACCCACTAAATTTTATTAAACATCTCCCCTGGGGTAGAAATGTGAAAGGCTAAAGCGTGCGCATAACATTTGCTTACACACGCTTGACAAACAAACACATGTACGCTTATAAAATGATGTAGGCATGCATGCTTGTATATGTAAGAGAACGCTTGTATACCGACTCAGTTAGTGGTTGTCATTAACTCTCTCGTTTATAATTTAGTAACAGTTTCCTTCCATGCGGCGAGAATTTATTGCCTTCGATTCATAAAGTATTTAGTGGAAGATATAAAAATTCATAAATAGTATTAAACAGCTGTTTATATATATTTGTAATTTTATATATTATTTATTGTAGGTGCGGACATAAGAAGAAGACTTACACAATCTACAATATTTTAAGTAAGAAAAATTAAAAGAGACTTGAACCAAATCTTAAATCCCCTCCACTCCATCTACAATAGTGGGAGTGGTAGGTATATGATAACGCCTTCTAATAGTTCATTCATCAACTTGCAAACCGAGTGTTACGCCAAGTTAGGCTTTATGTAAATTGTTTGTATGTCCGACTTTGCCTATATTTCGTAACTGAATTTTTGTGTCTAGATGAATGGATTTTTGTTGATTGTGGGCGTGACTTTTTACCAATTTACTTGTATTTAGAAATCCGAGTGTGAAGTGTAAATTAAAAACGTCTGTATAAAATTTCAGCTCAATAATTCAAAATTTATAACCTTATAGCAGACACCTGGACATACGGACATACATCGACTTAGATTGGAATGCTGATTAAGAATATATTTATTTTGTAGGGTATCTGATGCCTCCTTCCCCTCGTTATTGTAACTGGACTGACAAGCTGAAGACCCTTTTAAAATCGAATAAGAAAAGTGTAAACGGGGCGTCTGTAGGAAAAGATTGATTTACAAAATTATCTGAATATGTTTTAAAGTAAAAAACAATTCAATCTGACTGAGAATGCAGCGGGTGTAAATATATTTTTATTAATTAATTTTAATGTAATTAAAGAAGTAAATTAGGGAAAGTAACATTCCCCATCCGAGCCCGTATTTGAAGTTGATAGAATATAAAACTAATTTTGTTTGCTTTTCTACCTAAAGAGATATTCATCATTTTCTTCTTCTTCTTTGTGACAATTTTTGTTTGCTATAACTCTTAATATGTGTCATTGTCATTGTTGTTGTTGTTTTTTATTGCGCATTAATAATGTGACCCTTTTAAAAGTCATAACCTTGCATATAAATACATCATTTAATAGGTTAAGAAACTTATGCAGGAAAAGCACGTATCGCGCAGACACACTCTATGAAACATAAACGTAAACAAAAAATAGAAAAATGCTATTTTAACTAAATTTGGCTTAAGTCAAATCTGAATACCCTTCAAGTCTGCAAAAGGTTTTTATTATGTAACTGCTTGCAAGTCGAGTTTTACGCTGAGTATTATTTTTTGCAAGTTGAAATTTAATAAATTAATATCAAGATTAAAAATATATGTACATTTAGTAGGGTCTTTGACACCCCCTCCTAGGTGCTACAAATGGAGTAGTAGGTGCTACAATGAAGTTAGTATATCCCCCATCTTTTGTGAAGGGTATAAAAACAATACAATTGCCTGTTAATGTAAGATGTTGACCCTTTTTTAATCACTTGTGCAGTTTCTAGAGGCAATATCTATGAAATTCTACTGCAGCACTTGTGGCAAAGGGTACACTAAGTTTAGAAACAAAATATGAACCGATTTAATCAAATTCATCTGTCCGTCTGTCTTTGGAAATTTGTACACAAGCTGCGGGATGCATTGTTTGAGATATTTCTTTAAAATTATGTACAAGAACACACATTGGCCCCTAATAAAATGGACCGAATCAGACCCTCCCCAGATAAGGTCCTTTTATAATAGAAGTCTCTACATGACAAAGAAACGAAATTCGTAATATTTTAATTAATTATTTAACTTCATAATTGGTCCATAAAATAATCTTCATTTGACAGCTGAATTAATTTAACAAGCTTTCACAAAAAGTTTGAACAAAATCCGTCCACCGCTTTCTAAATCATAAGACTTCGAGATTGGCTTACTACTGAGCAAATCAGGGTATATACATTTTTAAACGCTGAACCACGTGTGGTTAGAAGGTATATTAAGTGTTTGCGGATTTTTATAACTTCTAAATGAGAAATACACAAATCGATTTATTCAGGTGCGTCTGTCCATTTAATTTGTTCGTAAGCTTGTGGTCGAATTTTGTGAAATATTTCGATGAAATTTGGTACAAGGACATGTATTGGCTCGGAAAGGAACCTTGTTAAAAATGGGATCGAATCAGACAATTTTTAGAATATCTCCCCGTATAAAGTCCCTATTTGGCAAAAAATTGTAATTTTTTTATATTTTTTGACAAATTTGGACTCTATCGAACAATTTTTAGAACCCCTTCCCATATAATGAAATTTCATGCAGAGATGTATATGGCAATTATATCGCATTTAATGACACAACTAAACTAATTGTAGCATAATTTGTAAAGCTAAGTGGTGTAGGGTATTAAATGGTCGGTATTGATGGACTGTAACATTTTCACTTGCTTGATGCTTAATGCTATAAAAAGTGATTTTTCTTTTGTGAAAACGTGTTTTGACTGTTTAAAGAACCCATCATTACGCAGCTTAGGCACTTACTTGCAAATATGATCAAAAAAAATCAATCATCTAAGTGTGTATTTAGTAAAGTTCGGCTACTTGTACATTACAGCACACATTTTTATATTTACGACATTTCGTATGGTAGAATGAGAATGATAAACAATGTGTATGAGAGTTAAATAAATTAGTCATCAATTATGTAAAATAGTCGTAAATTCATATATATACAGAATGGGTAAAAGGACAGACGGAGAGATAGACAGAAACATGTAAAGATGGCCTGACTGTCAAGTACGCAGTAGCTGACGTAACGTATGTTCTCAATGTAGTATGCACTCTGCCTTCCCCCCGGTACAATTTATGCTGTACCTAATACTATGACATGTCGGAGAAGGGGACGGTGCACTCGCATTCATACTCATATAACAATCAAGCTGATAAATGATATGAAATGCGAAATGCAATTGTTTCAATAATAATCATTTGTGCCGTTGTTGTTGTTGCTATTGCTATTGCTATATTATATTCAATTCTAATGCAAGGCACGTTAAACACCAGGCAGCAGAGGTAACAGCAGCAGTCACATTTACTGTTACACAATCTACACTTAACGTTAACAGTTTGATTTGTGTTAGGCAAACGTATATATATGCGCATGCATATGAAACATGTGAATGTTTAAATTACTGACTGTGTGTATATAAATGCATAAATTAAGAGCTGACATGTTCAACCATCCGCCTAACATCGAAATCGCTCTCATGCCTTTTCCACTCATCTTTCTCTTTTGATCACCATTGCTAAGAACAAAGTCCAACGTTATTACACATCCATTTATACATTTACTATTCTTCTCTCTTCGAATTTATACACATTGAGTTAAAAAAAGTTTTTTACCTTCGCTCACATTAAATGGCTTTTTATTCGATCCAGCAAGTGGATTCAAAGAAAAAAAAAACCAAAATGGCTACAATAACAACTTTGGTAGATTAATCTGACTTTTACAGATATGGATTCAAGCGTTTGGTGCGTTGATGTGTTTACGCTTACGTTCACATAATAGGCATGCTGTGCGGAGTGCCTTGCGAGCTGAACGTATTTGTATATATTTTGTTTAGTGTTGTTGCTGTTGTTAATGATTTAGAAATGCATTTGTCAAATTCTTTTAATTGTATACAAACGCACAAACTCTCTCTCTCTCTCTCTACAAACTAGAGTGCACGTCACACGCAGCTTATGCGAAAGTCAGTGTTTTGTTTGTATATGTGTTAATTAAATATGGACACTTGTTACAGGTGATGTGTACAATAATAACAATAACAACAATAATAATAATAGTTTCAACAACAATGAAATAAACAACATGGCTGTGGTCGCACCACCTCCCCCACCTTCACCCCAAACGAATATGACAAATATGTTAATAGATTTACAGTAGTAGTCTGCCTGTCTATAAACAATTTGTAAACTTTATATCTACATATATATACGTTTATGATATGTGTACGTGTAAATATGTGTTTAACTAAATTGCACACAAATTGCAATATGTGAGTATGCTCACATATGAACATACGCACATACTTAATGCAAACATTTGAACTATATCGACTCAATTAACTGTGAAATGACTGAGAAATATTTATTTATTCACAGAGAGCATCCTTTATCTAATCATTAAAGTATGATTTTGATGAATGACGAATTTTTCAAAAACGCCCACAATCGACGAATAAAATTTTAGTTTACAGCCTTATATGATTACAAATGGGCATGGTCAACTAAAAGGCACGCCCACAATTTTCAAAAAATACATATTGAAGTTGGGTTCAAGTAGCTGCTTACTGTCACGTGTCACAGTTAAACAAAAACCATCATAGTGATAGTGGGTGTATATTGGTTTCCTTCAAACGTTTCCAAGTACCATCAATAGCCGAGTCTATTTAGCCCTTCTGTCCGTGTGACTCTAGCCTTTTCTTTTTAACGCTCTCATTGAGTAATCGAACTGAAATTTTGTACAAAATTTAACACAAATCCTTACATTAAGATTACGCCCACATTTTACAACTATTCCTACCAGTCTTACATTTTATTTTAATGATCTAGAGTGTTAGGAATTTAAGCCAAATTGGC
Source organism: Crataerina pallida (assembly GCA_949710015.1). Classification (NCBI taxonomy): domain Eukaryota; kingdom Metazoa; phylum Arthropoda; class Insecta; order Diptera; family Hippoboscidae; genus Crataerina; species Crataerina pallida. The sequence goes on from OX453293.1 coordinate 752,629, forward strand.
AAATATTTCACTTGTTAACATACGCGATCTTTTTGAGTCATACGGAGTAATAGACTTTAAGAGTAAAGCTGAAAAAATCTCTCAAAAATGTTTCTCCCTAATTTACTGATGAAACCAAGTGCTGTAAGCTATTAAATGGTCGCTAATAATCGACTTTAACATTTCTACACATTCTTCTTATTACGTACACAGGATTGCTGCGTAGTATTATTGCAATATTTGTAAGAAACATAAAGCAAATGTCTATATATTAGGATTGTACATATTTAATACAAAGATATAATTGATATGACTCCCAAGGGTCGTGTCCTGATGAACTGTCCAGTTAAGTTCTAATTCAAAGTTTGGTCAAAGTTTCGCAAAGCATTTAAGAAAACCCTTTATTTCTAAGAACGTACAAATAAAAACTCAATTCAAGTTTGCCTTCATCATACCATCATCCGAAACATTCATACTGCAAGTCTTTCGCTATTTGGTAAACAACATTAACAGCGTGTGTTGTTAAGTAAATTTATCACAGTTTCATAGAAATTTGTAAAGTAAAGGAAAAGTCTATTGCTTCATACAAGTTTTGCTAATGTTGATGTTAAAAATGTTTTCCATTCTTTGATACCACAAAAAACTCATATGCTGTGTACATCTTAATTCCATGTTTTATTAATTGTCTCCTTTCCTTAAGTACAGAGAGGTGATGCTATCATAAAACAAGTAAAGGAATCTATGTTTGGCTGAGGCCAAATCTTGAAAACCTACCATCATATGTTAATATATCTTGTTTACTTGATAAGTAAGGCGGAAATTCTCTTCTTCACATTTTCAGTTTTGGTTGTGGGCGTGTCCCTTGACCAATTTTGACCAATTTCAATAGCAACCTTCCAACACTCTGATATTTCAATTTTGGCGACCAGGGCAGTGACTACCGCACCCGCTTGGACAGACGGACATGCCTAGATCGACTCAATATTCGATGTATATTTTTGAGGTCTCCCGCGTCTCTTTCTGGGCGTTGCAACCATCTTGATGAAGTGGATTTATCCCTCCACATACACACGTATGATGGTGTATACAAAAATGTTTCGTTTGTTGTTGTTGTTTTTTGTACAGTCATAATATAAAAATGTATAGCAAAGTTTAACCAGTGTTAATTTTACTCGAGGGTCAAGTTATTTCTTCCATATTATGTGCACATACGCACGTACATTATGACGCAAGTTTACCTCAAACTTTCTTGAAACCAATGAAAGTCTTTGTTTTACTGATGTTAGCACATCTTGGAAACCAGCTTCTGTTATTTTTTTTAAAAGTGAAAAAACAAGACTTTTTCAAGTTAAATAAAATTGTCATAAAAACAAAGTATTCAAGCAAAACATGCAAAATACGCGATAAGCCTTAAACTTTTGCAATAGAACGCTAATGTTATGTTTATGTGAGAAAAAAAGCTTAGGATAAAATTCGCATATAAGACTTAATTTGTTTAAGCTAAGAGTCCTTTAATTTCATCAATTATATTGGTACAGTTTTCAAATCCTCTTTTAACGTTTTTTAAAGTGTTCTCTCATTTCTTTTATAGTGAATTACGAATTTATTCCTTCTATTATATCCGTAACATTATATTAAAAGTTAACATCAATGGAAATGCAAAAGGCCTAAAATCAAAGAAAGAAAATAAGTAAAAAGGCTACAGCCGATTAAGACCGACCGAGAGGGGTTCTAAAAATGGTCCTATCCGCTCCATATTCAATAATTTCGAATGTCTCAAAAAATGCCACCTGTAACTTGCGCACAAATTTGCATGGACCTACAGACGGACTTGGTTAAATCGATTCAGATTTTTATTCTGATACACGTGGTGCACGTGGTGTATAATAATATTGCAAAAAAGAACCACAAAGTTGAGATCTCTACGTTATTCGAATGGGGAGAAATAGCTCAAGTCCACCATCAACATAAATCTTTTTATGCACCACAATATATTGGCACACATATTAATAATTAGTACGTCGATCGATGTGCCAAACACAGGTGGAGCCGGACAACATACACGCAATTACACTTTACAAAAACAACCTTCAGAATCTCAGACTCAGACGTGTTAGTTGATACGGATACAGATTATAAGGAACATAATCAGGTACCTGCCAGCACCACAGTTTTATATATAGGTGTGGAGAGTATTTAAGATTTCGCCAAAGTCAAATTTAGCTTTTGTATATCTTTTCTTTAGATTTAGAATAAAGTGTCTTGTAGTGTTGGCAGTGCTTGAAATTTCTGTGAAAATAAATTACAGATTTCAATAAAATATAAACTTTGTTACCACGCGGGTTCCAGCATTTTTTTGAAAAAACCTTGTCCTCGTTTTCGAATGAGTTTTATCATAAAAATAGGGGGAAAAAAAGAAAAACAAACTTGATGAAAACATATGCAGTCGCCATAAATTCTGAGCAATATATGAAAATTACATTTTTGAAGTTTTCAACTTTTCGATACACAGACACAATAAAACGCATATGATAACATTTTTTCTGTACGAACAATGCAACCTTTACAGTTTGTGTAAAAGTGTTTATTTATGATGTGGATAATATAATTGTATACATATATTACAAAACTAACACTTCAAAACACCACCAAAGCTACCCTCCGTTGTGTCCTCCTTTCTTAACGAGTGAACCCCTTTCGACACACAAAGCACAGAACCGGTATAAAAAATTAATTTGCGTGATTACAAAAGAAGAACAAATAAACAACTGTTTATTTTGAATTAAAAAGAAGAAGAAGAAGAAAACAAAGTATTTTTCATAAAAGTCAATGAATTTTATTCCTTCTAAATGTCAAAGAAAAGCGTAAATTACCGGAACAGACACATTTCCGACAATAATCGATGAGTGTTGCACATAATTATGTAAATAAAGCCATAAATGGGAATTGTTCGCCTCGTCTTGCGTTATTTTGTGTTATACAGTAAAGCGCACCCAATTTCTAAAGTATAATAATAATAACAGCAAACGGGAATAATATTAACTCATCAAGTGAACAAATTAACGTTCAAGAATTTATAGAAGGACTCGTAATTGAACCAATGAAAATGCATTAAAAAGTGAAAGCACACTTGGACACTTCCCTTGAATGATAAATAAGCCACCTTAACGGAGCCATTATTTTCACAGCTAACATACCATAAAAGTGATTATAAAGGCTGGGCAGCTGAATGTTTGGCAGTACAAATTAACATAAATTTCCAAGTAATTGTGTGCTTGTAAGTAAGGTCAACATGTTATCATTTAATTCGATGAAATTAATGCAACACAGTTGTTTCGCAGCAAAACTGCTCATTAATACATTGGCAGCAGGAACGGCGATGAGTTTTTCTAAAAACGCTAAATAGACCAGAAATAAATTAAAAGCTTGCCCTAGTTACTATAATGATGCAATATGGATAACACGCTATAAGATATTAATTACATTTATTCTACTGTTATACTGGTGTCAATGAAATGCAGTTTTTTATGAACAATTTGCATTTTTCGTCATAACTAACTAACGAGTATTAGACGCGAATTCCACATACGCAAAAGTAATATTAACGAATGGAAATTAAAATAGTGTCAACAGTTTTATCCAAAATCACTATATTATCTGTCCGTCCATCTTTCTAAATTATACATAAAATAACATTGAACTTCTCTGAATGGTGGTGAGTATGCTATTGAAGTATAAGTTATATTATATAATGTAGAATATATTATGTCCGTCCATTCATAAATTCAGCAGTTGTAATAATACCGGAGACGGACAGTCCCGGATTTTTTTCTTACTTTCACTTAATCCATAACACGATGGAATGAATAAAAAGTTTGTTATTCTATTCGCAACTTGAGAATCCAATCCCATGTAACAATGTCCATCCGTCGCAAAAATTGTGCTATCTAGTATAGTATTTGGTATATTTAAGATTACGTTACTAGATTATACTTTAAAGTAAACAAAATTGGTTCATAGCTTTGCCCACAATTGAAAATTTTCACATAAAAAAAGCTACAAATAAAGATTTGAAACAAATGTTCCTTAAGAAGTAGTAAAAATGGGCGGGACTAAAATACATAAACAATTCTTTACCAAATAGATTCGTGTCTGATTAGTTCTGCCTTCACTTATGCTGCGGCAGTTTTATGTTGTCTGGGTACAGTTCTCCCTGTCACCGTAACTCCGTAAACTGTGTAACACGTCGCACTATTTATTTACGCACAAGTTACTCATCGCAAAACTAGATTTGCAAGCTACATACATTATTAGTGTAGATTCAGAGGATATTTAAGATTGGGCCTAAGCCAAATAAATCTCTAAATCTAAATCTAAATCTATTCAATTATGCCCCCTTTTCTGTCTGTCCGTCCATCTATTTCTTACAATCAAACTGCAAAACTTTGCTAAATGTACACTTTTTTCATATTTTTTCTTTTAAATAACACAGTGTCGCCAATAAATTCTTCAAATAGTGTTATGTGATGCTCACTGATCAAAGACATTTGTGTTATGTGCAAAGTTATCAGCATAATGACGATGATCATCATCAGCATAACCATCATCATTATTGTTATAATTATTATTTTTTCAGTTATCATCATAAACGCTACAATGTGTGATTTAATGTGTGATTGCTATCGCGAAACGGTATGAAATCATAATGATATAATAAATATTTATAAGTTCAGATGTCCCAACAAGCGTAGGCTTTTGACGTACATGTCGTTTTGGATGTCGAAGATGTTGGCTTGGTGTTGGTGTTGGTGTTGGTATTTTGTGTGTGAGATCACTTTGTTGTGATAAAATGTAGCAAATGTTCCTCTCTCTTCGCACTCTCTGTTTCTTTGTTTGATTTTATATGCTTAGCACACATTCATTTTAAATTAATAAATGCGAGTTATTGTGTTTTTCTTCTTTCTTTTTTTGTATTGTTTTTTTTTGCAACGTTATGTTTAGTGTATGGTGTGAAGTCTCATAACTTGTCATATATATTTTTCAAAGCCATACTGGGTGTGTTTTCACAGTTATGTAAACTATTATAAAAATTTCATAATCATGTTTTTGTTTGAACATAAAAAAAAAATTAATCGATTTCTGTATTTATTGCGAACGAGCCCTACTTTCTCAACACAAATCGATAGCGATTATTAATAAATTCATTCTCATCACAATCGCATAAGAGAAGATGGGAACAACGCGCTCACTTATAAGAGTTTTCTATTGAAAGTACAACTATTCAAAATTTTCACGCGTGAGTTTAATGCTAAAAAACCAGTTGTTGCTCGAATAGAGCATTTTTATCCTAAAATATTTCAAAACTGTAATAGGTTAGCTAAACAAGAACAGGAGTACATTAACTAAAGCAATTTATAGCTAAGAAAAGCAATACCTAATCTTCACAACAACAACAATAAAAAATATGTTATTGCTGATCACAAATTGCGTGCAATGTCGTTCTGCTAACGGATCACTCAAGCATTTCAACAATAGTGCAATGTCCGAAATGTGCCAAAGGACTTGCTTTCAGTTGGATGATTGAACTGATAAAAAAACCACCTTAAGCAACAATAACAATAATAAGACAAGCGAAACTGATGATGACTTTTTTTGAACCAAAACATGCTCATGATGATGATGATGATGATAATGGCATTCGTTTCTTGTTATATAGGGTGCCTAGGTATAAAATATTTGTACACTTACACTTATAATCATTATAAGTGTGTATAAATATGACTGTACCTGTGCCTGTGACAAGAATGTTTGCAAAAATATTTTCAGACAACTTGTGGAAAGTTGTCAAGAGTGATTTATAATCAATACTTTGTACGTGCCAACTATAAATATAATATAAAATAAGTAAAAATGTTGTACCCGGCCTCTACCACTTCTAAACTTCATAAGAAGTGAAGTGACTTTGGGGAGCCATTGTCATATAAAAGTAGATATTTTCGTGAAGTAGCGTTATGTGAAAAAGGATTCTAATAGTGGTCTGACCAGGTCCAAATTTGACCAAGTCAATTAATAACCTAATTAACTACTTTTTATAATACTTTTTAATAATAATAATAATATTTTTTTTTGAAAAATCCTAAAAAACGTCAATTTTCGTTATATAAGTACCTATTTGAAGTGACGGCGTTTTATAGGAAAGCGTTTTAAAAATGGACCGATCAGGTACATATTCCCAAATCATCGTCCTCTGCTTAAAATATATCTTTATGCTAAATTTCATCATATGTTGTGATCTGCAGATGGATTACAGAAGGTGCAAATACAAGTGGGTGGACATCGGTTACATGGATCAAATTTTGATTTTGATCCAAACGGCTTTTGTCGTTTACAAAGTACAAACATCTACCTCAAAAACAATATATTTTTGTATCACTTGTTGATGTAGGGTATAAAAACATAACGACATGTAATTTGGATACACGTACATGGTATGCTGCAGTTATTAAAAGTGTCAAAAAATTGTAGTGAGTCTCGAAGTGTATGTGTTGCCGATTAATTTGTAATGAGTAATTACAACAAACATTTATTGTAAAAGAATAAAAATGGCAATGAAAGACTTTTTCATTATTGAGAAGATCAATTGTTTGTTATATGGTACAGGGCAGACGGACTCATAGACAAAGCACTGCCTAGACTATTAAGAGTGCGAAGGCTCTATTCTGCATTAAAAACGTATTTAAGAAATGTATCAAAGGAAATAGAAAAGTGTACACATGTACAGTTGTTAAAGGAGTGTTAAATTTTTAACCTCAACCACCTTTACGGTTAGCCTCTTTAACGATAGTACTGTGCTGGTAACCCTCTACCCCATCCCACCTGACCCAGCGACATTCTTTTGTTAAAAATCGTTGCATTTGTTTAAGCACGTGTTGTGGATAATTAAATTAAATTTAATGTTTTTTTTTTTACCAAACCAACAACAATAAGTGAACGTTTGTGTAAACAATTTCAATTTGAAGTTTAACTGTTATTCCAAGTTTTAAGCTAAATAGCAGCACGTGCCATGACAGGCCGTTCAACCTGGCATTAAAGACAATTTATTAAGGCTAACAAGTGTTCAAGTGGCCACTTGCTTGATATTCTGTCTTTCGCTTCTTTCAATGAAGCCCAGCATTCGACAGCAAAGTAAATAAAATTTTATGTAAACAACAGGAAAAAAAAACAAGTAAAAAGGCTAAATTAGGCGCATGCCAAATCTGCGATACTCACCCTAACCAACAACCTCTCTTGCAATACAAATCCACTACACTACTGCTTCATATAATAAGGAAATAATACCGCAAATTAATTTGAACGGCGGGCGTGTATTATACACACATACATTCAGAGAAACAATTTTCCACAGATCCTCTCATAACACAAGTATAACATAATCACTACGATAGCGCATCCCGCTCATTTCCGATCTATATAAGGTCGCCTACGTAAATTCTCCATAAACCCCTAAAACGTGGAATATTCTGGCAAAATTTTATGTTTGTATCTCTTCTTGTGTGTTGGAAAAGAAAAATCCTTAAAACTGTTCAGTAGGTTTTGTAAAATTGTAGGTAGGTCCAGGGACCAATTTAACCCATTTTCAATACCAAGGTACTTGGATGTATAAGAATAACTTGTACAAAGTTTCAGATCTACCGATCTTACTATTCACGAGTAATGTGAAATTAAGTTTCACAGAGAATTTAACTCTTTCGCTCCGACGGGCGTATAAATGCGCCCACGAAGAATGACCATTATACTCGTATACGTACATATGCTCTTATTTCATACTTTGCAAAATATCATTAATTAATCAATAAATTCATAAATATCATTGTAAAATTTAGAGAACAAGAAACGACTTTTACTTACTTCGTAGTATTCCGTACTCAGTAATGCGCTCCGTACACAGCGATCACATTTTGTCTCAAGCATTCTGTAGCGAAACGGTTGAAATACTCAAAAAAAACGTGATCACTTCAAAGACATTTTTAATGAAATAATATGAACAGATCTCTCAAATTTTAAAATAAATACGAAAATACATGCTTTTGGCGGTGAGGTTCACTCTTTTATGGTAGTTAGAAATATGTGAACAAAATCAATATACCCCCATAATCATCATGATGGTGAGTATAAAAAGCCAACGTTTTTATATTTTAAAGGTAAATATTGAAACTAAATAAAACTCAGAATCAGTGAATGACAATATTTGTTGTTCAAATTGAATGGAAAAGCGAAATATTTATAATAATTTAAATGCCACACAAATCTTTAAGGTTCTTACATAAACATTAAAAAAAAATATTGATTAATTGTAAATTGTCACTCAAACCATTTTGCACTTTTTACACACCTGGTATTTTCCGTACAACAATTTTTCATGCTTGTCATAAATTCATAAATAAACGTTTGTTTTCTTATTAACATTAAACGATTTACGTTTATGCGAACAATGCGATTAAACATAACTATTGGTTATCCCTCAGCTCTCACTTGTCTTGTTGCCAATAATAATTTTTTTAGCAAATCATGTTTAAAACCGAAATATTATTATTCTCGTACATAGAATGGCCAATGCTCCCGAGAGAATATATCAGTAGCAGCTAATAGAAGTGGATACGTTTTCAAAAATGCAACAAAAACGAAAATGTCAATTCTTGTGTGTTAAGCATGAATTGATTAAATTTTGGATAACGCGTTTGTAGTGTTCTTTTCACAGAGATATGCAATTGGTGTACGTAAGGACAGTCAAGCCCGATCATTTAATACTCTATACCAATGTTTCCTATACTTGCGTTAGTTGCCTCATGTGAGCGCTCAATTAATTAATCGAACCTGTTAGTGATACCCGCGGGAACAACGAGTTATTCTTATATAGAAGTTACAAAAAGTTCTAAAAATAGTACTTTACGTTAATAATAGGGCCCGTTGATAACTTAGTACCCTAAAATTTTTGGTAGTTCATGAACTATTCTTGACCAACTTTTTAAGAATATTAGTAATTGCCAATTCTTTCCATATATTTTTCTTTTAAATTGGACATAATAATATGAGAATGAATTTTAACAATAGTCCAATTGCATCCATAGAGATCCTCTTTAGATCAAAACATATTCTTGTACTAAATTTCGTCAAAATATCTCAAAAAATTAGACCTTTAGCTTTAACATCTTAATCTTATGACTACATCGATTCTCAAAAGAGTTCAAACCAATGAATGAACTTAATATAACTTATAATGTACAAGAGGAGAGAGATTTTCATCCGTAAACTAAACAATTTTTTCTTTCTTTACACCCAACATATGAAATTTAAAGACTTTTGACTTGGACCAAATCTTAAATACTCACCAGGACTCATCAGATAAATAATACATATGGATAGATGATCTCAGAACTTATTCAGTGCTGATCATATATGTCGAGCTTGCTAAGGCTCCTTATGAGGTTTGCTAATGTTCACAGGGTAGTCATGTATACAATTACTTCGGAATAATGAGTATAATGCATCCTCTCGTTTTACACGGCACTCGCTTTGCACGTTTTCGATCTTATACGGTTTTGTCAGGAACGTATCTCCCGTGTAAAACGAAATATATAAAATTTATAGAGATTTTTGTCCGTACGTCTGCTAATACGAATATATTATATATACATATTTTTCTTCTTCTCTTTGGAAATATAACGGGCCATAGCTGTTGTGACACAAGCAATTTATTGAGAGAAAAGAGTTACGCATACGTAAATAGTCTTATAAGGATTTTCGTCCGTACGTCCGCTTGTATAAAAATACGAACAATTCGTTTACGCACAAGTAGTCAAGAGCAAATAAAATACAATAAATCCATATATCTACTAGGATCAAAGAACATGATTTTTTTCATTTTACAACTTGGATCAAGTTGACCTTCTTGTATACATGAAGCAAGAGATTGTCCTCCACTCAAATAATACGAGTTTAATATATTCTGTGGATATACATCTTCAATTGTTGTTTCTTTTTTTTTTAATTTTTTTGCCAATTTACCGCTCATTTGTTAACAATTTCATTTATGTCAAATATTATAAAATTTATCGCTTTTCGATTTCAATTCATTATCCTTAATGTACACAATAAATTAGAAACAAATCACTGTCGCCAATACATACGTACGTGTAAGTATGTGTTTACATATGACGAATATATAATAAAATGAATAAACACAGTTAACACACGGGTGGTCATTTTTATTTAATACAAACACATTTTATGGCTACTGTTGTGTAATCAAGTCAATATGGAAAAAATAAACTGAAATTATAGCCCAGTGTAATAAGATTTTAAAAAAGCAACAACAGCAATGAAATTTTCAATCCAAAGAGACTTTATAGTAAACAAAGCATTCATTTAAAGGTAAAATGAACTCCTACACGTTCACTCAAGTCACCCATTTTTCCATTAGAAGCACAAACATAAAGCACATAAAAACCAATGTTAAGATATAACCGTACAGTATATGTTGTAAGTGTTACATAGATTATATGAACATCAAATATACGCACGCACGTCTGAGAGAATGTAATTTTGTGCGACGTACGTACGTATTGGAAAATGTACCTGTAAATACCAAAGGGGCCATAAGTGACAATTGCCAGTGCGGTCTGCATACGCCCTGACGTGAAAGAGTGAAAGAGAAAAATAAAGAGAAAGAGATAGATGGTCTTAAGAAAAACAGGTTAAATAATCGTTGGCTGGTGTGAGTGTGAGCTTCAGCTTCAGCTTGCGGTCAAGCAGATTTGCTTCAGCAACAGCGCAAAATCAAAAATCCTTGTGACCTTACAATAATAAAAAAGGACAAAATACAAAAACAACAATAATAACAGTTAAGCTTTAACGGTCACATAAGTACACCAACGGCCCTCTGGTTATGACCCATCGAAATGTGAGTGTAAGCATTGATTACATAACCATTTCGATCGTTAGGAACATATCTGCAATTTGTAGGCCATGAAATTCTTATTAAAACTTACGAATGCGTTCATACAAGTAATGATGAAAAGGTAAAGGTGGTAAAGGTATTAAGTGTTGGGTAGAAAAGTAAAATTAAGGCAACGTACACTTAAAGAAATTATTTAATAATTTAAAAAAAAAATGTTTGGCAAATATTTTTGAGATTTTAGCAGTTTTCATACTCCTCCACTTGTTTAGTTTGTCACACTTTTTGCAACATATTACCATCAAAAAACTGAATCAATCTAATCATGACCGTCTGGGGGTTTGCTTGTAAAAGGAACCCGCACGCATGTACATTTCTTATGTTTGTTCGATCCTCCGAGACATACACGTTTTATACTGCGAGGAGATAAGCTATAAAAGTTAGGATCGTAGTGTATCCCTTACAGTCATGCTATTGCATCCTCTTCAGAAATATGCTTTCTTTCAGTGTATCCGTGTTAAGCTTCGTGCAAGGCAGAATTCAATGCAACCACTCCACTTCGTTGTACTACTAAACTTAATATAAGATATTCAATCCCTTTCCATTTCCATTTTCAATCACATAATTGGCAATATTCGTATGGCCGCAACTTTTTAATTACATCTTCTTGATTAAACATCGTTCTCCCTCTCACTTAAGAGACACGACGTTGTTTCAGTCGTTCCACTGGTTGTCCAGTTTCATTTCATAAAGTAATTATCAAAAAGCAGTTTATGATGCTCAATGATTGTTTCCTGAAAATATGTCCTTATTGTTCTTTGTTGGTTTTTATTTGTTTATTAACTCTGTGTATACGTTGTAAAACGAAACGGAAGGAAGGTTTTCTATTAACCAAGAAAATGATTTACTCGAACAATAGTGCAGTTATTTGGAGGCAGACGCCCCTTAAAACCTACTCACTAGCAACAATAACAACCTTTGATTTCTATTCACATTTTTTTCATTCATTTAATTTGCAACATTTATCAGATCATTTTATAGAATCCATATAAGCTGCACTACACTACAGCGTAGAGTACCGAAGAAAAGGAAATCGTCTAAATCGTGCACTTTGTTTAACTATTATATTAGAGCACGTGACTGAAAAGCCAAGACACGCGTTTACCAGCGGCTGGCTGGTGTATATAGTTATCGATGAAACCTTGTATTCCTTGATCATTTTTCTTCCACCTCCCTGCCGCAGAAAAAAGCTCATTATCATTATACTCTTTTGCCCTTTTTGTAGGCATTTTACAATATGATTAATCATTTCAAAACACATCCGCCACCACCACCATCACCACTACTGCGACTAATGTTACCATTACCCCGTCACCCCACGCATAAGGCCGGAAGGAAACGAAGGAAGTCGATGTGTCTGTAATTATACCAACATATGTAGTTTCATGTTCATCACTCTTGTTCTTATTATTTATACAACAATGTTGTTTTTTATCTAGCTGGCATAATTTTGTGATTTGTTTGTTGTAAGAAGCCATAGAGAACGTGTTGTGATGAAAATGAAGGGAAAAAGTGTCGGTTGTTAGTAAATTTGTAGGTTTTTATTTAAGTACACAGTTGGGCCACGCCTGTTTTGCAATTATACACGCCTCTTCGTATTGTAACAAAAAACAAAAACAAAAACGTCTATAATTGAATTGATTACGATGTGAAAAATATTTGTGTGTGTTAGCTAGCAGGCAGAAAGCGTCAGCCTTTGGCATTAACATTCAATCAATTGTTAAGAAATTCGTTTTGCAAAGGCGACAAGTAAATTGTTAGTTGTGGTGACAAATGATTGTTATAAAATATTACAATTTCTGTTGTCAAAATGTACCAATTATAAGCTACATTTATTAATGATGATGATTTTCTATGTAGATTAGATAAAATCTTCCAAGTACACGCGGAAATACATTCAGCAAACCGTTCTCAACTTGCATACGAACAATTTGGTACTAACAAGTAAGAAAACTCAATCTATATGTATAAATGGTGGGCGCGGCAAGTACATGATGCCGTCCTCTAATAGTTTATGTATTACGCACATACAAGCCTGCAAGTCGATTTTTACACTGAATATGTTTCTTTTTTTGCCAAAATGGGGCGTGTCTGTTATATAATTACGCCTATTTTTAGCACATCAAAGCATGTGATAATTATGGATATGCTTACAAGTTTTTAAGTCAATTTTTGTGTCAGTCATATATAGGTTTTTGTTAATTGTGGGTGTACCTCTTGACCGATTTTGTCCGTTTTTAATAGCGATCTGTGCGCAAAAACTAAAAGTGCAAAATTTCAGCTCAATATCTGAAAATGTACATCTGTGAGAATGCCAACAACAGGCAGACACACGGACGCACGGACATACATTTCCAAATCGACTTAGTTTTTGATGCTGATCAAGAATATATGTCCTTTGTGGGGTCCTTAATGTCTCCTTCTGATTGTTGCAAATAGAATGACCATCTTATGTGGTCGATATAGAAAACATACACATAATCGTATGTAGTGCGATAGGGATAGAAATTAAATTCATCTTGAAACTAACTTAAATATTTTAGTGTAAAAATTCTTCAACATTTCGTTTAAATTCATCATGAGAACAAATACAAAACTATTGTTAATTTACAATTCTCCTCGGTAGAGATGTCATTAAAGTGAAATAAAAAATAAAAATATGCATGAATACTGAGAAAACTCTTTTAACAGCAACAGCAGCAGCAAAAACTAAAGGAGAGCCCTCCTAAAGTTATGGTGTATAATGCACCTTTCAATAGAATATGGTAACAGAACCCCTTTTCTCTTTTCACTTGGAACCCACAAACTTTAAAAATACCCAAAAAAAAAAATAAATGCAAAAATGAAAAACTACTACAAAGCTATGATTGGTGGAAGGCGAGAAACTGCATGTGTATATCCTCACTCCGTTGTATATGTGGGGCAGTTTTTAGAGAGGTTTTTATATACTTTCAGAAGAAGAATGAACGAAAAAAAGTTCACCAACAAAATATGTATATAAACAGAAACACTTAGAATATGAAACAGGAATAACAGCAATAGTCGATAAGGTGGTGCTTTTAAACAAAAACTAAATAACGGTTCGTTGTTAGTACACGCATTTTTTTCAATACCCATCGCATGTTGTGAAAGGTTTATTAGATGTTTGCAAAGGTTAGAGAGAAGCGTTTTTAGTTTATAAGAAATAGGAAAACTAAATTTGGCTTAAATATCATACAAATGGTGGGCGTGGCAGGTAAATGATTACGACCTCTAATAGTAGTACGAATTTTATGCTGCAATTTTTGGCACATCGGTGGACAGAATATCGTCTTGATCAGAGTCAAAATCTGAATCAATCTAGACATGTCTGTACTGAAACAGGGGATAACAGTCATACCCACAACTAACAAAATTTTCGTATGACCTCATAAATGAACCCACAAAATTTAAACTTAGTACACTGGCACTGGCCCACGTTTTAAAGTGCTTTGGTGTAGAATTTAATTTACTTTAGAGAGGATAAACAAGTACACTCGTCACGTTTACACTCTTAGTATAAAAGCATCCAATATGTGATCTAAGCGAAGTTTTTTACTTGTTTGAATGATTGAAAAAGAATTGTCAAAAAAATATCAAACAGTTATATACAGATATTAAGAAGCCTTTAATCATCTCTCAGAAGTTGTAAAAATCTTACAAGTTTGTCCTTCCATCCTCTGCGTAAGTGCTTTTTAACATAAACATAAACATAAAAATATTCAACCCCTACCACCGCGTGCAAGTGTAAACTTGAAACTTAAACTATCACAGTCGGTGACAACATAAAAAAGGCCATCAAAATACTATTGAAAGTAAGCTAAACCGCTAAAGAGCATTTTGTGGTCACATTTTATAGCGACAATCGCTTCATCCCTCTCCCTGCTCCACTCTATTTTACTACAGTGTTCACTGGCACGTTTAATGCACTTGTAAGTAAATTTGCAAAACTCTTAATTAAAATTAACGATTTCCACTCTAGAGTACCTCTTGAAAATATGTGCAAGATGAGTGATATGAATGAATTTTGTGAAAATGTTATGTAACTGCTACATCTCGCACCACCCTTTTCATACCCACCACAACAGATGTACCAGTATATACGGTATACTAAGTTTATCTCCTCGTATGCAAAACCCAGAAGGAAACGTTAAATATATATATTCTTAATCAACATGACAGACATGTATGTCCGTGTGTCTGTCTTTTTTTTGGCATTTTTACGGTCGTAACATTTAGGATATTGAGCTGAAATTTTGCGTGCAGATCGCTTTTTAAAATGGACAAATTCAAATGCCACGCCCACAATAGATTTAATATGAATATCTATAGTTATTCCATCCATCGATGTCCCAAAAGTAGCAGACGCGTAAAATGCTATTTGCAAGCTGATACGTAATACATACACTATTAAAGGGCGACATCATATATTTGCCACGCCCACCGTTTTTATATAGATATGGATGGTATTTAAGAAGTGGTCTAAACCAAATTCAGTTTTCTTACTCAATGAACTTTTATTAAGAATTTATACAACACTAGTAACGGGAAATTTGGTCGATCGTTCATTATATTGAATGCTGTAAATATTTTTTAAAAAAGTGACAGATTATGGTGGCGCTTTATCTTGTGATGATGGTGGTGGTGCAACATATTATTGTTATCGCCGTTATATGTTACCGTTCGACATACATTGTATTTGCACATATGTGCCACTCATTTTATAAAATCGTGTATTGAAACTATTAATTTGTTTGTTGTTGTCAACCTTTTTTTCTTTGTTGGTTGGCGTGAGTGTTGGCGGTTGTGGATAATATGTGTACAGAGAGTAAGGAACAAATTCAGTCGCGAGGGTAGTTTCACTTGACGTAACAATGAGAAGAATGTTATTCCAAGGTGTGATAAATTGATTTTTATGAATTATGTTGTTGTTGTTGTTGTTGTTGTTATATACGATAATTCCTGTTAGAATTGGATATTGAAATAACCCGTATTCAAATAAAATATAAACTGTTTGCTAGATTCAAATCAAAATTTCATTAAAATTAATGAATCAATGAATCTGATGTAAAAAACGTATAACAATATTTCAGACAACATTAGATTATAAAAATATTTGAAATTATTTGCGATAATTCATTTAGAAACTTTAAACAATATATTTCAGAGTTATCCATTTTCTAAATAAACTTCTTTCTTATAACTTTTTGCCGGGATTTTTAAAATGTTTTCCATTCACTGCATTAATAGACTCCTGGGGTAACTGAATAAAATAGACCAAATTTCCTACTTCGGACAATATTCTGCACTTTTTTTTTTTTTTCATAACCATCATCTTAATTTAGTAATCATACTAAATTTGTTATTCCGTTTGCATCAGCGTTTGCTTGATTGGTATGCCTTTTATTATAGTCAGTATTCTTCTTTCTTATGCACTTACTGGACCAATCAATAGTTGTTACTTATCAAGTGATTTCTGTCGATGCTCTTTAATGGTTAAGTAATTATAAAAGTGAACAATAGACAGACACACAAACATACGGACCGTCTTATATAGTTTGGCTTAAATACTCATTCTGATCACTACATTACCATTGCAAAGAAACAATTTTAAGACGTCAACGAAGTAATTGAATTGAATTAGAGAGATTTTAATCGTTAACAATAAAACACACGCATTTATTCTAAAGCTAGGATGTTCTGAAGGATGAAATTATTTTGCGGTTGTTTAGCAATAACCAACAAAAAAGGCATCGCCCATCACAACAACATTGACATTACCATACACCACACAGTCACCGTTACTTATATTTAGCAATTTGTAACAAATTCAAATGTCAATTTTCAAACGATTCGTTACTTAAAGCGAAGGGCGAATCGCACTTTTTTTGGCGGTTTATTTCATTAGAATGAAAAGGTTAACCAACCAGTCAGTAATCAAGGATAAACAATTTGATTTGTTTTGCTGACTAAATGACTGACTGACTGACTGCAGTAGAAGTGGAAGTGGATGTACTCCAATCACACATTCATTCACTTAATGACTAAATCAATGGTTGGCTGTTAGACTGTTATACAATTCCTTGCAAACGAGCGGAAAATCGAATAAACAACCATGAAAATATTCAATTGTTTGGGAATTTTGTGTGACAACATACAACAATTGCACTAACAACGACAGTATCATAATCGTTATATAGAAGTATCACAGGTATTAAGGCAGGAGGTTCAATTCATACACGAAGCGAACAAAATAATCATCAATACACAGGATTATGATGACTTTCACATTTATCGTGCAGTCAACGCAGAAATTGTATTGTAGAAGTGTACAATGACACCTTACATCTGTGCAAAAAATTGTTCGGTATATTGAAGGAGTGTTGGTGGGAAGGCGTGAGAGGTTTTTTTTACCACGTCAGCTAAGATGGTGGGAGGAATTCCTGCAACGCCTTGCAGAAGAATTCTAAACAGTCAAATGCGACCATTTAATACTCTACCAATTGCTCCAAACAACTGCACCATGATTACTTAAAATATTTATCGTATATGAGCCTGGGATTGGTAACTGCGAGTATACGATTCTAATGAGGCTGGCTTGACCCATTGCCTGCTGTACGTACAACTGCAAGTTCCAGAATTGTTCAACTTTCTACTACTTCGACTACACTCCAACACAAATTATGACTTTTGCATTGTCAAACATAAATGGTTGAAGGGAAGGTATACAAAAAAAAAAAGGGAGTAGTTGTACAATAATCAAGGGGACACTGTAGTATGAGTGGAAATGTAAAATGAAGCATTCATAATATTCATCAAAGAAGGGACAAAACAATGGCAGTAAGTGTAAAATGTATTGAATGTGAAGGATGGAAAGCAAAGGGTAAACCGCCATAATCAATTCAGTTGTAATTTGACAGAATGCACGAGAAGTCTTAATCAAGTTTTCATTTTCAATTCGATAATTAATGGTAACAGTTATTGAATTATCGTATAATTGATAATTAGAAGTGAGTGGAAATGGGGAGATATATAAAAGAAGAAGAGAAGAGTGGTAAAAAGCTTCTCGAGGAGTGTTTTGTTCCAATACCGCTTCTGCAGCAAACAATATTAGAAAAATTCTGCAATTTTCAAGTGTTTTCAAAGGAGAGTGACGGAATAAAATTATCACCTAGACTACGACAGCAACCATCCATCCCCATATTTGTGTCATGTGTGGCAGATAAATGAGATGAAATGGTGAGACACGTTCGATAAACCCATTTGACATTTGCCACATCACACTATGGTTTCATACCTTACTACGTCTGCCCAACAAAATTTTGTGTGACGTGTACGCTAAAGGTCTAACTTACTTACTTACCAATGCCTGCCATAGCGTTTTATGCCGCAAAAGTATGATTGCGAGCGAAAGAGCAAGGACAACGAAATGCAATTTCAATCGTATGACATTTTAGGCCAAATTGAAAATGTGATTGCCAACCAACTTCTTTCTATGCCGAAGCACAAGCTGTTTTGGTTATTTGTTCATGATTTTATGTTCCACAAAATTTGTGCCATACATGTCATGTGAATGTGAATGTTTGTTTATTTTTATAGCTGTTTAAAACTGTATGGGTTATATGTACATTATAAGCACAGACTTCACGGGTAAGAGTTTTCAAGTGGAGCTGCCAGTAAAGTGTCAATTCTGTTTGTATTTCGAATATTAAATGAATGCATAAAATCCAATACAAATGGTACTGTATTGAGGTAGTTGTGTATGTTCAAACTAGAAATTCCAATAGCCAGCTATCTATTGGAATTGCTTTAGTTTTCTAGTTCAAAACATTTTCTCTTTGTGCCCGCACACACTTGTACTTTGGATAATAATCCTTTTGATATCATTTGCAATTTTGATAATATGTGGTGCTGCATACTTGTACATGTAGGGGCCTTGTGTACAGCACTCAAGTAATAAAATAAATGAAATAATGTTTGTGTGCTAGTCTTGATCTAATATTTAAATGGACAAAATTTCACATCACTATGTACACTCTTATACGCTGCATAACTTGCGGCAAAGGGTATATTAAGGATGTGCGCATGTTTGTAACTCTTAAACGGCTAAAAATGCACCCGTTGTTCATTAAACCGATCGATTCAGAATCAAAATATGTGTGATTTATAAAAAAAACTTTAGTAGACAAACTAAATAGTTTAGTTTGACCCGCCTTTTTAATACCAATCGATTCGAAATCAATTTTTGTATACATTTTTGTAAAATTATGCCTTCATGTTAGCTAAGCAAAGCAATGCGTTTGTTTGTGTGTGATGTGTACGATCATAGAGTAATAAATGTACAAGTTAGGAATTCAAGTATTTTGAAGCAAACTTATAACAAGTAATCGATTGGTAACCGCCGGCATGGTGTGTGGCATTAAAAAATGTTTAGTAAAGTAAATGAAGAAATTAAACGTACACAAAAACTCCCTTGAGGAGCACTCACTAAATAGCAAAACCAACGAACAGCTTCTCCTACATATGCATATAATACTAAAATGGCAACTCAACTGTTTCAGCTCACTCTCAATCTCAACTGCTACTAAACCACATATGTTCGTAATTACTAAAACGGGTTTTTGTTAAGTTTTCTACATTTCTGAGTATTGAGTACAATTGAGTTCTCTTCTCAACTGATACAATATTTGATAACGGTAGATTATTTTACAGTTGGTGTTTGGGGAACCATATATTGTGTTCTTAACGATGACAACACCAAATATAACAAGTTCGCCTTGACCACATATTTACAAAAGAAATTTATGAAAATAAAATTTTTCAAATGAAGAAAATTCCTACAAAAAAAAAAAATATTTCATCAATATGTAAACTTTTCATTGATTTTGTTAAAAAAAAGTGTTTTTTTTTCTTGTGAGAAGAATAAATGAAATGAAATGAAATGAGATGAGATGCTATTGTGTTTACAAACAACCACAGCCTGCAAATACATACTTATACATCCCCTAAGGTTATAAACAACTGGACCAAAAGATGTATTCATCGAATTTTCTAAATTTTTTGTACATCAACCAAACGAATAATAAGGTTTTTATAGCAATTGCCAACCAGTGGTAAAAAATAAAAAATAAAAAATCTTTTTGCTGCATTTCTGTCTGTTTTAAAGGAACGGTGACAGAAGTTTTTCTTAAAAAAAGTTGACGTGAGTTAAAAATTGTTTTGCTTCAAATCAATATGAAAATTTTTTTACATTTGTTTCATTTAAATGAGATTTACAGCTTAAGTTTTTTGTTTCTTTTTGTGTTTTGAGAAGGGTACCAGGAAACTTTTGTTATAAGTTATTGAAAACGCATTAAAAATGTAATGGAAATATAAATAATATTAAAATTGATTGATGATTGAGTAATGAAAGGTAAAAGCTAAGCGCGAAAACATTGAAAAACACTTTGCAAGTAGAAATGATGTAAATAAATGTTGAAAGCATCTGGAATATACATTCCGTTTTAGCTTACCAGCTTCCAATGACACTTAGCACCAGCGAATTATACCAAAGTGCGGAAATGGATGCACATCCTAACTGTGTTACTCACTACAATGTAAAACAAGTAAAAAGAAACAGAGTTCGTCAAGGTCGATCACCCTACCATACCCTACACCACTTGGTTCCAGTTAATAAGCAACAACACAATGAACTAGAGTCGACTCATTTTTATCTTATTTTTTACTTAAAATCACTTTGTGAAATATCTTTATAGGGAAAGGAGTTCCATAAAGTAGATCAATTTGGTACAAAGAAATTTTTACACTTTTTATGAGAAAATAATGAGAAAATTTTTTCACACTTGATCAATTTAGTAAAAAGACTTTTAAAAATAGATCGATTGAGGTCAATTTTGCTACAATCAAGCCAAGTAACTATTCTTTTTCCTTTTAATAGGACGTCATATGGGAAAGGGTTCGAAAATTTGATCCATTTGCTTTTTCTTTGTTTAAAATTTCATCCAAATATGTAGCAAAAAATGGACTTGTTGTTGTTGTTGATTGACGTGTAAGCAACAGACAGAGAGACAGTCGAACAGAGTTAAGTAAAAAAGATGGCTGCTCTTGAGCCGTTTAGGACTTTTACAAAAACTTTGCAAACTCTCTGGCCCCCAATGGGTTAGAGTATAATAAAATGTTGTCGAAAATATTATGTAGGTCTAAATTTAAGGTCTTCGCATAATTTCCTTAAATTTGTAATTTGTTGAAAATTGTACTTTTCCAAACGATCTCATATTAATACTCTGCGCATACTCATTGGAGGTAAACTAAGTTTACCTTTTCATTTGCAGCACCCAAAACGAAGAACCTCACGTTTATATATATAATGAAAACCAAAATCCTACTCGAAGGCTTGAATACAATTTTTTAATTGAAATCGAGGATCTTGCTCTTTTGTTTCTTTCGATTGGTTTTATAGAATTTCATGCTAG
This sequence comes from Crataerina pallida, assembly GCA_949710015.1. NCBI lineage: Eukaryota > Metazoa > Arthropoda > Insecta > Diptera > Hippoboscidae > Crataerina > Crataerina pallida. The sequence continues at coordinate 774,112 of OX453293.1, forward strand.
TCAATAATATACACAGTTTACAAGAAGTGATCGACGCCTCCTTTGGGGTGTTAGAAAAAGAATGAATAAAAATCATAAATTTACAAGGTCAACATCAACATCATTTCTTAAATTGAGTATCCATGCAAAGCTTGTTGGAGAGACTAAATGAAAAGATGTCCATCGATTCGTCGTTTTATACGTTCATTCTTCATGGTTTTTGAGATATTAGGTAAACTTTAATAAAGAGACGAATAATGTCGCGTAAAATTTGGTGAAATTGTTTAATTGTTGGCTTAAGAAATGAATTTTATATCACAAAAGTTCGATTTTATTTCTGTTTTGAAAAAACCATACAATTGACGTATAATTAAAAATGAAGTAGGATGTTAAATAGTCGCATTGTAACATTTTGTGTTGGTTGCCATTTGCATTTTGCGGCTGTTGAAGTAGCAGGAGGAGGAAAGATTAATGCAGAACATTTCTTGTGTGAAATTTTATGGTACCCTCGAGTGCTCTACCAGTCGATTATGATGATATTCCTTCTATCTGTTCGAGTAGTAAATTGACGATGCCACCAAGTTAAACATAAGCAAAAGTTATGTATTTCCGTAGTATCATGTGAAAGTCTATTTATATGTTAATTTCCTAAACCAAGCAAAAGATGTAAATTCGTTGAAGATTTTTAAAAGAAATGAAATTATTTGTTATGTGTGTGTTTACCTGTACCTACTCTATATACACAAATGACTGCAGCAGTATAACTTTTAAACTCTTGCCTGGATTGTTATACAACTTGTTACAAAGTTTCTTTTTGGTCATTACATTAATCACCATATTAACACCTTCTTAACAATTCTTCATTAACGTGTTGTGTCGCTAAAAAATCGTCCACAGTTTTTCTTTCCTCTCTCCTCCTCCCTCATCTTACAATATATTAAAAATACCGCGATTTGCTTGGTTTATGGCCTCATGGTCGTATGGTCTCATAATCCTTAATGTTTAAGGTTTTGTAAATAAATAAAATTGTCTTTTACTGGCAGTTAACAACAATTTCAACACTTGTATAAGTGTCTAGCATCAAATATACAGCTTACAGGCAATTTTCGCTAACTCATCACCCAGTCCCAGTTACATTATGCACTTAGCTTAGTATGGTATGGAGGCAAGCACGAAGACGTAAAAGATTTACGTTTGCGGTAAAAGGGTTTTCACACTGAATGCTCTTTTAAATATGCTAGAATTGTCTTCTTCTTCTTCTTCTTCTTACTATCCTTTCGGAATTCACTCTTCTCAGGGGAGCTTTTTCTGTTGTTGGTTTCAGATTTTCTAATTACTTCAAAGCATTTACACTGTCTTTGGTGACGAGTGGCAGCATCTTTGTAATAATATTAATTATTTAAATGACACCAGAGAATAACGCAACTTCTCCACTTTCCGAAAGCTGTATCATTTAAATTGCATAATAATTGTATTTAGCATAAATGAAAAGGTTCTCTGGGAACTTGGTGAAAAAGAATTGAAATTATTTTAGAAAGCGTGAGCAAAGCAACAGCAGAATAAGGGAAAAAAACCATTGAAGAATAAGAATCGACTATAAAAAAGCAATCAGAAAGATGTCTTCCATCAGAAGAAGCTTTTATAAGTATTGTAACTCATGATTCGTTCATACAGTAGTCTTCTGAATTCTTTTTTGAAAACCAATAACAACAAGTGGTTTAGAGATGACATATGCTTCTATTAATGGCACAGTGAATGTTAAGTAATTGAATGTTTTAAATAAATTGTTGAATGTTTATTACTTCAGAACATTGTTTAAATGTCGTGATTGAAAAAACTATCTTAGGCTTAATGCGAAACTTCAACACCTACCATCGATGCACTAAAGCTACCCCAGGAGTGTATACGTCAATCTATTTTCTGTATTTTAAAAGGAAAATTTACTTAAAAAGTTCGTGATCGTTTTTTAGATTTTGTTAGATTGCGGTCGTGTCGCTGATCGATTTTGGCCAATTGCAATACGTGTATAGATCGACTCAGTTTTTAATGCTGCTGCTGGGGTCTCTTTCTGGGTGTTGCAAACGGATGCTTCTAACTCCTAAACGGCGATTGCCAATTAAACAGATCGGAATCAAAATTTGAATCGATCGGACCGTCACTATAGAAAATAAACCTGATCTTGTCCATATTGCGTATTGTATTTTAGAATAAGTCTTTATGTGACGAAAGTTTTTGACAAATATTGATGAATAGATAATTAACTAACCTTTCCCTTCCCCCCTCACCATATAATAATGACGACGACTCTCATTTACTGATTCAACTAAACTAATTATTTTATAAATTGTAGAACTAGGTAGTATGATCGGCTACAACCGATTATTATACTTTATTACTTGTTATATATTATAATTATTTTCATCGAAAATGGCTCAATGAAATTTTATTTATCGTAACACTTGGTGTGCAGGTAGTGCATTGCGTGTAATTCCATATAATTGTGCTCAGCTGTTTGACAAAAATTATTGTATAAAACTATTGCAATTAAAATAAATCCGTGGTCATAAATTGTCTCTTCTTCATTGAGAAAATAAAGCAAAACTGCTGGTGTAGTCAATTGGAGATAACTTTTGCATCACATGTGTAACCCTGTGAAGAACATTTTCAAAACGAAATTGGTTAAAATATTGGTAAAAATAGGTAAAATCATGAGATATTAAGAGAAAGCACATGTTATAAAAAAAGGAATAGTACGGTGACGACACCAAGTTCAAGGCGTGGATTATACATAAGAGTACATCCGTCGTTCGCTCTAATTATTACAAACATTAAAATGTTAATTAACTGAACACACCTTTCGTATATCAGTAGTATCATTAATATTCGACCTATTCGACCTATTTATAGTTGTTGTTTTTTTTTTAATATTTTTGTTATTTTAATAAAAATATTCCCAAAATCATACTAAAGGGTACTCCGCTCTACTCTATTCTGCCCTGTAAGACTTGAATTCGCACGCAGATTATTTTAATAAATTTACATGTGTTTACACACAAGCACACCACCACCATCATAAACTCTCATGTATTTGTGCAAATACTTGAAATAAATAAATAAATGTTAACATACACGAAAGAGTGCATGCAAGGGTGTATGTTTGTGGGTATAAACACATTGTATTGTAAATACCGGCCAGTTTGAGCTTCATTTGTTTATGGGTTGGCAAATTAATTTAATTGAGCTCAACAAACAAAAACAAAAAAAAAATCCCTCATGGACGAGTACGTGTATGTTGTGATAAATGTAAAATAGAAATGTATGTGCGTACGTACGTACGCAGTTGTGAATAGCACCCAAAACGGAAATGCGATATGATAAGTTTTGAGTCCGGTTAAAGTATGTAAAAGGATTTAAAACAATACATTTACAAGAACAACAACAACAAAAACCATCACCACCAAAAAAAGCTATATTAGGCGCACGCCAAATCTGTGGCACCCATCATCATAACACTCTTTACAACACCAAAATATGTACATATGTGAGCATAACTTTGGTCGATTAATTTGAATATTTCAATTTATGTTTGCCTTATGTTCTGTTGTGTTATAAGTATAAGTATGCATATCGTACACAATACAAATAAACGCAATGATGCATTTCTATAGAAAAGGTACAAATCTTCCCTTTAATATATCCACCAAATAACTGGCTTGATTTTCTTTTATTCATACACCGTTAAAATGTCCAAAAGGAAGTTTGATTTTTTAGATTAAAATTTCCTTGAGTGGAATGAAGATTTTTAGTTTGGTTCAACATGTCACATTATTGCAAAGTGAAGCGCGTTCATGGTCGCATTAAGCCAATATACAATACAAACTGTAGACAAATTCGAAGATTATAAGTCCCAAATTTTATCTCGATATTTCAATTTTTGCGACCGTAAAAGTTTAAGGTCCAAAGCTTAGAACGTCTGTGGATAGATGTCACCCATTTTCTATATCAAACTGTTATTTGTGGCGAATTTCAAATTTTTGAGGCCGTGAGAATGTCACAAATAGAGTGGCACAAAGGTTAATAATATATATACTTTTGAGATTAAGTTGCGCCTCCTTCTAGCATTTACAAATATTTGAAGAAAACCAATATACCTCCATATAATTATGATGGTGGGTATAATAACACAATGGTAACGGTGAAAAGTCATATTTGGTTTACATCAAATCTTGGATACCCTTCACATCTATGATATAAGTAATATATGGGTGTGGCGTGTTTAAAATTTAGTGCTTTCGTAATGACCATTAAATTATATGTTCATCTCAGTGGTAGGCTTTTGCACCAATTTACAATTATTATGGGCTTGTCTGTTTTTTTGGAAGGTAATAAATGTGACCTCAACTTTAAAATTTAAATTTCTACAAGAACATCGAATTCGACTTTTTGTTATTATAACCACCATCTTAAGGGTGCGGGTTTAAGCGCCTTGTTAGAACGTTTCAAACACCCGGAAGAAGCATCAGAAACCCTTTAAAGTATAAATATAAACCAGTGTCTCTGCAAATATGCGATAACAACAGCAACAACAACAATTACACATTCTCAGCAATTAATTCATTTAATTCATAAATACAATGCAAGCGCGTGAGTTACAAACCAACTTCACCTATTAAGGTCTCATTAATTTTTAATATTTATGTTTATTTAATATTGCACACGTACATATAATAAACAATAATTTTAACAAAAATAAATAACATAATTATTATTGCATTATTGTTGGCTCACCTTTTCTGACTGCACGACGGCACAGTTTACAAACATATGTTAACAAGAGCACATAAATATTCAATTTAATCCAACGGTACTCAGCTGAAGTCATGACCAAAGAAGCATTTCTCTTTCTCTCTCTCTCTCTCTCAGTCACATTTCATAACATAATAAGTGACACCTGTTTGAAAAATGTACTACTACACAGAAGCTTAAAGCCGTGAATTATATGATAAACCTACACTTATGTAAACTGCCCTAAAGGCCTTGTATGTGTATGTGGTATATAAATGTGTTCATGTACTTTTGTTTAAAATAACACAACACAGAGCGTGTAAGTACGAAATTGAATTTTTAATAAAAATTCATTTTGTGCGAGTTTTTATTATAATTTTAATAACATATAAAATGCGTAAACATTGTTGTTATTGTTGCTGGTTTTCATTTGACAAATAAAATAATTAAGGTCCCAACTTAATATTACACACTGTTAGGCGTTTCTTGTTTTTATTTTTTTTCGAAAATTCATTTGTTTACGAGCATGCCAGTGCTGCTGGTATGTGTTTACAATTTTTTAATAGTACTTACCATAGACCATGATTTCCCAGGGGCTAACTGCCAACCAAACGGCCAGGGACTCATACAAACAAACAAACAAATTTTATAAAAAACGCTACCGCCTACGTACTCATAAACAAGGCCTGTCTAACTGACTGCCCTACCGCGTAAAGTGACCGAGTACTAAATAAGAAAGAACAAGAAGAAAAACAGAATTTAGGTCAAATCTTAAACACCCTCAACACATGTCCATACAAATGGTGGACGTGACAGGTGCATGATTACATCCTCTAATACTTGCATCGACTTGCTACTCAAGTTCTATGTTGAGTACAGTTTCTTCCAAATTATGGGCGTGTCTGTTATTAATATAAATATGTGTACAAAGTTCCAACTTATGTGAGAGATAAATAAATTTTTGTTAACTGTGGGCATGGTTCATGATTGATTTTTGAAGTGTATGTAAAATATTTCAATATCTAAAATTTTACGACTGTAAGAGTGTCAACAACAGCCATACACACGCGGACACACGGCCATACGTATCTAAATCGACTCAGTTTTTGATGCTGATCAAGAATATATGTCCTTTGTGGGGTCCTTAATGTCTCCTTCTGATTGTTGCAAATAGAATGACAAACTTAGTATACTCGTCTTCTTATTTAGAGGGTACAAAAAACCATAAGTAAGAAATCCTTCTCATTTAATAACTCACTGGAAAGTTCAAAACTATGAAAAAAAAGAGACTTCATATTAAACAAAGTTGAAGAAAGGTTACAGGAAACTGTTTAATTTCTAATATTAGGCAATTTAGTGGAAAAACCGCACTTACATAAAATGGAGGGTATACTAAGTTTGTCAATCCATTTGTAAAACCCAAAAGCAGGCGTCAGAGACCCTACAAAATGTTTATATATACAAATGATCTAAATCCAAGTCGGCAGATCGCTTGTGATTGGCACTCTCACAGTAAGTTAAGTTTTAGATATTAAGGTGAAATTTTGTACAGATTGTTTTTTTTCTGTAGGTAGGTTACTATTTGAATTGGTTAAAATCGATCGCTCTAATAAGCTTAGTTTTATCTAAATATTTAAGTATTAAGGTTGCAACAACAATCTTCACATTATGCATGAAGCACCCGTATGCACTCACGTTTTGTGTATGTATTCGTAATTATGACTAACTTTTCAAATTGTTCCTTTTTGGTTATAAATTTCATACATGATTAGTTAGTCAGTGAGGTGTGATAATGACATAATTAGATTTCTAACCTTAACTTTATTAAAATTTTTAACCCTTATCTTCTTCTTCTTCTTCTTCTTCGTGTTTTACATTTAATTTCCCTCAAATTAGACACAATTTAGGTAAAGTTATTAAAAATACGAACCTTTTCTTATTATTACACATACACACACACAACTGCAACATACTTACGTGAATACTTGTACGCAATACGTAGATAATGATCATTTGTAATGTGTAATAACTTTCACGCCTTTTTTGACACTACAGTGGACTTACATACGCACACACATTGAAACATAAATTTATCCCAATAGAGTTTTTAAATGTTGTCGGAAAAGCATAGAAAAACTTTTAACCAACATTAGTTTCTAACAATGGAAGTGCACTCAGACACACACGACTATATTCGGAAACGTAAATGGTAAGTAAACCAACTCATTATGACCGTCCAGGTGAACGAGTGCTCGTTTGTTTAGTATAGAACCCTTTGAAAATTACAGCACAATATGTTCTTTATCCCTACCAGCATATGTTTGGGGAAGTGAACATAAACATAAATAAAGACACATATACATATGCACTCATGTATAAGTATGGGGAAGAAATGTTTCATAAACAACTTATACAGATGTTGTTGTTGTTATTGTTACAAATATGTGGTATTGTCCAAAAGTATAATCAAGACAGACTGACGGACAGATTGACCAAACATATCAGGATAGTGCCTGACCAAGTGCGGCCTTTACACGGATGACCGTAAATCACTTATGCATTTGCATACATTTGCGCTTTGGTTTCACTTTCTCTATATAGGTGTTGATTATGTCCGTTTGATATGCAAATGTTGTTCCTCTCATTTCCCCTTACACACAAGTACTGTGGTCCATATGAATGGGAGTTTCCCATTCATACAAACATTACATAATTTGCTGTTGAAATCACATACGAAACAACCTAAAAATCCAGTGAGTTTATATATATATTGTAGTATCCATGCACAGTTAATCAACACATGCGATTATTATAGTTTTAAGGAGATTAATCCCTTTTTGGTATATTTTCTATGACTGAAATGGTTCAAGTATGAGTTTGTGTTTTAATTAGGTGTAAAAGCTTTTAAATGACCTTAAGGCACGCACTTCATTAGTTGAGCTCAATTTGTAAACGGAGTCGAGTAGTATAAGTTTTTTCTTGTTTGTTTCACTCTGCTTGTCATTGAAATTTATCGCTTCATTAATTGCTCACATAAAACAAGTGAGAATGTTATTGCCTATTATATTCGACCATTTAATACCCTACACCACTTGCTCCACAATGTATGCTATAATTTATTTAGTTCCCTAGTGAACTAGAGATAATATCCAATAAAAATCAATTCCAAAATCTAGCCAATTCAATCCATTTTCAATAGAGTTCGATCAGGAGACGTCATTAAGCCAAATTTGTCGCGTAGCTTTCGTAAAAATATATATGAAAAGACAAAGCAAGGACGATGCAATAGATCGATGAGTGGGCTTCTCTGTTTAAGAATTAAACATCCGCACAAAAGGCATGATTAGATGGACATTGAGAGGTCTTAATATAAACTTAATGTAGGATGTAAGCCACGCTCTTCAACTTCCATTTAATTAAAAGTATGCACAACTATTAAAGGCAACTGTAATAATACTTATTACAAACTAATTACACAATAAGAAAAGCTCATGTACTAAGTTTTAAACTGAAATATAATAACATAAAATAAAATATAAGGAAAAAAAATAATTAAGCAGTAGGAACTAAATGAGACATTAGTGGTGTTACCGAACTTTATCCAAAATTTCGCTGGAAATATAAAATAATATAATATACAAAAATAAAAACTGTAAGAATTCCTTATTTAACGAACACCTTTCACATATATGCTCGAACCACAACTTTTAACTTTTCCTTTACTTTACCTAGCATTTGAGTTTTTTTAAGCAATTTTAAGAACCGTTATTATAATAAAAAATGCCTTTTTTGAGATAACCGCATGAAGGTATAAAGTTGTTAGAAGAAGACAGACTCTCCCCTCTTTTTAAATAGGAACCAAGTAAATAGCAAACGAAAAAGTCGAAATTGTAACCAATACCTTGTTAAATCCATTTCAGTTGTAATAACATCAGATATAAACAACAACAACAAAAACAACAAATCGGTTCAAAATTATCTCAGTAAGCACACACATACTTAACTTTACACCCACTACACTATGTGTGTTTGCTGCAGCATACCTACGCAGTTGTGCTTCTTGCTTATTATCCTCTTTTTACTGTTTGAAAAGGATGAGAAAGTTGAAAAAAAGACAACAATTTTCCCACAACATGTGGTCATCAGTATTATAAAGCTTATTTTTGGTTTATTACCATATAGTCTTTTCCTGTAACTTTTTCAGAATATGTTAAATGCATTGCTATGGGATAACGGTATCTAGTCTACGATTTAAAAATATTACATATGCTTAAGATTTAGTTTCATTCTTGCTAAAGGTCTGTAAATTATCTTTTGGGTACCATTTTAGGTGTCGGTCAGAGTGACAACAATTGTGGAACGACTTTACTTTTGTCATTGTAATAATATCAATAGAAAATTTTCAACCTTGATTATGATCGGAAGGTTAGATTCATATTTTTTAAAGTGATTTAATGCATAACAACAATGTTAGTCATTGGATTGCATCGCATGGACTGGGAAGTCTTTGTCATTTTTCAAAATATATTGGTTGGCTTGTGATCGAATGATCGCATGATCGTATGATGATGATTGTAATCAGAAAAACTAACGAAAAAGGTGAATGATCACTTTTAGAGCAGAGGTGGAGACTCTTTTAGATAACTCGGCTCCCATTGGTAGTCCTATTATTTTGTTCTCGTAGCATAGGGACTGTGCAGTGTTAAAGTTTCGTTCTATATTATATTTTCTCAATTTCTCTCGGTATTATTTTAGTGTATGCTGTTGTTTTTGTTGTTGCAGTTACCCAAAGTATAAACAAATAAATTACATATTAGACCAAAGGATCACGATAATTTACGACAGGGTTAGATGACCCTCCCTCCGGCTTTTTACACATTTTATTTATAAACAAAATAAACACAAGCCAACAAAAAAAGTTGGATCGACTCTTACCAAACTGAAAGTTGCTTGTGTTTTATTAGATTGTCAAAGGTTTTGCTGGTAAAAAGGACACTTTCTACAGACCACACACAACAAATGAAAAATCCAAAACGAAATTATACAACATTACTTTAAAATATTAAATTATCTTTTATGTTACTTGATACATGACATAATGTCAGCCTTAAAATTATGAAATGAAATTATGCAAGATTTTCAGAATATGTTGAATTTTGTTTGTATAGCTCAAAAGAAAAGGATAAAATATAAATTTCCACATATAACCAAATTGATAACAAAATATTTTTGTTTTTTGTACAAATGAAAGTAAGAGGGAGCAAGATGATTTTGTTATATAAAAAAAAAAAAAGGCTTAAAAGCTAAAACCTGTTGAGACTTGATATAAATCCCTCAACACTTTGTCAAAGTAAATCACACAACTCGTTGCTATTAGATTCTTGTATGCATATATTCGTAACGGGACATAAGCAAACACACCTCTAACAAGCTGTACTCGTGTAAGCTAGATGAGTAGCATTACTTAGCGTGTATTATCAATATGAATGGAATCGATTCAAGAGCAACAAAAGAAGAACAAGAAGAAGAGGAAATAACAAAATTTTACAGTTTTGCAATTGAGTGTAACCAAGTTGAATGAAAAGTGAAAGACAGTTACAGTTATTTATATGTATGCAAGTGTGCAAACAACAATAGTTTGAGAAATTTCACTTTCTTTAGATTTACAACAACACCTATAACAACACAACGCATTGACAAAGAAGCCAATTGTTAAGAATGATGACAATAGAAATTCTGGCAGAAAAGCAAACACTTTAGTTTAAAGCGAATTCATCTTTATCATCATCAGCAACATTATCCCTGTAGATACCTTCCATCCCTATCCTCTTACATTATAATATTGTTTAGGGTACAATAGAACAACAATGATGCTATCAATCTATGAAAGGACCAATCCAAGACTGATACGGGTAATCACTAAGGTAATGACGATGATGGTGTTCATAGTGATAAGTAGCTAGTAGATCTTTAAGAAAAAATAAAAAATAAAAAAAACTTCCAACACTATGACAAATATCCAAGTTATGCAAATTGATGTTAGACAATAGTGTCCTTCCTTACACTCAACAACATTCATGCACACAAAGCTTTCAGTTTTATTACTTTTGGAACTAGACACGAAAGAAAAAACGGGAAACCAAGATAATGAAAAATGTGAAATTGGTGAAAGACGCAAAGAGATGCGACATTCAAAAGGATTGAACAATAAAACCACCGCAAAAAAGAAATCAAGTGAAATTGCCAGCTATTTACTTAATTTGGGAATTTGTTTGCACACAACAACAAATAATTTTTATGATAAAGACAAAGATTTACTGAATCGCTAACCATAAGTGACAGGTTTTATGAAAATGCATTCATGTGTATGAACAACTAACAGTCAACAGAAATCAATGGAAGTAATATCATCAACACATATACATACACATGTGGTGTGTGTGGTAGTGTGCTTTTTGTTAAATAACAGCCGCACAAGTGATTTGTTTTCATATAAAAACTTTCTGCTTAATTAACTTTGACATGTATTTATATAAACTATCTCTTTCTCTCTCTGTTTCTGTCTCTCACTCTCTCTATGTTTTCTTCAGTTTTATTATTAATCTGTATTCTACCACAAAAATTGACTTTCTTTTGGTTCACCGAAAATAATAATCATTCATTATTCATTGGATATATCCACACACACACACACGCACGAACAGTGAATGAAATTTTGAGTTTCTCGTACATACACAACGTACACAAGAAATCAAATTCTAATTACACATGGGTGTGCAGGTCCCATTTTAAGCCATATACACATAAACCAACCAACCTCACATCATACAAACTAATACTAATATCATATATGCGTAGAAAGAAAAGAAAATTTTTGTATAATACTAGAGCACCATAAGTTATAAAAGTCTTCTTCTACTCCTCCTCTATTAATTTTATTACAGCAAAATACGATTATGTGCAAAAATTCTATGCTTCGCTATAATTATTAAAATATGATCTGCTACTTGTACGGGATGCCGGGGTGGGCAACTTTGTGACTTGTGGCGTGGCAAATACATGATATCGCCATCTAAGTTTGCAAATCGAGTTTTACACTGAAGACCTTTTTTTGTAAATTGTGGACATATCTCCGATTAAATCACACATATTTTTGGTACATAGAGGGAGAGGATAATTATAAGTATGCATACCAAATTTTCAGGTCTGGTACTTGTACTTCCTTATACTGGGAATGTATGCGCACTGTGTTACACCCACCATGCTACCATGAATTTGTATGGGAGAGTGTGAAAAAATCATTTATTTTTCGAGAAATAACATTTTTGCTCCTTACTTCTGCTCGTTCCTCTTAACAAATTGGAGCGTTGTTCATTATTTGTTGCAAGATGGGTTGCTATTAAATGAAGTGTGTTGCCTTTACTCCTACACGAGGAGGCCATATAATACAACAGCGAAACAACCACAACAACCAACAACACTGTAATAAATATAATGAAACCAAACCGCAAACATACGTACATGTAAAGAAACATATTGAAGAAAAAAAAAAGAGCAACAGCGAGTATATGAACGTGAACAAACAATATTTTTAACTTATAAAATAAACCAACCAGCAGTAAACAAGTCCGACTTTTACTATGCTACCGTATATATAAAAGTGTGTATGTGTGTGTGTGTGTGGGTGGGTGGGAAATACCAAAATACTAGATACTACATTAGAAAGTGTTCAGGAATGAAGGTAAAGGAGGAGTATAATGAAAATAGAGTGCGATTTTTGAAATTTCCCCAAGGAGTCTGACATAAGGAAACCTACCATATAACAATAACAGTAATAATAACAACAACATGAACAATGAAAAGAAAATATTAAACAAATGCAAGCTCGCGTAGATTAATGCGCAGATGAATTGTACAAAATTATAAATGAACAACAATAACAATAGCAACAACAATGATAATAACAATAACACATTGTTAAATAGGGAGCCTCATATGTTTATACCATGTAATTAATAAAATAAGAAGAAGAAGAAGAAGAAGAAGAAGGGGTAGCAGATGATAGAAGGGTTGCATCGTACTTGTAGCAGCAGTTTGAGTGCCAAGGAAAAAAGTAATATTCTCGTGTGACAAGAGAAAATAAAAATACAATTAATTTTGTCACTTTTCTGGTGTTTTTCCCCTTGATTTTCCAAAGGCAAGCAATCAACAAAATTTTTGCAAAAACTTTTCATTGCGAGTTACTTATAAAGAAAATCCCATCACCTTCTCTTCAAAGCCCTTACTACCAAGTTGGAAATCTTCCAATAGTTGGTGATAAAAATAGCAACAAAACATGTAAACATGAAAATTGGCTTTTAGTTTATTTTTGTTTTTTTTGTTTTTTTTTTTTTTTATTTATTTTATTCTACCACTACTTGTTTCGAGTGTTGTTTGATTCAATTACTTGTGCGACTTGTCCTCCAAAAAGTGTTGGCCGGTAACGAAAGTCCTATACAAAGAGCTATGGAAGCTGTGAAAAACTACAAACCACCAAAAACAAATGTCGCTGCGTATGACACTACACCACACATTCAACACAAATCTAACAAAATTATGACTAGCTCGCCAGAAAGCAGCAGCCGCTATAAGAAAACTTTTATGCGTCCGTAAATTTTATTTCTCTGTTTTTTTTTTGTTTTGTTCGTTCATCTTTATAAAATATATAAAAATTGCAAGCAAAGTCACTGCTAGAGCGCAGTTCCCGCGGGTATATGTGAAACAATAAATGAAAATAAATGAATTTTTTTCTGTGTGTGTGTACAAATACAATAAAGGTTTCCGAGTACCTCATAATAAAATGTATAAAATAAAGTTTGCATTGGTTTTTTTTCCAATATATTATATTAAAAAATTTATGGTCAGAAAATTAAAATAAAAAACCGAGAAAATTTCATCATCAAAATTAATTTAATATTACAACACTTTGAAACATTGCGTTAAAGGTGTGCGTACGCGGTGGGCAAATTGTACAAATTGCAATTGTTTAGAAAGGAAATAGCGTAATTTCACAAATTGGCCAAAATTTCAATGCTGGTCCAGATACTTTGTGAGAAAAGCCGAATGATAAACTTATTATACGGTTGAGGCTGTTCATCTAAGCTTCCTCTAAAACTTCTCTTTAGAAACACAATTGATTAAATTTAAGTTGGCTGCCGTTCCTCATAAAATGCACTACTATCAGTATATGCCCACCTCTGCGTTTCCGATTATAAATATCATAAAGTATGATTGAAAAGCAGCTGAAATGGAATTGAAGAAAAAGAAGCCGAAGTTTTTTTACAATTTTGATTATAACAACGATACCCGAAGGCGAATAGGAAGTGGAATGAAAATTCTAAATTAAATTGATTTAAAATGGTTGGAGATTATTTATGAAATTCTTATAAAAACATGGCATTCGAATGATTCGAAATAATAGTCGCACGACTTTGCAACCTTTGTGAACCATTCATTCCAATCGCACATAAGCCATATCATTGTTTTTATAAAACGCTAGAGCAATATCTGAAATGGCCTCCACCTCTGCGTTATCCGATCTTACTTACTTTTGAACCAACTTTGGATTCAATAATTAGATTTTATATATCAAATCTGAACAAAGTAAGTAAATTTTTGTGGGTAATAGTTTTTCGAAGGTTGTGGGCGTGACACTTGACTGATACCGCATAATTTAAATTGCAAAATTTCAGCTCAATATCTAAAATTTACAACCTCGAACTTTCCAAACAAAAATCGATTTAGATTTTGCTACAAATGAATTTAAATACTTTACAGAGTGTCTGAAGTTTCTTTCTGGTCTTTTTTTTTTTTTTAGTTTTAAAGAATCCCATCATTATATACCTGTCATGCCCATACCAGTTTGCATATTCTCCCCGAATCTATTCCTTTTCCTTGTTCTATAATAATAAAATAATATTCAATTGTTGCCATTATTCGTAGCTCTGTACCTTTTTAAATTAAATTTCTCAACAGTTGCCGCAAAATAAAATGAGATGTAATAAAAAATGTTGAAAAATATTCCATTTTATAACTCACACACACTTGGCACAGAAACGTGAACATGTGAATTGCGCAAGAAAGGAGAGATATTACAAGTATCAACACTTGAACAAAACTGCGGACGTATGTACAAAAAACACAACTGCATGTATTTGGTATTCGGCAATATTGGGGAATAGCAACTCTTTTCTATGCACATAAGATATAAAATTAATCACCAACAAGTACAATTACGTTGGAAAATGTCATTTCAAAAAACACAAGAAGAAGAAGGGGGAGCTCCAGAAATGAGGTCTGGTTGAATGGCTACGGTATGGTCTCGTTCGTATGGCGAATGTATTAATATGTTGGAAAAGCTCTAAAGGTGAAAATATATTGTTGTGTCTCTTTAAAGAGGCCAACAACATATAAAGATGTCCTGCGTTATATCCTTGCTGTAGAACATGTGTGGGCAAAGTTATGTTGCGTTTTTATCACTCCTTCATATAGAATTCTATGAAAGGTGTTTAAATATTTATGTTGAATTATGTGCATGAGTCTCTTTCCTATCAACGTTATGGAGAAGTCCTTAAATAAACCTTCTCGACTTTTATGGCAGAGGAAAAAAACGGTACGAAATGTATGAGACTATGAATTTTCAATTGACACATCGTTACTACACTGCCAAAAACGTAGAGAGAAGAGAAATGTCCTTAAAGTTTAATTATTTTTTTAAAAAATATTTCAATAATTTGAAATTTTTACAATTAAAAACTTTTTCAAGAATAACTTTTATATAATTTCCCAAATCGATTTAGTCCATTTCAGTATTCCAAAAAATATTCAACAAATACACTTCAATACAAATATAACCCCCACATAGGGTTATTACCTTACAATTACTCGTATGTACCTTTTTTTGGGCACATTCTCTATATAAACACACATACATCTACTACTCATTTGTTTACTTTATGGTGGCGGTCGGTTACTGGGTTGTTACGTGATGTTATGCGGTTATACGCCTGTACGCACTACTGACCACAACAATTGTGACACCCACAACAGATGAACTGTCACAGTTTATAAACCACTATGCCACATGTTTTCTCTTTCCATTTATTTGTTGTTTGTTGCTTATATTTGCTTTTCTTTCCTCCGCGCAACAACCACTCGGTCAAGTGATTTTATTTGAATTTTTACGATTCTGTTTATTTTTATTAAGGTAATTGAATGTCCATAGAAAAGAGACAGTGAGAGGGATGATACAACTTGGTGACGTTTGTCATGAATTGATCATGTAAAGTTTATCAACCAGGTCCAATGTGTAGATTTTGTATTTATTTTCTTACTTGTACTTGGATTGTTGTTGCTTTTGTATTATTGTAAAATATTGCATACGATTGATCAAGGAGGATAAAACTTTGAGAACATTTGGGCATTTTTTGGTTTGCGAGAGGGCTTTGCTGTTAAACTGCTAACTTTGCCCGAAGTAGCACCTGTTAGCGGCCACAATTCTCCTTTTTATCTCTATGCTCACGTTATTGGAGATATTTACGGCTGTACATAGGTAAGCAGATTCCTTAACTACCTCGAAGCTATGTCGGTTGCAACATACAGGGCGTCGCGAATCCCTGGACGTTGAGACCATATATGTATAGGTTTATAATTAAGTAGAAATAATTTTTTATTTAATTTTGATTTTAAAATGGGATGGGTGTAATTCGTTTTGTCCTCATTCACCCCTACACCCATTTATTTTAAAACAGTTGCTTACCTCCTCACACATACACTCTCCACGTTTCCTTTCCTTTTATTTTTTTAAGTAACGGTTTATTTATTCATATGAAAAATTATCATTAATTTAATCTGCAAACGATTTATCGCAATTTTCCATAAATATATATTTTTTTAAGATTTTTTTCACATTATCCTTATCGGCTTATGTTACCCTAGGTAGCGTTTATGGAAGTAGCAAAAAAATTATGTTCAGTCTCCATCTACTTATACGTGAATGTATATGTATGGGAATGAGAAAACATCAATTTACATTACCATTAAATAACTTAAAAACAACCGCGACAGGAATATTTAAAGACATTTTCTGGTTGTAACAAACATCCACAACAATTACAAAAACAACAACAACAGCAATAACAGTCATTATATAGCGGTATAATGTAAGTAAAAACCCAACCAAACACCAAATATGCAAAATTTTTGCACAAAACAAATGTTTGGAAATATTGTAGTCGATCAAGGAACACCGTTTGATGCCCTACCAATGTTCCTAGACTCTTGGAATGCGTACCACAACTTGTTTTAAATTATAATTAAATGCTATCCATTATCTTGTTGAATGAAGAGAGAGGTTAACAATAACAATAACAATACTTAAAAAACGAATGAATCAATGATTTTGTGTCAACTTGAGCATGAGCTTATTATCAGTCATGTAGGGTGTAACAGAAATGTTTAACGGAAAGAGAAAAAATTTGCTAATGCTAGGCGTAAATCTGTTTTACAAGAGAAATTATGAGAAAACGAGAAAATAAATGTCTCCCTATCACTCACTAAAACCACCCGAAGAAAACATAACAAAAAGAAGAAGCAACAGCAGCCTTCATTTATTTTGTGTATAAACAATTTATGGTGAAAAAATTCAATCGTAAACAATGCAATCAAAAATTCATTCAAACAAAGCATTAACGCTTATCCAACCATACATACATTCATCTATTCATTGTTGCGCGAATTCACTTCACATACCTATATATGTACCAGCACACACAAACGCACAATGTTCGTGTTTGTTTGGTTTTGCTGTCGCGTTTTTTTCGGTGCTCGGTACAAATCTTTTGGGAGCGGGTGTTTTGTGTCGTGTGGTATATGTAAACATTTATACACTCTCACTTGCACAACCTAAATGCGAGCTTCAATACAATAAATGTACAGAGAGGGGAAAAAAGAGATCATATACAAGAGAATTTAAATGTGTTGGAAGGGAGAGAGACTTTATTTTTTTAATTTTCAATTTTTCGCGACTATTTGTTGAGGGGGACTCCTTACTAGGGCTGGAGTTACCCAAAATGTAACAAAAATTAAGAGTTACTTATGAAGAGCTTACGCGAGACTTTTGTTTATTCTCCTCATCCATACACAGAGATGTGTGTTTTTTTTTCATGGTAATAAATGTACCTGACAGACTAACTGTGAGTAATAAATTTAATTTACCTGCTTTGTAAGGGAAATAGAACAAACAAACAACAACAACAAAATATGTATAGGATATAACATGGCCATTACTTATGCTTATGAAGTTAAGCATACGCCTACGCATACATAGTAAAAGTATTTACGTGCATGTGTACGTATGTGAAATATTTTGTTTTACTTAACGATATATGACGTATGAGTGTTGTTGTTGTCGAAGATACCATTACATGCTGCCGTTACTTTTTTGTATCCGTTTATCTCTTTATCATAAATTTGAGATTTTTTTTCCATTTTGGTGCTTCATGTACTTGTCGCATATAAATGCAAGAAGATGTGTTTCCAGGCATATGTTTCACAAACAGATCTGAGCACCAATGTTGTTGTTGTTATTGTTGTTAACATTGTTATTCTTTTGATCCCCAGCTAATTTCATTGTTAAGCTAATGGTTTCTAAATAATAAATTTCAACTAAATGCCCCGAAAAATATATGCATAGAGTTGCGTGTACTCATACAAACAATCATAACTTTCTTAAACATATTTTTTGTACAAGAATCACTTAAGAAATTACTGGTTCAACTTCAAAAGGTTTCTATTACTGAAAATTGATTTAAGCTTAGTTAAACTTATACTAGCTTCTTATGTAACTGCGAAAGTTTTACTTTATACGTTTTGTAAATATCTATAAAACTACCAACTTTATGCCCGGAAAGTATAGAATTCGTGTTGGTTTGTTAACTTTTGTTTTAGCTATTGTTGTAGTTATGGTTTTTGTTGTTCTTGTTTTGTTAGGTTAGGTTTATATTTAGTTTAGTTATAGTTTAAGTTGCTCTTTCTTATATTTGTACTTTCTACGTACGTACATATTTACGTAAAATAACTTCATGTTCATAATTTTTGGCGAAAAGTTTTCATATGTGTTTACATGTATGTTAGAGGAAAGAAAACTTTTTCTTAAGGGATAATTAAATTTTCTTCACCAAGAAATTAACATTGGAAAGGTGCATTACCTCTTGGAAGCATATTTTTAACATTAAAGATAGTTCATCTCTCCCCAAGAGAGAAGAATTGAATGCAATTAAACACCTAACAAGTAAAGAAGCTACATTTGCCTTAGCCCAAATCTTAAATACCCACCATAGGCACCAAAGCTCTCTAATGAATACAATTATCAACAGAAGTTAGGCTCTTTGTAAGTAATTGGGGAAATTTTCTTTAAAATATTGCTCCTCGTTCAGTTTTAACTTTTTTTTTCAGCGCACACTTTTTCCTAATTTCAAACCGATATATAAATTTTTGCTACTGTGAGAGTGATTACCACAGAATACTCACACTCGAAAGGACAGGTAGATACCTTACACGGAAAGAGATTCTAAAAATAGCTAACTAGCGCGTTTCGTACATCAAAACATTCGCGTCAGTGGGCGTCACAAAACAATAGGTGTGAGCACGCTAGTTTAATTGTTACGAGTCTACTTAAAAGTGGGATCTTGCGCAAAATAAGCATTTTTGTAAATGAAGGGCGTGTTTGTTATTCGTCCCCGCCCATTTTTGGCACAGAATTACAGCTTCTTAGCTCAATTTTTGTAGAATATATAAAATTTTTTAACGAAAATGGACGTGCCCCAATTAAAGTAGCAAAATTTTATGCTGATCAAGCCTGTTTAAAGATTGTGTAGATTGTACCAAAAGTAGTGGAGAGTATAATTAATCTCAATACCAAATATTATCACAATTACAAAATTAAAGAAAAACCCTATAAATGTGCAAAAATTTCTCCTTTGCCAGTTCTATAATAATGAACTATTCTATTTAATGTTGTGTAACAACTTTACGACAAATAGCCGAAGTCGAAGCCGATTATAATGCGAGTAATAACAAGAGTGTCGAGGCGATTGTTGAAAACGCTATCTGAAGACACATTCAACCTCAGCCTACCCACCTGCAACCACAGTATATCTTAGTCCTTAGGGGCAATCTTGTTAATTACTACAACAAGTGCTATTCGTTCATTTCGTTCATTCATCCATTCATTCCAACCAGATGATAATAATGCTGATACTTTATAAGTTGTTAGTGTTGGTATTTGTATTGTTTTCCTTTTGTGGATACAACGGCTTACAACGGTCATCTACGAAGTGATTGAAGCCCAACAATGACAATGTATACAAATGATTTGATTTATATTCTCAAATTAGAAGAATTTCTTAGGAGCAGCGTACGTAAGCTTTTATTTTACAAATTATTCTACCAAATAGTTATATTCGTATATATAATTATTATGCGTCATAGAAAAGGTTTCACTGTACATATATATTTGTTTATACAATTTCTTCAATTGAGTTGAGAGCGAACATATAAATCAAACATCTCAATTTTTTAACCTAAGCACGTATTTTAATCAAAGTACCATCAACTTCCACTTTATTTACACCCAGAAACGGCAGTCAAAATTTCCTTTTTTGTAGATTTTATTTTGTGTGCCCAGAATGATGATGATTAAGAAAAGAGACAAATGTGTATTATCTACATAAATAGAATAGAAAAGTCATGAAAAGAGTTGTGGTATGGCATGGTATTGAGATAGTGGATTCATCCATATGTTTGACATGAACTAACCGTCCTAAGTTTTAGAGAAATCGTCATGCGATTCAAAGGCTGTTCAGGAGAACGTAGTGATTTCCTAATATCTTAAGTGTCATTAGCCGCCTAAATATTGTTCTTGTCAATACATCAGAAGTATTTGCATGCACTTAAATACTCAAGTTTAGTGCAGGTAGTGCAGATGCACTTTGCTCTCGTACTAATTATAGTAGAAGAGAAAAACATTTTTTTTTAATTTACTAAAAAGCTTTTTCCCAAGCACAGTAGCTCCTGGTGCTGGTGCTGGTGTTTTTTACCGTAACACTAAGCAAACACAATTGAATCTAACGCTCAATAACGATAATGAAAGATGTGAAATGTTGCTCTGTTTATATATGAAAGTGTTAAGTCTAATGAAATATCAGACTTGAACCCAGTAGACAAAGACACAACACGCCCTTTACCGCAACATCAAGCCACAAAAAGTGCAGTCATTTGTAAGAAGAGAGGCAAAAAAGCAATAACAACAATGGTACAAAATTATGCTATATTGCCGGGGGGTCTTTAAATTTTGCATAAATGATTGGAAGAAAAATATTATCGTTTAAGGCAAAAGAAAATATAAAGGAATTGTAAATAAAGGTTACACTTACCAAAATACATAAAATGAATTTAGACAAGCAACAAACTGTCAGATGAAATTAATTGAACTACTAACACGAATAATAATAATAACAACAACAATACAAATGTTTTAGTTGAAAAACAGAACATATTATATATTTGGCATAAATTTTTCATATAATTTGTGGTGTAAAAGGAAAATCCCAACAATAACAAAAACAATGCCAAAGTGTAATATAAATAACTTACAACAACACATAGTGATCATAAATCATAAAATGTCTGATGGATAACGGCTAACTTTCTACCAACTCTCTATCTCACTCTCCCTCTCTCCCTCCTTTAGTTATACATATTGTTTACTTAGCATCAAATATGCTCTCTTTAGGCACAGCAGCATCAACCTTTACCCACAAACATATTACGCATACCACACACTCGCAAAGCCGCCCAATTTAAACAAATGTGTATCCCGGGTTAGTGATGTCTTAGTTAAAAACTTGTACAATCCCGTGCAAGTGCAGCAGCAGCCAGCTCTGCTATGTCGCTCTTCGTTTGGCGTGTACAAGTATAAATGGAGTTTACAGAACATACATATATGATTATAACAAATATGTGAATATGTTATTTGCTTGGGGAATAACCAAAATCTCAACAGGTTCCCTTACTTTGCATATAAACTGAGCAAACACTCACACGTACATTAGGAAGGTCCGCAATTGAATTATTTCGTTTTTAAAGACTAACTAAAAAGATGTCAAAAAATAAATAAAATTGGCAGAAATTTTCCGATCGCACATAAGCTTTAATGTTGGAAAAAATCTTGAAAAACACAAAACATTTTCGAAATTATATTTTCATAAGGCAGAGTACTTTCTACGTTTGTTATTCCTTTAACCGTTAAAACCTAAAGTTTAATTTTTAATTAATAACAAAATTAAAATTCATTAAACGATCATTTGTTTTTCCCATCTGAGCGTCCGAATTTTTGATTTTAAAGAACTCACAACTACAAAAATTAAAATATTTAATTAAAAGTTGGATCTAACATTTATAATGTAGGTGTATGACCTTTTCTTTTTAAAATCAATAAAGTAGCTTACCAGCCACACCCACAATAAACAAAATAGTTACAAATTTTCTCTAACTAGCTAAAGGAATAACAGACTTGGGATGTCCTCCATATTATAAAAAGTTTATAAATATGGCGTTTTTCAAGAATTCTTCCAATTTTATAAGTCTTGAGCGATCGGCAGATATTAACCGATGTTTTTGCAACTTTTCCGCACTATTAAAAAGTCGAAGAAGGAAAAAGTGTTCTTTCGGTCCATTCTAATGTACATCATCGTTCGAAATTATAGTCATTTTTAATTCCACCGCATAGGAAACGACATGTAAAACGAAAGCAACGAGAATCCGGCAAATAACTAACCAAGCAATGCATTAACAAATAAAGGCGCGTGTGTTTGTGTGTGTGTCTGTGTGTGTACACATTAACATAAGGCAAAGATGTAGACATTCATTCATTCATTCATTTGTAGCGAATATTCTTATTCACTCTAATGTTCCCAAACAGCTTAATATAAACTCGTGTTGTATACACACACCAATGTGTGCATAACTACGTGTACGGATATCTAAAAAAAAAAACTAATGTAGTCGTTGAGATAACTATTCAGAGTATTGGAGGTGACAAGGAGGTCAAAAGTTAAGAAAACTTGTGACTGTAGAGTTGATAACAGTGGCACAAAGTTAGAAAAATAAGTAAAAAAAAATATATTTTGCCAAACAGATAAATTTTTGTGGTTGATAAATAGATTTTGTTCGATTGTGAGCACGAGCCTCTACTATAAAAAAATCATAAGTTTTCAAATGTAAACTGTGAGCGTGGTTTTTACTTGTTTTTTGTCATCGTTAAGACATAATTGAAAATACACACTTATGGGCCCAATTTCAATTTGTGAATGTGGGCATGGAACTTAAACGGTTTTACTCAATTTAAAGTGAAAAATATTTGTTTGTTTAAAATTTTTTTTTTTTCAATATATAAATTTTTGGTACCGTAAGAATACCAACAGCAGACAGACACACGGACACGCTTACAATATTTCCATGATATCAAAGCACTGTACCAACAATAAAAAGTTATATTTGAAAACCGCGCTTATTTTGTTTTGTTTTCTTGATGACATACAGTTATGCATTCACTATTTATACTCAAATATATATATATTTTTATAACCTGCATCGCTTGTTGCTAAGGATATATTAAGTTAATGCAGTTATTTGTAACTCCTAAATGGTAAAAGCCACACCCATTTTCAATATATAAATATACCGATTGATTCAGAATAAAAATATGAATCGATTTAACCATGTCCATCCGTCTGTCCATGTTAATTTGTGCGCAAACTATAGATGACTTATTTTGAGATTTTTCGATAAAATTTGGTTCAAAGACAGACATTTTTAAAACCCCTTCCCCTATTAAATCTTATTATAATAGAAGTCTTTATATGGCAACAAATCATAATTCTTAATATTTTTTTGGCAAAATTTGCTAAAGAACAGTTAATTTGCATAATAATTACCTGAGCCGATCTGACTACTTTTTAGATTCCCTTCCCCTCTTATCATATTTCAAAAAGAGACCTATATGGCAATAGCCTGCGTTTACTTATACAAATAAACTAATTGTTGCATAATTTATGGAGCGCAAATAGTGGAAGGTATTAAATGGTCGGTATTGATCGACTATAAAATATTTGCTTGTTTTTATTTGTTTGTTGGAGAATTGTCAACGTCACACCTCCCCCACTTGCTCAGGGTTAGTGAGTTTTATATCATGTGAGTAAAGTTTTTAATTATTATAATTAAATGCTAAGAACTTTGTGAGATCGTAACTCTTCTTTATATTTTTGGGATGGCAACTTTAATGAAAATGCGTAATCATTCATTGCGTTGCCCTTTCCCCTTCCTGTCTTTTTCTGTCCTCTCTCACTGTCACTCTTCCTTAACAATTTTATAATAAAATTGTTAAACTCTTACTGCCATCTGTTTATGCACATAGATCATATGGATATACTCTCACAAGTCAATTTATATGTGTAAGCTTGTTAATGTACTCGCACGAGAACTGTAATTAAGAGGATTATGCTGAGGTTTAATTTGTTTAGGTAACGGTTTGGTATTCTTATTAGCTCATGTAAGCTCAACGAAAATGTTTTTGAAGAGAAGTTTGTTTACACTTGAGTGTGTGTTGCATGTGTAAGTGTTTTATTAAGTTTTTCACGTACCTTTTTTCAGTTATGCTAACTTAATAAACAATAATTAATTTTTGATTTGATGAATTATTATAACGGGAAAAATTAAATTATATGCATAAAGATCCCAGGGAGCTTACTGAAGAGAATGATTTCAAAGAAATTGTAGAATTATTTTAAAATTCTTAAGGTTACAAAAAAGTTGCCTTTCTATTGGTTACATAACATATACAACTAATATGTATTTGCATTAAACTAAGTGTAAAATTTGTATATAGGTATTGGTGCATATGCACGAATGTACGTAAGATAAATCCATCACATAACATAAATACAATATATGACCATATGGTTACGCAAATCAAGTTGATTGAAGAAATTTTAATTTTCTACTTGCCTGCACACAACATCAACATTACTCGCTTTGAAACTGAAATTCACATTTACCAAATCTACAACACAATAATAACTGTTGAGTAAATTTTAATTCCAACCAATTGATAAGTGTCCTTTTTCCTTATACGTTATGTATGTATGTACATGTATTCCCTTCTTGCAAATTGCTAAAAAACAAAAATTTGTAGAAAATTATGTAAATTCAGTTTTGTAGAAGGGTGGATTTTAAGAAGAAAGAAGAAGAAACCATTAAGGCAAGTCGGTTTAATTTGATTCAAATGAACACAAGTAAAAATGTTGCAATTTTAACAATAAATAGTGAGTCAATCTGTCTGACCGGAGACTGGTGCCATTTTAAATTGGGCAAAATCGGTCACGCCCACATAGAGAACGAAGAATAATTATTATTAATTCTAGTAATAATTTAATGTACCCGACTTTCCAACTTATTTACTACTATAGTTACTAGGGTTACAGTCTTTAGAAAATAGAAGATCCTGCTTTTCACTAACAATAATATTTAATATAATCAATGAAAAAATAAACTGTATACAACCCACCTCACAACTTGCGATTGAATCGAATGTTCTTAGAGGAGTTCCAAAGAACTAATTATGCACAAAATGAACCAATTGCTAGATCAATGAATCTTTGTTATCAATATTACTAATTAGTTATAATTTTGTCGAAAACGTAATTAAGAGACATTGATCTGTAAAAATTGTTTGACTATTATCAGGTGTGACAAGAATAATTTGAAAAAACGTTTCTTTTCAGTATTAGCTGTAAATTGTTAACCATAGGATAGCGTATCTTTTACTTTACAATTTATTCAAAACTATTTCAAGTTCGAATTCATTAATTCTTGTACAAGTACTGCTTCTTTTCAAGGAATAACTATTTGTTTGGAAAGGAAGATTGTTGGAGAAAATTCAATCATATGTGAGAATTTGTTGAGAAGAAATGACCAAATCCATTGGAAATGTCTATACGATTGATTCAGATGAATATGAGGTTATTAAAAGACACAATGCCATATATTAGCCGTTTCGTTATTAATTTCTGAAGTGATCATTGAATTAGAAATGTGAAAAATTAATATTTGGTTGCTGGCGGGGCTTGAACCTGGACCGGTTACGAACCTCCTTCCTTAGGAGAGGCCAGCAGCAACAAATTGACTTCATCCTATCCATGCGTAAATGGATTATATATAAATATTCACACATCTACCAACACCATTAAAATAATTTACCTGAAACTGAGAATTTTGGGTTGAAGTCTTCCAAATTATTTGTTTGTACCAAGTAGTTATAGCAATAATTTGACTTTCACTCTATTTAAAAATAATTTCTCCTTAAAAAAATTCACGTCTGTCGCACAATTTAAGCGGGAATTTAATTACTGTCCATAATATTTTAGCGAAGTATACTGCATTTTTTTCTTTATGTTACAATTTAAGAAATTCTAACAACAATAACAGAGAAGTGCTGCAAGGTATATTTGGGTACAATTTTTAAGGATATTTCCATTTTAGCTCATGACCTCAAACTAGTTATTTACAATTTTCAAATTGACGCAACCTATGCGCACATACATAACCACACACATGCCTTCATGTATTGTATAAAACTTACTCTATATTGGAATTTATGTTAAATACGTATAAAGTTGTTTATTTTTGTACGTGTGTGTGGGTGCGTTTTTGTAAAATCCTACTAAAAAGTCCCAATTCTCAACCAACAGTGAAATTCTGCATTTCAACGTCTGACAGATGTTAACGAGTATACTCCCAATAAATATAGTCGGCTAAGAAGATTGATGTGCTGTGAGCGCGTTTATAATTTAGCTTTGTACAGATACGCACACACAAAATCATCCATAGCAAAGCATAAGTAAACGTGTTTGAGTTACCCTTCGTTACATTTTATGCAGCCTCTCTGTGCAGAGGTATGCACACATTTAGCCAAAGCCCGTTTATACCCCAATAGAGCCAACAACAACAACAACAACAGCAAATGGACTAACACACAAGTTGGCTATTAACATAAGTTATAACGTCCTCGTATTTGTTGTTTATCCCCACATAAAAATGGATATAAAAAGAAACAGATAAAGTGGGAGGTTTTCTTTATACTACTCTGGTGACATTTTTTTTTAAACAAGCGAAAATATTATAGTCTACCCGACTATTTATTTAAATTATAATTAGTTTCGTTGTATCAGTAACAGTGAGTGCTTATCTTATAAAATTTTGGAATCTCGTAAAAAAGCTCTACATGGAAAGGGGTCCTAAAAACAGTCCGATTCGGTCTAAATTTATATATTTTTGCGGTAATTATATATTTTTCACAAAATTTTATCAAAGTATTTTAAGATTTGTCAACTTAGTTTAAATGATGGCGATACATGGGAGGGAGTCCTTTTCTATTGTGATGACCCTTGGTGTAAAACACATCCTTGTACCAAATTCAAAAATATTCAAAATTGCGATTAAATACAGAATTGCGATTGGGTGTGGCACTTGACGCCTACGAGCTACAAGCATTTGCACAAATATAAAACATCCTTGCACCACGTCTTCGTGTAGGGTATCAACAATGTGTCAACTAAGGACATCAGTACAAATAAAAACAAACACATGCCTTTTCTTTTTTGTTGTTGCCGTTGTTGTTGTCATCTTTGAAATATTGTTATTGAAGTTACCAACAACAACAAAAGACAGCAAAAAAAACAATCAAATGGCAATAATTTAATAATTCAATATTTCCTTTGCCGTTGTCTCACTTACATCCATATATTATAAATATTTTCGGTACAAAAGAAAAGTTGTTGTAAAGAAAAATTGATTTTTGTTTGTTGTTATTATATTAAAAGAACCTATTTAACTGTCCAAGAAACATCCAAGCCCTTTTTTGTTTTTCTTTTTAAGAAAAACCCAACAACGAACGAGCACAAGAAAAAAAGAGGTGAACACAATACATTTACACATATCATATTGTTGCTCTTTGCATAGGCGTGTATATCGCATAAGGTGTGAGTGTACAGTTGCTTGTGTGTAATGGGTATGCATAATCACAATAAATGTTTCTCTGGAGGATTGTTTTGCACACATTTATTAGAATATAAGATGCGTTGACTAGAGAGACAATGATCTCGCCCCTTCTCTATGTGTACAAACAAACACGTCACACCTCTTGGAGAAAAGGCTGCCTCTCAAAACGTACCCTTCTATCCATCATTGAACTTATTCGTTAATAAACATAAGCACCGTCGTATCCATGTACATGTTTATAAACATATGGACAGTTATGAAATAATCATAAAAGACAAAGCAAGACATTTCCGTTACTTAGAAACCAACAAATGTCTATACATTTATATGATGGCATTTATGCATTTTGAATACATCTATCTCTTTCTCTGTCTTTCTCTCTCTCCATGACGTTTTCTCCTCATGAGTATAATTCCTATAAATGTTTAAGCTCTATGCTCTCTGCCTTAGCACAATAAAGTTGTGTTTTGTTTTGTACAAACCATGCATGTATTTACATGCATACATGTGTATGCGCACTAAAATTTTATGACCACACATGACCAACAGCTCTAATTCAATTTGCATACATGAATACATAAATTATGCAACACTACAATGCAATGCCATACACCGTATAATGTGCAATAAATATTTTCATATGTATTGTTATGTGAAATATATATGAATGTATATTTATGTGTATGTGTGTAAGTAAGAAACCTTCCCTCAATAAATTTGCTTTGGATATATGATGTATAAAAATCAATGTTACGGTAATGTAAATACTCCTTCTCTTCCTTCTCTCTCCCACTCTTCCTGCTCACTAGCACTTTATTCATCACAAATTGTTTCATTTATTATGAAAAACCATAAGTACTCGCAGCAAATGATACTAAGTTTATGAAAGCAAAGCCATGATTTTATTGTACCGTATATGAGAGAGTTCGTGTTTAAGAAAAGAAAAAGAGATAAACTAAGAAATTTATGAGAAAACATGTGCATAAATGATTTTTATTATTTTTAAGCATTTCAGTCATTTTACTAAGACATGAAACCCTCTAAACTAAAGAGAAACAAGTAAATTTATCTTTCGCCAATTTTTAAACGCCCTTTGCATCTATATACAAAATGTGGATGTGGCAGTTATCTGATTACAAATGGTGTTTTGCATTTTTTTTTGTCAATTATGGGCGTATTTGTTTTGCGGCCATGCCCTTTTTTGGCAAATCAATGAATAGGATTTTTATAAATATGTCTGCCAATTTTTTGTAGCAGATAAAGGCAATTTTTTGTAACAGGCGTGGCTCTTTAGCAACTTATCTCAATTGAAATAGCGATCGTCGTGCAGTGTCTTTACAAAATATACGACTGTGAGAATGACAACAACAGGCAGGCACACAGACATACCTAGAATGAATTAGATATTGATGCTGACCGAGAATATATATATATATTTAGTTGGGTCTCATGCCTTACTCTTCTGGATGCTTCCAACAGAATAACAAACTTATTACGCTTCCACTTTATTAAGTTTTTTTTTTTTTTTGTAAATTATGAGCATAGATGATATTCAAATCCGACTATTTTGGGTAGATTAAATATAAATATATATATATATAGATAAAAATCGTACTGATTTGTAAGCAATTTACATAACTATCAGAGATTTTTCTCGATTGTAGGCGTGCTTCTAACTGGTTTTGCTGATATTAAAAAGCAAACAACCTAAATGGACTAAGAATATCTTTAGTTAGTTTCAGATTGTATTTTAATAATTTGTATTTTATTTTGGACCGTGAGTGCTTTAACAACAGGACGCACGGACATGTATTAATTGTATACTTTATGGAGACCCTAAAACCTCTTTCTAATAGTTGCCAGCACATCTCCTACTTCATGTGGAAAGTTCAATGCGATTAGTCGTGAATTATTTTGGACTTAAACTACAAAGTATACCTTAAGTAAAAGAGCAAAACGGACAGGCGGTCATGTTTATATCGACTCAGCTAATTATTTGAATTGTTGTATGGCTTTGCATAAGCAACCAGGCCAACACACATTGGCCATCGAGCATTCATCTCTAAAGCCAATCGTTAGTTGGTGTCAATTTATGCAACCATAGACAGATGTGTTAAAGAAAGCTTAACACATACTTTATAATGGAATTTATAGCGCATTTAAATTGGTATGTTGATCTACTCTCACTGGCCCACTCTCTCCTTTGCTTTTTTTATCTTTTGTACGATGTGGTGAATTTGTATTACTCCCTAAAGAGCCATTGCATGTCAATCGAAAACCTAACACCAAACATTTAATATGAAACTTTTAAGCCAATTATGAAGCGAACAAGTTCAAATACATGTCTATACGTGTTTATGCATGTGATGCATGTATGTATTGTATGTTCCCTTAATATGTATATTTGGTTAAAATATAAGGTTTTTCAATCGGATTTCTTTTTGTTTTAAAAATCTTCTAACATTTCAAAAATGTTGAAAAAATATTTCTAAAATTCGCAAATCCCCGAACGGCTGTCAAAACTAAACACCGAACTCGCCGCAAGGCAAGTTAACAATGATGAATTTCTCACATCCCCACAACACCCCTATACCGCTTACCTTTAGACCAAACTGCACTTGGAAATTTAGCCAATTTAGCAACAATAACAGCAACAACAACAATAAATACAATATTACCATTACCAATCTCTAAGGAAATTTCGCATGTCCTGCCAAAGTCATATTTCATATTTTTTTACAATTCTTGTTGTTGTAGCTTTTTTTTTTTCTTTTGAGGGTTTCTCTATTTTGTGAGCATTTACAATTTCTTAATTTCAACACGTTTTTTGTAAATACATGGACAAACACCAACAACCACAAAATAAATATCTCCATAAACATATACGAGTATTACAAATGAGAAAGAGAGAAGCTGAGCAAGTTGTAGTTTGAGTGCTTGTGTGTTACTTTACTGAAGTTATCATCAAACGGGTCAGTTGTAGTTGTTGTTTTTTTTTTTCATTTTTTCTTTTTTTTTTTTGTGTTTCTTTACTCTCTGGTCATTTTTTGAAGCCAATGATTAATGTTGACCAAAACTTTTTACACTTTAGTGATGCTTACTGCAACAACAACATCTAAGAGAACAACAAAAATTAAATACATTTTGTATTGTCATGTAGTTATCCCGTCCACACATTTGTTAAATAATAATCCTAGAAAATTATTTGATTGTCCAAAAGAAATTGCAGCTGATTTATTAGACAACCTCCCATAACTATGCATACACACACGCAGACAAGTTCGAAACGTGCTTGGCATTTTAAAAAAGGACGTTTCTTAATCAATTTAAACTTTACGTAATGCTGAATAGATCGTTGATATACAAAATCTTTAAATGTAGCACAAAGTAGTACGAAGGTGCATAGGCTTGGTGTGTATGTGCCACACCCACCTTTAAACGATCGTATCAGAATGAAAATCTACATTAATTAAACCATGTTCGTCCTTACATCCATCCGCCCTTGTATATCTTATAATCAACCTACAGTTTGAAATTTTGAATATTCCTTGATGACATTTGGCACAAAGATGTCTTTTACACCAAGATGACTTTTCGCTTATGGCACAAATTCTTTACTACGAGTCAGACTCGTGGTTATAGGCGAAAGGGTTAAGGAAGAAAAATCAAAGACCCTACAAAGTATTATTGAATAGAAAAAACATAAAATTTTCAACCGATTTAGCTTTGTATGTCAGTGGTAAACATTCCCTGCTCCCTTCAATCTTGCTCCATTTTGCACGCCCACAAAGAAACAAAAACTAAAAGAATATACATTTTTTGCAATTCTTACTTACCATCCAATAAATATAGGGTGAAAACATTAATGGATTAAATATTTGACAGCCACACCTAAGTTGAAATTCTTTCATTTAATCTAATGATGAAAAGTCGGAGTCGGGCAGCAGGTGGGCCCCTTATATACAAATTTTCAAGTGTACATTTTATTTAGTGCACAATTCAATCGTTGATGTGAATGTTACATCTACGTCAAAGACACTTTCTACATATAAAAGAAATATATCTAACATTTCATCTACTTGTTTATCTTACAAGAAACTTTTATTGATAGTAATGCCTCACATACCTGATAAATGTAATTTACTACATTGCTACCTTTTTTTATTACGTGTTTAGTTTTATTTTTGATTGAAACTTTATAATTATGATAATGTTTCTTCTTCTCTTCATTATGAAATCGATAAGAAATGCGATAATTGTGAACTAACATAAAATATATATGTGTGGGTTGTATTGTTAAATAACAAGTAAAACAAATTTGGCTTAAGCCAAATCTTAAATACCCTTGACATCTACAATGGTGGGTGTGGCAGGTATATCATAACGT
The DNA here is from genome assembly GCA_949710015.1 of Crataerina pallida. Taxonomy (NCBI): domain Eukaryota; kingdom Metazoa; phylum Arthropoda; class Insecta; order Diptera; family Hippoboscidae; genus Crataerina; species Crataerina pallida. The sequence goes on from OX453293.1 coordinate 806,417, forward strand.
ATCAGCAAGCATGCAAGTCGTGCTTTTCGTTGAATAAGGCTTTTTGTTCTTTTGGTTCCTTTATACACTTTACGTAGATTAAGAAATTGCTTTAAAAATGACTTATACAACTATTCGGAGATGTCCCTAGTAATTGGAAAAAGTGCTTTTGATAGGAAAACTAACACTTTTGAAAGTTTGATCTAAAATAATTGATTATACGGACCCTTAAGAAATACCAGAGCTACTAATGTCCTTAACCTTGATTCAATAACCCCGCACTCTCTTTAGACTTAGTTTTAGTAATTTCTATATCTATCTCCTTATGCACGGCTAATAATGGCGCCTCCTTATCCCTTGCCTTGGCACCTTGACAATCGTTCCATGCTTGTAAACTGGAATCAGAAAAACAAACATATAAAACTCCACTGCCGATGAGCATAGCTGAACAAATCAAGAACACATTTTTCCAAGCATCAAAAGTTTGCTACAAAATATTTATATTTAATTGGCTAAATCAGAGTAGATGTTTGTCTCTTCATTGAATCTATTGCAACTTACATTTCCCAACGTTAATATACCCACAACAGAAGGTGATATAAAACCGGGTAGGACACCAATCATGCCCACAATACCTAAAACAATGCCCGCATAATTCGGGGCGATATCTACAACAGAAGCTAAAGGTCCCGAGGCTACCGCCCCATGAAACATTGTAGCCAGCGTTAGTAGTACAATAGCAGCTAAAGCATGGTGGCCGAAATATGCTAAAGCCAATACCGCTAAACCTTTAACAATGCAACCTATGGTTGGGTAAAAAAAATTAATTGAAATCACATTAATGCGCACATAACTTACACACACCAGTGGCCAGTTTCCTTAGATTAGTTCTGCTAATTTTATCATTTTTCAATAAGTAATCCGCCAACAAAGAGAAGGCATAAGCAAACACCATACGCATCAAATGAGGTAAGCCCGATAAGAACCCAGTCTGAAAGTAAAAATGTTTTAGTCGATGCAACACGATTACCTAATATCCTACAATTGGTTTATACCCGAGGCACTGTCATATACGTTACTTTGTGAAATATAATTATATGGGAAGGGGTTCCAAAAATGAACCGATTGGGTCCAAAAGTTGTTCCTCCAGTGGGAGAGGATCTAAAAATCGACAAATCTTGGCCATTTTCAATAGGATTCCCTTTTGGACCTATACATGTCCTTGTACCATACTTTATCGAACTATCTCAACCACATTACTTGCATAGACAGACGTACGGACAGACGTCTGCTTCTTTAATTATCTAAATTTTGGCGAATATTTCTAAAACATGGAGCGACAGCCTAAAATTGGTCGGATCCGATGCAATCGATTTTAATATCAATTACATGTTGGCCAAATATACCCAAGAATCAAAGTTCTTCGAAATATCTTAAAAATGAGGACTTGTAAAATCACGCACCGACAAACACACAGGCGAACAATCACACTTGATTAAATGATGATTTTAAATCGATCGTTGCTACAAAAAGTAAAACTCAATTGAACTGTTTAGGAGTTCTCCTAGTTGAGTAGGGCATAAAAAAATTGAAAACATAACGATTTTAGAAAATTATTAATTCTCACCGCTCTTATATTCCAATGATGTATCACCCGGAAATAGGTGGGAGCTTGAGTCATTAATGTAAATAAACCCCATATACCACCCCATTGGGCTATTACATTCATCCATACAGGACGTGAGAACAAAATCGCCTTCCAAGGTGTTGCGAATGACTCATTATCGGTTTGTACCGAGGCGCCCAAAGCTTTTTCAATATAATGCAATTCTTCAGCACTAATGCTTGGATGTTTGTTTGGCGTATCGAAGACGCAACAAAGCCAAATCAACCACCACAGTGTGCCCAACACACCGCATAAGTAGTAGACCCATTCCCACGATATCCAATGCATAATGTAACCGAATAATGGATAAAACACTGCAATGCCCACAGAACTGCCCAGATAAGCGCTAACAAATTTACTGCGTTCGTTAGGTGGTATCCAATTGGCAGTTAGAACATGCATAGCTGGCCACGCCAAACCCTTTAAACACACAACACATCTTCACTTTATTTTAATAAATATATATAGACGCACATCATACATACATTTATCAAACCCTGTAAAACTCTCAGCCAGATTAGTAGGCGATAATCCAAATAGGCGGTGAGAGGTATCAAGAAACACAACCAACAACCGATAGCATTGGCTAAACCAAATACTAGTTTAGTGCCATATTTTTTAGCTAAAACACCTCCAGGTATTTGGGTTATCCAGTGAGCCCAAAAGAAAGCGCCCAACACTAGGCCTTGCTCGTATTCATTCCAATGGAATCCATGAGCGTCGTAAGAGATCTAAAGAAAACGAGAAGGGTTGAAAAAGTAACGATTATTTTTATACTCTTCCATGCAACACCCAGTAATCATCATCAAAAACATTATAAAGTATACGCAGATATCGTTGGTCAACATCAAAGTCTGAATCGTTCTAGACAAGTGCATCGGAGTATCTGTTTCTTTTTAACACTGACGCGATCGCAAAACATTGAGATTGTTGAGCTAAAATTCCGCGCAAACGCTAATAGTTTCTTCACGTAGATTCCTATATAAACATTTAATTGGGTGCAATCGGTTAAGTTTACAATCAACGAAAATGTATCTATGAATTTGTTACGTGCCAAAAGCATCGTACGTTCATAGTCTATACTATTAAGAAGCATAATCGGATAAGGGCCACGCCCTCTTAGTTTTCCTCTCTGTGACTCCCAAGCTTCATAAATACACTTACGTCACTTTTAAAGTCGACATAAACTAGAGAGTAGATCTCTGAAGTCTCTCCTTGGTAGTTTTAGGCAACTAAAACTGAAAGAGAGAAGACAACTTTTTTGCGTTTGTTAAGTTCACCTTTAAAAAAGTTAATAATCTCCGTTCCAAAGAAGAATGATTATCGGTGAGCTCATATACCTCCTTTTCTCTTGATGCTGTGCTGCCATTGCTCTCTAATACTGAATACTCAAGATTACCGTTTTGTTCTAATTTGCTCGCAGACTGTTTAACGGCGATCATCTCCACTATGGTTATATTTAGATTGATGCGTATCATATAATTGACTGCGAAACCCACAAACACCAGATACCACAGAACAGTGCGAGCTTGTACTAAATATTGAAATACAACAACACAACATTCACCAAACTCCATCACACAAAATTGAAACCATCACACAATCAACATAAACTCACCGCCACTCATTATATTTTCAAACAGAATAAATAAAAAATTAAAAAAAAAAAAATTGCAAAAAGAACAAATTCTTGTAACAAATTAATTCCACCGATCACAGTCAAGCTTAAATGTAAATTTGAAATATGTTTTCGTAATCATTGCACTTGATCGAAATTATTTTATACAAAAAACTTTTATTACTTTGTTTACACTAAGCCGCTAGTCAGTGATGACTTTTATCAATTAATTCTAGTTACTGAATAACATTTCAGCTACAGCAACCAAAGTCTAATAAGTACATAATGTCACTTTGTGGGTGGCAAAAGAGTGCATGATGTGATTTGTGTAAATGAACGAATCAGTAACGACCGACTAACTATACCTGCTGATAAAAGATAAATGTTGACGAAGAAATAGTAATAAATTTGGCTTAGACCAAATCTTAAACACCCTCTACCATCTACAAAAATGGGCGTGGCAAATATATATACATTGCGCCCCATTATAGTGTATGTATTATGTATCAGCAACTATGACAAGCGTGTTCTCTCCTCTCTCAGCTTAAATAACAGTAAATACAAAAATAATAGAATTATTATAACATAACACCTACCACAAGTTCTTTTTTTAGTATTATTGCTTTATATGTTTATAGGGTGCGCTTACATACATACAAGTGTATGGTTAATAACCTTTCTAATGTACTTCAAGCGAGTAAATAAAGCAATAGAAGTATAATTCTTAACAATTCATAAACATTTAGTTCTCTTATAAAAAAAGGAAAATAAACAAATTAGTTGAGGCTGCCGCTAATGTTATAAATGATAACAAATGCACACACTCACACCAGCAGCCATTCATATCAATTAAACGCAAACAATATGATTGCACGTCCGTAAACAATGCTTTTGTTGTTTCTACTAGCTACTCTCTCTGTCTGCTACCTTGCAGCCGTGCACATGGTTTTGTAAAACGTCCCTCTCCCATGCTGATCTTTGCTGCACGAGTGTCCTCCAGCAACAGCTGCATAACAGGGGTACAAACTTTGCATAGTTTATGTAAAATGTGACATATTTTGAAGCATAATAGTAATAAGAATATAACCGGTGTAATCAATATCGCACGATTATCGTTATCAAAAATATCGAAATATTCAATAATCGTTCATGTGCTAAATAAATACAAAAGTGCGTGCTCGTGTATGTTTATCTGCAGTCCATATGTCTAATCGAATATATAATCATTTTTATTTAGCTTGGAACAAATCTTTACTACTCTGCACATACTCTGCTCATACGTAACCTGTGGGCGTGGCTTGCAAAACGGGCACACCTTTCTTATCACTTACCTCTTATCATTCACCCTTAAGTTCACATTCTAGCGGAGTGCTATAATTAGCTTGAATATAACAATGAAAAGAAGAAAAACTAAATTTGTAAAATTAGGACACATCCCAAGTATTCTTCGTGGCACTTGACTGATTTCTTGCAACTTAAGTTAATTTTTGCTTGAATTTCAACTCAATTGCAAAAGTTTGGACAGTCATTGAAAGTCAAAGAAAGTACAAAGTAGTGTTGTTGTGATAAACGTAGCGCCGCACAACGGCGCTAGCATAACGGACAAATAATTGAATATTTGTTTAAGGGCCAACTTCCGCAAGGAAGGTGAATAGTGGTGTTTGCACAAACTAAACACGCAGATGAACTAAAATTTGAAATCTTTCGGTGCCTATTACACCGCCCTCTATATTACATAAAATAAATATCATGCGATTCTTTTTTTATATAATTTTTTATTTTATATTCCATCTAAATTGTTCCTTTCAAACATCCTGTATACAGTTATTCAAGGTAGACCATAATCGTTACATGTAAATATTGTGCATACACATATATTATGTACACCAACTAAATGTAAAAGTTTCTCTATTAAAAATTACTTGAATTACTTTTCTTTGTAGCCACCATTGTTGGAAGGAGACAATTTTTCTAAATGAATTCTAATTCTAATGATTATACATATAAGGGGAGGGGGAAGGATTATTTGGGGGATGAAGGATGAGAAATTGAGGGCTTTAACACGAATCACTATGCTCTAGGACAGATGATAGCGCAGGGAATCTGGCCTCCCAAGCGGCTTCCCACAAACGACTCCACATTCATCCAGCATTCTCGTACGTCATGGCAGGACGATCTGTACTCATGCCGGACGTCGAAGCGGTGGCATTACCAAATATTGGTGGGGGGTGATGTTGTTGCGTTTGCTGATGTGGATGTTGAGGAGCTTGTGGTTGCTGGTGTGGATTATGAGTGTGATGCTGCGGCGCCCCACCCTGCTCGTTACGTATTTGCGGCAACGGGAACATAATGCCGTGGGGCATTTGTGGATGATGCAAATGCTGGTCGTTGGTGGGCGGCGGCAGCGGTTGCTGGTGAGCTGCCTGTTGTTGATGCTGTTGGTGGGCCGTTTCCACATGCTTGCGTTGTTGTTCGTTCTGTTGGTGCACCTTTTCTGCAGCGCTCTCTTCGTATTTCTTCTGCAATTGGAAGAGTGTGTGTGGTATTTGTTGGGGGGCATGCAAAGCTACTGAAGCCGTGGAATTCTGATCGCGTCCGTGTTGTTGCTGTTGTTGCACTCTCTCCACCTGCGACTGTGGCGACGGCTCCTTCTCACCCTTGTCGTACTTCTTCTGCAGTTGATACATTCCGTGCGATAATTGGCCATGCTGAGATAAGGGAAGCGTTTTATCTGTTGGCGTAGACCCACCCGACGACTTGCTTGAACTGGAAGACGATTGCGCATGTGAGTGGGAATTGATTTTCTCCTGTTTTATCGAGGATTTTTTTTGATACTTTTTCAGCACTTGGATCAGTTCACTCTTCACATCCAATCGTATGTCCTCGGGTACTCGTTTAATTTCGTCGTACAGGGAGAGTAAAAACAATTTGTCAGGATCACGGTTTTTTCGTTTTTTACTCTTCTTGGGGAAGGCATCCTGCATAAATTGCAACAGCTTCTCCTCGAAAGCGGATTCGCGTTGCATGGCTGCGGCGGCATGCTGGCGCCGCATTAGGTGGGGATGGAGACCGCCTGAAAAAGCGGGATGTGGAGGCATTAAATTGTGTTGTTGCAAGGTAATGGTAGCATTTGTATGATCACCATGTCCTGGCATTTGACCAACGCCGGCCTGGCTGAAAGCGCCCTGAGTGTCAGTGTGATTGGAAGAACCAGGAGCATCACTAGTCTCACCATCATTGGTGTGATGATCCTGCTGTTGGTTGGCGTGTTGTTGTTCTTTTTGATGCTGCATATGCTGCTGCTGACCACTTGAGACGGCCGCAGCGGTAAGTATGGCATCGCAAAAATGTTCGGGCACATATTCAAAACCGGACATGAAGTTTTCTGGCTTCAACTCGCCATTCATTTCTTCGTAGAAGTACTCGGTACCTACAATATCAATAATGTCGTTGTCCTCTTGACTGAGCTCAATACCCGGTGGTGGTGATCCACCCGCCATTTGGCAACGTTTCAATTCGGCCAATTTCTTGCGCGTAGTTAAACGCATATCGCGCCAGCACTAAAAATAATAAATTTTTTATTAATGTACGGGAATTTTTATCTAGAACCCGAACCCCAGCTGGCATCATTTTGATTTTACCTTTTTCCATTGTATGATTGTTTTTTTGGGTCCAATTTTATTCAAGGCCTCCTGAATCTTCTCCCAATACCATTCCTTCTCCTTTTTGCCCTCCATGTATTTAGTTTCGCGCAGGAGAGTGATCAGCATCTTCTTTTGCGGTTTCGTAACACGATCCTTGAATAAAATATTGAAAACCTTGAAGTTAAGAGAGGAAAAGAAAATTCGGAAATTGGCACACAAAAAAGTTCTAATACCAATAACAAATAGTGCGAGTAGCAAAACTCACAAAATTATTTTATTGTTTTATGATCGTTTACATGCACATAAAAACTAAATAAAATATATTTTAAAAAATTTAAACAAATAAAAATCAAGTGCTGGCTCGGACAATCACTTTTCACAATGACTGTAAAAAGGTCGTCGTTTACAAATCACAACAAGCGCGCAGACTTTTCTCTTACAATCATAATTGTGAATCGTTCGTGTGATTTTTTCGGGTACGGCGTACATATTCAATTTCGTTTGTGTATGTGAAGCTTGCATTTTTTGTTTGTTGGTTAATATGGGAGCACCCCACCACAATTATAATCACCATTAACATCTTCATCATTAATGTCAGCGCAATACGATCAAATCATTCCGCACAACTCACAACCAACCCAGAAATCACTTGCAATTTTTCTTTTGTTTAAATTATTTTCAAAATGTAGGAAAAATTCCGACAAATAAACACTTACCATATTGCCAGCAATCAGTCACACTCACTCGCGATGAACGAAATTCTCTATCACAATTTTATTCTATTTTAATTTTGTACAACAAAATATTTCTGCAAGTTTTGTCTTTTTCACAATTCGTCATTTCCTCTGACTGTCGTCTCGTTGTCGTTTAACGTTTAACGTTTTCAACCAGCCAACAAAAATATGTTATAATGGCATTAGTGTGTTGTTATGTATTGTTGCTGTAGTTGTGTCGTGCTATTGAACGTCACACCCGCCATCTCACTCACTCACAATATATAACTGTCGTTCCAACAACACCATTGTGAATGAACCACTAATTGTTCGCTTATTAAACTTGGCAATACTCTTTGCATTAAAAGTTTCGTTTTGTCTTGTTTTGTTTATTATGCCGAGCTCGGTGCAAGGTAGAAAAAATTACACATTTGTGAAATTTTCTTTTTTAATCACAAAAATTCAAAAGGGCACATAAGTAAATACAAGATATCTTGAGCGTTACTTTTATGAGATGTGCAGTCAAGGGAAGTACCGCAGTCGCGAAAGTTGATAAAATCAATATTCATCACGTTGCTGGACGTCCTGGACGCACAGTGATATTTATTAAATAATTTGAATTGTATATAAAAGATGATTGGTGGGGAAATCTATTTACGAATTGGTTGCTGTAAGCGTGGATTCGCGGTACGTGTTACAACGGAAACGCCTTCCTCAAAGCTCGTACGGAACAACACATTGGCATTGTTGAACATGCCATCTTTCAGCGACACAATTATGAATTGAGAGGAGGTGAAATGTTTCTTTAGCATATTGCCAATGTTTTGTGTGTGCGACATATCCAAAGCGGCGTCCACCTCATCCAATATATACAAAGGAGCCGGAGAAAATTTCAACATGGCCAAGACAAGTGAAAGCGCCACCAAAGAACGTTGTCCGCCCGATAATTCACCGAGGGATTCCTTCCAGACACCATTAAACCCCACTTTGATTTCTAAGCCCAACAATTGTTGATTTTTCTTTACCGGATTGAGACAAGCCTGGGCACCATGCAACAGAGTCCCAAATATGCCGCTAAAATTCTCGTTCACAACGCGCCACGCCTTCTCCACAGCTTCCCTCTTCTTCTCATCCATTTTGACAATAATATTTTTGATTTTCTCCTTATCCTGCTCCACGATTTTCTTCCGTCGCATAGTGTCCTGGTAGTGCTCCTCTTCACGCTCCAACAGCACCATAGCCCTCACATTAATGTGCCGCTCCATTTTCTCTTTTTGCTCAGTCATGGCGACTAGTTTTTCACCAGCCGCTATTGGATCTTCCTTGGAGTAATCGTAGCGGGTGTTCTTAATGCCAAAGAATTCCTTCTCTTCGTTTATCCAAGGATATTTGCCTTCCAAATGTTCGACCTTTTTCAAGGAGTCCTTGTTATCTGAGCGCACTTTACTCATTTCGGCCTCCTTTTTCTTGATTTCCAAATGTAATTCCTGATTGTGTTTTTGCAATTCCTCCTTTTTAGCATACAGCTGCCTCAGCTCTTTGTTTTGGGTGCTAATTCTCTCTTTTTGTTCTTTCAATTTTTGCCTTAAATTTTGCACCACTTCGCCGGCATTGTTGCAGGCTTCGTGCATTTGTTGCTGCTCGTTTTGCAGTTGTTGCACGTGCTCCCGCAATTTGGCGCTCTGCTCCTTGGCATTGTTGATGTCCTTGGTTAACGTATCAATTTCCATGCAAAGGGTTTCATATTCTTGTTCGTGCCTTTTCCATTTCTGTTGCGACTTTTCCGCTTGCATTTTTGCTTGTTGCATAGCTGCTTCAGCTTTCTTCAATTCTCTCTCTTGGTAGCCTTTGGCATCTAACAATTTCTCCTCAATATCTTTGATCCCAATTTGTGATGATCTTTGTGTCTCACGAGCTGTCATTAAATTGTTTTCCAATGTTTTTATGGATTCCTTCAAAGTTTCAATTTCTTGCTGGTGTTGTTGGTGGGAAGACTGAGCTAAGCGTTGCTTGCATAGAGTCAACTCGTGTTGACGTATATCCAAAGTTTCCTTGAGTTTATTGTAAGCATTGAACTTGGTTTGAAGAGATCTGCTTACGATAGAAATCAGGTATGAAACTACACAAATTTTAACTCCCAACGACCCTCCTCCTCTTACCCCATTTGTTGATCAAGTTTGTTTATTTCCATTTTCCGCTCTTTAATGTCACGTTCCAAACGTTTGATTTCAGCCAATTCTTGTAAAATGTTAGCACCTTTGGGCCGGGAGCCACCAGACAGGGTACCCTCTGGGTCCACCACATCACCATCCAGCGTTACTGACCGACAATGAATATTTCGATGATATGTAACCTAATGCCATACACATACATAAACACCAATAGTACAAAAACAAAAAGCGGACACTTGCGTGACATTGCTCACCTGCTTGGCTACATTGAGATCACGACACACCAACGTATGTCCGAAAACGAATTTCATAACGGGCGTGAAGTATGGATCGTACTGTATTAAGGAGAGAGCCGATTGACAATTCTCTTTGCCTACCAAATTCTGAGCAAATCTCACCGCACTCTCGTCAATCTCATGGAATGTAATCTTATTAATGGGTACTAAAGTGACGCGCTGCTGCAGTTGACCCTTTTGCAAAATCTTTTTACTGGTAACGTCATCATCGGTAACGTAACTGTAAAGCTGCAGATGCAACGAAAAAAATGAATCTTAGAACGCTGTCACTGTCAAAATTGTATCAACTTACACTTCCTCCCGCGGTCATCATCAAAGCCAAAGAATATTTTTCGTCTCTTACTTCCATTAATTTCCCCACCATGCCGCGTACTTTGGAGCGATCAAAGCCGGGTTCAGGGTCACGATATTGCAACTCGTAGGAAAAAGCATTCCGGTCATCCAATCGCTGTTGCAATTGACGTATCTCCTGTAGCAGTGTGTGACGTCGTGTTTGCAGCTGTTCATAGGAACCCTCTTCATAACCTAGGCCTTGCAGTTTTTCGCCAATGCTTCTTATTTGAGATTCCAATTGATCGGCCAACTGTTTATCCTGAAGGTAGGCGGTATCATACGTTTGAGTTTGGTTTTGTTTTTGTTGCAGAATTTTACGCTTATGCTTTAGCTCCAAATCAGAGGTTAATATTACATTTTGAGCTTCATTCAAACATTTCTTGGCGTCTGAAAATCAGTCATAAGCGGTGCTTATGTCAGGTCAATTGAAAATTGAAAATACTTACCTATCAATTGATCCTGCAACGAGGAAGCTTGGCCATCTTCATCTGTGGCCAAGCCCTGGGTAGTGGCCTCATATCTCTTTTGCGCTTTGTCATAAGCTTTGGCATTTTCTTCACTGTTATCTTTAAGCCGCTGAAACAGATTTTTCACTTTGGCCATTTCCTGTTCTTTCCTTAGCAAAGATTGCTCATCATCCGCTATAGTTTTCGCCAAGCCGAACAACTGTTTCTGCTCATGGTCTATAGTCGTTTGGATGGCTTTTAAATTACCAGCCACTTTGCCCTCATTCACTAACTGTTTTTCCAATTCGGCTTCAATCTCTTTTAGTGCTCCGCCACTGAATTCATCAATTCTCTGTTGCAACTCTTGGCTGCGTTCCTTAATGCGTTGTTCTTCTTGGTCATTGTCCACTAACGTCTGGTTGGCAGTAGCGATACGTGCTGTAATCTTGTCAATGTTGGCCTCGATACCTTTCAGTGCTTCTTTGTATTTCAAGTAACGATACGAGATGTGTATGCGCGTCAAGTATTCAATGTCGCGACAGATTTTTTGGAATTCCACATAAGCAGACCTTTCACTTCTCAACTTATCCAATTTGGGTTCGACCTCTTCATACAACAATGTATTCGTTTCGCGGACCTTGGCATCTTTCTTTTCTATCAATTTGGTGGTGGCTTCACGTTTGGTTTCGTACAAACTGGTACCGGCAGCCTCCTCAATCATAGACAGAATCTAAAACAAATTTTATTGAGAATCCTCTTCTTTTTCTTTAGATTGTTTGCCAGCATAACTAACCTCTTGTGGCTTCATATTCAACACTTTGGTAATGCGTCCTTGCATTATTAAGAAATTGGGATTGTTGACGTTCAATTGTACCGAACAAAAGAAGTCGGAGACCTTTTTATTTTGCACCAATTTCCCATTGATTAAATATTTATTTTTACCGCCCACCACTATTTGCCGGGTAACAGATATTTCGCGACATTTATCATAACCCAACGGGCACAGGTTGGGGTTTGTGTTATCAAAAATTAAGGTAACGGTAGCTTTGGTAATGCCCGCCTGACCACTTTTATACACTAAATCTTGCAAAGAGGTAGCCCTTACTTGGCCAAGATTTGATATGCCCAACACGAAGCATATGGAATCCAAAATATTGGATTTTCCTGTACCATTTAAGCCGGTTATGGCAGTAAATTCAGGATCAAAACCATGTATTTCTGTACGTCGCCCATAAGATTTGAAGCCATCAACAATAATGGACTTGATGTACATGGTAGAAGATATTTTATGGTTTAATAAATTTTTGTTGGTGTTATTTTAAATATGAAAGCGGCAATGGTTGAAGTAACTAAACGAACGCGCTAGTTCAAAAGTAAAAATTAACGATAACGAATGTTTCAAATTTAAGAACTAGAGCACAACTCTTATGCGAACTTATAGTTCGGTGCATGAAGATAAATCCTAGTTCATCCTAAGGAGCGATTGTGTCAACATGAAGTAACCGGTCACTGAATAAAAAATATCTTAAAGAGCGGTCATTTAAATGATGACATTTATATTTCCATTTTTGTGCTATTTCTCTCCATAATATAAAATTATTATTTAAAGCTATTGTTGCAGAGATATGCAAAAAGTCTATTGATACATTTAATTTCAATTGGTTCAAAGGGCATTTTAGTGTAACAGGGCTTGCTCGTAATTTCCGGAAATACAAAAAAAAGCTTTATATATGTGATACATGTAATTGCATGTATCGATAATGCTGAATATAAGACTTTTCATTGCAACAAATTCGGCAAAAACACATCTATTCAAAATTTTACAACACTAAGGACGCGTTCTTAAATTCTATGATATTAACATTTTCTTTTAATTACCTTTGTATGGGAACCCATATCTTATTTTTATACCCTTCTCATAAGATGGGGGCTATACTAAGTTAACACATGCATATGCATCCGTTGTCATTTTTACGGGTGTAAATTTTGAGATGAAATTTTATACAGACACTTTTTTTGCGCTATTTAAAACGGCCAAAATCGGTTAAGAGCCACGCCCAAATCGACAAAAATTTATGTATCTGGTATAAAAATTGAGCTATGAACTTAAATGAGCTTGCTATATACGTCTACATATGTTTTGTTTGTCGATGTTTAAAAAATTGTGAAGGTCGGATAGCAGACACGCCCACAATCGACAGAAACCTTTATATCTGTCACAAAATTTAACCTATGAACTCTCAATTGTGTACCCACATTTATGGTTATCCCATTGATCGATGCGTTAAAAGTGGGCTTGGTCGAATAACGCATACGCTTCCAATTTGCAAATATCTATATGTAAACTAGCAAGTTGATACGTAATATATACACCGTTAGAGGGAGTAATCACATATACATCTGCCATGGCCATCATTGTTGCTGTGGAGGGTTTTTAAGGTTTGGTCTAAGCCAAATTTACTTTTCTTACGTGTTGAAATTTAAGTTAAATTTCTTACTTTATACTACCGCAATAGAACCGCCCCTTTTTTGTTGGAGTGGAAGTAATAAATGAAATATCTCATAATACTGCACCCCTTACTCGTGTTTAATATCCCGGCTTGATCGCCAATTCGTCCTATTTTATAAAAAATCACACTCTTCCTTAATTATATATTTGTTTATTAAATCCTTATATATACATAAGAAAATAGTACGCTTTTAACGGTAAGACTTTTGGTAACGAGCACGTGCACCTGGACCACCGAATTTCTTCGGTTCACAACGACGTGGGTCACCCACCAATAACGTTCTATCGTACTGTATCAAAATGTCTTTGATTTCCTTTTTAGAGGCTTCATCAACATCTGAAATAATAAAAAAACAAGCAAATTAATATCACTTTTATCAAATGGACGTTTAAAAAAGCTTTGGTTGTCAGAACCTGAATTATTACAAAAAATCTCGTAATTCAGTTCATAAAACGAAAACAAAACCAAAATTTATTTTATCGTAACAACTTAATAACAATCCAGCTTATATAAGCAAGAACATAACTTTTCCATATATGTATATAAAATTTGTAGTTAAAACAACACCCAATATGATCATTAATATAAAACAAATTGGTTGGTAAATGTTTAACTTAAGTACTTAATCTGCCTGGCTTGTATCTTTCAAAGGAGTTTTTTCATTACATATACACTCCAGTGAAAATCTGGTAAAGCAGGCTTTAGGGCTCTTAATTAACCTTAGCAACTTACATTTCTGATAAAAGGCTATCAAAGCCTTGGAGATAGCTTGTCGTATGGCATAGATTTGTGCTACATGACCGCCGCCGCTAACACGAACACGTATATCAACACCAGCAAATTTCTCCTAGAAAACAATATTTAAAATGTTATTTCTTTTATCATAACTCATCATGATATAAAAGGTTCATCTAAAGATCAGAAAGTTTTTCTATACTTTCATGGAAACATCAATTTCGGGATAAGTTTCTTTTTCGTCATATTACATTAGCATTATAGAGTACATATATATAAAAAAAAACTACGAACCTTGCCCAACAGCAACAAAGGTTCCTGCAATTTGTATTGTAAAACTTTAGGTTCAATTTGATCCAAAGGTCTGCCATTTACACGCAGTAAACCGCGGCCGCGTTTGCAATAAGCTACAGCCGTAGCAGTTTTCTATATAAAAAAAAAAAACATTGTCAATGCACCAACACGTGTTTCAATTATCTCTTAATTACCTTACGGCCGAATACTTGTACAGCATGAATAGGTTCCCGGCGCTGTAAAGAAATTTATTAAATGGTATTTTATTAAAAATAATTTCTTTTGCCGTTGCAAAATTTAGCACTAAAATTTACTTTTTGTTGCATTTTGCTGGTTTCGCACAGAAAAGAAAGAAACGAGCGGAAGTTGGCTGCTGAACCATGAACAGTAACTTAACGAATGATTTTTTGTTAGAAAAAAAAAAAAAAACGCAAACAGCCCTGTACTGTTGTGTTGCTTATTCACAGTGAATGTAAACAGTAAAAGCAGCATTAGTAAGGAGAATTTTCTTTACAATTTCTTTTCAATTGAAATTTTTTATTAAACGTTTTGTAATGAATAAAGCGTATTGGAAAAGTTTCAAACATTATACAGAAGAAATGGAAAACGAACCAGAAGAAGGCGAAATTATAGATAATTATGAAGTAATATCATCGGATGAAGAGTTCACAATGAGACAAAGGATTGAGGAGTTGGAGGCCAAGAATAAAGAACTTGAGAAAATTGCTGTGATATCGCGTGGTTATACAAATAATTATCGTAAGTATCATATGATAGGACGATATTTTAATTTTTGTCAAGGTCAAGGAGAGGCAATCCTAAAACCCCTTTTCATTACAAAAAAATTAGGTTACCCCCCTCCTCCGATTTTTGATTATTACAATTATAATCGCAAAGAAGAATATTGGCATGATAAGAAATATCCCAACAATCGGGTGGCTGGCATACCATCGGATGCCTCCTCCATATCCTCCACAGAATTCATAACACCGAAAATTTCGGTAAAACATCGAAAAATTAAAGTTAATAGAAAAAAACATTTGCGTTCTCATCATCATTGTAAACGCAATAGTAAGCGGCATCGTAATTGTCATCACCACCACACCAACAGCAATAAATCCAAACAAGATAAAAATCTTATTTGTGCGGTGGAGTCTCTCTCAGCAGGTGGCAAATCAGACTCGATACATTCTTTAACTAATAACACAGATAACGATTTTGTTAGATCTGAAATTGACAGAAATAATTTACATTTAGCGGTAGCCAGACATAAGCATAAGAAACAAAAAAAATGCAGTTTGCGAGAACGTCTTTTAAATCATGAAAAATATGAGAACAAGAGCGAGGCAGCAAGCAAAGGGGAATTAATGAATGTTGAAGACGATCCTCAAATCCAAGCTATTGAGGATGTGGATTCTTCGGATTCGCTAGAAGAGAAAGAGTTGCGGTTGATAGCGTTGAAGTCGGCCGTATTAAGAAAACATGTAAAACGAAAGAAACGCAACGCCGAGTCGGCTTATTCCCCCACCGATTTCGATGAAATGCTGATTTCCGGCATTTTGAACACGGATGATGTAGAAGCAGAATTGGAAGGTGAAGATACACAGACCTCGGATTTAATTAATAGTCCGGTGGCATCACCAAAACTATTGCTAAGTCCTCTACCCGATATGGAGGAAGATGATGGAGAGAATAGTCAAACAGCTAGCACTGTTGTGTTGCCGGCAGTGGACACGAAACCCGTCGATATGGATATATCGGATAGTGACACCGAAGAGATGATAGCTTGTGTGAATAAGTGGTGTGGAGACTTGGCTCAATTAACGCCACCACCTCCTCCTCCTCTACTCACGCCCCATAATGCACCATACGATTATAACCAGCCCAGTACCAATTATACATATAATCTATGTAAGCCTGATTTAAAATTAGAGCCTTTGCCACCCGGTGTGGAGTATTATGAGGACATGCCGAAACCAGTTGAACAACATGCTTCCCCTTTACCAGAAGAAAATCTCTCCGTACAAGAAATGGAATTGGAAAATCCAGAAACTGAAACAGTGGACCAACAAGACACACCGCAGAAGCAGCAGCAACAACTACAAAAACAACCACAACAACACATAAATATTGAATCTGAAAAGGCGACATCGTCGTGTGAAGACGAAGAGGAATTAGCCTTGAGAGCTCTTCTCTTAGCCAAAATACAAACGCCACGTGGTAAAAAGCGTACGGCGACAATGGATAGAGAAAATAGAGAAATCATTAAAAAAAGTAAAATTAAAACTGAAAGTACGGCCGAAACGATATTGAAAGAAGCTGTCAGACGTTTTAAATTGCACGCACCACAACAAAAACAGCGACAACAGCAACCACACAATAAAGAGAATATTAGAATAATAAATGAGAGCAACGCGGCGAAGACTGTGACAAAGTGTAAGCGAGTGAAGCAAGAAATTATGCGAGCTTCTCCCACAATTACGACCAAGAAAACCAAAACCAAAACCAACAACAATAAGGATAAACCAACCATAGAACTTGCGAATAAGCCGGACCATACTGATAAGCAAATGCTTCCAGAAATAGTTGACCTAACTCTTGAAGACGATAGTGACGGTAGTGACGGTAGTGAAGAAAATACAGCGCAAAATGTAAAGCACGTGTCCGAAGCGATAACGAACAATTGTAAAATTCCAGGCACCGCAGAATTGATTGAAAATATTACAAGTAGCGAGAAGAACTTGGCTGCCCAACCAAAGCAAAGCATTATAGAATGCAATGCTTTTAACGAAACGAACCAAGTTGAAGTAATGAGTCTTACAGAAGAGAAAATGTCCACGCCTACACACGAGTTAAATGTCACAGTAAAAACTGAAAATATTTTGAGTGAAGAAAGTGAAACAATTTTAAAGCCTGAAGAGAAAATCCTGGATAATCAAGGTAAAACGGGAAATTCTTCTTCTGGCGAAGGTGATCCTAAGGAGCATCCCCTCATTCATGAAGTAAAAGAACCTTTGATAGAATGTAATGAAGACAAGGAGTGTATTCAGAAGAATGAGGAGTGTAATCAACAATTTTTCGAGGGTCAGAAGGATAATTCTTTAAACATAAATGGAAAAGCAGATCTTAAGAAAAACTCTATTATGTTGCCGGAAGTTATTGAAAGAACCTTCGAGGATAATCAGGATATGTCTGCAGTCATTCCAAGTGGGGAACATGTTAAGGAAAATAAGAAAAACGATGTCACGTATGAAATCATTAATGTGGGAATAAAAGACAAGTTGCAAGAAAATACATTGGATATCACTCTCGACTCCCACACGGTCGAAATGTCCAAAGATGAAACCAAAGTTATAAAAGATCTCCTCCGCTCACGAGTACTCCCCGAAAAAGTGAAGCAAATCAATAATCAGGCACAAAACGTACCAGAAATAAAAGTTATAAATAAAGAAGAACAAAAGTTCAGCTCTCAAGTGACTGAGACGCCGACTACGAACAAAGGCCGGGAAAAGTCAACTAACGCGTTAAAGGCTTCGGCTCCTTTAAGTAACGCTAAAGCATTGAAGAAGCCGCAACCGCAGTCTTCCCAAATAAAAATCATCACTCAAAAAAGGAAACCGTCCGACCATTTAAAAGACCTTCCCAGCCGCAAAGTTGTTATAAAAACCCAAACAAATGCAAAGCAACTGGCAACCACTCCAGCCTCGGTCACAACCCAAAGACTAGCCACCTACTCAGTGCTGCGGACACGGAAAATAGTCAAACCTAATAAAGTGATTAATAAAAGTATTGTGGAAATGCCAGCGAAAGCCAATAATAAGGTGGAAAAAACTGCCGCAACAATAAAAGTTAAATTGTCCAACACAACACAGGCGACCGAACGTTTGGTTACTCTGCAAGAGTCCAGCAAAATTCAGGTCTCTCCTCTAGTGATTAACTTGCAGGAGCAGTCGTCTGACTCCTTTGAGAGTGAAGATGATGACGGGAACGATGATGGACGCCTGCCGCCCTATTACGATAACGCCAGCCCCATTAGTTTAAATATGGAAAGTCCCCTGTGCGAAAGTCCATTACGAGCGAATTCACCGATTGAACGAAATCTTAGTGCGGACAGACAACAGC
This sequence comes from Crataerina pallida, assembly GCA_949710015.1. NCBI lineage: Eukaryota > Metazoa > Arthropoda > Insecta > Diptera > Hippoboscidae > Crataerina > Crataerina pallida. Next base: position 824,944 of record OX453293.1, read on the forward strand.
AACAACAATTTGAAGAAAAATTGGAGACATTCTTGAAATCGGTAAGAAGCAAAGTGCAACAACAGGATGTGCCGGAGGCAGCAACAGCAACAGCAACAGCAACGAGACCACCGGCAGACAACCACACAGCGCAAGTGGCGAAAAGCACTGGCAGCAGCAATCAAACACCGCAGGTAAGTTCATGTATGTTTTTAAGGCGAGGATGAAAGTTAGGTAAGCGCCCACGTGAGGAAACGTGATACAAAATCCATTTCATTGGAAAGTTACAATCTGCAGTATGTAAATTATCAGTCACTACTCTATGTCTCTTTCATAACCCCATTATGGATTCTACAAAATAGGCGGTTCGGCATTTACCTGTTGCGGCCCAGGAGGAATATCGCCGTTTGATACGTCGCATGAAAATGCTGGAAAACCAAAGAAAAGCTTGTAAAGGGGAAGAAATCAAAACTGAAAAGTCAACAAATAGTCAGCCAACCCCCACCAGCAACCTGTGCAAGAAGGTCCTCTTGAAGAATGCCACCAACTCAGCGGACATGAATAAAACATCAATTCAACCGACCCCAAATGTTGAGATCTTGACCACCTATGAGAATCAATTTCACAAAATCGGGTAAGTCTCCTCCTGTCTTATTGTTCTCGTCTAAGAATTGTTGGCTTTAAAAATATCCGTTTCCGCCGCCAGATCGGATATTGTTAATAACTTGTCTAAATCGTTGAAACTGGTGTCGGATGCCAAGCAACATAAATTAAATAAAATGACTTTGGAGAGACGCATGCAACTGTTGATGGCAGAATTGAATTTATTGCAAATGCAGCACAAAGCTGAAGAACAGAAGATCAAACACATTTTCCCAATCATTGGCAAAGCGAACGAAGTGATAATTGCCATGAAAAGGAAACGTTCACAAATTTTCAAAACGGCCCTAAGTTTGGGCAAAACAGTGCACGGAGACAATTACAGGTAAACACAAAAATAGGAATTTTTCTACATTTTCTCAAGTCGACGATTTTTTAAATAAATTTTTCTCTAATGCCATATATCCCATATATGCATGAAACAGCATAAACAATGAATCAAGAGAAAATATAACGCAAAAAACGAAACAGTTGGCGGATGAAATAAAAATTGTCAACTCCTTGAAAGTGCAAGACATCAAGGAGAAGCCCAACTTGTTGGAGGGTAAAGTAAGCAAACCAACTAAAATTTCAAACCAGGATAATAACCGAATAGTAGAAGAGATAAACGCAGAAGAAGAAGAAGTGCTGGAAATAGAAGTAAAAGAAACAAGTGCGACGTCTCAGACAGCCTCGTGCTCTTATCAACTGGAAATGGAGGGGATTTCAGAAGTGCGTTTTCTTAAGAATTTTTGCCAAAACAAAACAAAACAAAACTTGACTAAAGTATCGCTCTTTCACTGAGCAGAGAGTGAAACAATTCATTTTTAAAATTTTTGGTTTTTTTTTTTTTTTTGTTAAAAATCATTTTTACTAAAACATTTTCAATTTATTGCTGGAGTTTAGTTACAGAATGTTGAAGAAAAAACACAAACGGCATCAGTTGAAGCACAGCCAGAAATTAAAATAAATGCCACAGATAATCAGGAAGACGTCAAGGAGACAGATATGGACGAAGATAAGGTTACGGCAGAGACTCCGGCGAGAGTGATTAAAGAGTATGACTCACCATTAGATCATATAAGACATATTAACAGGTGAGATGAATGTTATTGTCAAACAAATTGTACACACATATACACAACTTTTGTATCGATCGATTTGAGCCTTAGTTCAGTCTGCCCCAATTTCCGCTCAAATATCTCTCTCGCAATTATGTGTGATTGCGGGCAAAGGGTTTTAATTTCTAATTAAATTTTATTATCTTATTTCTCGAATTTCTCTTTCGTATTCAAGCTAAGCATGAGGTTTTGTATGCGTGCATTTTTCTTTTTCTCTGTTTCATGTGTAATTAAATGAACGAAACGAACAGTTCGGTGGATTCGCAAGGAGTGCTATGTCCTTATGACTTAATGGGTCACTGTGAAGATACAAATTGTACATATGTGCATTTAACGGAACAGCCATAGCAGCCGCCAGGGCAAAGGCTACAACAACTGCACCGGCAGCGACAGCAACAGCAACAAACAGAAGAAGACAGCCACGACAAGAGAGGGAATTTATAGGTAAGTTAAATCATAACAAAAACACGGTAGCAAACGATAAAGAAAAGAGCCTAACAACCGAAAAATACTCAATACGTGTACACGCCCCACCCAGAACCCACGAATGCTGATGATTACCTTTGTCCTTCCTTTTCCAAAGACAATTTGTACAAAAATTTATTTAAAAAAAAAAAAAAAAACAACAATAATAAAAAAAACATAGTTTCATTATTTAACCTTGAAACTGCATCAGGTGTATAAAATCGGGTCCCTTTGGCTCTGACATGAAACAGAATTGAAGTTTTATTTGCCAACTATTATTTATTTCTAAATAATTATATAATAAAAAAATTTTCATTTATTTTATAACTCGATTATTTTTGTAGTATAAATTGCATTACCAAAAAAATTATTGTATATATATATATATATGTGTGTGTGTGCATCTCAGACCTGATTTTATAAACTAAAAAATAAGCAGAAGAAATCACCAGCTTCCTTCTCTCTTGTGTCAGTTGTGTGCTTTAATTAGAAAAAAAAAAAACAAAAAAAACTTCTAATGATTGGCACTACTCCCTACACAAACGCTATAACACTCTCTCATTAGAACAAGAAAAATATATAAACTCAACTCACTTTGCCTACTTAATTACTTCTCTTCTTCTTCTGTTTTGACTCTTCACTAAGTTTTACGTTTTGTAATGTCATGTTAAGAAAAGAAAAGTTGAAAAACATTAATTAATTAATATTTTTTTTATAAGAGAAATAAAGTGAATAAAAACCTAGATTTACAACAAAAGTTAAGTGTTTTGAATTTTGCGGAAAATGGATTTTTTGAGAATCCCTTGGAAAAGGGTAAGTGATAAAAGTTATCGATTTTATTTAGTGATGATCTCTAACGGATAATACGTGGACACTGCGTCATCACTAAACATAATCAGTTATGCCTTCGAGGGGCTGACCGAAGCAAAATTTTGCTATTTAGGTGAAATTTCTCACACAGTATTTGCAGTTGTAGCTTAGGAGTAAGATGTGTACAATTGATTTTGATGAGTGTCTTTGAGGATTTCGTACGTATGCCGAAATGGTTTAAAAGTCTCACTTGAGCATTTTGATAGCATTTTGAAGGAGCAGTACCGTTTGAGCCACTTCGTTTGAAAGGGGTTCAAATACCATATTCATAATCATAAATGTCAAGAGTTTTATATGTTTTTAATTGTATTTGTTACTAAAAATTGTCTTTTGTGTTTTATTATATTTTAACTAAGCTAGCATTCTAAACAAACCAAATATTTACGAATAAGAAACAAGTGTAATAGTAATTTATTATAAAGTGAGAAAAAGAATAAAAAATGTTTAAAATGAAGACACAAGCGCATAAATAAGCCTGAACTGTTGACTTGCATGTATCGGTGGTTAGGAGTGTTCAAGATTTGGTCTAAACCTAAGTTAGTTTTTTCATTTGTGTGTCTCTTTCTTTCTCTCAATTTCATATTTATTGTACATCTCATTGCAACCACTCTCACAGTCAATTTCCGTTATTCACCATATGTTTCTTGTTTTCTTAACAAATCGTCTAACTGGCTGTACCGAAGTAAATATAATCGTGACACCATTGCTTGACGTTGTCCTCATCATTACAACATAACGGATATACAAGAACGGCTTTAGTTATTTTAGCGCAGCGCATACACAATTCCATGCGCTCTTGATCAATTTCACATTTTCGTATTTTTGCTATTGTCTCTCGACTCAAATTGCCGTGATAAACCTTTGTATCGTAGCCCTCCTCCTCCGTCTTCTCTTCCCCTGCTGTGCTATTACTACCATTCGACGTTATATTGTCTTCTGCTTCATTAATTTTCTCTCTGCTGTTATTTCTACTGTAGCTGTCATTTGCTGTTGCTGTTATATCTCGTGGAGTAGCCATTACATTGGGCGGAGCTTGTAATATTAAACATATGATTGGTAGTAAAATTAAAATGGTGGTAGTGGTACTCTGAAGGAATAAAAGAGCACAATGCAGAGTTCGCATTACAAACACACATTCACCAAATAATAGACATAAACACAATTTGTTTGCATATTTTCGGGATTGATTATATCCTAGTATCACAATTAGTACAAGGGTATATTAAGATGTTTACAACTATTACTATATTATACCAATCAAAACCTGAATCGATTTCTACGTCCGTGTGTCCATGAAAAATTGTACGCAAGCTACAAGTTTCATTTTTTGAGATATTTCGATTAAATTTAGTATAAGGATATGAATAAATACAAAGGGAAACCCTATTGCGAATGGACCGGATCGGACCATTTTTAGAACATAAAGTAAGTCTTTATATCGCAATAAATTGCAATTCTTAATATTTTTGGACAAAATTTAGTGAAGAATAATTCATTAGCTTCATATGTGGCTGTATCAACTTTGACTCGATTGAACTATTTTTAGAATACCTTCCATATAATTATATTTCACGAAGTAACCGTAATGGGCGCATAATCGACAAAACTATATGTCACAATAGTCGAAATTTAGTACGCATATTATAATTGTACCATCTGTCGATGTGTCACAAAAGAGTTCGTTCGGATAACATACACATCCACAATTTACAAAAAGCCACACTCAGCGTAAACCTCGACTTGCAAATTTATACGCAATACATAAACTTTTAGAGGGACATGTGCCATGCGCAGTGTTTTTATGCATATGCAGAAGTATTCAATATTTGGCCAATTAGGCAAATTCGGTTTTCTTATATCAAATGAATTATTATTTTTTGCTTAATAATATCTTATTGGAACACCGTATAGTATTAATTATTAATTTATTTTGATACAAAAATTAATCACTTTTAATAATTGAGTAAAATTTGCAATAAAATAAAAATAATTGATTAATATTTGTATTGTACTCACTTTTGTTAACATTTTATATTGGACGTGTGTTTGTTTTTATTTCTTAGTTTATTTTATACTCCAACAAAAAATTGTAATTGTAACGAGTTTACTTGTTTACTTTATTCTTTAAAAAGCCGTTTTTTCCGTTATAAATATTTATTTCGAATACATCTGTGAGAATGTTTCTACTATAACTGATTTCATAAAAATTTCATAAAAATAAACCTGCCTACCCGCGGACACCTTTGCTGCGCGTTCTCTCAACGATTATTATGACGATCTACATATATATTACGTTCTACGTTCGTAATAACAAGCGTACGCTATGCAGATAGCAGATAGAACATCTAAAAGCTCTTGGCAGTCGATAGCTATTAGATGTCTATAGGCCGTCCGTTCGATATTTTACTTCTGCTAGAATTAACCGCAATGGAGAATGTTTGGAACGTACTTTTTACTGTTAGGCATATATCAAATATTGAGATTAATTTTTGAATGTCTTCGCTTTTGCAACCAAGTAGAAGATGGATCCCGTTATTCTATCTTAGTCGAACTGACCATGTTTTCTAATAAAATGTACAGCCACACCCACAATTGACAAAAAGCTCTCGCAGTTAAAATGTAAACATTTTTGTGAATGGGAGAGATTTTTTCGATCGTGGGCGTGGCACTTTACTCAATCTAAATAGCAACCTGCGTACATATACAATTGTAGAAATGTTTTTTAAGAAGATTAGTTCAAAATTTGTGAACAAGAGCGTTTCAACAACGAATGGCCATATGAACGGACACGTCTAGATTATCTCAGTGGTCGTTAAAAGAGGCCATTGTTCAGTCACGCTCCCAATTTACATATAAATGAATTATTTGGAGAGTGTGCTACAAGTGAAATTTACCTTCTTTGACTGTACTTAAAACAATTGATGTTTTATCAGTTTCTATATAATAATACAGGAGAGCAAAAACGATGAGTAATTATTTTTACTCTCGTAAAATTTCAACTAGTATCAACCATAACGTAAATACGTTTGTATAGGTGCTCAATTTGAGTAGCAGGTGAATGAATCAATTTAACGGAATTCATTGATGTGCATCATTACAGTTATCACAGTAACGAAATGTGCTGTAGAAGTGCAAAACAATTAATTTTTTAATCAATTTGTGATGACGTTTTCTTGTAGTAAATAAAATAATTAATAGTACTAAGAGACAATAACAATAATATAAAAATATGTACATAAATGATTACAACGTAATAGAATATTTTTAATTCATTCTATAAATTTGACCGAATTTATATAAATCGCACATACATTGCGTTGCGATCTCCGCTCATGAATAATTACTTTATTATTATTACTATTATTATTATAATTATTAGATGTAAGCATATGTTTACACACAGCATGACTAATTTCACTATGTAGTATGCTCGAGCATCTAGTCATGCCATAATTTTATGACGTTTTTGTTTCATTATCACACAATCAACACTTGCATAGTTTTATGATACATGTACAACTATAATTACACAACCAGACAAAAACATATTTGTGTTTGTTTGTGCCGGCACTCAATGCGGGTGCGTTTTCACATGTGCTCCGTCTATTATGTGGCATTACACAATGTCAATGTTATTTCCTCTATAGGTACAGGAGGCATATAAACATTTTATACATTTCTTTCTAATCTTTTTAACAAAATAAGTTAAAGGTTAAAGTTAGAATATTACGATTTTAGACTTTTTGATGAAATATTACAAGTTCTTAGATTACCGGTACACATTCAACTTCTATGGCATTGTAAATAAGTAATACCCGAACATCAATCAAAGATTTACTGACCTTACTGCCAGACTCTGTTAAACACATGTTATGAATAAATGAAGGCTGTACATGCTATTAATGGACAAGTTATGAGCTATTTATATATTTACAATATATTATAATGTGCGAGGCAAACCTTTGTGGTCGTCTGTTCCAATACGATGTAATTAAATTAAATGTGAAAGATTACATATCTGCATCCGACTCTGATTAAAAAATGCTTTAGGTCACCAACCAAACTCCATTATTAACCTTCTTGCTTGCATTTATAATACAAAGCACATTGTATGTATTGATACCTAGCACCATTTAAGGTAACGCGTATATTAAATTTGTGTGGATGCTTGTAACTCCTATATGGCAAATCGATCGAAATCTGAATCGATTTAACCATGTCCGTCTGTCCATATAAATTTGTATGAATTTTTGAGATATTTCAATAAAATTTGGTACATAAACATATTTTGGCTCGCAGAGTAATCAATATAATATATATTAATATTTTATGACAAAATTTGGTAAACAATAGTTAATTAGCCAATTTTTGACCCGATCGGACTATTTTTAGAGCCCTATCTACATGACATATGCAACTAAATTAATTGCAGCATACTTTGTGGAACTAAGTCGGTCAAGCCCGACTATTTTTACTTGTTTTTAATAACAGACACAATTCACATAAGTTGACTCATAATACTTATCCTACAACGGGGTTAATCACTTACCTGTCACTCCCCCCAGATGTATATAGATATGGCGGGTATTTGACATACGATACACTTGTTTTAATTGGATTGCTTAGTAAAATCAGTGTCTCTGCTACATGTGGAAGCCGGAAAAAGTTTTAGGTGTTTGTCACAACTTTTCGAAAGTTTTTTTTATAAAAGCTAACAAAAGCTGTTTGTGCTTTTAATATTCTGAAATAGAAAAAGCGAATATGTTACGATATAGAGCCCTACACAAAACAAACTTAAGAAATTCTGTTGAGTACATTTTAATGTCAAAAATGAGTGAAAATGTAGCGGTCGGCCCATTTATTAACCTACAGCACTTGGCTCCCCAGTTGTGTCAGTAACCGCGAGATTTTGCCACAAAATCTCTTCGTGATATATCATTATATGGAAAGGGGTTCTAAAAATGGTTCGATGAAGTCCAAATTTGGCACAGCCATTTATTAATCTAAGTAACTATTCTTCACGAAATGTTGCAATTTTTTGCTATATAAAGATTTCCATTACAATCGGATCCTATAGGAAAATGGGTTTAAAAATGGTTCGATTCGGTTCATTTCCAATAGGGTACCATAGATCAATGTCTTTCCCAAGCCTTTTTCTATCAAGAAAATTGATTTTAAAGTTTACTGTATGTACACGTCATAGGCTCAGTAGGAAAACTTTTACCTGCTGTCATGCCCGTTTGCCCACACAATCATTCAAATTCAATAAAATGTTCTTTTAATTTATTAAAGATTTATTCCAAATGCTCGTAATTATGAATAAAATTAGTGCTTGAGTAAATTTCACGATTGTTTTTTATGAAAAAGACATGAATGTTCATCCGTTTCCCCTTTAACTGTCATCTCTACCTCGATCTATTGCAATAACAATAAACTCTACAGCACTTAGAAATGTTGCCAAATTGGATATTTGGCTCAAGGGATGCAAAGGCTTTGCTTTCAATTTCAATACAAATTTATTGAAAATGGTTACAAACCAACCCATTATGTCATAAATGGGAAAAGGCAAAAATTGAAATGATTTGCCAAAGAAAGGAAGAAAGTGAATGAAACAAATAAAAATGTTTTAGTCGGTCAAGTTCGACCAATAGACACCCTCACTTTACGTAGCTCCTTAAATTATGCTACAATTAGTTTAGTTGTGTCGTAAGATGTAATTATATGGGAAGGCGTTCTAAGGATGGTTTGATTGGGTCCAAATTTGGCACAGCCACATATTTTCCAAAAATATTAAGAATTGCAATTTTTGGCGATATAAAACCTTCCATTATTATATAAGGAGGTCCATTTTCAATAGGGCTCCTCCTTGGAGCAATAGATGTTTTTGTACCAAATTTCATCGACGCATCTTAAAATTTGCATTTACTTGGACAGATAGACGGCCTTGTTGAAATGGATTTAGATTTTAATTCTAAATCGATTGATATAATATAAGATGGGTGTGGCATTTGCCGTTTAGGAATTATAAACATCCGTACAAGCTCAATATACCCTTTGCCACAACACGCGCTGGCTATAAAAAAAGGGAAAAAAACAAATTCAAGGTTAAAACCTGTTTGGGTCTCATTATACCATATATCGCAGTTACCCGCTTATTAAACATTCTCTTGAATTTTTCTTGTTTTTGTTTTTTTGTTTTTTGTTTTTGTTGTTCTAAGTGGCAAGTATTCATGTGATATCTAGCCCTGGTTTTCTCTATTCTTTCGCGCTTCATTTCAAATAAATTACAATACCGCGCGTTTTTCTCTTCTACAACAACAATAACAATTACATAAATTCCCCCTTCTTGAAGGAGGTCGGCCAATTGAGGGTTCATGTGAATACTATACAGACACATACACATTTACTCATGAATAATTTAGCATAAAATAATCGCCTCTAAGTCGCAAATTCATTACAGTTGCATGTGAAAGTGAAGGTAATCTTGTTAAACATAGTTAGCCTGTGAGTACTACTGGCGTGTGTATTGTACGTATGTGTATAATATAATGCCAGGGCATAACCATATATGCGTACGAATGTATGTTGTCACGCACATAAAGATTCTTTATGCACAAACACACCCACGCATACACTCATACGACCAGTTCAACTTTTGCATTTGGCCATATGTTGCCGCTTTTACCAAAGCCAGGCAAACTTTAATCGTACCAATGCTGTAAGAAATATATTGATTGCACGGATGGATAATTGTTCGCTTGAATGTTGTTGTTGCTGCTGTTGTTCTTGTGTTGAAAGCATTGCAATTAATATGTAAAAGTATTTATATTGTGTGTGCGTGTGAACGCATGTTTCGGTGTTTTTATTATTGTTGTTGTTGTTTTAGCACAAATTGCATAATTGACAGATGTGATATATCGGGGAAAAGAAATGTGTGTGTGTGTGTTGTGTTGCCTTAGAAGATATGTGGTGGTGGATGGTGGTGCATAGTAACAATAACTACACTAACAACAATAGCAAAAACTTTATTTATCCACACTTTATAAAGGTTACGATTAATGTTAATTAATAGGCGAACATCAACCATATAATGGCAAGGCCAAAGAAAAGGGGTTGATTGCAATTATATAATACCGGGAAGGGGAAAAACTTATTGTTCGCTTTGTGCTGTTTAATTAGAGAATGTCAGAAAGGAATTTAATTATAGAACCGTAAGCGTATTTAAAGCAGGGCATGTTATTAAAGTGAGTCAGTTGAAAATAGTTTATGATGAATGCATACACGAACAAACGTTTTTGATGTTGATCAAGAGTAAACTTTCTTCTGAGTGTTGCAAATGAAATGACAAACTTTGTATTCCATCTGTCATATGTGAAGGGTATAAAAATATGAATAAACCGGAAAATGTTTTAAAAATTTAAAAGTAACGTTCAAAACAAAGAACCTGTACGCCAGCTAACAAAAAAGAATGCAAAACAAATGAAAATGAATGGCTGGCATTACTTACTTGTACTTATATATATAGTATGAGCGTTCAAGAGTATGATAAAGATATAAAAGCACAAACACATTGTCACACATTCTAAGGCGAACAATGCAAACAATACGATAAGGTGTGTGTGTACCTTTAGGGTCGATTTAATGACCTTGCAAAGCAAATGCTCTCACACTTGCTGTATGCATACAATAATAACAATAACAATACGAATAACAATAACAATAACAATGCAATGCGATTTTTTCTTTGCAAAAATATATTCTTCACTTGATATTTTTATTTTTTTCTTATCATATATCCTCCTTTCAACATAAAATGCATAAATTTACCTAACTCTCTTATACAAACAAGACATCCCCACCTAAAAGCGTATTCAAGTGCTTTTACTTGAACAAACATTATTTAAAGAACGACAAACTATGTTGCAGATGACTTTTAATTCCCAGCCATAACTCTGCAGGATTAGTGCACGACATCTAAAATGTGTTTATTTATGAAAGAAAAATTCGAATATCAAGGATAGACAATATAAACATCATAACATAATAAATATTACTTAAGCCTCACTCTGCTCAACAAAAGTAGCGTTTGAAGCGTTGGCAAGTTTTAATCCCTTACCATCCCTAGAATCTCAAAACGTTAGATCAGTGGTTGGAGTATTGAGATATTTAACGACTGAAAAATTTATGACGTACAAACGTTACAAACATCCGCACAAACTTAAGACACCCTTTGCCACAAGTGGTGCAGGGCATAAACATAAGAATTTATTTTAAATATTTTCCCATGACAGAATATAATAGAAAAATATGCTTAGTTATATGTAATGTGTGCAACAGTTCGAAAAATTTGATAATTTTAAAATATAGTATTACAGTTACGTAATATGTATAATAGTTTGCAATATAACAGTTTACGTTTAAATGATTTCAAAATAAGAAGAGAATTTAAGTAAGAGTGACAATATAACAGTTAAATTGTATATAACAGTTTATGTATAACAGTTTTAATATTTAAAATATCGCTTTTATATCTTGCACGACAAAGTGGTAAAAGAGTGGTAATGGTTTGTAAATGGCAAATACCACACTCATCCATATAATGCATTATATGAAAATTAGTTTTTATATGAGCTAGATTAGGATTATTAATTAGCTTAATAAGAGACTCGGCCAAGGTTGGATGCCGTCTTTGTATATAACGCTTTTTCAAAAAGTGACTTTTATGGGACAATGTATAGCGTTTACTGATACAAATAAAATTTCAAATTAAAACATAAATTTCGGTCTTAGCCTTAGTGTAGGGTATTAAATGGTCACGTTAAGGCGACTAGAACATTTTCACTTATTATAGTCTATTATACTTTATTAACAATATAACAGTTGAATTGTGTTTAATAATTGAGGTAAAAAAGATTCACAAAAAAAAATAAAAATAAAAATACTTTTTACTTTATAACACCATAAATATCTATAAAATCAAATATTAACTAATATAGTAATTATTAATTAATATAGTAACTTAAGTTAACAGAATAAAAGTCATTTTCTCTTAAAAATTACGCCACTCTTAAAATGTACTCCACACTTAACTGGCAGTTCTTTGGTGCAACATGTGTAAAACTTTGACAATTGGTATTCAAAATGTTAGGTATAACTGCCATTACAAATACTGGCATCCGGTTGATATAACATGTGGAATAAATCGTAAGAGGGTTTCAATCTATCTTCTATACTGTATGTGTGATATGAAAAATACCTTTTTCAGTGTTCGTTGCACTGGGAGCGTGTCGTTTGACTTTTTTTCGATTTCAATGTTAACAAACGTATAAGTTTGTATTAAATTTGCAACAAGTTTATCAATGTTTGTGATCAAAAAATTATTATCACTGTTAAGCAGACTGACCGATTCATATCACAATAAAACATTTTGTTCAATCTGTGACACCCCTTTCTAGGCGTTGCAAACTTTTCAACAAAGTGCTATATATCCCTAACATTTGTAGGGGATACACAAAAAATATTGAATACGAAGAGTATGAAAAGAGAAAATAAAACCAAGAGATTAAATGCACGTTATAAACTCTTAAGAGCTGAATTTTGTTTAAAATTTGTCTCTGCCTCTGTAAAAACAATCTAAAAAAACAAAGTAAAATGTCTGTCGCGTATGTATCAGCACACACACATTTCGTTAGCATTTCATTATTATAACACAACGCAACGCAGAAAGCGGTTGTTTAGTTAACTGCTACAGCTCGACGTAAATTGTTCGGTACGCGAAAATTCAACGGAATAAAGTTTATACAAAAACTAAAAATAAAATATTAATCAATTCGATAATTATTATATATAGAAAAATATCTAAAAATGAATCCTTAAAGTTAGAACAACAATAACGAAAAATAAAAATGAAAAGTGCTTCAAGTCAAATTTGTCTGCCATGCAACGAACAGTAAATAAAGTTTTCAAAGGAAACTCTAGGTTTTCCAAACAATACCAATTGACATGGACTTTATTAAATATTGAAAAAACAGTTAACTCTTAAAGTAATATTTAGAAAAAAAGTATTATTAAAAGTATAGAAAGAAATTAATAGATGAAAAAATAAATAAATATTAAAGCAACCTGTAGAACATTTGTTTTGCTTCGAAAAAAAGTCATATACTAGCAGCAGCAGCAGCAGTCAGCAGTCAGCAGTTAGTGGAGTGGTATCCACCATGTATGCAGAGGTAATAAAACAACAAAAATTTTAAAAACACCGAACTGTTGATAAAAAAAGAAAAACTCTTTAATCATTAAACATTAACGTTAGACAATAAAAATATAACAACAACAACAATTACAATCAAACTATATTAACAACTATTTATAGTACATATATACAAACACTTATACCGACAACTGTCTCTAGTCGAAATTTAACGTCTAAGTAATTATACGTAGAACATAAAAGCAACAACAGCAAAACCGTATTTTAACAAAAAAAAAAAAAAAACAAAAAATTCAAACATTCAGCATTCACGAATGAAAAAGAATTACTTCCCTCCTTAAAAATAGAAAAAGGAAAAGAAGAAGAAAAGGAAAAAGTGGGAAGCACAGAAGCTGTGAAACAAGTCATTGCAATTGTATGTATATATACGAATAACAATAACAACAACAAACAAACAACAAACTACTAAAAAGTTATACAAAAAAATAACAACAAAAATGTGGTGCATTGTAAATTTACCGAACGGCACACAGCAAGCCGTCAAATTGGATCCCAAAGCGATTGGCCAAGAATGTTTGGAAAAGGTAAGCACAGACATGCTATTATACGAGTATATACAAAGTCAACAACAAAACCTTTTTCTATACAATTATGGAAAACGGTTCAAAGCTATAATTATAAATAACTTGGGAAAACACTTAATTATTATACAATAAGCAATAATGAAAAATAACAAATTTGTTAACGCATCTGGAAGTTTGCCTAAAAATGGAGGTTTCAGTGTTTTATTTTTTGCCAAATAAGGCTTTGACTGTTATAACGAAACATTATTTCCTTGTTACCAATTTCCATGATTTATAGACATATTGCATGGAGACATATAGACTTTTATGTCGATGTTCAACGTATTGTATCATGTGTGGTAATGGTGTGGCCATAATAGCCGCTTTTATGACTTTGGGTTTTTATTGCGAACCATACAAAGTTCAAGTGCTTTTTATGAGCCTTCGATTACGGGTACAAAAGTGTATTATATTGTATACTCATTCTCTTTAACTAAACATTCTTCTTGTCTTCTACTATTATTGGATTAAATGTTATATAAATTTATATAAACATTTAATCAATATCGTTGTAAATATATATTAAATTATTACAGCTGCAATTTGTTTTTTAATTCAAAATTGAGTTGAAAAATACTAAAAAGTTAAAAGATTACAAGTTTTTGGTAGAAAACGTTACAGTAAAAGACAAGCAAAATGTTTTATCTTGTATATATATGAACAAAAGAAAATGTTATAGTTAGTTACGCCCAACCAAGTCCTGGTCTTGTATCAAATTTCATCTTGTAGTGGTTGATACCCTATACGATGTTTATAAAAAAACTACTACTAACTATACCATACCAACTAGAAAAAGCTATATTCAACTGAAGCCATATCTTGCATACCTAACATCAATGCAACAAATACTTCTGAAGAGTTTATATGCAGGTCATCAGTAAAGAAAGAAAAGTAACTTAAAAATCACATTTAGTTGCATTGTGGGCGTGTCGCTTGAAAAATTTTACCCAACTTTAAACTGCCTGCGTACGAAAAGTTCATTGGGAATCGATTTCTAAATTTTTGCGACCAGGAATAGGTTAGCACAAAACACATACGCGAACAGACGAATTAACGGATCGGCAGTCATGGTTCGATCAACTCAATATTTAATGCTAATTCAGACCATATATACTGAGTGCTTTGGATGGAGCACACTTTGTGACAAAGTAATGTTTACCCTCATATCGCACACAGGCAAGAAAAGAGTCATTATGAGAATATCATATAACTGTCGTATGAATCATAACTCACGTGATTCTTTTCTTCCCTCGATGGTGGATATAAAAACAATGGAGAAATGCGCTCTTATTGACACCTGAATCGTCTTTTCTTGTCCATTCAATCGAAGAGTATTTAAAAAAAAACTGATCGGTTTATGCTTCCTATAGCGCTTTGTACGCATATAAATACAACGAATTGAAAGAACACACAAACGAGTATATATTCATATTTGTTTAATGTTTACGTATCTGTTATATCTCCGCTTATTTATTCATTTATACAATTCACCTTAATTAGTTTAAAGTGCGTTCAACTGATAATCTGGCTCTATATACTTTGATATGCACTTATACAAACAAGGCAATTGTACAACAGCCGTAGCGTAATATTGCGGTAGCAACGGTAATAAAAATACAAAAATAATAATAATAATGACAACAACAATAACAACAAAATATATTACATTCACCCTAATCAAATATTATTATTAGTTTATGTTATATTATATGGAACGTACGCACAAACACATTGCCTTGCATTGCCGTGAATAGTTGAACACTTGTTTATGTATATACGCTTACAATTGTTTGTTGTATGGGAGAACGTGGTTTGAATTTTGATTATTTACTTACTCACCACACTCAATTGTGACCACATCATACGCATACTTATGAACATTGGTAACATGGGTAATTTTGTAAGTTTTCATTTCTTTTATTGAACACACTGAGGGAGTTCAATTAGGTAGTGAGTGCAACCTTGCCAACATGCAGTACTTAGTCTTAAACAGTTTAGTTTACTTTATAAATACGAATCTTGGGGTTGGGAGTACTCACGTTTAAAGGTTTGTAACACTTAGAAGGAGGCTTCAAAGATTATTCTCTATCAACATGAAATTCTGAATTAGTTTAATCATGTAAATCAAATAGTCACACTGACGGACAGAACGACTCAGTTGAAGCCTTAAAACCTCCTTCTGGTATTTGGATATGGAATGACAAACTTAGTGCGTCTACCATAGCTAAGGCAGAGAATATAAAAATGAAAAGGATTTAATATTTTTTGTAGATTTTTGTGCAATGCGTGCAACATTTTTCGAATGCATCCTGTCGTCATAATCTCAGTAGACTCATTTCAAGTTTTGCTGAACACCCTAAATAATGCATAAATAAATGTTTATGTGAAAGCTAGGGCGGGTAATAAAAATATTTATTTATTAGTTTGCTAATGTGTTGTTGTTGAGGAAGCATTTCATCTGGATTTATTACCCAAATCCATTAATGAAAACAAAGGTCAAAACGTTTGATAAATTAGTCTAATGTCCTATCACGCCTACGCGGAAAATCTTTCCAAAATGCATTAATTTTTAACAAAAATTCTATGGAATTAATGTGAAAGTCCATCTTGACTCGTTAGTAGCTTAAGTATAGGAAATATAGTAAAAAGCAGCAAAAATCTGCCCGATTATATATATGTAGGAAAATTTTAATAGAGAACTTAGCTTTTGAGGTAGAATGCACTCTGACAGTGACCAGCTGCGTCTACACTTTAAGTTTTTCACTCGTTTATTATGTACGTACTATGCAAACTGAAGCATAAGCATGCTCCGGTTGGCAAGAAAGGTATAAATGTTTAACCGTACGTACAGAACATAAAATGGGAGGAAAACACTGTGGAATAGGAGAAAATATTCCATGTCATATAAGTGGTGGGTGATATGCATACATATGTAGCCGATACTATCAAATGTACTTAAAGCGAATGTGTGTGTAAAACAAGTGTTTCGCTTGTTGAACAAGCGGTTGGGTTGCTATGTGGGGGATTGAAAATAATATCACTTTAGTTTTCATTTCGAAAACAAATTAAAAAAAAACTTTTCCATAACTTGAGTATGTATCGTGTGCACTTGCCATACAATTAATTGCTCTTTCAGATTAAACAATCTAGCAGTCTGTTAGGCTGGCGGGACTGGCTGCCTAGCAATCCCATATACCGAGTACATGAGAGAGAATTTCAAGTGAATTATTGAAATCATGCATACCAACAATAACAACAACAATCATTTATACATAAATAGTTATTTATAAAAGCAAAAAAAAAAACTCAATTGCAATTATCAACCCAGCGACAATAATAACAACAATAACAACAACAATGATAACAACTGCATGCTGCATGCATTTAATCTATGCTGGATTCATTACTTTGATAAAGCTCGTAGCTCGAGCTGCTGAATGCCTGATTAGATTGATTGACGATTGATGATTGATAGAATAAAACATTGTGATTGCAATTAAAGATTAATATTCTAATATTCATTTAATAGAAATTTCCTGGTGAAAATTAAGTTGAACTGAAAACGTTTTCATTGCCGCGCTTTTCATATACATATATAATAAAGTTTTTCCTTTTTTTGTTTTTTGTTTTTTTTTGAAACGATTGAAAGAGTGGAATGGTAGATTATTGACTGTTCACTTTAACCCTTCACATAGCATGTTGGCATTCATTAAAAGAATTTTTTTTTTTAGAAAATAATTTAAAACAAAAAAGTGGAAATCACGTAAATCTCGCAAACACATACACTTGCACACACAAGCAAGCGTTGGTATGTCCTTTAGATTATACAAACATGCAACCGGATGGATATGTCTGATTGTATATTAAGAAATGTACGCACACCCACACACACGCATACATGCGTGGTTGGCTGGTTGGTGGTAGTTTGTTTTAATCGATTTCTGAGCGTCATTTGCAATCATTATTAAAAATTTTATTCACAAATTTAACTGCTTTTCATTAACAGTTTTAAGCTTTAAGATATTCATGAACAGAGTGCAAATTACATAACGCTTAAGCTCCACATGAAACACTCTTCATTTACAGTACAAGTGAAATTATTTAATACCCTACGCTAGTTATTATCATATGAATGTAAGAATCATCCAAACTAGGCCTAGTCAAAAACGAATGAAAATTACCGTTTAAGTATATTTTTAGTAGATACCTAGATTATATGTGTAAAAGACATTCTCAGGGCCAAATTTCATCAAAATATATTAAAAATTGCGACCAGAATATTGATTGCAAGAAAGAAATAGATGGACGGATAGACGGACATGGTTAAATCGATTCAAGTTTTGATTCTAGACCAAGTGAAAATGCTATAAGTAGGCATGCCCTATCCATTAATATTTTGTTCTGCTTGGTTCTAATTGCATCAAGCATCACAATTTAAACAATTAAAAATATATTAAAGTATTAGATACAGTTTTATACGAGAATCACTTCTTCAAAAATCATTACAAGGGGAGTCGATCTACAAAGGGTCCAATCTGATATATATGTGGATTATATAAATCTGAACCTAAGTAAAGAAATGTTCATGTCCTTCAAATAAAAATGTATGGGTATGAAAATTCCATTCGATTCATTTTTAAGCCAATCCGCATCAATTCATAAAAGTCATAGTTTTATGCTAATGGCTGACATTAAAGTTGTAATTATTTCATTGTACTTTATATACAATAGTATAGATACCTGTGAATATGGAAGGAAATCAATAAGAAAGACTAGGCGGGTGCCGGGGGGGTTTGCCTTAAGCCTTCTTTTGTTAACTGAATCTTTTATGCTTTTGAAGTTTATTTATAGAAGACACTGTGCGTAGTAGGTGGCACATAATCCAGTACATATATTCCGACTTCTTTATCGTAAGCGAGCATTAACGTATACATACGTACATACACACCTACAGTACAGTTCAAACACTCACAGTTCAAGTTTAGTACTTTGAACTTGAATTACTTTACATGCGTACAAAAAAAAAAGTCATTTTGGCGATACACGTTTTTTGGTTACAATATATTAAAAGCAACAAGTAAATAACAATAATAACTGTTTAAAATATATTTTTGTGCCCTGTGCACACATTAAAAGTATGCGAAATTTTTATTATTCATTTTAACGACAATATATATATATGTATGTACATATGCACGACTAAATATGTACCCGTGTAAATATAAATTAAATAAATAACTTTGAACAAAAAGCGCATTTCTTACCACATACTTCTCCTTTTTCCTAAGCTGAAACTTATGAAGGTTACTTTCTTCTTATTATTATTATTAGACAATACTTTGTTAAGGAATAACCTAAAGAAAAATAATATGAACTTTTTGCTTTTCTTGTGTATCACACAAAACAAGTAGGCAGGTATGTTGGGCTGGGGCAAAATGTTAGATACCATCCACATATAAACAGTGGGTGTGGCCTTTTTTTTTTAATTTTCAATTTTAATGTACTAACCGAAATACAATTCCAAGTGAATTAGGTTGAGAATGGCACGAAACTTAAGCACACCTTTTTTATTATATTTCTATCCGAACACAAAAAAGTACTCTCTTACTTGTTATACTTCAAAAACATTGACATTATTGCCTTTAAAAGTTTAATTAGGCTTTATAAAGAACATTCTAATTGATCTTAATCATCGCCCAAATGTGTTTCATTTTATTGTTATTGTTATTGTTATTATTTGCTATTATTATACTTATTATGTCTTTTTGATTAATGACTTCAAGTTTTATTTGCTCTCACATTTTCATACCATTGATGTCTCATCGGGAGAAGAAAAACATTTTTTAATCTCTACACACACGCAGAGCAAACAGAAAATAATAAAAATACAATAACAACTGCTAGAGAACACAAACAAGCAATACCGTATAAAAAATGTAAACGCGAGCGGGTTAATAGAATACAGAAAATGTTTATTGCTTTATAAATATTAACACATGCTTATATTTATATATATTTTACATATGTACGTATGAATGGGTACTGAATGTTGTACTGAATCCAAGTCAATCTAGCCAACCGTGTGTCTGTCTGCTGTTAAAACGGTTACAGTAGTAATTTTTGGGATATTGAAATTAAATTTAGTACAAAAGCTTCTAGTTTCTGTCTAAATTGGGTGAGATCGGTCACGCCCACAATTGGTAAAAATCTATGTATCAGCTTTAAAAATGAAGCCAGATAGTTGAAAGTTGAAACTTGGCACATATATGTATTTATAACCAGTGCATCTATCTAAGTTTCAAAAATCGATGGGATTGGATTGGATAACACATACACTGGTTAGTTTTTAAAATATAGAATTGCTATCTGCCACGCCCACTATTTATTTACACATGCGTACAGAATTTAAGATTTGACGTAAGCGAATTTTTAGTGTCTTTGCTCGTTATATATTTATCTGTGAATTTAATTTTGGGACTCTGAACCCGTTGATATTTTGAGAGCAGAGTGTTTCATGCGCTCAATTGTTGACTGTTTGGTTGGTTGATGTTGTTGCGGTTATTCCGCTATACTGTTGTGTTTATACCGCAATAAAATTATATATCGTTAGCCTGACAATTGAGCACTACTTACTCTGGAGCCTGCATGTGTACATGTGAATGTATACGTGTATAAATGCACATGATAGTTATGATTTTCTATTTTTGCATTTATCCATGTAACATATTCATTACGGTTACTTTTTTGTATACTTCGCATAATATGTGGGTATACTAAGTTTGTCATTTCATTTGTATTAAAAACTGAGCTCATGTAGTTTGGTAATGTTTAAGATTTGGCCAAAGCTAAATTTAGTTTTCTGACTTCTTATACTCTGTAAAATATGTGGTAAGAGGGTGTATTAAGTCTGTATGGATGTTTGTAACTTTTAAACGGCAAATACCACACTTCCCTTCTAGTATACGGATCGATTCAGAATCAAAGTCGACTTAACCATGTTCATTTGTCTGTCCATTTGAACTTGTGCGTAAGCTACAAGTTGAATTTTTTGAGATATTTCTATGAAATTTGGTACGAGCCCTATTGTAAATGGACCGTATCGGACCATTTTTAGAACCCCTCCCCATATAAGGTCTTATTATTTTTTGAGATATTTCGATGAAATTTAGTACAAGGATATGTAGTACATAACGTATAAAGGGAAACCCTATTGAAAATGGGCCAGATTGGATGATTTTTAGAGGTTCTATTATAATGGAAGTCTTTATATATAAAAAAAATCGAAATTCTTAATATTTTTGGACAAAACTTGGTGAAGAATAGTTAATTAGCTTAATTTTAATTTTTGGTTATGCCAAATTTGGATCCGATTGGACTATTTTTAGACCCCTTCATCATATTATGATATTTCACTAAATAACTTTTATGGCGGTGCCACGCGTATACAGACACAACTAAACTAATTGTAGCATGATTTAAGTGGTGAAGGGTATTAAATGGTCGGGCGTCACCAACCTTAACATTTTCACTTATTTTTTCTTATTATTATTTTTTTGTTTCTGCTGCAACTGTTCTGTTGTTAAGAATAATTTTGTGTTGGTTGCTCTTGTTGTGCTGTGCTATTATATTCAGTTATTTCTTAATTTCTGAACACATGTGCGCAATATTTCCATATTCGTATGACGTTGTTGCATGCGTAACATAATTATGCGTTATGCGTTGTATGCAGAAATGTCACAGGATCAGCGTGTGTGTGTCGGAAAGAATTGCTCACTATTAATCTTCGTTTCGCCATTCGTACACATAAAAGAATTCTCAATAAACAAAAAAAAAAACACCACCACGACATATAGAAGACCAGACCAAACATCAACAATGGTTGAAAATAAAATGCGTTTTGTTTCAATTATTTTTAGCATAAAATTATTTCATTTCAATGGAAAAGTGAATTCATTTGTCGTTGTTGTGTCAATAATATTCATTACTGTGCAATACTCTTTTAAATGACTAACAATTTGTTTGGATATTCAGGGCATTAAAAAATAGAAATGACAAATTTTATGTCTATGAATAGACAAAAAACCGCTTCGATTGTGGAACCAAACCAAGCAAATGTCCATTAAATGTCATTCTTCGTGACCCATCCCTTTCAACCTTGTGTGGTCTTTGTAGGCTGATAGGTACATAAAAACAATTTTTTCGTTCCATGGAGGCTTCGGTACGTAGGAGGGGTTTATTCTAGTTCTTAAGATTGCCACGGTTTATATTTTATATTAAAAAAATTGTTATTGTATTTTCAGAAGCAGTTCAGGTTTGAGTTTGAATTTTGTTTACCTTTTCTCACATTCAGGTATTAATGACTTTGTTTCTTCCTTCATTTGCGCATTTGCTTATAAATTACAAAATAAGAAATTGTAAATCTTTTTTCTAGCAGTCTTGTTTTACTTGTCTTTTTATTACATAATACAACATATGTTAGACTGTGTCAGTGTTAAAGATACTTGTTTATACGTTTTTATTGCACAGCTACTTAAAAAAGATTAAAATCGAGAATTTATTATATTTAATTTTTTTATATATATTGTTCTAAATGAAATGACAATTAATTATTTCCTGTGGTTTAATCGTCTGTCCTTTACCGTAGCCATAAATTATTCAGTTCGTATGACTACAGAGGTAGAATAGTGATGAGAATGACTGGTTAGGTTCTGCAGGCCTATTGACCAAGCGCCTCTTGTTTTATTATCGTGTTGTGGGTGGTAAATGCGTAGATTATAGCTTAATGTTTAATTTTCACTGTTTACGTGTTTCGTTCTCTATCTTTTCCTCTGAGTCAACAAAGCCATAAAATTATTTACATTTCGTAACGATAAGTTTTGTGCATAAGAACGATTTTTATAGCTGTAAAATATGCATATCGAGTGCTTGTCTTGTTGTTAGTTAAGAATGCAAACAACAATTACTGCAGCCAAATGGGTAGATGCCGTTTAACACTTTGTTTACAACACTTTTTCGTAATAATTGTTATTTAGTCGAAATCGGTCAATTGAATGCTTTGCTATATACACATATAATGCTTTTACATAATATTTACTTTGCTATGTTTAAAAAGATACTTAAAATACTTTTTTAAAGATGACATATAATGCCTGCTTATATATACAGTGGGCGACTCACTGCACCCTGTAAGTGACAACTTTAGGCTACCACCTATTATCATCATGTAATGGAATGTTAACGAAAACGAGTTTTGCTCCACTTTCCCCGCTTAGGCTAGCAAATTAGATATTGGACTGCACTCTTGTACAATTGATTTTAAATGTTTAAAGTTCAATTCTTGCTTAATAAGTATATTTATAATTAAATAAAACAAGTGAAAATGTAATAGTTGGCCAAGTCCAACCATTTAATATCCTAAACTAATTAGATCCTAAAATTATGCTACAATTAGTTTAGTTGTGTCATTGAAAGGGAGAGTTATATGGGAAGGGGTTTTCAAAATGATCGAACCCGGTCCAAATATAAAGCTAATTAACTAATCTTCATTAAATTTGGTCCAAAAATATTAAAAAGTAAGATTTTTTATAAAGACTTCCATTAAAATAGGATCTTGTATGGGGAGGGTTTTTAAAAATATTCCCATTCGGTTTATTTTCAACAGGTTTCTCCTTCAAGTCAACACGTGTCCTCATAACACATTTCATCGAAATATCTCAAAAAGTGCAACGTGCAGCTTACGCATAAATTTACTTGAAAGCACAGACGTATAGACGAATATAATTAAATCGATTCAGATTTTAATTCTGAATTATTTTTTTTATGTATATATGTAGGTGGTGCAGGGTATACAAATATTCGTCTTATTCGCCTTATGAATTTGTGTTTTTAATATTCAACATTTTTTCTTTTTTATTATGTATATAGGTGTCTTAACCTAGGTTTGTGCATATTGTAGTAGTCAGCCGTTATAAATTATACAAATTTGAATTTTAATTAGAATTTCATTTAATCTGTACAAGTTCATATACCTGCAGATAAATTCATAAATAATAATAGAACTCTTGCATTCTGTTGAGTAATAATGCAATACGTTGTCCTTTTTAATATTAATTCACTTAATATATCGGTTGGGTTAGAAAAATATTTTCATTCCCTATACAACCGACACGTTGAATATTTCTTAAGTTTAAATTTCAATTCTGTACAATATTAGATTGAAACTTAGATACGAGGACCGTTTTTCTTCGCCAATAATTGAAGCCGCAATATTATCTAAATTTTAATGAAATCAATTAGAAGATTCCAGCAATTATTATTGAAAAATTACGAATCATTAAATCATTTCTCCTTCAATTCGATTTTGTAATTGAAAAGTACCGGTATAATCTAGTAAATGTGATATTTTTTAACAAAGTATTTCAACTCTGACATCCACATAATTTTGAAACTTTTATAAAGATTTTCGTGCGAAACAAATCTTTATCAAACAAATTAGTCACCGGCAATAACAATTTTAGAGTGTAGAGTAACACGGCCGAACGTTAATTTTCTTGTTCTCCATTTATATTAATAGGCGCGTCCACTCACTTCTTGCAGAGGTTTATAGGGGCAACAAATCATATGGACTTGGATGTGTCTGGTTAGACCCCTCACCGTTCAGACATTCTTAGTCTACATGAATAGTTTCCTTTCTAAAGTAACGAAATCGGATAAAAGTTACGCACTTAATTTAAAAAAAAACGTTCAGAGGCACATTGTGTGGGAAACATATTTATATTTCCTATATCCATCGGCACGTTAAAGATTGAACGGCCTTAAATAAGGGGCACGCCTTCAATTTACAAAAAAATCTCTTAAATGTAATATTCAACAGATTGTTCAACGTACACATAGTTAAGAGTCGTTAAGAAAGGGGGCCCAGGCATAATTATAAGTAAGCCACGCCTATATATGGAGGGTATTTATTGTTTGGCCTAATCCCAATATGGCGTTTTTACTGAACCTATTTTTTTACATATTTTCGCCTTGACTTTTATTAGTTGTGCGCTAAATTTAAAAATTCCAGATAAATAAATTTTTAACACACACTGAGTAGTAAGCATTAGTCTCCACCCCCTCACCTACTTTAAATTCTGCGGCTGTGTTGAATAATTTTCTGTTTTACTAAGGTTATTATTTTATAATTACTATTACTATAAATATATATAATATATATTTAACATCCAGAAGGAGTCGGGCCATACCCCAAAAAGCATCTCTATTCTTAATGAGTAGGTTTTTGTGAATTCCTGGATGACACTCTCACGGCTTATTGAACTGAAATTTAATACAAACAACTACTAACAAACTAAATTTGGCTTAGACCACCATATTTACATAAAAAATGGTAGGCGTGGCAGGTATATGATTACGCCCTCTAAATATTAGCAAGTCGAGTTTTTATTAATTGAGGTCGCATCTATTATCTGACCATATACCCTCCTTCTGCGTGTTGCCAAGCAATGACAAACTTAGTATACCCTCCATCTTATGGAATAGAATATAGTTTTTGTTGTTTTTACAATTTACCGGATAATTTACTAAAACCATTTCCATTTTAACAACGTCCACTTTTAATGAACGCATTGTTGCCATGTTTTAAGGGTTAATTTAGAATATTTGAAATGTCTTCCTTTGTATGCGGAACAAACTTATGGGTATAGTCCGTTAAAGTCGCAGAAAAGTTTTGTTTATTTGTGTGTGTCATTTTTACTTATACACATATACATTTATATATTATTTTATTTATATAAGAGATATAAGGCTCTGATATTGGCCAACAAATCTTATAAAGAGAGCTGAGAAACTCTTAAATATTCTGACAATCGAACTGTATTCGGAAGGCAAAGGTGCGATTGTGCGACTTTGCCATTTAAATTTTTGCTTTTAAAAGTAATTTTGGAACTCATTATCAAACAAACAATATTGACTCACAAATGTATAAGGATATAGTATCTATAATATATTTAACAATGAGAGAACAAAATTATCTCTTATTGCAGTACAAACAAGCGGACGGGCCGAACGATTAACAGCGAAAGGGAGATCTTTCAATAGACATGAAATCATCTACAAAATATAATGTTAAGTGTGCTACTAGCAGAGACCTCTACTAGTTGGATATTAAAGTCTCTGATATTATTGTGTGTCTATTTATAGTAAAAGAGTAAAAGTTAAAGAGTGGGGAGACATAGAGAGACATACAGCTGGCATAATCTCAATAAGATATAAATGTAAACGCATACACGCATCCAAACATATTAACACAGGCAGGCATATATATATATATTTACCTACACACCTACATGCACGTACACATATATTGAATATCATACAGAAGAAACGTGTTTTGTGCTTTTGTTGGATTGGACTTTGTACTGCGACCCAAACAAAATGTGGACTTTGATCACTGTTGCTCACGTTTGTTTTCATTGAGATCGTCATAATGAACGCACACACTCGTACACACTACTAAATGATATCATATATTAATATGTTAGTTTGCAGTAGAGTAAAAACAAAAACAAAAGAAAACAAAAAACCAATGCGTGCGTTTGTTCATGTACTCCAATAACAAATATCATGTTGCAGTTGTATGTCCGCACACAACAGCACGGTCATATATCAGAAAGTTTGTTTTGTAGTAAATTATGAAGATTCATGTTATTGTTGTTGCCTCTGTCATCTTGTCTTTTTTACTTTTTTTTTTATATAATTTCCTGATTTTCATATAAACGACATAATGAACCACAAAAGCTCCGAACGGTAGCACATTCATTATAAAATTTCCCATAAGGTTGACACTTTTTTCGGTAGTATTTTTTTGTTTGTTGTTGTTGTTGTTTTAAAAGAATGACACTGTTGAGACCCAAACGAAACGAAGAAACTTTTTTATTTTTCTTAATTTACTTATATATGTACGTTATATAAATATGAGTATGCATACTTCTCTCTCTCTCTCTTAATATATTTTCTTCTTAGGCAGCATCTAAAATTAACCGTGTGCCTTGCTGTGACACGCGTTTGACCAGTGATCACATTGTAGTTGCGGCTGTTGTGGTTGTTGTTGCTAAGTTTTTATATTTTTTTAACAAAAGCCGTTTGTGGGGAAAAATTCACATACATATAAATATATTAGCAAAGCTTAATGATATCTCTTTTAGTGTATTTTTCAACTACAGCTGACAAGAGACATTATGCAAAACTTTTTTATTATTATTGTAGTACAACTATGACAATTACACAAACATAAACATATCTTTCGTATATCAAATTTATATTAATTATTTATGTGGATATGGGCCATATACTAAATTTGTTATTCGCTCTTTACTGTTATTATTAATAATTAATATAATTAAGAATTATTGTTTCCAAAGCAACAATAAGTGTATTCCCGAACATAAAAATTTTATGACGTGAGATATGTGATATATTTGTTGTAATTATTTTTTTTCATACGAAATTTTTTGACAGATTTTACCAAATAATTGATGGTTATATACAACTGGTTTGCAGCATTTTGATTTGTTGCTACACTCGTACAAACAACCGAACAACGCAGGTGTATTTAATGTACAGTTATTATTCTCACAGGGTCGAGGTTTATTTATTTTATATGTTTTCTACTAAATTATAACAGATGCTGTCATTGTTTGTGCATTTGTTGTATTGTAGGTGCAATAGTAGTAGGCGTTGTTGTTGTTGTATTACCTTTATTGTTTTATCGATATGTAAGAGAAGAGAATTTTACAATCTATAATATAAACACTTACGGCAACAGTACACGGTTCAATTGTACAACAACAACAATAATAATTATAATACTACTTAAGTGCAATTTATTGTATTGTATAACAATGCAACATATTGTAATATAGTGACATTATAAATGAAAATGAAAAGATTGTTTTGTTCGCTGTTGTTGTTAATGTCGTTGTCATTTATCATTCATTTTGTACCACACAGCAACAGTGCAATAAATATAAATAAACTTTTTTAGAGACTTAGAGTAAGTTAGTGACTGCGGAACGAGAGGGGGCCGAGAAAAGCGAAAGAGATCGATTGAAAAGGGGTTGTTGAGCGGTATCAAGATAGGGCATTTCACAACCTGCACATGTACAACATTGTTTGTACTTAATTGCTGACGCAAAGTCTCTTGCATAAGATTTATATCAGCTTTGGTAAAGAAGAAGAAAAAATTAAACTAAATAAATTGCAGCTAGTTGCCAAGTAGATACCCACGCTTTGCTGTACACAGACAATGGGACACAATATGTACAATGAATAACCATTTCTTTCTTTTCCATAATTCTACAATTTCCTTTGATTTATCGATGCCATTGCGCTACACATACATGCGCATGCAAGTGCGTTTGGTTGTAGATTCATATTCATGTATGTATGAGTGAGAGTGTGTTTGCGAGGAAATCTTGTGAATGTGTTGAAAAATGAGGTTATTGAATTTATTGAGGACATGCCAAACAAATATATGTGTGTGAGTGTGTGTAAGAGATCACAGCAGCATTGTGTGGTGTTGCTATTGTTGAAAATTCTATTTAATATATTGTATGAACGAGATTTTGGATTATATCCAATTGGTTGTACCCATTGCTTCGATATTTATTGGACAACAACAACAACAACAACACATTTTCAAATGATTACATTAAATAGAACAGTGCTGCGTGGAGAAAAGGAAAGAAAGGAAAAGTGAATGTTTAAAATACTTTGGCAAACGTTTCCATTTCATTTTAGTTTTCTTTTTTTTAAGGTTTTTTGTTACAAAAAAGAGTTCCAAAAAATCCAATTTATCATTAAAATTATTATAAATTCCTCACGTTCCAATAAATATATAAAAAAAACAAACAAACAACCAGTAAAGTTGCATGTTGGAAACAAACTTGATAAGAACGTAGGCCTCAATGTCAAATAAAAAGTTTGTTGACGAGAAGCCAATACGGGCGAAAATGTTGTAATCGATTACACCCGACTATTTAATACCCTACACCACTTCGTTTTATACATTATGTTATAAATAGTTTGCGAGGTATCAGTAACGAGTCGAGACATTTTCATAAAAGTCACTTCGGACATATAACCATAACGAAAAGAGTTCTAGGAATGGCGTTCGAATTTGGAGCACCTAATTATTAAGCCAATCATCTATTCGGTATTGTTCAGTGTAATATAAGGTGGAGACGGCATTTGCTGTTTAGGAGTTACAAACATCCATACAAACTTAACATACCCTTTGCCGCCAGTTGGTGGGTTCAGTTATTTGGTAGTAAAGCAACAAAAGTCGTAAAGTTGCCGAATTTCTTCAGATAAAAACCTACTTTATCTGTATCTCTAATTAAAATTTAGTGCAGTCCATTTATGCGGCTTAAATGAAAATTTATGAAATTAATGGCCAACAAAGACTCCATCGTCAGTGGCCAATTAACAGCCATTCAGGTGTTTGCACTGTTGCATCAAATACCTCCTTCCTCCACCAGTTCACTACCCGAACGCTATCCTCACTGAAGCATTTTCATTTATTCTCGTGCAGAGGAGTAAAAAAAAATCCACACATAAGTCATGGATCAGTCATTGATGATGATTCATGAACGAATATTTCGACAGAAAATCTATTCAATAGAAATTCAGCGTATTTAATAACAAACATTTTTTATATATCTCCAATTTATGTGAAAGTCAAAGTTGCTGCAAAACCCAGTTTTTCATCACAAAGTACTGATTTCTTTGTCGTTCACATACTTAATGACATTTAGCTAATGCTCAAACACATGTATGCCTCCTTTCGAGTGTGTCGCCATATGAAAAGTAAAATTCTGCAAAGTGCCAAATATGCACAATATTGACTCTTATGGAGGAACTCGTTGAATATTTGCATTTACGGTGCAGGTGCGGATGTAAATATGAAACGAGAAAAATGATATTTTTGTCTGTTTTGGAATTTCTATTTTCTTCTATTGAGCGAAATTTCAATTGAATTGAATGAACAGCGTTATCGCCAAACCTACGCCACCATCATTATCGTCGTTGTCATAAAAAAGGATACATTTGTGCAGGCATATAGCATCTATTGCAAAAGAGCCGTGATTACCCGGCTTTCGTAAGTTTTGGTGGTTGCAGTTCAACGTTAGAGTGAACCAGAAAAACACAAAATCAGGCTTAGGCCAAATCTTAAATACCCTTCACCTACCACCATATACTGTTACAGGGCTTGCACGTTAGAATCTGCACTAATTCATGTTTTTTGTAGATTATGGGCGTGTCTATTATCCAAGTTGCAGCTTATCATTGTCTACGAGAGACGAGCATGTTTAGATCGGCTCAGATTTTGTTGCTGATGAGGAATATATATACTTTGTAGTTTCTCTAACATCTCCTTCTGGTTGCTGCAAACAAAATACCAGAACTCATCACTGAGGGTGGAAGGTGGAGGGTGCAGAATTCTTTCAATAGCCCGGTAGAATATGGACGATATACATGGATATGTGCCATAAGTACGCTATTACATAAAAGTTAATCATGGTTAACAAAACGAAAACATAATCATCAACATCCCATCCCATCACATCACATTATATAACATTATTATGAGGGTATGTGGAACAGCCTTCGTATGTCAGTTTTCGTATATGTTTTTATATATTTATTTTTGTTTTTGTTTTCATTCTGATATAATTTCAAATAGCTGCGAGGAAGCGAAGCATAAAAAGTAATCCTACGAGAAAGCCACTTAAATATATAACTCGTTGATAATTTTTACTTGTTATTAAAACTGCGACAACTTTGTACTCTACACACGAAATGTGATATTTATAGATCTTAAGCAAGTGCACGTAACGTGAGGAAAATCTTTAGTAGCGACAATGTGGACATTACGACATAATAAAAGTCATTCCCCCGATGAACCAAACGCAATTTTGCTAACGGCTGGAGGATTGAAATAATCTCTTTTCCTCTGTTTCTCTGATGGATTTAATCCCGTCACCATCTCAAAGCAGGCCCAGTTTAAGCAGGTAAATCCTGGGCTACCGCTTCGCCTCTGAAAACAAGTTGAACTTTGAGTTTCGAACTTAAATCTCCACCTGTTAGAACCCGCGACAGCTATGCGTCCATTCAAAGTTTCCTTTCGAAGTGATTTAAGCTTAGGCGTGTGTCTGCCTGTCTGTCTTTTGGGTGCCAACGTTTTTAAATATTTCTTGGGTGAATTGAAATTGAAAGTCACGCATCAACCAGAGTTGGGCTAATTTATAAAACCCTCAGGAGACGAAAACTTTTCCTGAAGTTCGTGCATCAGGCAGTCTTTTACCGATTCTGCCAAATGTTTGCCTTTTTTCCCAATGTATTCAATGATTTGTTCTTCACCAAAGGGTGGCTCCAACGCGACTTGATTTGCTCGCTTTTAAGTTTTGTTTATTCTTGTGTATGATACGTTAAGGGATGTTTGCTAATGAAGAAGATGAGGGAATGCACACATTATAAATGCAGGGTTGCGGTGTGAGTGGCTGGGTGGTTAACAAATGGGTTCATCTTGAAACGAAACCATTCAAGTGTGCGAATGCGTTTGACAGACAGTGTTGTTGTGACAAGTGTTTGTTGTTGCCACAAAGTGATTACTTTGGCTGATGGGTTGCACATTATGCAAAATTTTTTGTAAACTATATGAAAATTCATGCGGGTGTTTTTGCCACTTGATGCACTTACTTAGGATTAACCTTGGCTTTTGGTTTTTAGAAGAAGAAAACGTGAAAAATGATTTAAACTTTTTTCCCTTCACTCCTGTAGGTGTGCAAAGCTTTGGGCATTATATGCGAAATGGAGTATTTCGGCTTGGAACATTGGTCGCCGAATCAAAAGGAGACTCGCACCCGCCAATGGATTAACCTGCGTAACCGTTTGTCGTGCGATAGCAGCGGCAGTGGCATTCAGTTAATGTTGGCATTGCGTGTCAAATTCTGGGTACCTGTTCATTTCATCCTGCAGGAGAGTGTACGCAATCTGTTTTTTATGCAAGCTAAGGTGGATTTGTTGGAGGGTCGTTTATGTGCCCGCCATTGGACAAATGCCGCTAAGCTGGCTGCCCTGTTGTGCCAGGCGGATGGGATACGTTTTAATGAGGCGTCACTGAAATGTGAGTGTCCTTTGAAAATCCGCAGAGAACAGGAGAAGTTGCGTTTGCAGCAGGAGCAACAAGCGCTACTTCATCATTATTCACAGCACAAATCGCCCAAGGATAAAGAACACGTATTATCCTTTAAAAAGCGTCGCCTCTCCAAACAAAAGTCCATTGAAAATATCGTATGTCATGCTTCTACCTCATCTCACTCATCGTGCAACGCTGCAGCCCCTTCCAGCAGCATAAGCTTAATGCCAGAAAACAGTACCGGCTGCAGTTTGTTTGAAATTCAAACGAAAATTGCGAATGACAGAAAAATAAATGTCACCATGACCAGTAACACCACCACTACGACCAATTCGCCATCCACATCATCATCTTCAGCTGCCTCCTCCAATACCAACACTACAAACTCTTCCCCTGCCTATGACACCGAAACCATGGAGAAACTGCTAATGGCCTCACCATTACGCATTTATCAGGATTATGTGGTGCGCCCGTTAAACGAACAACAGAACGCCGAATTACCGGAAGATTTTCTACGCCAAATAGCCGTCGAACACAGTAAATTGTTTACCTTGAAAATAACACAGAAATCGGCCAAATATTGGTTGCTGCAGGAGATTCAGGAATTGGCCGGATATGGTGAAGAAGTGTTTAGTGGTGTAACAGCCAATGACACCTCAATACGTTGTGATATAGCCGTGGGAGCCTATGGCATCAAAGTGACTGCAGGAGATAATATTAACAAGTAAGTCCAAGTGTAAGGGTTCAGTGTCCTTAGCTGCGATATAACCCGTATTCATTCTCTTTGCAGCATTCCCTTTAGTGCTATTGCGGCTGCCAAATCGTTTCGGCGCACTTTCAAACTGGAATATGTTGACGATCACAACGATCGACGCGAGGTGGAAATTAAACTACCGAAGCACGCCATTGCTGCTGGTTTATATCGCTCCATTACCGAGCGGCACGCCTTTTATGTGTGCGATAAGGTGCGCGGAGTGGTAACGAATCAATTTACACGCGATCTCAAGGGTACCATAGCATCGATGTTTAAGGAGGACACCGAGTTAGGTAAGCGGTACGTGTTCGATATACAGCGCACCAGTCGAGAGGTACATGATCAAGCCAGACGCATTCTACACGAGCGTGGTATGGAACCGGTGTTGCAATGTGAGACTGGTTTCGAAGAACTAACCCGCTATTTGCCTCGACTGGTAGCAGCCAATGAAATGATGCGCAGTACTGCTACCGGACAACGCAGTCAGAGTGAAGGGGATCGGTCGTGTAGCGATTCAGCTTCTTGCAGTGGTAGGGGCTTGATTTTGGGCGATGGCGCCTCTTCGATGGCCAGCAAATTGGATTTGGTGATACGAGAAAAAGAGGAACGCGAAGCGGTTATAGAACGTTGTGTGGATACTCGAATTTCAGAGGCAATGACTTGCAAAATATGCATGGATCGCACCATCAACACCATGTTTAATCCGTGCTGTCATGTAATGGCGTGCGATCAATGTGCGGCACGGTAGGCTTCATTTAAATTTCCTTCTTTTTACATCCTCTCACTGTTCACTTTCTTATATATTAGATGTGATAATTGCCCGAACTGTAGGGTTAAAATTAACAATGTGGTGAAAATCTATTTACCACCTGAATTGAGAACACATCCCAGTCCCACAACACCCAGTGCTGGCAGTGAACAGTCCGCTGAATGTAACAATGCTGCCCAATCTGAGGCCAATAAAATCTCAATGGCAGCCTAGAACTGGTTTTGTTCGCTACTATTCCGTTTCATGGAATGGGTATGCGTACCAATAGCCTGATACGGAACTCATCATCAACAACAACAACCACAAATACGGAATTGCAAAAAAAATCATCAAAAAGAAATTCTTCAACAAACAGTTAACTAACAAAGTGGGAACAAAAACTATTTTACTACTAACAATTTAAAAAAACAACACCAAACAAAAAATAGGAAACATTATTCTATACACCATTCCTTAAAAGAATTACGAATAGCATTTAGGCTGACTCATCCAATGCGTTTTATTTTTATTTCCATCACAGCTAAACTTTTCCTTAAGTGACTTACTCTCCTTATATATTCACCTGTAAGTTATTGTTAAATGTTGGCGTGTACGTGTTAAATACCAATGTAAATACATTTTGTTTAGATTTTAGATTTTTGAGATAAATGATGTGGAAACTCTCTTTGTAAAGTTAAGCAGACCAGATATTTTAATTTATTGACTTACACACATACTAGCATGTACAATTATTATAATAAACATTAGTGTAGAGATATTACAATCAATGCAATGTTAAAAACAGCACCCTCTGTTAATTACAATTTACAATTAAAATAAACTAAACTGATGCAATGTAAGAAGATTATGTAGAATATATTATCAAGTTGAAAAATGAATGAAAACGAGTGTGGTTTTTTTTTACTATTATTTATGTTTTCAGGTCCAAACATTTGCATTTACTTGACAGTTAACAGCTAAACCCATGTTGGTTATATTTAATAAAAGAGCGTGTGAGCAATTATTAATAACGATGAGTAAATAAAAGTTTACATTTTCACATGAAGTGAGTGAACATTGCAGTGAAGTAAGTGGTAGCTGTAAAATGTTAAATGTAATGTTGAGGTGTTGCCAGTACTGAAAACAATTTTTTATAAAAAGATATCCCATATATATATATGTGTTAAAAGATAGAAAAAGAGCAAAATAAAAATTTTCGGCATAGAACTAAATTATTCATTTGATTTATTTGATATATATATATAACTTTTCATTGACTTATATATAGAAAGCTATTGTTATGAAAATTCCAATGTGTTTAGCCGATTTTATCTCTTCTCTCGCTTGTTACTGAGTTGTATTTCCATTAGTCCCAATCGCAGGGATGTGTGCTTGTTCGTGTGGTATGTTCTTTGTTGTTCCATAATATATCCGAAGAAAAAGTTCAACGTAGATTTCTATTAATTAATATACAGAAAAAAAGAAATTAATTCAATAGATATAAAATTGTTTAAATAAAATTAAATATCTTTATTAACGACATAAAAAAGAAATATTAATTTTTAGTGCTAGTGTGTAGATGTGAGTTAAAATCCAAGAGTAGAGAAAAAATTTACAACGTGACGAATTGGAAAAAAAAGTCGAGTATGAACCTGAAAAAGGGGCAAATTCTTTAATATACGTTGAAAAAAGTTAAAGTCCAATAAAAACTGCTTTTGCGAGTTGTAATGTTCAACGAAAGAAAACTATTAAAGTTTGTAGAGAATATAACTTTGAGCAGAAAAGTGCCTGTTTGGACTGGCATACTTCTTTAACATTATTAGTTTATGAAAAAGTTATGTATAATTGAATGTGTGTGTATGTGTGTGTAGGACTCGTATGTTCCCAAAAATATTCTGGAAAATTTATACGCATACTTGATTTATTATTTATTATTATGCAGTGACTGTGCTTCTGTGAAATAATATGACCAATCTCCACATCTCCACCGTAAACGAAAAAACTCGCACGTATTAAATTTTTATCTTAGGTTTTTTATAAATTTGATTAATCTCTAGGCGTGTTTTTTTATATATATGCATAGTTTTAATTAATAAGTGAAAAAAGTGTATGTGGATAGAATTTACATTGAAATGTTAATAGGTGTTCGAGCTGAATGCTTTATAACCACTTGTGTGCTGGCTTGCTTAAATTGAATGGAAAATTTCTTTAAAAATGGTTAACATTCGCAAGAATGGTGTAAAGAGAGACGAACCAAAAACACCCCCAGTTGTCATCATTGTCTAATTATAAACATAAAATAATAATAAGCAAACAAACAAAGCAACAACATAAAGTGCCTAAATGTGTGTGATAAGAAAACTTACCGTGCTGCTGTTGTAGACGAGGTCGTGCTTTCAAAGTTGTGAACTTAATTTTATTATGTTCATGAATCAAACCCCGAAACGGTTCAAAGTTGGAGTCACACTTTTAGACACACAAACACACGCGCACCCTACTCGGTTTTATTGTGTTGTGTGTGTGTGCGAGTGTGTGAGTGTGAGTGGGGATTATATTTAGGTCAAGGTACTTGCCTAACGCAAAGGCTTTGTGTGTAATTTGTTTTCGCTAAATATTAGGTAAAAAATATTTTTCGAGTTTTTTCTTTTCGTAGCTGTTGTAACAGTTGTAAATAATGGAAAAAGCCAAAGCTTATATAAAAAATGAAATGCGTACCGGTGGATTGCCACCACACGGCACCGCAGATGCCTCAATGCCACCACAGCAATCAGTTTCTACCTCCTCAAGTGCAGGCAATCGTGCACAAACGCCACAACAACATTATGCTGCCGCTGTCGCCGCCAGTCAATATGCGACAAGTCATTATTATCAACAACAGCAACAACAACAACAACAGTCGTATCAACATCACATGAGTGCTCCAAATGATTCTTCCTCATTTCGGCAAACTCCGCACTCTGTTATGAGTCACGAGTCTGCCGCTGATATTATACCGCCGTGTTATGTGTGTGGTGGGCCCGGTGGTTATGAGCCAATACGAGTACGAAGCAATTATCAGCGTCCAACAGAACCGTATTTTCCTTTCCTGGAAAGGCATGAACCACCCAACGGCGTTCCTCAGGTCTCGGCCAGTCAGAATTATGTGATGACCTGCATGTTGTGCTACATATCGCTTAACGAGCAATGGAAGGCGTACGAGCGCGAAAAACGGGCGCATTCTCAACGCATCTACCACATGAAACGAGTGGATGGCAAAGGTTATATAGGCGCTGATATAGCCACGCAGGGTGAATATGCGGCTCAAATGCTGGGTTTGAGTGCCGAACATTTGGCCCAAAGTGGTTTTGGTGGAGGTGATGGCAGTGGTGGTGGCCCCAGCGTCAATCCGTACAGCATGTCGTCACGTTCACACTATCGCACCGAATCGCCGCATTTGATGACATACTCGAACACTTCACGTAACGGTTCACCTAGTCCAGCTTTAACATCCCACACAGATTACTACTCCTCGCGGAATTCACCGTTGCCAAAAACTCCAGTGCATCATAGTCGGCCGCAGTCTAGAGAGGCCACCAATAATCCCCATCAACAATTGAGTTCACCGCATTCGCGGCCCTCAAGTGTGACGGCGGCGTCAGGTAGCTACGATAATCTAAATATTAAACCGTCCTCCTATACTCAGCACAAACTGAAATTGGGACAACTCAACTACTCGAACACGTTCGCACACAACAACTACCACAATTACAACATTCCTCTGCCTGTACTGGAGGCTCATCAACGCCACTCAATGCATCTGCAACAGCAGCAGCATCAATTACAACAACAACAGCAACAACAGCAACAAAATGAACTATATTTCCATGCACATGCTGCTGCCAGTAAATTGAGTGCCGCCCAACATTGTACATCGCCCCCGGAGCAATCGCGTCGCTTAGGTACAAGTGCAACCCAACAACAACAACAACATCAGCGGCAACAACAATATCAGCACCACCAACAGCAGCAGCAACAACAGCAACAATATCAACTTCAGCAACAACAACAACAACAACAACAGCAACATCAGACAGTTGCCGCTAGTCCTTACAACTCCGATTACCATACGTCCAACGCACGTGATGTGGAAGATGTTTTAGATTTGCGCAATACTAACATTAGTCGCGGCAGTAATTCTATACCGCCACCATGCCAAACCCCCACCACCCCAACACCCATGTCCAATCAACTGCCGCCAAGTATAAATGCGGTCACTACTAATGCCCCCATTGAGGTTGGTATTCTCGATTTGTCAATGCCGGACAAGAACTCGGCCACCGAGGTGTGTTACGCTTGTGGAGAGGAGCAGAGACGTGGCAGTCTCATTGAGATTAGCATAATGTCGTCGTCCAATAAAGACACCAAAGAGGATGACATGCCGTGCTTTCCCATATTCAACGATAAGTATCCACGGCCGCCCCGTTCACGTCCCATGGATCCACGTGGCATGATACAAGCCTGTCAGCAGTGCTACGATCATTTAATGAAACAATGGCATCATTACAAGGTGAGTTGTCACTTAATTAATTCATATTCGATTATCCAAAAATTGATTTATAGCTACGTACGATGCGTTCGGTTTATAGATTTTTTGTCACAATCGTTGTGTTTGTTATCTAATCTAGTGATGGGCAATTATTTTCGATGAATATGTGTGCACAGCATAGTGCTGTCAATTAATTATTTACACTAATTGCCAACTGCAACAACCAACAATAACAACAACACATACAACATGTTCTCATTCGTGCGTGCCATGTTGTATACACGAACCGAAAGGTTATAAAAGTCAAACAATAACAAGAAAACATAAAACACAAAAAATTATACACCCATAATGTTAACACAACAACAACAATCTACATGCGTACACATGTCATATACCCGGGCATACAAATAAATAAATAAATGAACAATTCAATTCCTTGGAGAAACATACAATTTCGAACAATTGAAAAACAACAACAACAACATTCCAAATAGCATTCATTTCATATCTAAAACGTCAGACAAACAGACGGACGGCCAAATATGTAGATATGTACAGATAAACGGAATATAATACATTTTTACTGCTATAGCGTTATGTGTGTTATTGTTGTTTCACGTAAGCACAGCAATTATTTACAATTTATTTACACATACACCACATACCGATCATACGTACTC
Organism: Crataerina pallida; assembly: GCA_949710015.1. Classification (NCBI taxonomy): domain Eukaryota; kingdom Metazoa; phylum Arthropoda; class Insecta; order Diptera; family Hippoboscidae; genus Crataerina; species Crataerina pallida. Next base: position 863,754 of record OX453293.1, read on the forward strand.
GTATATAACGTGTATAAATAATTATGCATTGCAACCATATATGTGATGCGGTTTCTACACAAAGTGTTATAATTGCCAAAAATCGATTCCTCTGCGAATACATTCTGTACGTTGTACGTTATAAAATGATTTGAATTGTTTGTTTTGCTCATTTTTACTAAAAGCACTGAAATTGTAAAAGATGGTATTGTGCGTGTAGAACAGTTTTGAACTTTCCTAAAATAGGTATAACAGTTTGTACGCCCTTGCATAATAGTATAAAAAAGTACAATAGTTTACAAAATTTCTTATAATGGGTATAACAGTATAACAGATATGTTCTTTCAGTAGCCGAGTGGATGATTTAAGACTTAGTCTTAGTCAACACTGTCCGGATTCCAATCCAGCCACAATTTATAAACTACTATATGCATGCCACGCCCACTATTTGTATATTGCTATGGAGGGTATTAAAAGTTGTGGCCCAAATCCAATTTAGTTTTCTCACTTATTTTAAAATATTTTAATTAAATTTAAATTCTTTTTTTTTTTAACGAAAAGAAAAAATCTTAAACTATAAATAACTTGTTAAGAAAAACGTAATTATTTTATTGAAATAATTGATGTAGTTTCAGATGCAAATATTTTCGCGTCACATTTATATAAATTGTAGCACTCATTACACACATTCGCTTAAAGCGTGTAAATGAATGAATTTTTATTTAAAAATGTGCGCATTCATTGTACAAACACACACACACACACATTATTGGCAAAGAGCAAAAATAGCACTGTCCACAACAATAACAACAACTGCTTTATACAATAATAATGAAATTGTTATATAGACATGTTAGTGGTGGTTGTTGTTTTTACGTAATAATGAGTGTGTTTTTATGCATCCAATTTTATTAGCTCCCACGCTGACACGCTCTGTTCGAAATTTTTACAAACGTTTTCAGTTTCTGGCAAAATGTTTTTTTCTTCTTTTTTTTCTTTTTTTCTTGTTCTGTATTAATGATTAATGAAATAATTTAGTACATTATCTGAATGCACAAAATGGTGGCAAACGTTAAGAACTTAATTGCTGCAATAGATTTATTTGTAAATTATGATTTCGATGCGGTTGTGTTAGTAAACAGTAGTAAACAAGTATATCATTCGAATTTTTTCCCACATCTACAATTACGCATCATATCAGATGTTAAGCAGCTGAGTTGAGCATCGCGTTTTACTAGAGCTTGTATCGAAAGTTGCAAAGTGTCAGCAAAAGTGCTCACTTCGGTTAGGAGCAAAACCTAGACACCTCCCGCACTCGTTATTTATGTATGAGATCAAAAGGGCGCGGCTTGTATAGAGTAAGGACTGCCAGAGTAGTGTACTACAGTTGTCGACTTTTGCCATCAAACACATTTAGTTATTTCATCATTTATTTGCTCAATTCAACAATGGTCAAAAGCAGTTGCATACAAGCACTTAAATCAAATCAAACAAAGTTATAAAAATAGAACAAATTACAAAATATTAATTTAAATATAACTTAGTGCGGCTTAAAAGTTTTCAACAAATAAATAAATAAATGGTATATATAAAAAATTTTTAATTAAAGAAAAAAGATACGAATAGACAGCCAGAACACTGGGATGAGAGGGAGAAAAAATTCCCCCCTGAAATTAACTTGAAAATAAAAAGGATATTGGGAGCCAGAGTGTCCTCGTTTCAAACCATCACCATCCCTCAAGGTGGAATAATAAGAGTAAGGTTAAGCAGGGTGAGGCTTGTATAAATTGTGGGCTTGTCTGTTATTAATTACCGCCCGTTTTAAAAAACATGAAGAAGTGAATGTGGGCCCCGGATTATTGGTTTTTTGTTGTTGCCATTTTAACTGAATTTTTGTTAATAAGAAACTACAAAAATAATTGAAAAGTTTTTTGGGCACTTTTTTTATTCATTAGCCAAAGGCAGCCGCAATTAAAATTAAATTAAATGATCAAATTAAAACTAAGTGAAAACTATTTAAAGAAATTCAAGTATTGCTTGAAATAGTTAAAGAAGGAAAACAAAATATAAGTAATTAACAATAAATAAGTGAATATATTTGTGTTTATGTAAGTTTTTTAACAAAAAAAAAATAAAAGATACAAATAGTTCTTGGGATGGTCAGAGCCTTAATTGAGGCTACCAAACATTCTATATAAAGTTATAACAAAAATGTGTTATAGTTTACAAAAAATATTAATTCGATGCTAACGGTTTCAAGAACAATATGTCAATATAAGAATCGTTCACGTGCGCAGTGGCCAGTGGTTAAATAATTTGCATGGTGTCATCGGTGCGTTAATTCAGATGAGCCAGCTTCTTTATGTAAATTGTTTAACGTCGACCTCTATTTTTTGCCAATCATTCGCAAAAGTAAAGTTCAAAAGTATTGTTGAACCATCTTCCTAGTAACGTCACCGACGGGGTAATAGGCGGGCTAGTACTACAATAAAAAAATTTAACCCCCCCTTCTCAAAATAGTTCACCATCCCTGGTTTATACTATTAAAGCGTAATAATTATAAATTAGCACAGTGTACACATATATATAACAGTTTAGATCATAGAAAGCGAAAAAAACGTGTAACAGGTGCCAAAAAAGTTCACCTAACAACACAATCACACATTAGCTTTGACCGTCATGCTAGTTAGGTATTAACACTTGTAATAAATTAAAAGTGTGTCGCAGAACAGAACAACAAAGCAAGCAAGAAATAAACTTCATTTTGCTTAAGTACCCTACAACTTCTCTATACAACCAGTGGGCGTGGTATGTACCTGATGATGCCCTCTGCAGTTTTTGTGTCATGTGTCAACAAACGCACCAAGTAAGGTGTTTTGTCACTTGTGGATATGAGACCATGCGCATTTTTGGTACAGCGACGGTTTTCCTAACTGTAAATATGTCGACCTCATAGGTCAATTTTTGTGACCGTAAGAGATTTCTACCGATTGTAAGGGAGGCTCTCGACTTCTTTTATCCACTTAAATAACGATTTGGGTACAATTGATGAATTCAGCTTTATATATCAAAATTTTCGGCTAAGCGTGAAAAATTCCGTATCACAGCTTAGTCCCCATTTACCTTTATTTCCACAACAATTGCCTTTCGCCACAGAACCGTTGCTATTATAATATAATGAAATCGACGTGTAACAGTTTTTAATTGTAAAATAAGAAATTTCATTGCTCAGCTCATCCATGCGCACAATTGATAAGAAATTCTTTTCGTTTTATTGAAACAAGTGTTTTTACAAAAAAGTGGGTGCTATGGGGGGAGGGTATCCAAGATTTGATTCAAGCCAAACATAGTTTTATTGTTTGTTTAACTTATTTAATTATTTAATATAAACGCCTCCTAATTATTGTGTCTGTCTCAGACGCTACTTCAAAGCCTACAATACCTACGCAAATCGATGTGTGTGCTTAAAATATACCGTAATACTCTCTTATGTGGTTTTTTCCAAAATTAAATTCACATTTGCATTTAAATAAAATAATAAAACAACAACAACAATAATTTCATACAAGTGAAAATATTGTATTCGGCCAAGTACGCCCTTTAATACCCGGCACCACGTAGTTCCATAAAATATAAAACAATTAGTTTTGTTGTATCTGTGTACGTGAGGCATTGCCATATAAGTTATTTCGTGAAACATCATTATGTGGAAATGAAAATGATTCTAAAAATGGTCCAATAGGATCCAAATACGAAGCTTTACCAAATGATGTCAAAAAATATTAAGTATTTCTATTTTTTGCCGTATAGAGACTTCTATTATCATGTATAGACCTTGTTTGAAAGGGGCTCTAAAGGTAAACCAAACTGGTCTATTTTCAATAGATTTCCTCTTTTGACCAAATCATGATCATATACCAAATTTCGTTGGAATATTTCATAAGGGCTATAAGAAAACACTACATGGATAGACGGACAACAGAGAATCCGTCGATTTGGATCGATTACATCATAACCGTCTGGTTAAATCGATTCAGATTTTTATTCTGAATTGTGGGTGTGGCATTTGCCGCTTACAATTTACAAACGTTCGCACAAACTTATTATACCCGTTGCTTCCAGTGCTTAGTGATGCACGGTATAAAAAATAATATTTGTCTGGGCGTTTGTGTCTGCCTATGTGGGATTTAAATTTATGATGATGATTATATACTTACTTATGTACGTACAAAAGTCGGTATATCTCGTGATTTGATTTGTTACGTGAATTTGTTTGTAGGTATGAATGAATGTAGTAAAAAAAATGTATATTCTGTTCATAGGTATATGTTTAATTGGGCGTGCATGTGTGTGTATGTACGCTTGTTAAGATATAATGTATATTTTATATACGCACACGTACACACATAGGTGTATGTAAATATATGTACTTATAACTGTTTCAAGTGTGTGTTATATGGTTTATATTGTTGGCTCCATTTAATTCACAACTCGTCAAGCATTTTAATAGCTATAATAACAACAATAATGGCAACAACAAAATAACAAATAACAAAAAAAAAAAACTATGCAATAACCATAAAAACACCCAAGACCCAACACCAGGCAATGAAAACAACAATAACAACAATAACAAACAAAAAAAAAATAATAATAATATATACATAAATGATTGTAAGTAGTACCTAGTATTGTGTGTGTTTACTTACTCTTGCATGAGCGTTTGGCATGAATTGCCTACATACACACATGCACACACACACATAAATGTGTATAATATAATAACCAAAATAATTTCTGTATGCAATTACATTATGTGCATGCTTGTATGCTAAATGTGCGTATGGACGTACGTACATATATGCTTGGCATACATGTTTACTTGCATATAAAATGTAAACATGACTGCTGCTTGCTTGAGTACAAATGTACGCCTGTGGGCTTTTCAATATAGAATATGTATGTGTGTAGTAATTGCACTCTACATACATATGTTGAAGTGGGTTTGTGCGACGCTTTGTTCAGTTAGACTTGAGTTCGCCAAATCATGTGTTCTTCAGAGTGTTGTTCACAGTGCTTATGAGCGTGTGCGTATGTTTGTGTTTGTGTTAATTTGATTTGTTATTATTGTTTTTGTAATATGCGGTTGCCGAGTCATCTCGTGTCGGGTCGTGCTGCATTGTGCTGTTATTGTGCGCCGGCTGCGTTGCTGTGTGCATTGCGTTGTATAGTTAAATAGTTGCCTGTAGTTTGGTTTGGTTTGTTTCCCTTGCTTAACTAACAGATAGACAGCCAGTCGGCCGAACAAACGTTACAACAAACCAACTAACCCAACGACTGCTCAACTTATTGCCTGGTAGTGGCTGACTACGTTGTACCATTCTGTATAACAATATTTGTGATATGTGTGCGGCATGATGGAAAAAATCAACAACATAAATACACACACATATGTATACGTACATATTAATTGTAAGTTTGCACTCGTCTCACTCTCTGTGGATGTATTCAGGCTACAAAGTGTGTACGTGGAACTTAAGTGAATATATGTTGGTGCTATGTGTGTGTATATATTCCAGGCAAAAACAAAAGAAAGCAAAAAACACACTTTAATAAAATACACAAACGCTTTTTCATCTGTTTATTATTTATCAGTGTGTTGATCTCTTTGGCTCCGCTGCTTCATTTCCTTCATTGCTGTTCTTACCCCATAGTGTGAGTTTAAGTATGTGTTTGGGTGTGTATACGTGCTCATTTAAATTGCCATTACTTATATTCTTCTTTTTAATTTTTTTTTTTATATTCTATAAATGAATATCAATCGGGAGATGGCATTCTTACGTTATGAATGCTTTTGTAACGTTAAAGCGGAAAAGAGGGTTGGTAGCACAGTTGATTGATTGAATGAAGTCACTTTGGCATCTAGTTAAATATTGATTCCATTTAGTCCCAAGTTTGGATGCAATACTACGCACTATGTAGCAGAAGAGGATGTCTGTGTTTAACTTCGTTTCACTTCACAAACCTGAAATTGTTACACATGAGTCGAAGCAATGCGGTTTGATTAATTATACGTCACAAGGAAACGATGCGACTGACACCTTTTCTAAGCCATATTTTAAACTCTCAAGTCATCGGCATCATCATCATTATTATTGGCCGATTACAGAGCAGTGTTTCACTTGTTCTTTTCTAAGTGTTTCGGTCTCTCTCTTGCGTGGCGACCGGTTCTCGCTTAAACACCATCCTAGCTAAAGCATTTTCATTTTTGGCCTAACCATTGCAGTGGTTTTGTATTTATCCTAGGGACTGTGGCAATCTAGAATCCAATGAAAGCTACATCTACTTAATACTTAAAGAGAGTTCTGGAAGGAATATTGTCGGTTGTCCAGGGGAGTTAAAATTTGCTTTGAAGCCTGACACAAACAACAAAGAATAATTTCTTAGATTTTGTATGAAAAAAGTGTTACTCAAAGTAGGGTGATAATAAAAATTTAATTTAATTTAGTGTGAATTTTGAATTTTTCTTGCCAAACGTTAAGAATATTTATATTGAAAATTATACGTTTTCTAAAGATCGAGATATAAAAATATCTCATTTTCGCGTATTTTCATTAGGCGCGTCACGCGTTGATGCCAAATTTCAACAAAATACCTCAAAAATTACAAACTTTGGCTTAAATATCAATGAATGGACTCGCGGACATGGTTTTTTTTTGTTATGTGTGTAAAATGTGCCACCCTGTCTGTCTAAATGTCTAAATGTAGATGGTTTTAGAAAAAGTAGTTTAGGCATGCACAGGCTCATAAAACAACTCCCACACCTTTGTTAGTGCATAACCTAAATGATATTGTTACAGTTTTTACATAAATGATGCGATATGTGTACGAGTATGTACTCGTCGTACCATCCCACTCCCACATTAATCTGCCATATGAATTGTATTCTGGTATTGTTTTCCATTGCCAATGCTAATGTAGTCTTTTTTGTTGCAATTTAATTTAATTTTGTTACTCTTGTTGTTGTTGTTGTTGTTTTTGTTATATGTATCCACCATTGTTTTGTTTAGTTTTCCTGTCTTTTGGGCGTTATTCTACTGACATTGTTGTTGTTGTTGTTGTTGTTGCTGTTTATATCGTTACCCCTTTTAGCAAAACATTGTTTTATAATCCTAGATATTGACATCATCTTCTATTGTTCAGCATTCGTTCGTTTTCATTTCAGTTTCGTTGCATTCTATACTGAAACAAGTAAGAAAACTAAATTCCGGTATAGGCCGCATCTTAGATACGCAACACTTCTATATACAAACAATGGGCGTTACAAATACCTAATTAACAGCATTTCAAAGTTTTAACGTAAGTTATGGGCGCGTCTGCTATGCGAACACGGTCCCTTATGTCACATCTAAAGATGCACTAATGCACTCAATATCACATATGTCACTTGACTGATAACGCCCACTTTAAATACGAACCTGTTCACTGAAACTACAAATGTCGCCTTAATATGATAAAATTTACAACTATATTACAGGCAGGTGGACGTACTCGTGGAGGAACTTGGATACATTTGTACCGATTTTAATTTTTACAACACAAAGTTGTATTTAATTATTTTATATTAAAAATTTATAAAAGATAATTTATTTACTTCAAAAAAAAAAATTTGTAACAATATTCGACTATTTGTAGAATCTCCATATTTGTGGTGATTGTTTAAGATCTGAAATACAAATAATGTTACAGAGTAAAATATCGATGAAATGTTGTTGTAGGTTATTAAATGGTCGACGTTGATCGTCTTTATTATTATCAACAATATTTTTTCTACTTTCTTGTGCTTCCCATCTATTATTATGCTGTATTTCATCCCTCTCTGTCGCCCATCTCCCTTTTTTTTTGTTTTAGTTTATTTCTTTTTTTTATTTTTTGTTCGGCATGTGCTATATTTATTTTTGTAATTGTTGTTATTTTCAAATAGCTCACACATTCATACACACATAAAATATACTTGTGAACACTAGTAAAACCAATTACTGTCTTGATGGTTTTGTTTTTCTTTTTTTTTGTTCTCACCCAACACAACTCTGAGATTAAATCGACGGAATACTGACTGACTGTGCGACTGTGCGTTGTACTGATTGAATGAATGACTAACGGGTACTTTGTTGTTGTTTCGATTCACTTTTTGCACACAAGTTGTGTGTGTGTGTGTATATATTTTCTTATGCTGGACTCACCAACTAAACGAAACAACAACTGCTCGACCAACCAACCGATGAACCGACTTGTTTGTATGCCATTGCTGTTGTTGTTGTTATTATTAATATTATTATTATTGTTGTTGATATTGTTATTGTTATAGCAGTAGTCTCTCCTGTTTTTTTGTACTCGTTGCCTGCATTGGCGATTCGTTTGTGTTTGTATATGATTTGATTATCTTGCTCGGGCTGTATGTTTAACTTGTTAGTATTCAAAGGTAGATATCTGTAGTTATGTATGTATATAAATGGCGTGTATATGGCTGTGTGTGTTTCTGTGCAATGTATAGAAATTGTTTTTTATTTACGCGCGAGTATGTATGTGTTTGTGTATGTTGTTTTACCGTCGCACAATCATCATCATCAACATCAAACGACTCCCAATTCTATAGAAGTAGAATACATGCCACAACTTCTCTCTTGTTTATTTAGTAAATGTGCGAATCGAGAGGTATGCGCAAATATGTATGTTTATAGAGAGTACATGTATTATATGTAGACTGTGATTTGTTTGGGTTTGGAGTATCTGACGATGATTGGGTTATAACAGGAATCTCTCTATTCATCATTTCATTCATCTATTCAACTATTTTAAGATTGAATTTAGCGAGTTTTGTTTTAATTTTTTATTTTGCATTTCAAAACATTAAATGAAATATCGATGGGCGTAACCTTTATGAATGTTCGCGTTCTTAGTGTATGTTCGGCAGTAACAACAGACACATATGTTAAGTCAGGGACACACCTATTTTCTACTCAACAAGTGTTATAAGCTACTTAGTATTTAATATACCGTGAGTAGAGTATTACTCTATAAAAAATACATACATCGTAGCACGAATTCCTTTAGAATTAACAACAGTGTTTAATAAGTTAAGTAGCGAGTGAGTGAGTGAGTGAGAGTATGCAATTTATGCATAAAAATAAAAAATGGTACACAATAAAGCAAGATAAGAGTGGAGCGTGTACAATAAAATATATGAATATATTAATAAAAAAAGAAAAGCGAGCAAATTATCTGCAAATAATGATTATAATGTTCTTTCAAATGTACTTTGCGTCACTACACTTATTAGCATCTTCAGTATGCTTCGCAGAATACCTTGCACCCTACCGCACTTTCCCAAACCCTCACCAAGTGTCACTTCTAGATAGTTCGCGGTGCATACAAACATTTGAGGGGGCTCGCTTAAACTAACTACTAAACAATTATTGGGAAATGTAAGTGAATAAAAAATTATGTGAGTGCAACATCTTTTGGATTGAAAAACAATTTCCCCACTGCAGAGTTCTTTAAGCTTGCTTTACAATCAAATCCAAATCCAAAGGGACCACGTTTTTACTATACAATGAATTAGTCCCAAAATTGAACCAGCAGCTGGAGTTGACTTGTTTTGAAAATACGCAAAGTTCTTAGTCGTAGTGGTTAAGCTAAGAGTTGATTACAACAATTATTTATATAAGAAATTAAAGTAGGACAGACGGACATGTGTATAGCAAGTGCAATGTGATTCTATATCTAGCTCTAGTAGTTTCTTAAAATTTGTGTAAAGTGTCGGCAAACGTCTCAAATAGCACAAAAATTCCATAAACATTAGCTGATAATGCCCTCAAATAATTTACACGTCACAAAAAATGCTTTATAAGGTTTCTAAAGCCTCTGGCCGTTGCAATTGGATCGGCCAACTTAATATGTAGTGGAGGGTATAAAACAATTTAAAACGTAAGAATATATAATAACGTTTATGGTAACCATACGTAACCATTTCCAAAAGTTTTAAAATGCAAAGTAAACCGGAATATAAAGCTTTTAACGACCGACCATAACTCAATTGCATGAATTACTGTGTACGTAAATTATTAATATTGTTGTTGTTGTTGAAAGTATTATTGCTAAGCTATACAGCACTACACAAACACACACACACACACACACACACAATGCTGAAACATTAATACCACTATTTACTCGGGGTATTGTATTTTGTCTGCAACGCATGCATACACATACACAACACAATGTCATTGTGTGGTTGTTTTTGTTGTTGCTGATGAAATTGTTGTTGTTGTTATTATTATTATTATTATTGTAGTCGTTTGCTATATAAAAACACACACATGCACAAATACTATTGCATGCATACACAAATAAACGCGTTTCTATACACACATACAAGTGCACATTGGAGATTTCGTTTCCATTTAGTTTTGTCGTGTTCGGTTTGAAACGTTCTTGTTGGATTCAACGTTGTCAGTAGCAAAACGTAACTAAAGCTGATGTGTGTGTATTTCGTCGTTTCGTACTATCTACTACATTGTGTGTTGTTCAAATGTTCGTTTCGTGCCGTTCCTTCACATTTTTTTTTTTTTTTTAAATCGAAATAAAGTTATTGTTTTTATATTATTTTTGCATTATTAATAATTTTTTTTGCTGAATTGTGTTTTTTTGTGCAAACGTTTTGTTAAAGTCGATGATAAACTTTTTTTTTTATAGCATTCAAGAGAAAAAAAATACAAGTTTACACAATTGAACATATGTACGTACAAAGATTTAATTTTGCGGCCTTTGCCGTCGGCGGTGTTTTAAATAAATCATTCTGCGTTTGTTATTTTATTGTTATTGTTGCTGTTTATTGTATTTGTATCATTTTATTTTGGTTGTTGGCGTTATTATAATATAAATAAATTGTATATAAATGAGTGCGTGTGTGAGTGGTGTTGGTATGTTTGAACATCATCAATATTCAATGAGTGCTTGAACGCTTGTGTGCGCCCAGAGTAAATTATAACTTATCGAAACGTGTTGTGTGCGCGCGCGTGTATGTGTGTGTGCGATTATGCGTAAGGCATATTCTACTGTAATATATATGGCGTCGTTGTCGTTACGTCGTCGTCGTGGCCGTTGTTGTAGTTGTCATTTTGACATCGTCATCATTATTATTGTCATGATTATAATCATTTGACACATTAGCGTGCATTTGCTTATAAATTGATGTTTCCAACAAATACATACAAAAACAACAACAATAATAATAAAAATAAATAGACAACAATTACAATAACAAGGTGTAGTGGAGAAAAAGGAATAAACGAGAGAATAAGAAGAAGCAGAATTAATTGAATTGAACTCTAAACGCAAGCACACTTATGAACACATAAATAAATAATTAATTAAACGCTGATACAATATAAAGACAACAGTATAAAACAAACTGGAAGTATTAAGAGAAAGAGATAGTATCGAGAGAGAGCGAGAGATAGAGATAGATTTAGAAAGATAGCAGCAAAAATATCAACAGGAAATCAGTATTCATGTGATGATGTCTCAATACCACATAAAAATATCTTTTTTTTAAATTATGCAAATTTTTTTTCTCTTTTTTTTGCTTTCCTGCCTGTCTCTCGGGCTTTGTACGGTTCTGTTATTTGTATAGTGGGTAAAAAAAATGTTAAAAAAGTCCAACAACAACAATAACAAGAAAATATTCAAATAGTATTTCTGTTTGTTTCTGTTGTTTGTTCTTACTTTTTTCACACCAGTGTTAATTGTTTGCAATTGAAATTGTTTCTTGTTGTTGCCACCTCTGTCGTTCTTCTGCATTTAGTTCTTTAGTCTTTTATAACTGGGTCAAGTTTTATTGTTATTGTATAGAAAGTTCTTAACTTTTTCTCCATGATATTGTTGTTGTTGGTGCAATTTTACTTTGTATCATACATTTCCTTTTCCTTCCTTTGCAACTAACTTTAACTGTTTGTTCTTCTAGTTCTATGCCAACTTTGCCATTCTCTTGCTAGACGTTTCTTTTTGCCTCTTATCGTCAGTACTATAAGTTTAATTGGCGCGATTTCGTTGAATGTGGTTAGTTCCAAGTTTCCTTTATTTAATCTTTTTCGCTCTGTGGTATGTGTGGCAATGTGGTCCTTGTTGTTGTTACATAAAGGTTTACAATTTTGTATAGCGACGGATTACTTTAATCCCTTCACATAAATTTCTTTAAAAAATATAAAATTAAAAAAAAAACATATTCTTTTGATGGAGAGTAGGGAAGAATAGCGCATAATGGCACAGTCGCAAAATTGAATTAAAATTTTTCGACAGACAAAACGAAGACAACTTACAATGAAGTCTAAATGGCCTAAATTTAAGGGGAGGCGAAGTCATTTTTGAAGTCTATCACCATTTCTCCGGATGGTTCTTCATAAGTATTTATTCTTCTTATTTACGGTAAATGATAACCGATCCTAAGTAGTTTAACACAACTAACAAAAATGAGGTAGAAGCACCTGGGAGAAAACGCGTGACTAAGCTTAATTTAAATATTGCTTGGTGTACAGTTATCTACCTCATAAGAAGTGTTGTGTCTCTCCAAAGTATTTAGAATTTCTAGCTTTTGAGGCGTGCCTAACTTAGGAGAACAAAGGAGGAAAGGACACTATAATTAAGAGCAAAATAATTGTTCAACTTTGAAACCTTTAATAATGATTTGCTAGAAATGTGACCCACTTACATGATAAGTTCTTCGTTTAATTTGCTTTTTTTCTCGAATGCCAAGTATTTGGATGCTTGTGGTTATTACTTAACCTCCTCCTCCCCCCCTTCGCCCTCCTTTTGAGAAATTTCAACGGAAAACTTCACATAATAAATGTGTTTGTGCATATGTGTTGGCTTTGAGTAGATGTTGTTGTTGTACTTTATGTCAGCTTTTTTATTGGAGCCAAAACATGGTTCAAGGTTGTTGTTGTCTATGTGGCAGGTATAGGTAGTAGGTAGTAGCATGTAGACAAACATAAGTGATTGGATCTTTGCTTTTTTCATTTTAATAAAATGTTTAAATGGAATGAGAGTTGTTGTTATTATAGTTGAAGGGTTAAATTAAATAGTTTGAAAAGTTGTAAAAAAAATACAAGAAAAAAGCTTTAATAGGGAAAAAAATATTTAAATAATTTTCCCCCATTAAGCAGGTGTTTTGTTTGTTTTATTTTTGTTCGGCACACACAACAATGTATTGTGCAATAAAATAAATAAATTGCAACACATGCACATGGATGTGCATGCTTGCAAAAAAATTAATTTTTTTTTATTAAACAAATAGAAAAAGAAAACCAACTGAATAAGCAGCAACGTTACCATAAACAACAGTGAACGTTTTTATTGTATCAAGGAGAGGAATTAAATAACGTTAAGAATATAATTTATACATGAAAGGCATACCTAGGCATGAATATATAACAAAAGAATTATACACGGCCTGCGAGGTACGCTTCGCTTTTTTTTACGTGAGCCATACATGACCCACACATCATGCGATACCACCTCCCACACTCCTACATATAAATATATTTATTCTAACCTTTTAATGTGACTCTGAGAGGTCTCTGTTGGTTAAAGCACTTTTCGATAAGCCAAAAAGTGGGCGCTGTAGTAGTGCAACCGGAATGACAAACTTAGTATACGCGCCAGCTATAATGTGGAGGTTATAAAGAAATATAAACACGTACGTGCATGAGCACTTGTGCATATCGACCGACTGTGCATGCGTGTTTTGCGGCAACAACACGGTAAAGTGGTGCCTTGAGTATGGTCGGTTACATGAGATCGCGTGTCTATGCTGTGTTATGATTTTTAATTTCTTTAACTATTGTTTTGAAACCCTCCTTGAGTTTGTGGTGGGGGGTACACTCGCCTCGTCAACCCGTTTGTAAAACACTGAAATATTTTCGATCATTATGAAGTTCTGAATCATTTCAGAATGTGATGACCGCCTGTTCTATAATGATGGTAATAAAATTCGCGCAAATCTAGACGCAGCCAGCCAATTAAATGCCCTCAAGTGGGGGTATTCAAAATTTGTTTAAACCAAATCTAAGTTTTTTAAACCTTAAGATCCTAAAAAGTATATATTCTTAATCAGCATCAAGAACCGGGTCGATCTGAACATGTACGTCCCTCTATTGTTTTCACTCTTACGATCATGAATTTTGAAATAATAAGAAGGCATTCTGTACATTCACTTCTAGTGTTTGCAGGCAGATCGCTGTTTAAATTGGGCAAAAATGAGCCACGCCCACACTCGGTAAAAGTCTATTTCTTGAGCTATTAAATTGAAATTTGATAAACATATTTATAATTAGCTCATCCATCAATGTGCTGAAATGGGAGTGATTAGATAACGGATACGCCTACAAATAAAAAAACCGTATTTAGTATAAACCGGGATTTGCAAGTTAATACGTAAGACATGCACTATTGAAGGACATAATAATGTACCTGTCACCGCCCACCCAATCCATGTAGGTGTGGAGGGTATTTAAAATTTGGCCCAAGCTAAAATTGGTTTTTCCTTGCAACGAATCTCACGAAGCACTTTGCCGTTGTGTTGCTGTGTGTCTTTTCATCATGTTTTGTGATTCAGTCAGTTTGATTTTGTTTTTGTTAGTGGTGCAAGCTACATGTATATGCATGTGAAAAAGTGTATTTGTGTGAATGTTTGTAATGGAGCCATTAAACGCGACATGTATACAAAGAACGCTTTCGTTTAAACTCACCGTTAACACGACAACTCCAGCCAAGTCAAATAGATAATAAATTTAAACAACTTTTTCTCCACTACCTTATATTATACCCTATGCATTGCTTACATGTTGCAAGAAAGTATATTAAATTTGTAATAATGTTAGTAAGAAATCATTCTACCGCACTCGAAACCTAAATAAAGGTGTTTAAAAACAAAAATACAGTTCCTAGGAAGTAGGGGGTGGAACCTTCAATTAAAAACCGCTGTTCAATTCATTTTGTGCTAAATTTCATACACACAGAAGGTGGCGTCTTAGACCCTGATCAGCCTCAAAATCTGACTCGTTTTAGACACGATCGTAAACGTTGAGATATTGAGTTGAGACTTTATTCTACATTCTATTAAAAGCCTTTCAAGGCCACTACAGTGGAACCTAAAGTTGTAGTTTATTATACTTATAGATTTTGCAGCGATGTGATGAAAGTGGGCGGAGTCATATAACAATTTATAAAAAGGCCCAGCAATAATCTATATAAACTCTATCCATCCTACCAAAAATGGGTGCACGTACGATTTCCAAAAAAAAAAAAAACAAACATATTTTGTGCAGTAATCGTCCTTCAGGGTAAAATGTGACTCATACTTTAATAGTCGCCCACAAATTACGCAGAATGTGTAGGATGTCCAACATTCCGCCTAAGCGTAGCGTTTTTCCGTGTTTATGCTTCAGCTACATGCTTGTTTTAATTTGATGACTCCGGGTTTTGTTTTCGTTGCTGATTGCAGTTGTGGTTTTCGATTGTTTTTGTTGCTATTGTTTATTTTATTGTTACATATTTGAAGTGTTATTATTACTGTTATTATGATGATGATGATTAGTGTTACATTGTTATTATAATTTGTGTACACACCACTACGCGTCCGTACGACCGTCTGCTTGG
Source organism: Crataerina pallida (assembly GCA_949710015.1). Classification (NCBI taxonomy): domain Eukaryota; kingdom Metazoa; phylum Arthropoda; class Insecta; order Diptera; family Hippoboscidae; genus Crataerina; species Crataerina pallida. The sequence continues at coordinate 879,453 of OX453293.1, forward strand.
GAAAAAATTAATTATAAAGTTTTTAAACAGCAATGAAAAAATACATGAAATAAAAAAAAAAAAACGAAAAAAACTTATTACATATAATTAAAAATATATTTATGTTCGTGTATAAAAAATTAAACAAAAACTATTCAATTATATGTATTTCCACAAGCGGTTTAAATAACAAAACCACAACAACAAACAAAACAAAAAAATATTAAGCAATATATACAACAACAGCTTATTAAATGTTTTTTGTTATTGTATTAACTATTATTATTTTTATTATTATTATTATTATTGTTGTTGTTGTTGTTGTTGTTGTTGTTTAAGCAGCTTTATTGAAATATTATTGACTACCTTGAAATGTCCAGGAGTGAAAGAGAGCAAAACATTCGCACCATACTATAGAGCAAAATTACAATAAAAAAGTGCGTGCAATGAAAAAAAATTTTGTAAAAAGCAATTTAATGTGTGTGCCAGCGATATAATCAAGTTATCTGTGCGCGTGTGTGTAACTGTTGTGTTGTTCAAACACATCTAAATAACACAATAAATACAATAATAATAACAACAACAACATATAATACAAATAAATTATATTTAGATTTTGTTATAATCATATAATTATATAGACGGGCATACCAATTAACGATATATCCTACATTACAAATGGTTTTCAATAATAAATGGAAACAAAAAATGGTGGCAGAAAATAATGATACGGTCATTGGCACTGTGTGTGACACTTTGCGTATGCGTGGTGTTGTTAACTCAAACTCGAACTCAAACCATCGCAATAATAATAATCATCGCCAACAACAACAACAGCAAAATGATGTTGTTGGTAAAACCGCCATAATTACTTTAAGCGGTGACAGTATTGGTGGAAGTGGTTATGTTGGTGGCGGCAGCAGCAGTGTTGGTAATGTTATTGTTGGCAATCATTGCACCAACAACCATAGCGGTAGAGGTATAGGTGCATATTTCCCCAATATCATGCCAGTCGCGACTACAACATTAATGCCACCATACGCAACCAATTCTCCACCAACTCATACCATTACTACTACCGCTGCTGCTGGTGCCGCTGCTGCTAATATTCATAAGCAATCGTCGGTGCCTAATGGAAATTCAAATAAAATGTTTAACCCGATGGCAGTAACAACAACAACAACAGCAACAACAGCAACATTAAAAACAACTGGTAGCACTGATGCAATTATAAAAACACAACCATTACCATCGCAACCAATAATAACAACAACACCAACAACAGTAACGAATGGTTGGATGGATTATAAAAAACTGAAAACTTATTTAATATTAAAGGATAAACAAAGTGAAAAGGTAATCAATTATTTATGTTTTGGAATAACCAACCAGTTAATAAATGAAAAAAAAAAACATAAATGAAGTAAAATAGTTTTAAACGATAAAGACCGATTGTATGTATAATGCGCTACTTTTTGAAACGTTACTGCGAATCGCAATCACAATCGCTTTAAAGCAAACTTCCAAGAAAAGGCCCCAATATAGAAATTCACGTTTAGGACGAACAGATGGAAATGCATAAAATGGTTGAAAAAATACTCCCATGTCCACAACTAACATAATTGAACAAAACGTAGATCCGTCTCTCCACTCCTTAGTGCCTTACAAACGTGTCAACGAACGCAACATACTTTATTTTGAGGGAAAGTCAATGAAAAGCAAATTGTGTATAAAGTAAATAAATGAAAAGGGAGCAAACATATTATTTCCATGGCGTGTACAACAATATTTGCTTGTTTATGTACTTGTGCACGTATGTAGTTGGTACATATTATTGCACATTTAAAATGAATGTGGGAAATTGGTGTTGTGTACTTGTGCACAAACACACCGTATATCAATCACTTTGCGATATCCGCTGCTGCGACCACACCACCAGTCGGTGGCACACAATAAATGTGATTGATAAAAACATTCACCGAAAAAATATTCAAATCAAATGAATTCCGTAAAATTGAAAAATATTGTAATTACAGCTTAAAGCAGTTTAAAGATTTATTAATCAAGTTTTTTAAGTTGAAATTTTTGAATATCTTAAAGCAAAATTCATTAACCCGCCAATATCCTTGTGTGAAATGTCTTGGACATTGTTCAAAGGAGCAAAAAGATCAATACTTTCCATCGAAACAATATTCGATCATTTACTAAGAGATTGATATTATTTACTTTCGATATAATCGGTATTTTAATTTAAAATTTAGTTAGCAAAATCCTTGCTACGCTGATACTATTCCTGTCACACATATTTTCAGTTCAAAGCTGTTCTAGTTGAAAGCAATAATCAATTTTCTTCTTCGAAAGTACGCTCTGAGTAAATTTGTAAGTGGTGCATTTTCAATAGGGGTTCTTCTCTGGGCCAAGGCATGTCCTTGAAGCAAATTTCAATTTTTGTAGCTTACGTACAAATTTATATGGATAGGCAGACGGACAGTTGCTATTTAGGAGTTACAAACATCCGCATAAACTTAATATACCCTTTGCCCCAAGTGGTGCAGGGTATAATAATCCCGTTATCGTTAATCGTTAATATGAAGCGCGAACTACTGTTTATTGATGTTAATGATTTGTTAAGCCTTAATAATAAGATTATGATTTGTAATACGAGTATATGAAATGAAATTTTTTGTTAGACACACACACACATATTTTGGGTGAAAATTTTCAAGTTATTGTTATGGCGATTGTTGTTGTTTGCCATACCTTTCGATTGTTTCATAAATTGTTAATAAAGTTATTATACCCTCCACATAAGATAGGGGGTACACTAAGTTTGTCATTCAGTTTGCAACATCCAGAGGGAGGCGTAAAAAACAAAAATGGGCGTGTTTGGCTAATTGACGCGCCCAATCCACAAAATTTTATATATCTGCCACAAAAATTGACCTGTGAACTTGAAACTTGGTATGAATATGTATAGTAATTGCCATTCATCGATGTGTGCCAAAAATAGGCGTGATCTTAACTTGCACGCTACTACATTAGAGGGCGTAATCAGGCCCTCTGTTTGTATATAGTTGTGCAGGGTATTTAAGATTTGTCTTAAACCAAATTTAGTATTTTTACTTGTATTTTTTTGTTTATAAATATTGTATAAAAATGAGGCTTTTTGAGGCTAAAACATCAATCTAAAAAAAAAGAAAAAACTGAAAGCACAACAACATAAAATATTTATGTACAAAAATAGAAAATAATAAAAACCGCACAAAATCCAATATTTAGTTCAGACAAGAATAATATCAAAAGAGCAAAAACAACAACAAGACCACTTAGCCATGAAAATCATTTCGTTTGAAACTATAATTTATTTAAGTTGTGTTGTGTGTGTGTTGTTGAGTTTATAAAATAAAAATGAAAAAAATTGATAATAAAACAAATCACCCAAAAACAAAAACAAGGCAAAACAACTATAAATTCATTTAATTTGTTTTCGCTTCGGTATTCGATTGCATACGTTAGCCACGATGCATGCATGTGTGTGTGTGCAAGTCCTTTTTTTCTTGCCTAGCGTGTGGTAGAAATGTTTATTTATGGTCGTTTATTTATGTGTATGTTGGATTTTTATACTCTGCACCACTTGTGGCAGAGGGTGTGTTGAGTTTGTACGGATGTTTGTAACTCCTCAATGGCAAATGTTACACTCACGCTCAATTATACTCTCTGAATCAATGTAAACATGTGCATAAAGCTGTGTGTATGCCTGAGTATGTTTGTACGAAAGCTACCAAATTTGGTACAAGGTTAGACCAAAGAGGAACTTTATTGGAAATGGACCGAATTGGATCATTTTTAGAACCCCCCCTTATACGATATCCTATATAGCAAGAATTAGCAAATTTGAATGTGTTTTGAGAAAATGTGGTTCCGAACGGAGCATTTTTAGAATCCGTTTCCATATAATGATATTTCCTAAAGTGACTTAGTCGGCAATGCCTTGCGCTTACTAAAACGACTAAACCGGGTGTAGCATAATATGTGGAATTAAGTGATGGAGGGTATTAAATGATCCAGCTTGACCGACTAAAACATTTTCACTTGTTTATTATTCCTATATTGTTGTTGTGTATTATTGTTTGGGCAAATGTAGTACTTTTCTCTTTTCACTCTTTCCGCCTTTTTTATAATGTCAATAAACTCGTTTATGCTTTTTTTTGTTTTTAAAATTGTTTTTTGATCTTTTCCTTTATATTTAATTTAATTTTTATTAAGAATATTTGTTTTATTGTTGTTATTGTTTTTATAGCATGCATGCATACAGTATGTATGTTGATATTTGCACAACGAATTCTCATGCTATCAAGAAAAAGTTTTATTGTTATTTTTTTATGGTGATTAAGAGCGGTTTTTTCAGTTTTGAGGTTTGTGTTATAGATGCTTCTTCTGTTTAAGTATTTGTATGTTTAGTGCTTGATGAGGGCTGAGGTGGATGAAGATGATGACGGGGGGCTGTTATGATGTAAAAACTTGCTTACCTCATACACAACAACAATATTATGTGGCGCTTAACGAGTGAACTTATGCGTTGTGTTACGTTGCGTTGAATACAAGTGTGCGCATATGTATATGTTCATGTGTGTGTGTGTGTGTATAAACTCTTTAAAAACCCACGTAGTGGAACAAATGACTAGTTTTTGTATGCGTGTGCAGATGTATGTAATTATTTTATGTATGTACATACCGTGCTACATAATTGTATACATGTCGTACGTTAAATATAAAATAAGCCGTTAGTTGTAGAACATGATGTGATTTTAATGAAGCTTCTGCTTGGTTAGCTGTTTTTTGACATCATGTTTTTTTTATTATTATTTTGCGACTGTTGTTGTTATTATTATTTTGTGTATTACACTCATATATATTTGCATAGTACTCTGTACGGGATTAAAGGTTATCTGTTGTATGAATTAAAGACAATGTTTAAAAAATTGAGCATAAAATAAAACACAACCGGTCAAAAAAATTATAAAAAAAAAAAAGATTATAAATGATTAATGATGTGAATTACTCTTGAAAAGTGAACCGAAAAAATGAACATGTACGGGAATGAAGGTTATTACTCTACGACTACATATGTTAAGAGAGCGAATAAGAATGTTTGTTAGTGCTTTAGTGGTGGCTTCAATTGTGGATTCATGTATACGAACGCATTTGTATGTGACCTAAAAAAGGTTCTTCTATTTTGTACGCCATCTTTTGTGCGCTTGTATATCATCCACATAAGATGCAGACCATACCAAGTTATTATTCCGTTTGCAATGCCCAGAAGGAGGCATCAGAGAACCTGCAATATTATTGGTCAGCATCAAAAACTGAGTCAATTAAAACGTGAATGGCCATGTGTCCGTCTATCCGTCTGTTGTTGGCATTCTCACAGACATGAAATTTTATACAAATACTTCTAGTTTCTGCCCGTTTATCGTTATTTAAATTGGGGAAAATTCGCCAGGTGTCGCGTTCACAATCAATCAAAATAAATTTATATGCCGCAAAATTTATTAATAAATTGAAATTACGATACATACCCACCCAGAAATGGGCGTGGTCGTACAACAGACAAGGCCACAATTTACAAAAACGCGTGCTCGATGTAAGAGTCGTCTTGCAGGTGTAATATATACACTATTATAAGGCGTAACCACGTATTTGTCACGCCTTCGTTCATTACTTCATTACTTTGCAAAAAGTTATTTGTCAACGTAAATTTTGCTCCTTGCCCTTGCTGACTAGATATTGTTATAGTTGTATTTTTGGACAAATGTGTGTGTGTGTGTTTTTTTTTTTTCTTTTTATAAAAACTTAGCGAAATGGTCTGTTGGGATCGATTAAATTGTTTTTCTTTTAATTATTCTTGTTAAATGTTGAACGATTCCATTTTCGTTTCAATTTCAATTTAAAAATTACATTTTCATCATAATTTAAAGTGCATAATATGACAGCCTATTTATTTGTAGGTTAACTAAAAAATATTTTACAAAACTTTAATGTTTCTTTAAGCAATACTCACCATTGATTTGTTCTAAGCTAAAACATTTCAAGAAATATAAGATGAATGAATAATTCATTCACTTAACGACTCTAAACTGTGTGTAGAGTGTAAAATTGTGCAAAATGTTTACATTCTATAAATATTTAGTAAGTGAGCCATAAAATATTTTAATTGCAAATTTGCAAATTTGCAAATTGCAAAAAGTTTCAGTTTCTGTTAAATGTACAATAAAAATAATTTCTCTTTACATTTGCAGAACAATCAAACGCCGGAAAATGAGCGTACATATTATTTGCGGAAGAAGCCGGCATCGGTGGTGGAGCGAGCAAAATTCGTTTGCTACACGTGCGGTCTGGATACGCCCTCGTCCCAGCTGCGCTTGGTGTACTGTTGCCCGAATGCCGAGCGCGAGCCCTATTATCCGTTCATCAAAACAATGACCGCTTTTAAAAATGCTAGTCCAATTAGTCCACAGGGTGAGTGTCGATTAGTAAGCTGAGATAACAATTTTGCAAAATTATTATGTACATGTATGTGTTTTGGTGTTTTTATTTAGGTATGGTACAAATTTGTGCCACATGTTATGAAAAACATTCTAGTCGTGCTGAAGGAGGTCAAACAACAGTCCACACTGCCGCTACAACAGTGGGTGTTAATAGTAATAGTAATGCTAATGGTGGTGGTGGTGGTGGTGGTGTTGGTCATAGTGGAGGTGTGGGTGGAGGAATCGCTGTTATAAGCGGTGAAAAGGTAAGAAATACTTTCAACATATTTTTTATTACATTTGTGCGGATGTTTCTAACTCATAAAAAGGTTACATAAAACTCGATTTAACCATACCGTTAGTCTTTTCATGTCAATGCGTACGCAAGCTATGGAGCCCAATATTAAAGATATTCTAAAGAAATTTTGCTCAAAGACCCAAGGCCGAAAACTATTGAAAATAGATAAAATCGGACCATTTTTAGTCTTTATATGACAAAAGTTTGCAATTTTTTTGGGGAAAACTTAGTGAAGAATCGTTCAAGTTGTTTAATAATTGACTTGAATTGATTGAAATTTATATAAAAAATGTCACAAAAAGACTTTTATGTAGAAAAAAAAAAGATGACTTCTGTTTACTGTATAAAACTAAACAACTTTTAGTAGAATCCACGGGTTTAGGGTATAAAATGGTTGGATAGGTTTAGCTATAAAAATTTCGTTTTTTTGTTTTGTTTTGATATTTTTAGAATATATCAATTCTTATAAACAGTCATATATTTATAGAATTGAGTGAGTAAGCGTGCACTGCACACATCCACAAACTACACAGTCCTACACACATCACTTTTACAATTTACGAGTTAGTTGAGTTTATATACGTGTTTTATATATGTATGTATGATGAGGGGAAATTGTGTTTGTTTTGTAATCGCTTTTAAGTGGAAGTCATAAATAATTTATTTTTACTTTTACGAGTAGTTGTTGTTATAGTTGTTGCTGAGAATTCATATATAAATGGAAAATTTCAATTGAATGTTAAACTGTGAGCCGTTTGTCTGGGGGCGATTATTATTATTGTTGTTATTATTATTATCACTACAATTATTGTGGTTTACTTATTTGCAACAATATTAATTTGATAAGTATTAAATAGTATTAACAAATAATCTGCATAATTAATATTTAGCTGACAAAAAGCATTAAAAGGTTTTCGTATTTTTTATTGCGACCGATGTACTTATAGTTGTCATTAAACTTTCGGATGGCCTAAGAACCTTTCACAGATAATCGACAATAATTGATATGACAGTATGAAACAATCAGTCCGAGCGTCCATCAAACAAACCCAACTATTGAGATACTTTGTTTAATCTGGGTGCAATTACATGTCAAAAAAAGTAAACTTATCCCCATAATTAAGCGTTAACTCAACTTCATTACAACTTATCTAAAAGTACAAACCGGTTTTTTATAAATTAAACCGGGTCTGTCATTTGACCATGCCCATTTAGACATATCAATGAATGGGATAATTATAAATATGTACATACAGAAAGTAAAAGTGTCTGTTCAGCTCATATTACGACAGTGAGAATGCCAAAAGATACACGTACATATCAAGGTTGACTCAGTTCTTGATGCTTAACAGGAATATTTTTATTCTCTTTGATCTTGCACGCCTCTTTTTATGTGTTGCAAATAGAATGACAAACTTAGTATACAGTCTCTCTCTTATTTGGAGAGTAGAAAAACATAATAATAACAACAAAAATAACATTTCAACTCAGCATTCAGTAATCAGTACTATTGACTAAAACAAAGCCTTGATTATATAGAATAATTTATTTGTTTGTGTGTGTGTGTGTGTATGTGTGTGAGTGCACACACCACATTTCTGAATTCATTTCACTCTAGATAAGAAATGTCAGCATAGAGCACAACAACAACAACAATAAAAAAAAAGGTGCTTCATATAATTACTGATTACAACAGTTGTGATAACGAAAGAACGATGAGGAAGGTGATTACGGGGTTATCGCCAGTAATAAAATTATACGTTGCACAAAAGCGCACATTTTCATGTCACATATGTATGTAATATGAGTGTGCATTCAAGCATTTGCACGATTAGAGATCAAAATGTCGCCCTATTGTTGTCAAAGGTGCTTGTAAATACTATGAAATGAAATGAAATATATGAAGGGGGGGGAGGAACAACTTTCTTGAGAGCGATTGCAGACAATGGCATTAAAGGAATTATGTATAGTATGTGTGGTGTGTGCATTGTTAGAGATTGCTGACGACTTATTTATATTTATAAACATGACGCAAAGGGCACAACATTTAAAAGTATCCTTTTCGTGTAATGTAGTTCTTTCAGCCAGTCTTGCATTTACACTTCAAGTGCTAAATATTGTGTAAAGAAATGTGATTTTATTTGATTAGAAATGAATGAATAATGCACACATTATTATATATGAGCACGTATACAATTTTTTAGCTTTTTAACATTTCTTTACTGTTATCTAATCATGTCAGAATTTATCAAACAATTGTTGTGTTTTATAACTGTTATAATTCAAGAGCAACCACTCATCATTGCTTTTTATCTTTATTGTTCACTTCATTCTTTTTTAAATTATAAACTTTTTAAGCTTACTGCCTGATTATTTCTTGATCAAAGTACAATACAATGAAATGCATGAAATAATATATGAAGTGTGGGCACTTTTAATTTTGATTTAATTGAAAGCGATTTTTAACAAACACACAGATAAATATTTAATCATAGAAGTACGAAAATTACTTGTATTTAAAAAATAATCGTGGATGTTAAGTGTGCACCTCCCCAACCAAAAACTGATTAATGCATACATATGTATATGTGTGTATACGAAAGTACTCTAAATTTCAATTTGGAAATTAATTAAGTTGTTATGGCGGCTATAAGAGTTAAAAAAAACAGCGGACTTTGATTCTTCTGGTGGTTATTTATTATTAAGGGTTGGTGAAGGTGTACAGCTGTCTATATATAATTATATATGCAGAAACCGCCACCTTTTGTACTCTAAATTAGTTGTAGTAGAGGATATTATTAAGTTTGTTTGCAACTCATAACGGGGATAATGAGTGCCTGTACAAAATTTCAGCTTAATGCCCTAAATGTTACGCCCGCAAGAATGTCCTCAACAGACAGACACACGAACGTACATATTTAGATCGACTTAGCTTTTGACTCTGATCAAGAATATACTTTGTAGAGGCTCTGACGCCTGCTTCTGGGTGTTGCAAACGGAATGTTAAACTTAGTACACCCCCATCTTCGGTATATTTTATACAAAATGTTTAATTATCACAATGAGCATTTATACTAACAACGACAGAAACATACAAATGGGTTCCAACTAATAATATTAACAACGAAAAAATCGAATATTTATAGCGCAAAATCGTATTGTAATTAGCACTAATTAACATGCATTTTAATCATTATTTAAATTGTTATTTCATAGTAGAAATAATGGCGTGTCTGGTATTGTTGAACAGGCTGGGAAAAACCAATTTAACTCAACTCAGATAACAACGTTGTATAGATGGGGAGTGGACGTGTATTGCGGTTAGAAAAAAGAAACTGTGTAAAGAAAGTAGAAAAAATTATAAAAAAAATCGTTATCTTTAAATAACAAAATTACGCAATATTTTTCTTCTTACTTAAAATGTTTTTTTCTTGTTTGCTTAAAAATGATTCCAAATAATATATAAATAATACAAATAATTTGTAGAATAACTGAATCCGCCTTTTTCGCTCTGTTACAAATATTTTGACAAAACGATTATACCGTCGATCTCGTGGTGGTCTGTACAACATGTATAAAACATTTATATTTCATCAATTTATAAAATTTGCTGTGCAGTCAGTTTTCTTATTCTTTTCTGATGTTGCAGCTCATAGTCACTAATCTTATCTCTTGGGTACTGGTCGTTGTTTTTGTTTTTATTGGTTTATTTTGTATAATACCCCCCCCTCGGGGGCGACCTTATAAAGAAGCTATATATACTTGTGTACACTTGGTATATGTATAGATTTGTACATCTGTCAGTATGTTTTCACTTAACGTTAGTTAAGTTAGTTTTTTTACAAATATTTTTGTTATTTTTGTTGTTTATTCCATTGTACACAAATGTTTTTGTTGTTGATTTTTTTCTTTTCATTAAACGTGTTGACATTGTATTTGGTGTCACTGATAAGCATGCAAAGAGAGACACTCGTGAATACTAACGCAACAGTAGGCATATGAATGATGTGTATGATGATGGGTGTGTGCATGTGTGTGAGCAAGTTTTTCGCTGATGCATGGATAATTTATTTTCGTTGCAGAGCGTAACGACGTAATCGCACTTTTTTTTTAGACTTTGTTTATGTTTTATGTGATACTGTTGTAATCAGTTGAATGCGACCATTAGTCACTTTATAATATATATTTATTACCCAAATATCTGTACTTTTATTTTACAATTCCATTAAAAAACTCATCTTTTTTAAAAAAGTAATCACACTTGTATCATTTTTGAACACAAGAATCATTTAAAATAATTTTTTTTTTTAATAATAAATCACAGTTTCACAATAAGTATAAAGTCACTGACCTTAATCTGTAAAACGAACTTAAATTTTTTAACCCACATTGGAAAGTTAATTAATTAATTATTTAAATGATTAATTTTGGGGCCTCAAGTAATGAAATGGATTTTTGACATATTTTCGAGATATTCTATCTAAGATATAAAACAAGTAAGAAAGGGTTATATTGGGTGTATGCCAACACATAACAGGTTTATGAACAATCTCATAACAACACAATAAAAACCTGGGCTTTCAACCCATACTCATTCTAAATTTCAAGTCATGATGATGATGTACATGTCCAATATAAAGAGGGCCTACCTCAATATGGTAGCAGGAACAAGTTCCTCGTATTCCATTAGTAGGAATACTACCAGTTTGAGACCTTACATCTACGGACTGGTCACCAAAAAAGTTACCTAGATATGTAGGAATTCAAGTATGCAGTTGTTACGATTCGGGAGTAATATGAAAATAACTTTCAAGTAGAATTTAAAGCCCTCAGAAGAAATGCGGTCATAAATAATGAACAACCCTGCATTTCAAGATATTCGTCTAAGTAGTACAGTAGTTTTTTCCAACATTCACGGCTCATATCTGAGTAACTGGCAAATAATTGCTTCTGTCATACGCAGTAAAGTAAGTTGCGGCCTTTGTTCTGTAACGCGCAGACATCTTGTAAAGTATAGTATACCACTGGATGAGATAGTGATATTCCGGGAACTTGTAACACTTTCTTACCCGATGTATTGAATATTGCTTCGGCTCTCTTAAGTGTCTGTACATCTGTAAAAACAACAATTTTCACAATTACCACATTAGTTAGATAAAGGTGTCTATAACCCTAAGGGCAATACCAATCTCTTTCAGTTACATTGTCCTGAAATGTTAATGTTAAATTACACAGTAAATATATTTCATCTTTGAAACCAAACGATAATACAAGTCTGGCATAACCACTCGCTTATGTAGTAACACATATGCTTTACTATATTTAAAGCGTATAAAAAGTTTGATTTTTTTTAGGTCAGTCCTGAAAGATTTATCTTAATACCCAACTAATCGCTTTTGCAAACATCGTACAATCAATTTAAAGTATTTAAACAAGCAGTAAATCATAGCACTGATTATTAAATCCCCGCACAAGTAAATCACAACTCACTTCTCTGCAAACTCATTCGTTCTTGAATAAAAAATATCTTTAAAGGAGGGGGCAAAGGGGGCAGAAGGCGAGAATGATTATAGTAATCAAATAAAATTGTTCAAAAACACACACACATGGGCAAAAATGAAATTGGGATTCCTTATCATACATAAGATAATTATAACAAGATCGTTATCTAAATTAAAGTTGTTAAGGACGGAAATAAAACCGTAAACAAATATATAAATAGAAGTATTTAAATGTAACAGATAAGGAGAGATCTGGCAGACATTCACTAAACAAAACAAAAGCAAAAAATAATAAGAAAGAAAGAAAGTACAGTGTGTGACCGCTAACGCGTTCCAATGACACTTACTTGTCTGACACCATTCATTTTCGCATCCTCCTGGGAGGTATACTCGTATATACTCAGCGCTAACATTATTATAAACAAAAGGCTTCCGCAGCCTCGAGCTATTTAATACATTTTCTAGAAGTGATACATAATACATACATGTACCAGTGTAGGGTATGGGACTTTGTAGTTGGCCTTAGGAGAATACAATCAACATTTTTCTACATTTGCTTTTTGAAGTAACAGCTTTGGAATAGTAATTGGGTTTTATATCGTTTTGTATAATATCAGACTGCATACATAAAATACGCCCTGCTTTTTAGAGGGTGGATTTAACAATTAGAGAGTTTTTATTTATCGAACAAAATATTTTTGATTTAATTACTTCAGAGTATCCTCTATACTACAGTGAAGGGTATACTAAGTTTATCATTCTATTGAAAATGGCCGACATGAACTACAATTGACAAAAACCTTTCACAACTACAAAAATAGGTTCACAAAAATTAGGTTTGTCCTGTGCATAACTGCCCAGTTTCTTTCTGTGCTAATAGATGGACGGGTTAGTATGGTAGACACGCCCACAATTTGCAAGAATCGTATGAGGTGCAATCGTTAAAACATAGAGCACATGGTAGGCAAAATTTTTATTACGCTAAATACCGTTATTGGTCCCTTTTCTCAAAAGAAAAATCAGAAGTAAGACCCAAAGAATTATAACGATCGATTTAAATAATACTAAAATACATCGTTTGTTCAACTGTTGGTCCCATTGGATCAAAGGCTCGTTTATGAATTTGTAATGCATCGGGAATTTCGCCCAGTTGTGCAAGAGCGCATTCCACATTCAACGTATGTTAATTTAAGTGCGGATTCATAATGAGTAAACGCCTAAAAAGAGACCCACTTGAATCGATTTAATCATGTCCGTCCGCCTGTCCATTGTTTGTCTATATTACTGCAAGGTTTTAGCCACAGAGTTTGATTAGATTTAATGCAAGAGCGTGTTTTGATTCCAAAGATTTTAAAATTGAATAATTCTCAGCACCCCTCCCTTTATAGCGCCCTTATTGGCTACAAGTCTTTATATGACGCGCGATTCTTAATATTTCTTATGGAACTTTGGTGCAGAATAGTTGAAACTAGTTTAATAAATGGTAAATTTAGACCCGCTAGGATCCTAATTTGTGAAACTTTGCTGGTGTGCGGTATTAAAGGGTCGGCTAACATGTCCACTGGTTTTACTTTTTATTATTTTAAATAATTACATATTTGCAATCTTTTTTACAAATACGTACGTACAACATGCGTGTGTTTCGTGCATTATATTCAAATCATTGTTTAATTGTTTACAGTTTTTTTATGTATGTGTGCGTACATAAATTTTGTATGAATTCAATTAAACTCAATTTTTATTATTATAAACATTCCATGCTCCACACTAAAAGCAACGGACGGACGTACATAAGTAAATAAACTTTTTAATATTATTATGGTTATATTCTATTTGCACATTTCAATAACGGTTCCAACGGTTTACAAGAGATGGTAAAAACAAAAGAGAACAACTCCAACGATTCGTTATTGAACTGATGGGTAAATACAATAAATAACCATGACTGTACATGCATGCATTATGAAACATGTGAAAATTGTTGTTAAATGATTAATTTTAAGTAATACTCTATTTATTTATTTATATGCACTGTACAGTATGTGGGGGGTAGCACATACGTGCGTGTATGTGTGCCGGATAATTCTGCTGCGCTTTGTTTATTTATACACTATGATGCGCGGGCATTACTTTTATGAGATTTTAATTCAAAATATTCAATTGTTTGTTATTTATTTGTACGTAAAATATTTGATTAAGAAATAAAACGTGATTTCAACGTAAACGGAGGAACAACACCTCATTCATGTCACGTTGAGATCAGCCGACAATCGACAATTAAATTTGCAAATAACAATACATACAACAATAACAACAAGAAAAATAATCTCTACGATTATTATAGTCATTATCATCATCATATAATTATTCCAATTATTGATTTATTAAATTATTGTGATTATTTATTTAAATATTTTCTGTTTTTTTTTTTTGTGTTTTTGTTTTTTTTCAGATGTTCGAGAACAATTCTAATCATTCTTCATCCAATCAGCGTGATTTAAAGCCCTTGAGACGCAGCGATTCGCGGTCTAACACACCTACTTTACAACAACAACAACAACAGCAACAACAGCAACAAGCAGCTATTAATCAGACACCAACATCAACAAACACATTACAACAGCAACAACAACAATTGGAAAATGGTCATGGTCAATATCCGTAAGTTGTTATTGTTGCTACATATAATATTTTTATATATAGATACATTATTGATCATCTGATTCTTTTTCTTCTTTTTTTGTGGTTTTCTGATGCAGTTGTTGTATTTGTAAAACATTATGTGCTTCCAACAAGATGGAGTGGTTATCGACTAGTGCTGAGCACATGAATTCCCACGCCATGCATTTTCCTTGCCTAAAAGGCTCCAATAATTCTAATTCTCAAAGCGGTCGTGATAGTACTGTATCCAGTGGTGGCAGCAGCCTGACAGCTCTCAATAATGATCCGAATGGTAATCGTGTGTTGGCCTGTAAAGATTGTGCCAATCATTTGGCACGTCAATGGGAAACTATGGATGCTGAACGTGTCCCTTTAGAACACAGAAGGTAATTTTAATCATTAACAAATATTTCGCTTTTTTTTTAATAATAATAAAACCATATATGTGATTTTTAGGTATAACATACCCTCGCCGATCATCACATCAACATCCCCAAATGGATCACGTCATGGTGGTTTGAATATGAATACACCACCCTCTACACCGTCAGTGTCTTCGACACCAGTCACCACAACTTCCATATATTGCTTCCTTTGCGGCCTACACTCGGATTTAACCTTGGCCCGGGTTTTATATGCCAGTAAAGAGGTAAAAACGTTATAAATGTCGTCTGTCATTGGGTAACAGTTGAACGATGCCTTAGAGTTTATAATAGTTTACACATAACATTGTAAAGCGGTGCTTATTTAGGGGGACTATTCTTATAAAACCAACTTGGGGGCGAAATGAATTTGAATTCACAAATTTGTCTTGGTCCATCCATTAGTAATAAACCGATGCAATAAACGAGTACATGGACAGATGGACAGATGGACGCTTCGTGTGATTTTATAATGATGAATGAAACCATTAAATTTATCCTAGATCAAATCCCATATTTCACCCTCATTTTTCATCCTTTAAAGTTCTTTTTTTTTACCTCAATGGTACAATTCTGCATAAAACAGACTTTTTTATAATCATGAGCTTGCCTAATCCGATTCCATTATAGGCATATATTTTTGTACATGTGTGTGTAGTTAAAAACAATTTTGCCAATTTAAAGGGGAAATTTTTTATACAAACCACTTGTACTTGAACACTTTGCGGTGTCTCAGAGGTCTTCCTCGGGTAGTTCTAAACGGAAGGGACTTACTTAGTATACCTTAAGCGATATCGTTATAATGTTGAGCTCATTAAATGAATCCTAATAATGTGGTGCGATGTAATGAATTGATTAATTTTAAACATATCGTTGAAATATTTACTGTCACACGACACTATTTTCGTTGTAGATTTGATGGAATGTTTCTTTTGTTTTGCAGGGCTCAAGACCATATTTCCCATTTTTTCATACACACAACACTCTCTCAAATGCGGAGCAGTTGCGCAAAGATATGTCAGCACTGGTGTGCACCTTTTGTTTTCATTCACTGGTTAAGCAATGGCGCAAGTAAGTTGTTCACTTTAAATGCCAAGAGTTTTAATTGAAATTGATTTTTATTATTTTCCCAGATACGAGTCTCAAAGTCCTCACATAAAGCCTAATGAACGGAAATACAACTGGCATGACTATATTTGCCATTTGTGTGGCATTACAACGTATCGCAAACGAGTCAGAGCTCTGCCGGTAAATGAGTTTCCATTTCTGAAGAATCGTAAGAACGATGACGGTTTACTGTTGGAAAATGGTGAATATGCTGTCGTCTGTTTGGACTGCTACGAAAGCTTAAGGTAATTGGCTAGATTGGATAGAAGGTTTTCTCAAAATATGCATATCGAAAAATTGTTGTATTGCAGGCAACAATCTTCCCAGTATGAGCGCTTCGGTGTGCCCATTTCGAAAAGAGCTTATAATTGGGTGCCACAACCACCGCCACCTGAAGACAGTCCCGATGTGGCAGTAGCTCGTTTACATTGCGGCGAACGTTCCGATAGAATTGTAAGTTTTCTTAGCCTATCTGCTGCTTTCATTAGTGTAACCATTCAATGTTGATTTTAGCCCCTTAACAATAGCATAAGGCCTGTGGTTGCATCTTCAGCCAAAACAAAAAACAATTCACCAAAAATGTTCGACAAAGCCAAAGACGGTAAGTGTGCAATGTTTAGTAAATTACAGAATAATTCAAACAAACGTAGAATAGAAAAAATCAGGAAATATTTCAAACTGTAGAAAACGCTTAACATTTAACTTAAGCCTACACCTGCCTTGCATTTTATGTACGTATGGATTTCCTTTCCTCAATAAAAATCAATTGGCTTCACTTAACATTTCTACAAATGTTTTGTTGCCCTTTTCTTTGTATTTGCCATTCTTTGCTTGTTACCTCATTAGTCATATGGAATATGACACTTTTTTTAATACATATTATTACCAACATGTACATGGTTTAAAGTTAATTCTCTTCTCTATGTGACAACAATTACTAAGTAAGCGGATTAGAACCGTAGTACGTGTAAATTCGTTTCTGAGTACTGCGTTTAAGAGGTTGAAAGGGAAAAGTTTAAGATGATGGTTCTGTTCTGCTAACTATTATTTTTATAAAAATATGATTTTTGGACATTTTCTCTGAGTAATAACTGAAAGCAATGATTAAATGATTTTTGATCGTAGCAATAAGGACCACTAAGACTAATATTATGAACACTACTCTATATTCTTTAGTCAGCATCAAAAACTAAGTCGATCTATACATGTGTGTCCGTGTGTCCGTGTTTCTACCAATTGTTGCCATTCTCACGGGCGTAAATTTTGAGACATTGCGTTGAAATTTCGAACACACACTTAAAGTTTGAGACATTGCGTTGAAATTTCGAACAGACACTTAATTTTTGCACGTAAATAACTATTAAAAGTGGGCAAAGGCATTGGTTAAGAGCCACGCCCACAATCGTCAAAAATCGATTTAGAACTTTGGTATGCATATTTATAGTTATAGCATCGATGTGCCAAAAGTGGGCGTGGTGGAATAGCACACACGTCTACAATTTACAAAAAACCATATTCTCTATAAAACTAGACTTGTAAGCTCATACGTATTACGAGCAATATTAGAGGGTGTAATTATATACCCGTCACGCCCACATTTTGTCTGTATATGTGGAGAATATTTAAGATTTGACCTAAGCCAAATTTAGTTTGGTTTCTAACTTGTTTTTCATTTAATTCTTTTAATTAATAACATGCTAACACGTTCACCAGTAGTGTGCACACGTAAAAAACATAATTCATTAAGCAAAGTGAACACAATCCCACGCTGCTACGTTTTCATTTCATTGTCTCTCTTTCACTTTCTTTTTCCACTCATTATGTATCCGTATATACAATATTACACATTAATACAAATGCAACGGTGTATAGTGTTATGTTATAGAATATATAAAATAATTTTGTTTCCTTTATTCCACTACACTTCGGGTAGTAAACAAAAACTCTCTTTTAAAGAAGAACAAAAAAGAGAGAAACAAATAAGATCTCATAAAAACTCTAGGGAGATGAAGAATGATGCATTCCGTTTACTAGCTTTAATAGACAAACCGTACTGTCCGTCTGTCCGTTCGTGCATATCTTCTAATCAACGTATAGGTTGTAATGTTTTGCATATTTTGATTAAATCTGGCCAGGGTCGGGTTTTAACGGTTCATTTGTATAACCCGTGCCCCATATAATGCTTTTCTTTAGATATGACGAAAATTCTTAACATCTTAATGTTTCTTATTAAAATTTGATGCTGAAGGGTGTGAAATACAGCTTAGTAATTAACTAGATCCGATAAGCTCCATTTTAGAACGTCTTTCCATGTACCCCTTTTTTAAGAAGTCACATTTATATGTACAACTACACTAATTTTAGAATATTGTGGATATTGTGGGCTAACTTCACAGGACAAAAAAAGGGCATAAAATAAAAGTTTTGGCAAAAATTTAAATAAGCAGTATAGGGGATCGCCTTCCCCAAGGCTAATATACCGGTCCACATACTCATGCGTGTGAATTTCAACCATGATATTACATTCGGCAAATTTTTTTGCGCCTTAATATACCCGCATCTCATGGCTAATCGGATATCCTTTCCTTAGCACAACAATGAAGTTTTCTTAACAGTATATAGTTATGTAAATTGTGTGCTTAGTTTAGTTATATGTACCTTTCAATTTGGTAAATATTTTTCTTAAACAAAAAAAAAAATACAAAATATTAGTTTGCTAAAATTTTTACTTATGTCCGAGTTGTTAAAATCACTTTACGCCTTGTGCGCGTACTTGAGCATTCGTGCTCTTATATACATATTTTGTTATGAGTGTGAGTGAGCGTGCATGCACGTTTACGTCTCGACTCATGTTTCTCTGTCAATTTCTTAAATATCCTCACTACTCTTCCAGTCAAATAAATACAAGCTCTAAACAGTTATATATATAAGTGTGTGTGTGTATATATAAAACGCGTGTTTCTTACACAGTTTATATGTATAGGTCTGACTTAACTCTTCTGCCCGCCCCTTGACTTATTGTGTGTTGTGTGTGTGAAAACCATAAATGTTTCCGGTTTTCGCTTAAATGCCAACAATAAAAATAACAACAAAAACAATGTACCATAGATATTGGCAACTAAAAGTTGTGCTTCTTTCTTAAACGTTCTGTTTTCTTTTTTTATTTCTTTTTTATTTTTCTTATTTTTTACTTTTATTACATCCCAATAGAATGGGGACGATGTACAAAGTGTGTATGTTAGTGTCTTTGTTTGTCTATCAAATAAACTATGAACTCAGTGGTGTGTAAGCTATCTCTAACGTACATACACACACAGGCACGCTGGCTAACGCGTGTCACACAGTCACCATCATCATCATTAAGTTGCTGTTTAAATATCCAAACGACTAAACTTGCCATGTAAACGTTTACTTAAGACTTTGAGTAATTTTTTTCATAGCCCAACATGTGTACATGTTTGAATGTATGTGTAGAAGAAAAGGAGTAATAAAAATATTTAACAAAAAATAAAAAAACTAAATTAAGCTCAGGCCAAATCTTAAACACCTTCCACATGTATGTACATACAAATAGCGGGAGTGGCAGGTGCATGTTTACGCCCTCAAATACTGTATTAGCTTGTATATTGCGTTTTACGCTAAGGACGATTTTTTTAAAAATTAAGGGCGTGTCTGTTGCGCGACCATGCCCATTTTTGTACGACGTGTGAATGGAATTATTTTAAGTATGTAGCTAACTTTTAACATAATTTTGTTAATTGTGGGCGTGGCTCTTGGCCACTTTCAAAATGTACGTCCGAACGTATATGTCTAGATCGACTCAGTTTTTGATGCTGATCAAGATAGGGTCCCTGACGTCTCCTACTGGGTGCTGCAAATGGAATGACAAACTTAGTATATACGCCCAATCTTATGTGATGGGTATAAAAAATGTTGCAGTTTACACACATACTTATACTATATGTACGTACATAACACATGTCATTCGTTTTTTCAACCAGCACTTGGTACTTGGCAAGTATTTCTCATTCAGTCATTCATACTCGTACGTAGACTTCGGAAATATAGACGTATTTATAGTAAAAGAGGGTCGGTCAGGCGGTCGGTCGGTCGGTTCGGTTGTTCATTTACGGCATAACTGCAAGACATCACTTACACTTAACACCCTTTATGCCCTTTGGCGTACTATAAACTTAAGCTCTCTATAAAGGCACTCAGGTGCACACACTAAACTAAACATATATGTAAGTACATATATGTACAGAACTGTGTGGAAGTATGCTCCTGTGGACTATAAAAAAAAAAAAGGCAAAAACCAGGATTTTCTTTACACCAGCAGTAGCGCATATATGAACTGGTACAGTTCGATGAATACAAAACCACTCGAGTTGGTTTTTTTTTTTTTGAAATATTCACAGGAGCATGTGTGAGCTATGCTCCTTTGTCACCTTTACTCCCATAGAATTACAGCACAATTTATTCTGATTTCCTAAAAATGTTTATTTCAAAAAATAAAGATCTTGCTTTGATCAAAGATTGAAAACAGGAGGAAATGGTGCAGTAATGAACTTAACACAACCGTTCAATTATTAGCAATCAAAATTTTATCTTATTTGAATCTTGATAAAATATTTTCTTTTTTTGTTATATTTGGTTGTTGTGGGAACGCTCCCTGATGTACATCTTATGATGTTGTGCTGAAATTTTGTACAAAGACTTGCAGTTTCTACATAAATTGAGGGAACAAATTGAGTTGTGCAGCTGATACGCACATTCTCTCAGTGCTGACACGCCTACAATTTGCAAAAAACACTGTCCTGGGTAGAAAATTCAACCTTATAGTTGAAATATGTTTTAAAATTCATTAAAAATGGGACATCCCTTTATACATGCCACGCCCCCAGTTTATATATAAATGCGGTGGGTATTCAAGTTTCGACCCAAGCTACATAAAGCTTCTCTGTCCTTTCACATATTAGAAGAGTGTGAGTTTGCGAGTAAGTAATTATCAGCTATTTTTAGAAATTCTCTACCATAGGAAATTATTTAAACCCAACAATCTGATAAAGAGATAATGGCTAACCGCATTCTATCGTTGTTTTGTGTGTTTCTTTTTGCATTATATCATAAAACTTTTCTACTTTAACTTGTTTTATAAAATAATATTCTTTGGTTGTCCTACGGTTTGTCAGCCATCTTCCACACCCGCCCCTTAAAGAGAATATTATTTAAAAGTTTTTCACTTTTAATCACATTTGGTTTAAACTCAACCCAACAGCCAAACTAACTAACCAGTAGACCACACACACAAAACAGCAACAATAACAACAACATTGTTCCATCTATCACATTACAGTTATATTATCCTTCTTATTGCCACACTTTTATAATATAAACTTATAAACATTCAAACTGTGTACAAGCTTATTCACCCCGATTGAATGCCAGAGACAGACGGACGGACATACGTAAGGACGTGCAGTAGTTGCTATAATGTGTAGTAGTTTTAAGGAAGACTGCTACCAAACCTAAATATAAAAATATGCTAGGATTGTATGCTCAGTCAAATGTGTAGTTGGATGTATAAAGATACGAGTACACGACGTAACCAAAGCCAACAACACCATGTGACGAGCTCAACCTCAGTGTCGACATATTAACTTGGTTGGCAGTCGTTTGGGTTTATTTAATATGAAACTTTTATTTACACATATATATATGTATGTGTGTACCATGTGTATACTATATGAATGTATACACATACCAATGTATGCCTTATATGAGAATGTATGTATATGAACAATAAAAATGTGTGTCTCGCTGTGTGTGCGTGTGGTGTTTCCGTTCATTCTCTGCTGCATTCTTACTGTTTTCCTGCTTTTTATTTCAATTGTTCATGTTCGGTATAGTTAAATGTGTATGTGTATGCGTATGTGTATGAATATATATACATACTTGCAAATGTATGTTGTGTGTGTATGTAATTCCGGAAAATAGCAAAACTGTGCATTTGTTCTTGGGGTTTTACTGTTGTTGCTGCTGCTACTACTACTACTACCACTACTACCACTATTTCTACTACTATTATTATTATTATTGGTATTGTTGTATATTGTATGTGGCATGTGAATGAACATGTTGGCAGTTGAGAAGGAAAAATAGAAAAAATGGAGGTCGGAGGTTATAAAAAATTAAAAAAAAAAATTGCATAAAATTTTAAATAGAAAAGTTTATGTATTAAAGACTTATGCAAACACACACACACACACACACGCCACCATTCATACTTTCGCATATAAAAAATATGTAGGGCTTGGGCAATCTCTGGAATACTCAACAATTTACTAACTAAATTGTTAAAAAATGTAAAAATTTGACTGGAGCTAGTACTATTATTCAAAACCGTCCACAATTCCACATATAGCAACAGAAGCAAAGGACCAGATTAAAACTTCTCCTTCGAGAGATCTAACCTTTACTAACAACACTAGTAGTAATAAAGAAGTACTAGTGTATACTTAGGCCACAAGGACATCAGAGAAAGGGATTGATGGACATAACTAAATCGATTCAAAATGTAAGACTGATCTAAGCTTTATACAAGTCTTTGAAACTTTTCTTTGACTACACATAACAAATGTTTTAACAAAGTGAACATATCTTCGTTTCTAGGGTGCTAAGTTTAATAAAAAACAATTGCAGTGAAAACTTGATATATAAACTATCATGAAATTGTCATTTTTTACTGTTGGCGATTTGATATTTTATTTATTGTTGTAGCCGTCGTGCTTACATAAAAGTTTTATTAGAAATTACATTTGTTGTGAAACATTTTAGCCTTGAAATTGCATCCATTTAAAATTGCACCAAATTGTTTCAGTTTTAAGTTTAATATTAAGTGAAATATAATGATTCGATTTTTGAAGTTTTCATTTCAATCTTTCGATTTTCTTGCTAAAAATGGTCCGATTCAGTTGTTATTCAACAATTTTGTTGGCGATAAACACTCGAAACAAGAATAAAAATGGACGGACAGAGTACTTCTGTGGTTATAAACATCCTCGAGCGGTGTTTGCTTATACTCCAATAGTAGTGTCAGGGGCGTATGTTTCTTAGACTGAGTGCTAACAATACTACACATACAAAACGGAAATGTACAACTATGCATTCGTTACTCTTTGTCTCCCACTCTCTCTCTTTTTCTTCTCAATGAATAAATATAACATGACTGCATAATGTTTTGTATTTTAGAATGTAATGCATATGTCGTGTATATGACAGCTTCTCGGTTCTTTTAGACGACTCTTTATTAAGAAAAAGTAGTTGTCGTTGTAGTTGTAGTTGCTTTACTAAAACGCTGGCAACATCCCCTTATTAATGACTCTACATTTAATGATAGATATGAAGCTACAAAATATGTTCATTTCAGATCAAAATCAAATCCTGAGGGGATGTAGCGGCTGCATGTTAAATTTTATTGTGATTGTTTTTCACTGTTGTCATTGTTATTATTCTAAACATACATAAAGTTTGAGTTTTGTTGCCACAATGACTGGGGTTACAAAGGATGTCCATAACCCATAAAAAAGGGGTCATAACGATAAAATGATTCAGTTCAACAACAATGTGTTTTCCTTTTTACAAAATTTAACCACATACGAGTGAGTTTCCGTATGTTTAGCCCATTATAATATAATGACTGTGATAATAATGATAATGTTTTATTATCAACCTTTCAATTTTTCAATATATAATATAATATCATTTAACGGTAGTTGCGAAGGGTTCAACTGTTCTTTAAGTGGGCACGATACACGGAAAAGGCATGAAATGAAAATGTAAGAGTCTTTGAAATCCAATTTTTCGTTGTTTTTGTTGTTTTTATTATTATTATTATTATTACATATTTAACTTTCAGTCCACTTAACATACCAATAATCAGTTCACCACCCTCCACCCAGCAGCTGCCCTTTCCTTCAATTTCTTTAACTCTCCTTACTATTGACTATAAAAGAGGTCTGCTGCCAATAAAACTTTGTGCTTTGTACTACTGCTACTGCTGCAGAAGGACCCTTCCTGCAGTTATGTAATTTTCGTATATTTACTTATTCGTATATAACAAGAAGGCTGAAGAAAGCAAAGTAGAAAGTAAATGATAAGGCACAAAAACCCCCTCCGCTTTTGGGACCCTTAAGTCAATACAAGACTTTTTCTTTTTTTCCATTTCCCTTCTTCATCTCTTTTTGTACCGTTTACACAAGATTGGGCGTATATACTAAGTTTGTCACTTCATTTGCAACACCCAGAAGGTGGCGTCAGAGACTCCACAGAGTATATTCTTGGTCAGCATCAAAAACCCAGTCGATCTAGACATGTCCGTGTGTCCACTTTGTTTATTTGTTGTAAATTTTGAATTATTGGGGTCTCAAATCGCTATTTAAATTGGTAAAAATCGGTCTGCAATCGTAAAAAATCTATTTATCTTGATTATTGAAATTTGGTACACATTTTTATAATTC
This sequence comes from Crataerina pallida, assembly GCA_949710015.1. Lineage (NCBI taxonomy): Eukaryota > Metazoa > Arthropoda > Insecta > Diptera > Hippoboscidae > Crataerina > Crataerina pallida. The sequence continues at coordinate 904,467 of OX453293.1, forward strand.
ACACCAGGGGACCATCGATGTGTCAAAAACCTGCTACGCCCACCAATTGTATATATGATAGATGTGCAGGGTATTCAAGATTCGGCCTAAACCAAACTTGGCTTTTTTTTTACTTGTTTTCATTCGTTGGTGCTGTGCACATATTTATTTTATAGCTTTCTTCATACGTTTGAATAAGGCTCGGGTGAACGGGATGTAAAGACATAAAGAAAAGCAAGAGAGGAAAGGTGGATGCTTGATTTTACAACCGGCTATAAACTTAAGAGGTTTTTAAGTATCGCCACGTAACAGTGACACACGCCAATACACCCTTTTTATTAAACCGTACAAGTGAAGAAATATCGTTTGTACGTATTACCCACAAAAATTTTTTCCATATATTTTCCACTTGATTTATTTTTCATTTTGTGGGGATTCGTTCTCGTATAAATTTGCTTACAGTTCAATTCAATACAAATTCCGCCTTATACTGTGCTTAAGTTGGCAAGGTTTGCAGTACCCTGGCATTAACTAAAGCAGCAGAATGTATTAATTTTATGGGACTATTTGTAACTTTTGTTGAAACATCATTGAAACCTTTTTACTTTTATTTTTTTTGACGAATCAATGCTTTATTGATTATCCGTTCAATTTTTAAAGAATTATTTTTCATGCGATCCGGTTGTAGTATAGAGTAAAAGGTGGTTCGAATGAAAGTGATTGATTTTAAACACATATATTTTGCATATAATATATATATATATATATTTTTTTTTATTAAAAAGGGTATAAGGTTAAATTAAATTAAATGCTCATTAAAGGAAGTTTTTAACATTATTCAGACGTACGCCTATTAAAGCTCTACGCAGCGCTGGCGAAAGCGGCGTTTTTTTGTATTTACAGACACCCTTTGACTGCATGCGTAGTGGGTCCATTGTGCTGGAAGCTTACTCTAGTACCTTAAAACCTTACTAAACATGACCTCGCATATCAACCCATAGATGTTGTTTGGTCCTAGGATTCACTTTGGCTCACTGTTCCGTACGCACGTTAAGACGAACCAACCTGGTCTACTTTGTTGTGAAACATTTTATCCCCGTGAGCTTTTAGTTCCACACTCTCTGCTACAATCTTGTATGAATGCATCAGTAAATGCTAGTAAATGTCAAATAATTAGTAAAAAAAGGTAAATTGATTCGTGTGTAGGATCTAAAAAGCCCACAATCATATGCCTGCCGCACCTCTAATCAGCACGATCCCAACGAACCCAATTTCAAAACGTTCTTATTCGTGGAAGACTATTGTCCCTCTCTTCCGAATATCAATCCATGAAGAATTTAGAAGAAGGACCATTAGTATGATTAAATAGTTTCATTGACCGCCCGTTTTTGCTAAAACGTTACTGTATGCCATGCACTCTTACCTCGTGCGCCTTTGTATACACATCCGTATTGGATCATGGGGGGAAGGGTGCGTTCCCACAATATTGTTTGAGTTTATTGTTTATTCTACCGTTTTATTTATGCAATATGCCGATGTGTTTGTACACACTGCCTCCCTTACAAATATGTACAATTTATTGATTCAATGATACAGACATTGCAAACATTTTATTCGTTACTAGACGACCTGGAATATGTAAACTTTTGTAAATAATTTGTTTTAGGCTTCATGAAGGAAGGTTTGTATATGTTTGTACGCATAATACCGAAGGTATACTAATTTGGTGTTCGGTTTGCACAGCCTCAAGAAGGCCAATCAATATCAAAATCTAAGTATATCTGACCACGTGTGTCTGTCTTTTGCTGCTCTCTAATTATAAAATAAATTTCGAGATTTTCATTAAAATTTTATATATTTTGAATTAAGGATCGGGCAAAATCGATCAAGTCGTCACAATATGTGCAATATTTTAGAATTTGTCAAGTTGTCTTAAGATTTAAGCTGCCGACAATACTCATAAGCATTATTGTCAATTATTAATTGTATTTTAAAGCCCCAAAGTAAAGGCGGGGTACCCAGGATTTTGCCTAATTCAATACAATACAATTTTTCGCTCTGAATGAAAGGGGCGTCATTCTAACTGTACATACATATATCACATTTTTCAAATTTCAACAGTTTTGTGACACAATTCGTACCGTACAAGTATAACACTGTACATGAATGGTTTACTGGGGTGAAAGTAGCACAAATCCACTTTTCGATATTTGTACATCGATACTTGGGAGATTAAGGAGAAATATTTGACTATTACAGCAGCTGCAGGGACGTGCTTGCATGATGGACTTACGCCATTTTCACATATTCTGGTATATTGCAGTACTTACTGTTTCCTCCACTCGCAGCCCACAATCTATCGCCTGGGATACCTCCGTACTATGTTCACATTGAGTGCATTAGTGCGTATAGTGTGTGCAACTTTATGTGTAAGTTAAAGTTTTTATTCGGTAGGTTGAATAAGTAGAGTAGTGGTGGGTGGAGTAGTAGGCAAGAAGTAAGTGTTTTGTGTGTAAATAAATTTGTATTTATGCACACGTAAGCTTTTGCACACAAGTACTTCCTGGCATTTTTCAATGCAGTGAAAAAAATATTGCTTCTGCTGGTATTATTATTATTATTGTTGTTGTTGTGTTTTGTTACTATTGGAGCTGCTGCTGTTCGTATTGTTGTATATGAGTTTGTACCATATTTATGACTTTTATGATGACAATTTTTCTGTTGATTTTTATTTATATACATACATAAATAGTAAGCATAGGTACACAAATGCATGTACACACATTACAAAGGCACACTACCATACGTGCATATATATATTATATTGTTCGTGTGGGTATGTAAAAAATGATGTAAACGAGAACGTGTACATGTTTTCTTATACAAAAGTGCGTTCGCATCCAGAACTGTGGAACTGTTTGTGTTGTCTGTCTGTTTGCTTGCTTACTTATGTGGATCTTTTAGTTTCACTCACTATATGGTGTTGAGTTGTTACACTTTTTTCTACTTTATAACGTTTCTCTCAGGGTGTGTGTGTGTATGCAATACATCCATTAGATAGCGTTTCTCTCTGTCCAATTCAAAGTTTTTCTGTCAATTTCTCCATTTTATTCTTCTTCTTCTTCTTCTTCTTATACTTTTCTCTCGTTTTTTGGTTTTTGTTTTTGTCGTCTCTCGAGTGTAAATTGTGTGAATGTTTACATTACTTATAATATTGCTAAACATTCAAGTTCTTGTGTGTTGACATTTTATGTGAATATTAGTAATAGGTGTTGTTATTGCTATTGGCGTTGTTTTATAGTGGCATGTGTAAATTTCTACTTTTGTTTTATTTGCGTTAACATTTAGATTTTGTGGTTGAGAATGTTATAGATAAGGGCGCGGTACAGCTTGTATAAGTAGATGAAATCGTTTGTAACGAAAAGTCTTTCCGAATCAACTGAATATTTATTTAAGAGAGTGTGATAAACACATTTCGAGCCCAGATAGAACGTAATGCTTTGCTCTCTTATTGTGGTAGATTTTGAATGTAGCGGTGCAAACACGAATATAAAATGAACCACATATCTCCGTAAAACATCTTCTTCTCAACATTTTGTCATCCCCAGCATTTAATTGCAAAATTATTAATGTCTCGAGGGCTTTGCTGCTGTTTTTTTTAACATTTCTATTATATAAGAATTATGAACAAAGAATTTAATGGGGGTTCGATGCGAACATTGGACTCGATACATATGCCTAGAATACCACAAAATTCAAGAAACACTCGAACAAATTAAAATAAAACCCATTTAAACCTAAATTGTACAAAACATAATCGTTTCCATCTTTCAATATACTTTTCTTATTAGTTACCAGTCAAGATTTCTTCGAAGCGCTTCTTTCAAAGTATTGCAAATGTTCCAATAAAATGGCAATGCCTACACTTTTGAAACAGAGCTGCTGCACAGATGAAAAGTAACCCTTCAATTAAATGGTTGGACACACCTGACTCGTACTCAACCTTTTTAAACAACCAGCTAGTGATTTCGAAACGTTCGACAGAGTCTAAGTGACAAAAGTGAAATTTGCTGCAGAGAGGCAAAGTTGTGTGGAAAACAGAACAATTGGGGGAAACGTTCTTACGCCCTAAGGATTGATTTCGTTGTGTGGTACTCCTAAGGTTGCTTTCGTTTAGATTCTTTTCGGTTGTTACTGTTACTGTTGTTGTACTGTGTCATTCAATAAATTTGCCTGCATGTACTCTACGCTCAATTGAGCACTTAATTAGGGGAAAGTCGTCATTTTAATGATGTTGTTGCGTAACAAAACATGTGTTGTATGTTCTTCGCTTCTTGTTTTTTTCTTTTTGGAAAAATACCCTCAACATGGACCTCAACGGTGAAATTTGGTTTGCTAATAATTTTTAGAAGGACTTTAAGAGTTTTAATTTAATTTGAGAGTCAAAACGCTGTATTGGGCTTTGGAGGTATGAATAATAACACGAATCGAGCACTTACTTTTCCTTTTTTTGCATCTTATGAATGTATTTATTTCATATAATTTTTACATATAATGTATTAACAAAAATACATCCAAAAGTGCAAGTAAAACGTGGGCGCTCACGCCCATTTGAATTGAAATAAATAGATTTAGTTGAATAATTAGAGTGTCCGTGAACCGATATCAAACTATAAACGCTAGTGATGATTATGCGTCCCAAATTTCAGCGCTCTATCTCTAAATTTGGTGGAGAACAGTTAAATTAGCTTAATTAATTGCGGCGCCAAATTTGAACCATTTTCTTGACTTATATAGCAACGTTTTGACTTGAGTTTCTGGTACATTGATGGTGGGCGGGGCACCCAATTAGAATCGACTCAGACTTAAATGCTGATCAAGAATATAAGAACTTCGTAGTCTCCGGCGCCTCCTTCTGAGTGTTGCATACAGAATAATAGCTTCCTTGCGTCAATTCTATAAAAATAACAACAATTTTCTTATTCTGCGAATATGTTCAAAATGAATTTTTATTAATAACTTATTATTAAATAAACATTGTTGTGCACTTCAATTTACTTTAAATTCTTTAAAGATATTCTCAGCAATTAATTTATCGCTCATAAATTATGTTTACTTGCACATGAATTTATATTTTTAATTTCATCTAAAGTCGTATTTAATTGAATTGTTTTTATTTGATTTTTAAATTCTGCGTAAAGTTTTCAATTATGTCAAATTTTTTTACATGTTGGTGTTAAATCCAACAAAACAAAATTTGATGTTTTTTAAATCACGTATCAAAGTATTGATTTCATATATATGTATGTGTGTTTTCAAATAGTCGGTTTTAGAATTTTTGCATAAAATAATTTTTAGTTTGCTTTTCATTCAAAATTTGAGTCAATCATACCTTGTTACCAGCTACTCTACTAAGAAAACTAAATTTGGCTCATGTCAAGTCATAAATATCCTCCGCATAGGCATACAAACGGCGGGCGTGGCGGGCGTACATGATTACACCCTCTCAGCTTTCAAATCGAGTTTTTTGTGAATTGTGGACGTGTCTGTTATCGAACCACGTCCATTTTTGGCACATCAATGAATGGGACAATTATAAATAAATTTAAACTTAATGACTCACATCTTGTGGCCCGCACACTTGGACATACACGTACATGTCTAGATGGACTCAGTGTTTGGTGCTGATGAAAAATATTTACTTTTGTAGGATCTTTGATGGTTCCCTTCTAGGTGTTGCATGTGGAGTGACAAGCAAAAGTACATTCAAATTGTACACACAAATAACTGTATTTTTCTGTATTTATTTTTTAAAGTAAAGTTTACTAGAATTTTGTATGAACGCTCATGAGTAAAAAGAAACCTGTGCTATGTTTGCATATGAATCCAGGACCAACAAGTACACTCAACTGAACACATTTGTGTTGAAAGTACTTTATAAAATGAAATGAAAAAACTTCACTTGAATAGTTTTAGATGGATTCTTGGTAACATAACTATGATTTCCAATTTTATTTGGAACAAGAAAAAACACTAAAATGTTGCTAAGGCCAGATGTTATATACCCAGCACATCTGTACAATTTGTGGGCCTAGAATATAGTTTTATTCTACGAATTATGTGGGACACCGCCCATTTTTGTAACCATTCTAATTTTCAATCTTATGTGTAAATTTTTGTGCTTGGTAGATAGAATTTTGCTGGTTGCGGGCGTGAAACTTGGCCGATTTCGCTCAACCGAAATAGCACGAATGGTAGGTGGAGAGTGCAAAGAAGATAAATTCATCTACACTCACAAATGTAATTCTCAATTTTTAACTTTTTATCTGTTAAACTTTATAAGTCGCACTGTGGGTGCATCATATGATCGATTTGGCCCAATATCAATAGCAAGCAGTGTGCACAGACTACCACAACTTCTCCCAAATTCCGAATTGAAATTGAAATTTTTGCTATCAGAAGACTGCTTTTCACATATAGACGGACGGACGGACGAACTCCTTCTGGTGAATATGAAATCTTTAGCCTAAAAATGCTTGTGTGTGACCTGCTCTTATATTATTAATGAGGAGGCTCGAATTTTCACCTAAACTCAAATGCATGACAATGTTTGCGGCTGAACTACACTGTGTGGGTGGTGTAGCAAGTGCAACAGCAATCTGCAATTCCATCTGCATCCGCATCATCATTCATTTATACATGCAGACCTTTGTAAATTCTCAATTTAAATGTGTACACAGAATATGGTAAACTCTAGAATAAATCAATTAATATCCGATAGCTTAGAGGTTGTACAGGGGCAGCCTATATATAAGTGCAAGTACAAGTAAGTTATATTCCGCACACAAATCCATACAAAAACGTTTAACTCTTGGTCTCTTACATCATATTATCCATGCTTGCTCTTTAGTACCAGACACACACAAAATATGTAGTTTCCAAGTTCGTTCTTCCTGACTAAACCCACTCGGTACTCAACTCAAATCTGTTACTCAATTAGTGTAAATATGTGTGTGTGCTCGTTAGAGTATTGTAGGCATACACATGACACACATATTTATGTGTGTATTTGTTCAGTTACCATGTTTAGTTTGGTTTTCTATGCTACGTTACATCCTGGCACCTCCTTGGGATGTTTTATAAACATTGTCATTGTTGTTATTGTTTGTAGCAAAGGTAGAGTCTATAAATTTCTTGGGTAATCCTCTCGTACATCCGTTCTTCATACCCTAACCAATGGTTGGCTGTACAATTAAACTGTGGCATACTTACCGTATCATAAAGGCGAGAGGTGATTATCATAAATCTTTAAAACCAATACGGAATACTTATACATGTTGGGGTCCCGCAAGGAATGAATTGGTTTCAAAAGTTTGTAATCACTCTGTAAATGATTTGTGTTGTTAAACAAATATAATGATTTACCCAATAAACTAACTTTGGATTCAAAGGGTCAGTTTTTAGGACGTGAACTTATATTTGGCAAACAGCCGCAATTTTTAATAGGTTTACAATAAAAGTGGGTACAAACCATTCTGTGTTCTACTTTTATTATTTTATTTGATGCAATATTTCACTCTATGTACGTACGTCCCAAATAGTATTTCAAGATGGATCCAAATAACGCATTTAGCTCTTGTTTATATTTAATGTTGACTTGCTTTTTTTTTTCATTTTTGTATTATTTTGCTTACTTTTGTTTATTACAATTTCTCTCGGTTTTGTTTAAAATTACACGGTGTAGTAGGTTGTGTGTGTTAAGCAATGTGTAGGAGTGAATTGCAACAACATCTCTAATACAACATATGCTGGTATTAAATAGATTCATGTTAAATAAAGTAAAAAAAAAAAATGAACAAGAAAACAAGTTTTTAGTTATAGTCAGTCAAGTGCGACCAGTTAACACCCTACCCCACTTAGTTTCAGAAATTGTGCTACAATTAATTCAATTAATCGATATAGTAAAGGCGAGGTATTGCTGGATACGTCGTTTCGAGAAATATCTTTACATGGAAAGTTCGTCTAAAAATGGTCTAAATCGCTCCTTTTTCAATAGGACCAATACAATAAAGGCGGACATGATTAAGTAGATTCAGATTTTGATCCTGAATCGATCAGTATAATTAAAGATGGGTGTGGCATTTACCGTTACAAATATCCTCATAAAGGATAAAGGTAAAAGGTTGCTGGTGTACTATGAAAGGGGGAGATTGTGGGCGTGGCAATGTACCGATATTGCCCAATATATTCTATCCGCCAACTACACGCAGAAATTGTTCATATTGTAGTTTTCATCTCGTTTAATTTCATTTTAATGTCTGAAAAGTTTCGTCCTTGATAGTGTTCAGAATAGACAGAAAGGCTCTCAGTTGAACATGCCTATATAGACTGAGATTTGAACGCTGTTTAAGAATATATATATACTTGGTAGACTGACTGATGCTTTCTTCCGAGTGATGGTGCATACGTAATGACAATCTTAGTATTCTCCCCATATAAAGTGTAGGGTATAAAAAATGAGTATTATTGGTGGGAACATGTGTAGAATTTTTTACAAAGCAATATTTTTGTTGTATGTGTGTGTTCAGCAATCATGCTGTGCTGCTTCCTTTTTAATATCCTTCTTTTATTGTTCATTTGTCCTCGTGTGTGTTAGTGTTTTGTTCGAGTTGGTTTTTATTTATTATGAGAACTTTTTTCAATTGTCTACAAATTCTTCTTCTTAGCATTTAATTCTTTATTTGTTGTAATATTTCTTCTTCAGTTCTTAAGTGTCTTCCTCAGAAAATTTCCTGTCTGAGGAAAGTTAACGTTAAGCAACACACGCATACATGCACCCATACCCACACGCATACGGAAAATTATACAAACAATGTTTTCGGTCTGTTTTTATTGTCGTGAGCATAACTGCCAGTTACAGTGAATGTTGTTGTTGTTGTTGTTGTTGTTTTTGTTGTTGTTTTATGTTGTAAAAAGTAACGTACAATATTAATGAATGAGAATTAGAGGAGAGCGCAGTTAACTGCTTTGAGTTAAACATTTATTGTTTTAAGCGAAGTGAATTTGTTCACAAACGGTCTCCTTTTTTCTGTTATTTCTTATGTGATAGTGTGGTGTATTCAAAAACACGCTTAAATCTCACCTCATCAACATCATCGTTGAGGTATGTACTGACGATGTCATACACTACTCACAACCTCGGTATCTGGTTAGAGTGATATGTTGGTGTGGTGTACGAGAAAGTTATAGTTTTATTGGTGCAATGTATTCTTCTTCTCCTTGTTGATGTTATTGTTATAAATGTTAGTACCCATGTTAACTCTCCAAGTTTTATACACACAACCACTGACTCACTCTCTTGTTCTGCTCTCGGTTTTGTAGTTTTTACGTTACGATGTGTACCTCTCACATCTTTCCCCTGAGGTGAATACATCACTGCCGTTGCATTTTGAAATAGAGATAATAGCGTGTTGTTGTTGATGTTGCCCGTTTTTCTTCAAGTGTGAATGAGAAATGAGCATCGCAAAAAATGAAACCCCAGCTCGACCTGATACTGAGGTGTGATAGCTGGAAATGTGCACGAATGCCTCTCATTTTCTTCCATTAATTGTATGTGTATGTGTGCCTTTTAATGGCGCATTTGTTCAGGAGTGGGAGTAACCAACAAAGTGTATACCACTCGAACACTCATATATTCACTCGAGCATGTGTGTTCAAGTGTGTATGGAGCACTATAAAAACCACGAAACCGTGACGTGCTAATGGGAGGATAAGGTTGGCTGGTGGTTAGTGTTGCGCACACCACAACACACCATTTAACACACAATGAACTTAATACAACAGAAGAAGAAGAAACAACAACAACAATGTACAACAAGCCAAAAGGCAGAGATAAATTTTTTATAAGATGAATAAACACAAATGGGACCAAAAAGAAGAACAAGAAGAAAACATAATATCCGCACTCATATAGAAATTAAATACATACACATACCACGAAAGAGTGTAGAGGCTGAAAATGATATAAGAGAAAAAGGAGAGAGGCAGAGATAGAGATGGAGATGAAATGTTTGTTAAACTTGGTCTAGTAGTTAGTTAGGGCAGATGGACGGTAGTATTGTCTCTGGCAATATAAGGTCAAGTGGAATGGAAATGCCTTGATGTGTCTCTCACTCTCTCTTCGTTTAATAGACATATTGTTAAACTATATCAACCGCATCACACAATCTGTTTGTTACTTACACTTAAGTGGCGCTCTGAGTGCAGTTACTCTAAAGTGAGAAGTGTGCATGTGTTCAGTTTGTATTATTTTACACATGATAAGTGTCGTCCACGTCAACCACTAAAGTCCCAAACTAGCTTTCTATACCCTTCGCCTTACTGACAGGGGTATACTGTGTTTGTCATGCTCTCTACTCTATTTTCTTGTTGTTGCTGTTCTATGCGCCTTTTCTTTATTATTGAAACCGTGATCAATATACCGCCGCCATGACAAAGTGTAATTGCTTAAATATTAGACTGAAAGTTCTTTATCTATCAGGTCACTATCCGTAACGGTTCACATGCCATAGGTGGTTTAAGTGTATGTGTGTATGCATGTGGTTTTGCATAGTTGTGTACGGGGCCATAATCATCAATTGTGATATACAAGTAAATTGTTATGTGGCCTCAACTTGTAAAGAAATTTTCTTGATTTTGCCGAGTTTTTGCTTTCTTTTCTCCCTTCTAACAAACCTAAAACATATTTGTAATGGTGTTTCAATCTTTAAGCCTAGAGTGAGGTAAGTTTAAGCAAAAAGTGTCCAAATGTTTGGAGAGCCGACTTGAGTTTATCGCTATTAAAAAATTCAACGGCAAGCATCCTTGTTAGCAGAGGTCGCAAAAACTAAAAAAGTGTGGAACTGGGTGGTGTAGGGTATTTAATGTTCGAACAAACCCTTAACAAACCTCTTTAATCCTTAAGTATTTTACTTGTTTGTGAATATTAGAAATAATCTCTTCTTAAGAAGATGAAATAATTTCCCAAACAACTTGATATCCTTTATAAGGCTCCAAGATTGTTGGGAACTTTATAAAATTTTATTTCTAAAGACTTTTTCTTTTGAATTTATTATTAAAATGTGCCCAAGAATTGTGGATGGACCTCAATTTAATTTCGGGTCGGTATTGCAGATATCTAAGAAGGTAGATCGTATGTTAAGTTTGTGCAGATGTTAAATGACTAAAAAGGATTTATAATTACTTTATGAATCGATACAATCATGTCCGTCCATCTGCTGTCTATTTATTGATATTTGTTTACAAATTAAAGATCACTTTTTTGTGGAATTTGGATGAAATTTGATATAAAAACGTGTTTTAGATTTTTTTAAAAGGGACCAATTCGGACAACTTTTGGCATCCCTCCCTATAACACAAATATGCTATGAAGGATATTTGTTTGGCTTAATATATAATTGTGTTAAATGTGGAATTACTTGGAGCCCTTTCCAATATGAGACTTTTTTTCAAAACGAACCAAAAATGTTGAAATCCTTAACAGTTCTTAAGTAAATAACTTGTGCTGGTTGCAAAATAAAAAGGATTTTTTCAATTGGATGAAAGTGTTGCAGGATATCGAATGATTAGGCTTAATCGATTGTAGCGTTTTCATTTGTTCTCTTCTCATATTTTATAGTGATTCAACCACAGAAAACTGCCATTTCCTCTTCTTATATCCACACATATTGTATAACTTAACTATAAAACCGAAAGCAACCGTTCGGCATGGCCATGCATGTGTGCGTGCATCTCTATGTAAATATGGATCATAAAAGCAATATGTACTCTTTTTATGCACTGCTATGCATGCCTTTCATGTACGTGTGAGTGTGTGTGTGTGTGCATTATAATATTATTGTATTATTGTTTGGTTAGTGCAGTGTTGGTTTTGTTTGTATTGTATTGTGCTGTGTAAAGTAGTTTTGTTTGAATTGCACATGCTCTCCCTTGTTTATTTGTGCACACATACGCATGCACAAATTCAAATATATGAATACCTGGTACGTACGTACAATTCGTATTTATGCTTTTATTGTGTGTGGGGTTATATGTTATAGCAACAAGCTGCAGTATAAGCACAACATAAACTTCAAATTTGTATTTTTCATTTATGTTCTTTAAACTTTTTTTATATCATTTTTATCTTTTGTGTACCTGTGCATATTTGCATTGTGTGCAAATTTAGAGAGAGGCGGTGCTGTTTTCTGTAAAATATACTTAATATCAAGTACAGGGTTGCCATTTGAGAATATATGCAAACAACAAATAACAGGGACCATAATGGGTGACTGACTGATCAAAACTATCTCCGGAGAACATAGGTCAGGGTTTGTGTCTTTCTGTATTTTGTGAATTTTAATACCGGACAAAAATTAAGTGCTTGACTGTAAGTGGACAAGTTTAGCTCATAGTGGAACAAAACGGCAAAACCCGTTGGGGAATGGCAGTGAGAAATACTATTCTAATATATTATCATAAATAGAATGATGATTGGTATCCAAGCCAAGCCCATGGCAACTCTACTTGTTTCAAATATTTGTTCAACTTTAAAGATTGTACATACGTATGTATACTTGCACATATAAACTTGACGATTTCCCTTTTGTAAAACAAGTTGCTATAAATAAGAGGAAAAAAACAACAATTGTGTATACAAAAAAGAAAATAATAAATAAATAAATAAGGAAAACAATTTCTTTATTCTATAAATATTTACTCTCTCATTTAAGAACTCAACTCTTAACTCTCCCTCAACACATCATAAACACTTTTGCTTACTCACTTACCTCTTGGCTTTAGCCCATTAATGTGTGTTGTGTTGGTTTTCTTTTTTTTTATTTACATTTTATTCGAGTACTTATTAAATTTGTGTTAGCAACCCTAAGAGACTTTCTTAAGAAGAAATATTATTATGAAAAAATATATAACAACAATAACAACAACTGCCAGCATGAATGCACCCCATTTTATGTGTAAAAACCAGAGAGATTCACTGTGAGCGTCATAGACACAGAGAGAGGGAAATAATAAATAGACAGAGTCCACTTTTGAAAAAGAAGAAGAAAAAGTGCTTATGCTGGCACAATATGTCTAACTCTCGTTTTATGAGAGAGTATAGATATCAAAGAGATGGTGATATGCAGAGACAGAGGGAGAGAGAGATTGGGTGAGAGAGCATTTAATTCCTTAAAGTGGTTGTTGGGTGTATGTGTGCCTCAATATAATGCATTAGTGTGCGTGTAGTGAGTGTTTTTATGCCGTCCAAGTATTCGAGTATCATCAACTCAACTAACGAGTATGCGTGCGAGGGTGCATTTTTAAAGAAGAGTTTCAATTTCCTTCTTGCCATGACGCGTGTTAGAATTTATTCGAGTAGTTGGGTACACCTTTTTGTCATATACTCCTTGGCCGTAGAGAGTCCAATAGTTGTCATCACATCATAACTACGGAACAGCTACAGTACAACACACCAACTACAACAACCACCACCACTATCTTAATTTGGTCTCTGGTTATGCTATTTTTACCATGTTGTTGTTTTTGTTGTATATTGTTGTATTACGTACATATATCCTGCTGGTAGGCATGCAGGCAAATCCAGCTCTTAGAGACTCAGAAGTTTTTGGATATAAATGGCATATATTCTGGGTTCTGGCTCTATACTGTTTGTATTGGTGTGTGTCTATTTACCTACCTCCATTGTGTGTATGTGTGTGCATGTGAAAAAATCTTATGAGTACAAAATACAAAACACGCGAGCATACATAACATAGAGTAGTACACAAATTTAGTCCTTTCGCAAACGTCGTCGTGTACTTGTCAAAAATATTAACGGTTGCATCAGTCAGTCAGTTAGAGTCAGAGTAACATTCAACACCAGCCATCATTATACGCGTTGGAAAATCTTTCGCTCTCACACTAGCATTCTCTCTGTTTCGCTTTTTTACAAACACCAGCAGCAGTAGCAGAAGCCCACCACCACCATTACTATTATTCTGTGAATAAGTGGTGTGTGCACTACATAACAACACAAAAAATACAATAAAATGGAATTACTCTGAAACTTGATGGCATATCGATAACAATATGTACGTGTGACAAAAGCAATAAAACGGTGTATTTATTGTTATGTTCGTAATCGTGTACATAAATAAATAAGTGTACGTGTTTCCCACACGAAATGTATGCAAGGAATCCCGTTCACATGACACACACAGCCAACAGACAGTGCACGAAATATATATGAAAAAAAGAGATGATAAAAACACAACGCAATATATGAATTATTTATAGAGGTGAACAAACAATTTATTAAACCAACAGTAAAAAATATGTTCAATGAATTTGAAAAATATTAAAAAAAATATTTTAAAAAAATACATAAATAAAAAATTAAAAAATAATAAAACAAACTTTAAAACTGGGAATAATTCTCTTTCATCGTGAAAACAAAAATCCCTTGAATGCAATAAATGCACAAATGAATCCCTAATTAATTACAAGACACATACTGCTTCCTACTAAGTGAGTAAATGGGTGTACAAAACATGTATTTTATTTTCCTTTTTTTTTCTCAGTGTAGATATATTTATAGTACTGGCTTGTGTTTCGTGATGTGTACTGCATTGTTGGCAAGTTGTTTTTCTTAGTATTGTTGTTGTTGTTGTTGTTGTTGGCGTTGGTAATAGTGTTGTTGCAGCTGTGATAAAATGTTGTTTTTTGTTTTTGTTTTTTCTATAGAATAGATATGTGAGTTTTTAGCGCATCCGTTGTAGTGAACCAACATAAAAAAATAAATAAAAAAAATCCCCACTCATGGTTCTCTGCCACGTCATTCATAAAAAATATAATGGCGTTCAATAAAAAGGAAATTTGGTTAAATGAATCTAAAAAAAAAAAAAAAACTATAGAATAATTAATTCTGCAAACAAATTTTGCAATAAAAACTCTACACAGCAATAAATTTCAATAATAATGAAAACGCTCAATGTTTACTTGAAAAAGTAAATCAAAATAAAAGAACGCATTAAATTACTTATGAATAAATTCAACTGAGTGACTAAGCAAATGCTAGGCCTTAGATCCTTTGCATCTATCTTAATGTAAACGTGTACCAAGGGACGTTAATTGGGAATTTAAGTAAACGGTGGACGCATTAAGACCCTTGAACTTTGTAAATTGATTAACAATAATCTAGCAAAGGGTTCACCCGGAAACAATTCGAGAAGGTACACTTGAGAAGGCGCGAATAGCGTCTGTTTTGTAAAATACTTTGTACCGAAAACCGTCGGCTAATGTAAATTTATTAAATCTAACAAATTCACCCGACATTACATTACAATATTCAACATTAACAATCGCAGATTACACTACTCAAACGTGCCAAATTAACACTTAATCGTAATATCTTTTTTAATTAAATAGTTAAGAATAGCGTAAATTCATTCACACTACTCTTGTTTACTGAAAAATATGAGTATTCGTTATAAATGAAAGCCTCACACGAACTCGTTACTCTTTAAAGAATCATTAATCTGATTTTCTGTACCGTTAAACACGAACATATTATAAATTCGGATTGATTTCTGCAAAGCAACAACTAACCTCAAATTTTTGCAAAAAAAGTTACTTAGTAGACGAATGTAAAGAAAATATAGCTGATTCATGCCGTTGTTGCTACCGTACGGTGGTGGAAATTGAACGACTGCCTTGTTGTGGACACATTTTAATGATGAAGAAAATCAGATTTTAAATAACATACGATTTACCCAACAAGTTCTATTTGGACTCCAGTTGTATGTCTCTGTAATAAAGGAACCAAAAATTTTATTTTGAGCCCAATTGCTGCGCGTTTACATTATAGACAAATTTTTATATAAAAGAAGGAAAAAACAATAGCCAAGTTCTTATCTTCCATTTATGTGGAATATAAATATATAACCTTCCCACAGTTTTATGAACAATTTCATAACAACACAAATAAAACTTAATTATTGGGTGCGCGTAGCTTAAGGCCCTTTTTTACTTAAATATAAGGAAATAATGTGTGCTAAATTTAAGGTCTACAGGTCTTACGATTCAGGAGCAATACGAAA
Organism: Crataerina pallida; assembly: GCA_949710015.1. Lineage (NCBI taxonomy): Eukaryota > Metazoa > Arthropoda > Insecta > Diptera > Hippoboscidae > Crataerina > Crataerina pallida. The sequence goes on from OX453293.1 coordinate 920,582, forward strand.
ATAACTTTCAAGTAGAATGCGAAAAGAGGCGTGGTCAATCCAAGGACAATTTTAAATATAAAGGACAATTTTAAATATGAACAGGTCTGCTAAATTTCATTTCATTTCATTTCAATTGACTTTACTGGACTTTCAATAGGATCCTTTGGACGTTGATTGTGAATCTGTGTACCAAAGTTCAGGTACATACCTAATAATTTGTAACTCTGAAAGTCTCAAATGCAAAGTTTGCGTGTTATTGATCTGATGTTGCCCAATTGCATCGCAAGCAAACTAGAAGAGCGCATGAACCAAATGTCAGCAAAATATCTAAACTTTTTCGACCTTAAACTTTCAACAAAAATGTCTAGAAATTCACACTGATGAACAGAAGGACTAATCTAAATATGATCAAGAATATATATATATTTGGGATATGTCCGCTGCTGGCAAAGTATCTGACTCCAGTTCAAGTTCAAGATATTATCAAATTTCAATTTAGATTTAGTCCATCGAAATTCAGAACTATAAAGTATTTGAATAGAATTAAGTTTGGAAAACTCTCTCGCTAAGATATTCCAACTCAGTTGCAAATGTCACAACCGCCCAGTTAGAGCAGAATAATGCTCTTTCTTTTGGGTGTTACAAAAGGAATAGGATTTAGGGATACAGGCTACAGTCTAAATTTTGCCAAAACGCTTACAACGTCCAAAGGAAGGCCCCGGAAACCCCACAAAGTACATATTCTAGATCAGTACTGATGAATGAGTCGATCGACTCCAAACATTTCATATGCAGGTTTTTATTGAATTTAGACAAAATCGATCGAGAGACCTGCCCTCTGAAAGAGGAGCAACTTTTTAAAGTAAATTTTCGTGTTTTCGTGATAGAAAAATTGACGTACATACTCCTCGGAAAGCTTTGGTATATCATGGGTGTGGTGGGTACAGAAGATTTGGCGTCAGGCAAGTCCAGTTCGTTCTTCGTACTTGTTTTATATTTTGAGCAGAATGCATAACAACGTCTTTGTACATTTAAGTGAGCGATTATAATATTTTGATTAAGCGCATAGTACGAATGAGGGAATAATAAAACATCCAATAAAAAATATGGTAAACTGCAAAGTATTCAACGCAAATGTACTTGTTTTCCGTGTTATTGCAATACTTGCTGTGGCATCCCGAAAAAAATCTGCAATAAAGAAAACTTCGCTAAAGTTACAATAACTAAATAAAAATCTTGTAAAGAATTATTATAAAAAAATAAATAAACCAAAAAACTAAAAAGAAAAAGAAAAAGGTTTGCAAGTTTTGTGGTGTGGTGTGGTGTGTAATAATATTTGATTTGAAAAGTTGTGAAACTAACACAAAAAAGAAGCGTTAAAAAGGACGTGAAGGCAACGACAAGTAGGTTCGGGCGGTGAAAGGAAAATAAAAATTACTGCAAAAAAAGTTTCTCTCTTAAATAAGTGTGTATGCGTATGTGTATGTGTTTGTGGAATTTCAATTAAAAGTACGCGCTGAATAAAGTTCAAAAGTTTAAACGAAACTTTATCAAAAGGCGTGTGCTGCACACACACTGCAAATAAACACACGATAAACAGACCAAACCGTACCAAAACTACCGAATAAACTCACACAAGCACACGAATAATAAACGTGTGAGTACAAAAAAAAAAAAAGCGCACTAAACCACAAAACGAAAACTTCGTGTTGGAGTCTTAACATACACACACACACATGCTCAGAAAGCATATACATAATAATTCCGGTGCTTTGCCAAGTATACGTACCGTAAGCCCGACTACCTCAGGTTCCATTTTCCTTTTTTCTCACACTATTCCTATGCACTCATGTTGTATGCGTCAGTGAGTCGGATATGCTTTATTTAACTTAAACATCCACATACACATCCATATATAATGCAGATGCTATACGGTGCATGTGAGGGAGAGTGTATATTTAGGATATTATAACACTCATATAACGCTGATAGAATTTTGTTGTTGTTGTTGTTGTTGTTGTAATATTTGTCAACATTTATAAGGGACACAAAACACAATGACAAAATAACAGCAAATACCAGCAATAGTAAACAACAACAACAAAATCTGTTATTGAGTTAAACGCTGGCAACGGGTTTGTGTCAAAATTTGCTTCAATCTAACTAACGTTTCGCTTGGTTGAGCTGTGCTAAGTTATAATGCACGTACAACACAAGCACACATACACCAAAACAATTGCACAAGCATTAAATATGCACTTAAAATCTGTACAAACACATGCATTCCTCTACGTATAGCTAGCTAGCTAGCTGTGCGTAATGCCAAGTTCTGAATGAAAGCCATGTATGTGAGTGAGTGTGTAGGTATGAGTGCTCTACAGTTTGTATGTTTAAAAGGCGCTCGTTAGTTCAACAATAATCGTACATTGACAGAAAACTTTTGCATACATATCTCTGCACACACACATACACTTTCTCATCTATGTTAGAATGTGTATGTGCTATTTACTTTTCTCCTACAATCGTACGAAATACACAATTTTCTCAAAAGCGACTGCTGGGTTGTTGTGCAGGGTGTGGGGATGGGTGAGGTATCCAGTTTTCGAGCCGTGACTTTTTTTTTTGATATATTCTGCTATCGCAAAAAGCACTGCATTGAGTATTAACACTGTTGGCATTTATAACCAATACATATGTAGATGCATAACACTGATAACAAAAACAACAACAATAATAATAATAACACAAAAGCGGAACCACAACAACGATGACAAGAAGTGCTTGTCTAAGTACAAGCATCAGCATCATTAGTATCATACCAAACATATAACATCAAGTTAACCAGAGTAAACCCAAGTTACAGGCAAGCAGGCTGGCAGGCATCTCTCACAAACCCGCACACATATACTACATACGTACATAACACAAAACATCCGCAACAAAAATTTGTCAGTATTTGAAGCAATACTAGCACACAATGACAACAACAACAACGACAAATATTTGTTGTTATCACCAGTTAGTTAGAGAGTATGGCTCTGCATTTGCCACTGCCGCCTAGCTACCGATCAAACTTTTCACTACAAGTAAACAAATTGTAGCAGTCACAGGCATACGCAGCTTGTGTTGTCTACGCTTCAAGTTCTTGTTTCATGTTTTACATGCAAATGCAAAAATTTCACCCGTCGCGCAAAGTTATGTTGTTGTTGCTTATTAATTACACCCTACTAATGTATAAGAATTTTTATAATCAACATTACAAAGGGCAAGGGATGATGCGAGACGACCTCAATTTACAACAATTTATATTCCAAACATAAGACTCTTCTTCAAAGGCTGCTTATATGATAAATATGAACGTTATTCCGAAATATTTTCATTTTGAAATATTTACTTCAAAATAAAGTGTTATCTGGTGGGTTCGTTTAAAAACATTGTGATTCGATTGGGGGAGGGGTATAAAAAATAAAGCTTTACTTCCGCACTTAAAAATACACACCGGCTACATGTGTAGACATCAATGTCAAGATGTAATATGTCGGAACGCCATGTTTCAATCAACTTATTCTGCATTATCCTGTGACTAGTGGTACTTATTTCGGTGGCTTACTCGTTCTCGCACTCCCTCTCATTCACATACACACTTATCAGTATAATACCGGGATGTGGCGCACATTCCATATTCATGTGGCGTGCAAAGTATGATTTTTGCTACGAGCGAAAGAGGGAGCACGCTCCTTTTAGTTTGTAGCTGTACAAAGTTTGCCATTCTGTTTGCAATTCTGTGTTAAAGGTCTCCAGCATCGAAATTTGCAGCCATGCAGGCATGTCCCCCTGTCCGTGTGCCTGTTTCTGAATCGTTTACTTTCGCAAAAACTGAAATCTGAAATCTTTATTTATGTGGACTTTTCCCTATTTCAAAATAGACTGCACGGGACAACAACCACGTCCGCAAATGAAAAGAATTTCACAATCACAAAAATAAAACTACAAATACTAACTTTATTCACAGATTTACTGAAAAGGGGGCGGGCCCAAACACTAACACTACACTCCCGTAATATTTGAAAAACCATCTTTGGTTGTTAATTGAGAGCACTCACGGATAGGGCGCAAATGTGCAGAGTATCCCAAATATAGGTCGGGGCTGTTGGTGTTACTAAGATTTTTGTATTATTCCAATATTGCTCAGTTTCTAATTTCTAAAACGTAAAATAGATGCATGTGTGGGTGAGTCAATAGGTAGCAATAATACGTACGTATGCGTAACTATAGTTTCCACTGCTACTCCAGTTACCAACAAAACACTAAACATTGCATTGAAAACCAAGGGGGTGGTAGATGTATGTACAACCTGTGCATACGATAATATTGTAGTACTATCAGCCACAGTATAGTAGTCAACAACAACAACAACAATAATAATATAAAAAAACAACAACTTTACTAATGCCTTTGCTCACTTTTACTTACACGTTCGCGATAGTCATTGTTGGTACTTGTGTTTCATATTCGACATCAACTACAACAAAAACAACAAAAACATTAATAAATAAACATGCTTATGTGTGCAGTCCATGAAAATATGTGCATGCATATATAGATTCGGATCTATACGTGTGTAAGTGTGTGTGTGAATATAAAAATATATGAACCTTTCAAAATCTTGTTGGATTATAATCTGTAAAACATATGATGGAATGGCTACCAAGAGGATTACCCAGCATTCATGCGCCAATACCAATTTGTGGTGAGTCGTTGGTAATGTTATCGTGTATGCATGTGAATAACATTTCTACGTATACACTATCATATACATATTTTATATTCGAAATCGTAAACACACACGTATTGTGTGCATTATTTTATAGGTGACGTATTACCTGTTTGGATAACGAAACATGTACAATGTACACCAAAGTGAAATATCCAAAAGTGTGTTGTGTGCACTCTAGTTTCGAATATATATTTAGCTCAATAAAAACAACAACACATTCAGGGATTCAGGGATGGGAACGATAGAAATAAATCAAATATGAAACGTTTGTATGCGTTAGAGTGGTTTGGCCAAACAATGCATTAGGAAGAGATCAGCTGCCAGCCAAGATTATTCTTTTCGTAGAAATTTTTTCCCAAAACATCCTGACGATTATCGATTTTTTGCACTATTGTGTAATTATGTAGATAATCCTTCTTTTTTTTTTTGTGTAGAATGGTGTCAATGATAACGATTGTTAATAATTTTCTGTCCTTTTTTTTATACCGTGCACATAAGATGCTGTGTGTCATTCGATTTGCAAGACCCAGAAAGCACCTTACATCATCATCAATGACTTAGTCGCTCCAGATCTAGACATATATGTCCGGATGTCCCTCTGTAATGGGCTCTCTCGCGGTATCGATTCTGCAACAATCTTATAATTATGACAATATTGACAATATTCGATCATAAATAATTTGAAACTCACTGCGAGAATATTTCTAAAAAAGACATCAATTTGTCGTTGTTGTTTTTAAATCTCAAATCCATGTACCCCGTACATTAGTTGTGTGCCCCACTTTATCACATAAAGTTTCTTTTTAAACATCGAACTGAGCACTGAGTTTTTCGTATTCGAATCGTACATTACGCTTTCAGTATTTATTTCCATTAGTGTGCAAAGTGCTAGGTATTCATTTCGACTCATTTATATTTCATTTATTTCATCCATTCATTATTCTCAATTATTTTTGAATGTACTTTTAATAACGTCACTATATAACCTTCCTTCTTACTCACTAATGTTCATTCTTAACGTTCGTCCCGTTAAGCCCGTAGTGTCCAAAAGCAAAAAGGAAAACGTAATATGTAATTAAAAAAAAGTGAAGTTGTCGTTGCCATGGTGAAGAATTTCTTCATTACTCTCGAGTTGGTTTCTTGCAAGAAAAATTTTGTTAAATACTTCACTGCTTAACGGTGATTTATGTAATAATCGCATTACCGAACAACAGATAAGAGTATTAAGCAAAATGAAGAATAAACTGCAGACATAAATGTAGTTAAAAAGCAGCTAACGGCAAAGAAGGGAGGGAGTGGAAATACCTCCCTTGGGGTATAATTGAATGAATGAATGAACATTGATTTCTTCGCAATTAGTAAGTGGAAGCGTAAATGAGTGCATAAGTCTGTTTGAATAATCGTTTTGTTATTACGAATTCGTACGTTGTCAGCTGCCTTTTCTCCCCAACTCTCTCTTGTTGTGCTACAGTTTAATTTTTTGTGTCTTGAGTGATAATATTTTATTAACCTTTTAATATCATCCACATAAGACACACAGAAGGAGGTGTCAGAGATGGTACACAGTGATTATATTTTTATGTGTGCATGTCCGCTGTTAGTACTGTAACAAATTTGATGGCAAAATCGGTCGGGAGCCATGGCCACAATTCTCTAAAATTCAGACGTATCTCACTTTAGTTGGCACGCAGTTCTTTGGATGGTATTTGCTTTAGTTTTTTTACTTGTTATCATCGCACATAATAATCACATCGTCCGCACTTAACGCTTTCATTCTAATCCGTGTATTTATGTGCAGTTATCGTCATGAGTCATCGTTGTATCCTTCCTTCCTTCCTTAACACACTACTTAAATGTGTTTACATTATATATCACATGTACGTGTACATGTGTACACGCTATGTCTTATATAATATAGAGATATAAGTGTGTATCGGCAAGAAGTAAAGTCGCCCTGAAAGATTTTATTTTATTTCTTTTTCTTTTATCCAGAAGGTAGAAACTTTTTGGAATGTGTTGAAAGTCTATTTACATACACATACACACATACGCAGATTCCTGGGGTTCGTTTTTAGCGTCCATTCACTTTATTTCTCAGTTTTCTTTTAACATTTTTTTTGTAGAAATCTTTCTTTTGGTTTTCTTTTGTTGCTGTCTACTTTGTTGTTGCTCTTGTTGCCTACCATTGTAAGTGTTTTGTATTCTGGCAACATTTTCTTAATATTCATTTTGTTCAGTCATTGTTATCTTGTGCAGTCTGTAAGAAAACTTTATTACAGAATAAAAATTGCACTTTCTTCTCGTTCTTCTTCTTCTTCTTTTTGTTCTTTGCACTTCTACGACCGTTTTAGAAAAGTTACATGAAATTTGGCAAAAAATGTTTGCAACAACTTTTTAAAGACAAGTAATGAACAAGAATCTTAGATACTCTCCACATATATAAACAAATAGTGGGCGGGGCAGGTACACGCTTACGCTTTCTAATAGTGTTATTATTGTGTTGACTTTTACGCTGAGTATGGGTTTACGAAGTACATTATGTGGGCGTGGCACCACCCATTTAGTTAATAAACGAGAAATATGATTTAAAATGTCATTTTCTGAGAAAATGGGCAATGCCACGCCCATTAATTTATCAATCTTCTCAAAGCGAGAGAAATTTCCAAACATTTGCCAAAAATTTGACCAAAATCGGAGCAGTAGTTTTCTAGTTATAAGCCAAGCAAGTCCACCTTCATTTTTGTGGTCGTCATTGTGAAATTCATGCCAATATAAAAATGTGAGCAAAATACTAGGCGCCCAGAATGGCTCAGTAAGCAAATCTTAATTATAGATATTTTTAAAGTCTTATAACTTGGAAACGGTTACACCGATTTTGTTCAAACTTTTTGTGAAATCTTGTAAATTAAGTCAGCTTTCATACGAAGTATATTATGAGGGCGTGGCACCACCCATTTAGTTAATAAACGAGAAATATAACTTAAAATGTCATTTTCTGAGAAAATGGGCAATGCCACGCCCATTAATTTATCAATCTCCTCAAAGCTAGAGAAATTTCCAAACGTTTGCCAAAAATTTGACCAAAATCGGAGCAGTAGTTTTCTAGTTATAAGCCAAGCAAGTCCACCTTCATTTTTGTGGTCGTCATTGTGAAATTCGTGCCAATATAAAAATGTGAGCAAAATACCAGGCGCCCAGAATGGCTCAGTAAGCAAATCTTAATTATAGATATTTTTAAAGTCTTATAACTTGGAAACGGTTGCACCGATTTTGTTCAAACTTTTTGTGAAAGCTTGCAAATTAAGTCAGCTCTCATACGAAGTATATTATGAGGGCGTGGCACCACCCATTTAGTTAATAAACGAGAAATATGATTTAATATGTCATTTTCTGAGAAAATGGGCAATGCCACGCCCATTAATTTATCAATCTCCTCAAAGCTAGAGAAATTTCCAAACGTTTGCCAAAAATTTGACCAAAATCGGAGCAGTAGTTTTCTAGTTATAAGCCAAGCAAGTCCACCTTCATTTTTGTGGTCGTCATTGTGAAATTCGTGCCAATATAAAAATGTGAGCAAAATACCAGGCGCCCAGAATGGCTCAGTAAGCAAATCTTAATTATAGATATTTTTAAAGTCTTATAACTTGGAAACGGTTGCACCGATTTTGTTCAAATTTTTTGTGAAATCTTGTAAATTAAGTCAGCTCTCATACGAAGTATATTATGAGGGCGTGGCACCACCCATTTAGTTAATAAACGAGAAATATGATTTAATATGTCATTTTCTGAGAAAATGGGCAATGCCACGCCCATTAATTTATCAATCTTCTCAAAGCGAGAGAAATTTCCAAACATTTGCCAAAAATTTGACCAAAATCGGAGCAGTAGTTTTCTAGTTATAAGCCAAGCAAGTCCACCTTCATTTTTGTGGTCGTCATTGTGAAATTCGTGCCAATATAAAAATGTGAGCAAAATACCAGGCGCCCAGAATGGCTCAGTAAGCAAATCTTAATTATAGATATTTTTAAAGTCTTATAACTTGGAAACGGTTGCACCGATTTTGTTCAAATTTTTTGTGAAATCTTGTAAATTAAGTCAGCTTTCATACGAAGTATATTATGAGGGCGTGGCACCACCCATTTAGTTAATAAACGAGAAATATAATTTAAAATGTCATTTTCTGAGAAAATGGGCAATGCCACGCCCATTAATTTATCAATCTCTTCAAAGCTAGAGAAATTTCCAAACATTTGCCAAAAATTTGACCAAAATCGGAGTAGTAGTTTTCTAGTTATAAGCCAAGCAAGTCCACCTTCATTTTTGTGGTCGTTGTGATCGTCGCAAAAGAGATTTATGTCATGTGTTGTTGAAGTTACAAACATTCACCCGAACTGAAAATATTTTGCATTACAAGTAGTTTATAGTTTAAACATTAATTCCCTCAGGGACTACATTTCATTTAAGTTTGCTTTAATATATCAACCATCCAACAACAATCCATAAAGTTGTTATTAAGTTATTTAACCGAGGGGAGAAAACGCCCTCAACATTACGTATAAAGTGCGATGGTAAGTTTGTATATATTTACAAATTATACCAAATCCTAAATAGAATCGTTTTAACTAACGCGTCACTTAACGCTGTCTATCTGTCCATCTCTCTTCCTTGTTCTCTCTCTCTCTCTCTCTCTATATGTAATGACACCCTCTACTATACCATCGTCTCGTCGTGTTCAAGCAGCTTATATAAAGTAATCCCTTTAAATTCGTTTAATTTGTATTTTTTAAAGACCATACGATACTTCTCTTCCCACACACATAAATATATATATAGACACTCTTCCACTCACCCATACTTGCCATTCACCACACATATAGCACTTAGTGTTGCCGTTGCCAACAATGCTTGCGGTTACTTTTTGCTACATGCCAGCTACAACAACAACAATAATAATAATAATAGTAAGAGTACTGAAAGCACGAAAAGGAAGAATAATGTAAATGTAGAGTGCGCGTCCTAATCATCGTCTTTTATGTGTTAAACAGGCTTTCTCAACAGCAACCACAAAAACCATAACAACCGCCACCGCCACCGCCAACCACGTGCATGCTTGATACCCATTCATCCATACATACCCATTCAGCCCTACAATACCAACATCAACATTTTTAAACAATTTTATCGCTTTCACACCCTAAACTCAGACACTGCACACAACACACACACACAATTTGTATGGGTATGAAGAACAAACGCACACACACACATACCCACGTTATTAAAGTATACTATATATATACTATAAAGTGTGAAATAAGTCAAGAGAGGGGGGCTGAAAAGTTTTGAGATAGAGAAGTGAGAAGTGTGCGTGCAAAGGATTTTGTATGAAGTCTTTTGTAAATTGTAACAGGATTCTGGATTGACTGAATGTTTTAAACAACAGCAGCAACATCAACTATGAAAATAATAATAATAACAACAACAATATTGACTGTAAATAAAACTTATTTCTTTACTTTGCTATTGTTGTTGTTTTTGTTTGGCTTAAATAGCGACAGGCGTGTTAGCATAACTAATGGTTACAGTGAAAATGATTATGATGATGGTGACGGTGGCAGTGGTAGTGGTTAATGTTGATGTTGGTGTAAGGGGTGAATATGTATTTTATTACTTCTTGTTTGCCTTTTTGCTAATCTGTCTCTATGCATCCATTTACTAATTATACACAAAGCAAAATAAAATAGGGCCCAAAAAAAATTATATGAGACTTAAAAAAAATAAATAAAATGAAAAGAACAGAAACATTACAGCAATTCTACCAGTAAGAGTTAAACTTGTCATCTAGATAAATAGTAAATAGAAGCGCAAACTACACAGACTACTTGCCACACCCGCTGGTGCCATATTTACTTTATTTTAACTTATTTCTCTCCGATTAGGTGTTTTAAGCGCAATAATAAACTTAGCACACCCCCTACTCAAGTGTAGAGTATAATCAAAAATGAAAGAATCTGCAAAAAATATATGAAAAAAAAAAACATGTAACCAAAGCTAATAAGAAAACAATTTGAATATGATAAACATCTCTTCTTATTTACTAACAACAACAACAATACACTTTAAATGCATTTATTTAGTAATTTTTTATAAGAAAAGAAAATATTTCATAAAAGTTTAAAAGTGTTTTCGTTCTGCAAGTTTCATTATTCAAACCCTTAAATGGCTACCTGCTCTCCTGCGGTTGTGTGTGTATACCAAAAATTGTGAACTTGATTGAAATACAACAAGTAAAAGAAATTTAATTTGTCTTGGGCTTACGTACAGGGAGCGTGGCATACACCTGATAATAACCTCTGTGAACAGAACAATAAACTTAGCATGCCTTCATCTCGAAGGTAAATATGGTGCACACCTTACAAAAACTGAGTCGATCTAGACACCTATGTCCCTTTGTCCGTCTGTTGGCATTCCTACGGGCTTTAATTTTGAAGATATTGAGCTGAAATTTTGTACAGAAACTTTCTAGGTTCTCCTTTTTTTCATTCCTTGTTTTGTGTACGTATGGGTATGAAATGAACATAAAATTCTTGCCTCGTTTTTCACTAAACTTGTATGCGTGCTGAACACCATGCCAACCATCTGTGTGTCTATGCATTTGTGGCATTTCTCGCACGAGTGTAATAAAGCTATGCGAAGAAAGCAATTTAGCAAATTTTCTACTTTTAGTTGTACGCATTTTTGTGAGAGTATTAAAAATATTTGTGACTATGAATTGTAGAGTTGGCGACCTTTAAATTGCTATAACACATATTACACATGAACATGGGGCACCCTATTTTTGAATTATGGGCCTACTTGTTATGGCACCCCGCCTATATACTATACAGATGGACAGACTGACCATACATATCTATGAGGAGAACATTTGTCAATTGTGCTTGCTTGCATGGATTAAGAATGTCTATCATAAATTCTTGAGCGTTTCAATATTAATTAGGTTTAAGCCAAATTTTAAATACCCTTTACTTTTATAGTGAAACAGAGGGCATGGCATCTACCCGATTACACTCTCTCGAGTTCAGGTAGTTCAGGTTCTCAGCAAACAATTGAATTCAGCAGCAAACAAAGTTCTTTTTAAGCACTTGCGGCTATATTTGCAATTCACACCCATTTTTTGGAAAAATTTATAGATGGATCAATAAAAAATATATGCAAATAATGTCAGAGTACATTGTTGTGACTCTTGGAGATTTTGAACGGCTGATCTAATCCGCTTAATTTAGATGGGAACCTGAACTTCAGCTCAAAATCTCAATATTTTGAAACCAGAATTAGAAACTTTTGGGTGTAGGGTATAAAAATTCACATCATTTCTTCAACGTATACCGTTACATCAATTTTTAAAGCAACTCTCTTGAATTACTACCTACTCGCTGCATATGTTAGAAAAGTCTCACATACTCTCTCTCTCTCTCTCTGTATCTTTCCCTCTGATTATGGTTGTATGTGATGCCATTCCTGCTTGTAGTAATTTTACAAGCATTACATGAGAATTTTATTTATGCCAACCATGAATTTTGAACCTGGATTGGAACGTTATGAAATTTTTGTACATTTGCTCCAACACTTTTTATCTATACTTTAGTACGATACATGCTCATACATCCACCGAATACCAAATAACTGGGTGTTGCATTCCATATGCAGCAGGCGCGGCTGCACACATGCAAGCATGCTTACTAAAACTCTGTATGTGTATGGTAAGCTAAACACATTCGGCCAAACATTCCCCCATCACCACTATCACTCTGATAAGCACCCACGCTAATAATTTAACTCCAATACTGTTTGCCCATGCAAGCTCATGAACAACAAACAACAACAATAACAACAATCATAACAATAATAGTAATAACTTTGTAATGTAAAAACTTTACAAAGTTATTTAACGCATAGTGTGCTGTGTAGCTTGTGTTTATGTGCGCGTTCAGCAATTTCAACACATTTTTCACTATGTGTTCTGTTTTTACAATTTGGTATAAATAAGTTCTACGACTAGAATGTTAGTTATGGCTTTTGAATGTAGAGTTTGTTTGTACCCTCCACATAAGATGATAAGTTTGCCATTGGGAGAAGAAGGGATCCCACAAATTACAGACATTCATGAGCAGCTTCCAACTCGTTGTAGATTTAACGGTGTCCATAAGTATTTGTGGAGCTTCCATTCCCGTCATTTCGGAATTTCGTTCAATTATTTTTAGTTGATGTCGCTAGATCGGCAAAATTAGCCAACAGCCCCGCCTACAACCATAGACAACAGATAGAGCTACAAATTTGTATAAGACAGACACGCCCTCAATTTACAAAAACTGCGAATAATTCAAGAGTCATTAAAAGGGGGCCCTAACGTTATACATTTACCATCGGGTGCTATACGGAATAGAAATCTCTCCTGCCTTTAGTGTGCAATTATTAATGCATGAATGTTTACAAATTTTTGGCACATAATTTGAATCCTTTTATAAGTGAATGGTTTTAAGTGGTGAAATTATTGGATGGCTGGCGGTGCCTTAGAATTGCATTTATGTGATTTTCGAAAACATTCTGTTCTGCGAACTAAATGAAAAAAATTATATAAATTTTTTTCTGTTGTTTCAACTATTGCTCCATCTTTTAAAGATTATTCTTAGTGGTATTGGGGTTTACTAAAACATTGTGTTACATTGTATGACCAATATTCACATACATGTGCCGTTTTAAGTAAACGGCTGCTGCTGCTTACATATGCGTGCTCATTACCACACAGACAATGGATGCATTAAATGTGTGTGTGTGTGTGTGTGTGTGTGCTAGTTGTACTTTGTAAAGAGAGCAGTGTAGGTACCGTATAAGAGTTATGTATAGTATATGAACACATGTATCTACACCACAACCACACAACAGACCACCAATCATTAATGCATGAGTTGTAAAATCATAATAGAACGCAGTGCGGTTTTGATAGCACTGTGTGCTTTGTGTGAGTGGATGTGTGTGTGTTATGTTAAAGACTAAGTGATACTTCTATTGTACACTGGAATACCTACCCCCACCCTCTTCATATGCAAAAATTTGAGCCATATGTGTTTACATTCTCTATAACTGTTGTTGCTTATTACTCTGTGGTGCTGGTGGATTAGTTGTTGTTTTTTATTGTTTGATCCCTATGCACTATGGCACATAAACCATAAACAAAAACATGTTTACACCTCCCAGCATCCATCCACTCATTCATCCTTCCACCTCCTTCCAATCTAAATCTAAAGGAATTCGGTTTTCTGGTCACGTTTGTTAGTTATTGTGTGAGTGTGTGTGTGGGGGGGGGGGGGGTATGTTCTTTTAATCCCCCCTTTTAGGTAATTTGCTTTGTGCTGCTGCTGCTGCTGTGCTGATGGTCTTAAAACGACGAACCTTGTTTTATGAGTAGCCTCCAACAAATTTGCATTTTAATATAATTTCTGGATCAGCAATCATACGCACCCCTGATACATACACACGTTATAGTCACTATTAATACAAAGCAAGCTCTTTATGCGTTGGGGAGATATAACAGTGTGTTTAAAAATTCGATGCAAAATGTTTTTTTTTAGGAAAAACATGACATTTTGAAAATAAATAAAATTAGCAATGGATGGAGTAATTATAAATATATATACCAAATGTAAATTTAAAGCTAAATTTTTGTTGATTGTGGGCAAAATCGGCCAAAAGCCGCGCCCATAATCGACAAAAACCTATGTGTCTGCCACAAAAATTTACTATTAACTTGAAATTTGGTATAAACATCTATAAATATTTCTAACAGACACGCCTACAATCAATAAAAATCTTTATATCTGCCACAAAAGTTGACCTAGGAACTTGAAATTTGGTATGCATATACATAGTTATCCCATCCACTGATGTGGCAAAAATAGGCAAAGGTCCGAACACAGACGCGTCCACAATTTACAAAAAACCATACTAAACGTAAAACTGCACTTGCAAGCTGATACGTAAGACACACACTGTTAGAGGGCGCAATATGTATTTGCCACGCCCACCGTTGTGGAGGTGTAGGGTATATAAGGTTAGGCCTAAGCCAAATTTAGTTTTCTTACTTGTTCGTATTGTATTGTACATAAAACTTTATGCCCATCCTGATCCTTTCTCTCTAATGTATTACTCTAATTATAGTCAATAAATTATTAAAAAGTTATCCCCTTGATTTATTTCATTACCCGAAGTCTATAATTGTATAAGTACCACAATCACAAAACAAACGCATTTGTACATAACTAATGTTACCCTTAAACTGCAAGGGTGTAGTTCAGTTCATAAAGAGCAAAACTAATGCAATAAAATTGGTCATTTAGCGTAAATTGATTTCATGAATAATTACTACTCTACGCATTGGCAATATAACCCTCTCCCATAGCAAAGCTTTCCTCCCTTCGAGCCCCTCATTTGCATTGCTTGGACATTTTAATAGATTTTAATATAATTTTGAAAGCCTTTACAGATCATGAATGCAAATATATTTAGGATTGCCTGTGAACTTTTAAAGGATTGCATCAGATTAGGCGGGTATGTGCAATCTTGAGAGGGTTTAAGGAGAAGTTTAACCCAGTGTCTGTCTTTTACGTTAGCAAACATATAACGCCTGCTATGCTACCACGCCCATTTTTGGCACATGGCTTAATAAAATAATTTAAATTTCAACTTAATGGCTCAATTTTTGTGGCACATAAATATATTTTTATAGATTGTAAGCTCATTCCACCCATTTTTGGCAAATCGATTCATTGGGTATTTTTGTTTCTTACTCTTGAGCTATTCCCATTTCTATACAAAATTGGGTTTAAGTCCATATACGCTTGGAGCCAATAAAGCGAGTGGTAAAAAATTGCTTCAATTTTTGACAGTTCAAGAATTAAATTGTTGTCCAAGCCTAAGTGGACCAACGAGACTTTCAAATTCCTCTATGGAAAAGCTATACAATTATCGACAGCCTGTGCTTTTCATGATTTCAGCGTTTTTTACCAATTCGTCCACGTCTTCACAAAAAAAAAATACCCCCAGAGCATATATTATCTTAAAATGTGACGATCGTGAAAGCAGTTCGCCAGTTTTTCGCCACACGTGAAACCGTTGTGAGCTTTCAAAAAACCAGAACTTACTTTAGTCCTTTCGCAGAACTTTGCTTCCTTTCCATGTCTTATACGACTTATCTTACAAGATATGAAAAGCACCCGTGAAACTGTCCCATCGAAATATTATGTCCATTCCTTGTATCCTAAATAGTCTTAGTTTTATTGGCAACTCTGTGACATTAAAATCATCTCTCTCTCTCTCTCTCCCCCGCTCTTACTTCACTATTACAAATTGATGGTTTTATAATTGCATTAAATTAATTTAAAATATTGGGCCGTAAAGCAAACACAGACGAACCCGCAAATGTATGTACATGCACACGTGCACACAATGAAAAACAAATATTTCCATATATTCCCTCGAATAGGAGTCATAATGCATGCATGCATACTTTTGAGGTTATAATGCGATTGTAATCAAAGTGAAACTCATAAATGATGAAGTTAAGTTACTACCATCCCGGCTTACCTGTTTTCAAAATTTCAGAATTTTATATAATTCATTAATATATACAAGCAAAGCTACGTGTGAATTTCTATGTGTGCGTTGAATGTAAAACCACTTGACAGCTTTAAACTTTTGCCCGTTGGGGTACTGTGCGTATATACGAGTATGCGTTTATAAATCTATTACATCTATCTGTATGTGTACACGTGCAAGGAATTTTTAATCGGTTTTTGTTGTACACAGAGTTTGTTGCCATTTTTAATTACACGGAATACTAACACTTGCTAACACCCACCCGCAGGAGTATTTTCATACTTAGTTGGCACGTACGTGTATATGTGTTTGTTGAAATGTGTAAATGCGGTGAAAGTTTTTTAATTTTTCGAGGTGAGAAACAATTACGGTAATCACATATTTAAAGATATAAGCCCTTAATGCGTTCACACGATTTGTTGGCAAATCAAAGTGATCTGCTCTGGAGTGGATTACTGTAAAGGTATTGCCTTGGCTCAATTAAACACTCTTCAAATAGGTGATTAATGCCTTTTAAATACAAATATTTAAATGTCATTGTGGTGTTTGTTGATATCGTTGTAGTGCCACCGAAACCGGGTCAGAAGCGGCCTACCACTAGTCCTGCTCCAGTGGTTGCTTCTCCGCATCATTTGCAATCTCCCTCGGCCATTAACTCGACAAGTGCTGGGGGAGGCAATGCGACAAATGTTTTGCCGACTGCTCCCACACAAAACAATGCTGCTGCGGCTGCCGCTCTGCTCAATCACACGATGCCGCCCAATCATTTGGGTGCACATTCACCTTCGCTGGCCCAACAACAGCATCAGCAACATCAGGCACATCAACAAGCGGTAGCTGCAGCTGCGGCAGCCGCTCAAGCGCAACAACAACTGGTTGCGGGAGTGCCGCCAGGCGCTCTAAATGCGGCTGCAGCCAGTGCACGTGGCCCGTTTGCTTCGGCCTTGCGTAATCTTGCCAAACAAGCAGATATTAAGGAGGAGGAGGAGGTTTCAGGACGCGATAGAAATGAAAGATCTGTGTCGGCCACGGTTATGCCGGTTACTCCGTCAGGGGTGTCATCCGGTTCTGGGGTATCGGTCACTCCCAATTCGCAGCCTACGCGCAACTC
The DNA here is from genome assembly GCA_949710015.1 of Crataerina pallida. Taxonomy (NCBI): domain Eukaryota; kingdom Metazoa; phylum Arthropoda; class Insecta; order Diptera; family Hippoboscidae; genus Crataerina; species Crataerina pallida. Next base: position 938,104 of record OX453293.1, read on the forward strand.
CTTAACCAATGATCGTTTGGCAGCAACTTCAGCTAATGTTAACGCCACGGAAGAACGTTCGTCATGTGCCAAGAAGAGATCAGCCCCACCAACACCGCCGGCCGAAAAGATACCGCGACTCAATCAAAGTCAAACTGCTGCCATACAACCAGAACTTTTAGCACGGAGCGGCTTCCAACCTTATCGATCGGATGAACGTCTTATGCATCCGGCCGGAGCATTTCCTCTAGACGCATATACCCATTTTGCAGGACTGCCAGGTCTACCCCCTGGTAAGTGTACTCTTTCACACAAATATTCCTTCATTCATAAAAAATGTTAATTTTTATTAATTCTTTTCCGCTCAGGTGCTTTCTTGAACCCAGCTGGTTTGCCTTACAGTGAGCAAATGTACTTGGACCAACGCTTTCAACTATTGAGAGCTGCAGGTGCCCATCCCACTCATCCTCATGCTCTATACCCGCCCATGGCTTCACCTTATGCTTCACATTTATATTCAATGTTGCCGGGGGCTGCCCTTAGCTTGGCGCCTGGTTTGCACGAACGTATTAAATTGGAGGAGGAACATCGCGCTCGTCTAGCGCGAGAAGAAGAGCGTGAACGGGAACTGCAACGAGAAAAGGAACGTGATTTGCGTGAACAACGCGAACGAGAGCAGCGCGAGCGCGAAAAAGAGCAACGAGAACGTGAACAACGCGAGAAGGAGCAGCGCGAAAAAGAGCAAAAAGAGAAGGAGGCTAGAGAACGTGAAATGCGGGAAAAGGAGCGCGGAGCTCGAGAACGGGAACGACAACAACTTTTGTCCGCTTCGCATCACTACTCCAATCAATTGTACAATCCCTTGAATAGAAACCTATTGGGCTCGATGATACCTCACCTAAATTTAAGCTTACGAGGACCCCCAACCGCGTTGCATGGCATACCTGGTATTTCACCATATCACCCGGCCGCCAATCAGAGACAAAGTCCTCACGGGGCTATGGGTTTGAATCTAGGTATACCTGGCCTAACAGGTGTACCCTCCCTACACAATGTACCGCCAAATATGCCTCACCACTTACAACAAGCCGCCTTGGGGCTGGCACATCCATCTGCCGCTGGCTTAACTCATCCCGGTTTCTCAGCTGCCGCACTATCTATGGCACATCATAGCCTCAATTTGGCACATCCTCATATATCGCCCCATCATCCAGCCATAACATCTGGCCATCAACTGTCACAACAATCATCCACGTCCGTGCATACTACAGCGGCCACGACTTCACCACAGTTTAGCAGTAGCGGCTTAAATTTGAGCAGCAATACGAATAATTCAGTGGGCGGTAGTCTACGTTTAGCCGAATCCAGCAGTAACAGTGCAACTTCATCAGCGGGCACCATGCCACTTACTGCCGTGGCGAGTAGTGGTGGTTGCACTCCACATAATACGACTTCCACCATGTCCTCGCATCTGCCTTCCCTCTATTACGCTCATCACCCGAGTCACTTAGCAGCAATACATGCAGCAGCTGCAGCCGGCAGCCTGGCAACGTCAGTGACGCAGTCACCTAATTTGCAACCGTTACCTTTGGGCGGTGGTATAAATCCAGGAATTTATTCAACGGGTGGCGGGGGCAAATTGCCGGCATCGGCGGTGGGCTCCAATAACTTGAATTCCAGTATTAGTGGTGTGAATTCTCAAAATGGTAGCAACAACAACAATAATCGCACTCCACACAGTCCTCACGCTATGCGTCATCACATTGTGAATGTGGTGCCACAAGCCACCGGAGGTGGTGGCAACAACAATGATAAAACAACGGGGACAGCTATATCGGCACAAACTCATGAACCCACCACGCTGGATTTAACCGGATCCAATTCAAATTCTAGCAATCATGCACCATCCACCGTTAGTAATACCGATTCATTGCGTTTGACTTGCAACAGTAACGCCCAACCAATAACAGCTGAGGTAAATGGTGTAGACAGCAGCAGTGGCTGCCGTGAGGATAGCAATAAAGATTCAACGGATGAGCAGCATAATAGTAAAACAGGGAGTTCACCCTTGAACGATAAACAAAAATCATCAATTATTTCATCACCGGCCACGACAACATCAACTGTGACACCTGGCCTGAATAGATCACCTCCTGTGACGGGTGTTACACCGCAACGTTCTAGTCCGGCCATGGGTGGCACTGGGCAGATAGTGAATGCACCCAATGAGACAAATATGCCACCGCATACATCCAACAATCAAAATCGCACAAACGTTAGCCCGGGTCCAGGTAAACATCCATTAAATACACAGTTAGAGTTGATCTCATACAAATCAGATATGACACGACCACAAACACAGACCACGCTAAATACCGAAAAACAACAATCTCAAATGCAGTATCCCTTAAATCAATCCCCAAAATCTGCGACAAGTGGACCTACAGACAATTCAAATAAACATATTCAGCATCATCATCAACAACAACAAAAACAACAACCACAACTAAAATCCTTAGCTCCTCCTACATTCACCCATAACGTCTCCTCACCATTGAACAAAACTATAACGGACCAAAAATTACAGCATTTGACAAATACAAAAACAACAACAGCGACAATGGTTGTAACCATTAACACGGACAGCAGTGTTGGTGGCAGTGGTGTTAGTAGAGTTAACAGTGCCAGCACTGATCAATTATCAGCCGACAATACTTCTGTCACGGGGGTAACATCTACAACAAGTGGCAACACTTCACCACCGGTGGTGAGCAGTAGTACAAATGTTACTGGTTGTTCACCACAAACCACAAATCATTTTGGGGATGAAGCCGCCCCTAACATTATTAAGAGTAAAACGTCTGGTTACAATCCGGTAACCACCACCACTGCCTCCACCACTGCAGTCGTAACAACTGGTTTGTCTGGCAGGTGATCTTCTTTCCATGACCGTTCACAGCTATTAAGAACCAAAAATCGAAACATTTACCCAAACTCTCCTCCACTCTGTGTAAAAACGCACCACCTATATTTAATGTGAATAAAGGACTGATGGTGAGGAGAGGAGGTGTCCCTTAGTCATGAAACAGTTATTACTACAATATGACATATTCATGTATACACAGTACATAGCATACATAAAACGTACTTTGACAAAAAACAAACAAAAAACAACAATAACTACATCAACAAAATACCTTAGTGCCCTTAAAAATGTTGCCAAACATTTCGCCTTCTTGTTTTAAACAATTTAATTATTTTATTAATTTACAACTTAAAACCAAGTTTTCGTATCAACATAATTAATTTGTGTATGTATTGTATAATTTAAACGTTAATTTAAACATTTTAAGTCTTATTTGTATAATATCTGATACAATAATTATTTTCAACCTAAAACTTAGTTTATGATTTTTTTTAATTCTTATTAATTTTCCTTTTTGCAATTTCTCAGAAAATTAATTAGTATTTTTAATTTCCCATGTTAAAATGATTATAGTTGAAAATCCACATGAAATGGTAAATTTGATTTTATATAATTTTGTATGTTGTAAATGCTTAAACGTAAATAATGGAATTGCTTTAATAAATATTATCATAAAATAATTGAAATAAAACAATTTTTTTATTTTCAGTTGATGTTTTGTACGGTAATGTGTCAAATTTTTTACATTTATTTTTACAATATTTTTATATTTATCCATTAAAAATTAAATATTTGTTTATATTATTTTATTTATATTTAAATTATATGCATTGTTTGTTATTTAAGCATTTTAAGGGGAAAATAAATTTATCACGGTTGGGTTGATTTTCTGCCCCTTTGGGTGAAATGTCACAATATTTTGTCTGTAACTCTTAAACGGAAAATGACACACCCACCTTCAATTATATCGATCGATTCAGAATCACGCAAGCTACATGACGCATATTGATGAAATTTGGTACAAGGACGTATTTTGATTCAAAGAGCAATGTTATTGAAAATGGACCGAAATGAACTTTTTTTATAGTCCCTTCTCATTTAAGAGAAAGGAAGTCTTTATATTATATGACGAAAATTCGCCATTCTCAATATTTTTCAACATATTTGGTGAGGAATAGACCCGATGGGACCTTTCTAGAACCTCTCTCCATATAACGGGATTTCACGAAGTAATTTGCCTGATACAACTAAACTAATTGTTTAATAATTTGTGACACTAAGTGGTGTAGGGTATATTGAATGGTTGGGTTAAAGCGACTTATAACACTTTGACTTATAAATTTTCATGTCAATTAAGTTAATTATCAAAATATTTTTTCTATTACATTTTATTCATTTTTAATTCCAAAACTAAATGTCGTTAACATACAAGAATATACATAAAACATAATGAAAGAGTAAATTTCTTTACATTATAGAAGATTCGAAAAATGGCACTCACGCGCTAGGCTCATTTGCTGCAGCTGCAGCAGCTGCTGCCGCCAATACTCCCAACACTAACTCTACGGCAGCGTCTGCAGAAGAATCCTCTGCCTTATGACATCAACTTTTCAAAAGTATTAATAACTAACTAGTGAAAAACATTAGCAATTTTGGTATCTACTTCATGACGGAAAAATAATTCAACTCAAATAAAAAAGATTGAAATTATAAAAAGTCCCGCTACCTAAAGGGACCATTAAATAAAACTTTTCTTCTTTGAAATTTTGAGTCAACAATAAAAGGGGACTGTAACCTCTACTATTACGAATTATTAAGTATATACAATACATAAATAAAAAGACAGAGACCACCAAAATCGGTCGAAGGTTTGATTAAATCAATCAATTCAGTACGGTTTTGAAACATAATTTTATAAATATTAACTAATCACCTATATCTATATGTGTGTCTGCGTTAGTTGTAAAAACCGCTACAGCTCTATGTTTATCTACCAAGAAAATAAAAGTCTATGAAAAAGTAAAGGAAAAAAAAATTCAAAAATTTAAAAATAATATTTATCCCTAACGAAACTGTACATTTAGATTAAATGAAGAATTCAATGTGATTTTTATTGAAAATACTCTTAATAATTGTAAAAATAAATAGACATTTTAAAATATCCTTTTATCGCATTATATTACATAACCTAACACTAATTATCAATATATTGGCTTAACCAAAAACCAACAAAAAGTACATCCTTGTAATATTTTTTATTCATAAGCATTTGGGTTGAATATTAAAAAAAAAAACTACGTTTAAGTGAACAAAAAAATTTAAACTTTAAAACTATTTCGAAAATCTTGAGCCATCTGTGATACAAATACTAAAAACGCAAAAAAATAAACAGAAATATTTATTTATTTATTTAACCATAAATAAAATATGAAAACGAAATTCAAAATTTAAAATGTAAACACAAACTAAATAGGAGGGAAAACAAAATTAATCACTTTCCAGAAATAATTATTTATGTATTAAGCATATAAGTAAATAGTATAAATAAAAAAATTCATTGTGTAATATATAAATATAGGTTTTGTTAATTATAACAATAAATATTTTTTTTCTAATTTTAAGAAATCCCTTTTTATAAATAACAAACAACAAACGAAACAATAAAATAAAATTAATAAAATGAAAAAATAACAAGAGGCAGAGAAAATACGTTTTATCCCCTAGAGCAAATAGATTTTCCAAAATAAATAAATAATAATAATAACATGAATGAAATACAACAAAAATAAATAAAACTAGTTAATTACAAGTCGTAAATTAAATACGAATTTTTAAACGTCTAAAATTTACCGTTATTACTATCCTCCAACAGCCATATGAAATAGAGACCATGTTATAGAGATCAACGTAATAATAACAAACAACAACAATAACACTAACAAACACTATGTTTGATTACACAACAATTCCCACTTACTTTCAATTAATTGGATCTCGATAACAGAACAATAAAAAAAAAGAAACCCATCCCAAAAACTAAATAAGAGAAACAACAATACAAGCATAAAAGTAAATATGATCCACAACCAAAAACAATAACTCACATCTCACACACACAGAGTTATCGCAGCAAAATTTTATTGTAATTAGTCCCTAAACGAAACCAATTAACAAATGTACGTAACATTGGAGAATGCGGAAAATAAAATAACATGAACTCTTAAAAATCCACATAAATTTAACAAAAAGCAATTGCAAAGAAGAAATAATAAAAACGAATATGTCAAAATAATGTCGAGAATGTTTTCTTCTTTCTTGTGCCCCGAAAGTCGCTTTGGAGTTGTTCAAGTTAAGCTGATCTTATGAGAAAACGTCGAACAATGTAAGTGTTGGATCAGCCTTCATCCTTAATCATGTTTTTGTTATATTGTTTTTAAAGGAGTGAAGCATGTGCGCTTTTGTATGTTGACTCTCGCCTACTTGTTGCATGACTTGTGACATTTGAAAACACTCGCAAAAATCCCTCCAACCATTCCGAAGTTATACTTCTTTTGAAATATTATGAATTAATAATAAGGCTGGGGTGCAAGTGCCTTTAGTGGAATTTTCATTTCGCAACATCTTTTTAAACCTATGCTATGATTGACTTGGAGCTGTTGGAATACAACCTAGTGCGTGTATACATTTAAATACAACCATGCCTTGTAATTATCTAGTTGTTCTTTTTTATTATGGGCATCTCCATAAGGGATGAATTGATAGTCATAATTCTTCTGTCAAGTCTGCAGAATATGAACATTTTGTGATTGCGGTAGAAACTAGCCAAATTTGGATGTACTAAGAGTTAAACTATTGGAAGAAAGTGAACGCCCTAAAGAAGAAGAAGAAAGTTCTATTGTGCTCACATTTTCCCAAGTTTAACAATCAAACGGAGGGTGTAAACCTAGCTGAAACCCGTATGTGTAAACCTGGATATTGTCCACAGGCCTGGCCGTAAGGCCTGGTGGTAATAAAAAAGACATAGCGTGAGTGGAGTTAACCACGTATTCATAGAGTGTTGATAAATTTTATATTAATTAAATAAACCTAAGCCATTATACAATTTAAATAAGTACAAAATCGAGCGTCTTCATTTACAAATAAATGGACGAGATTCCTGAGCCGACGGCTCAACTCGCGCAAAGGTAAATATCTCGTTAGTTTCTTTCTTTCTCGAAAGGGAAAATCCGCAACCATTAAATATTGTATATCTCGTTGAAGGATCTAATCACCGTTAAGATGATGACCACATTCGCCTAGTGAAAAAATTAAGCCAAATTCGTGTATCCGTTTTCGAAGTGTACGTGAAAATTAATGCGTAGGTACTATATAGCTTCTGCAAAAACTAACTACTATGTTCCCAAATTGACCAAACCAACAACAATTCTAACGCCATTGATTTAGCGCAATTATATTTATTTTATTACTTTTTATTTGATTAATTAATATGAAACGTGACTTTTGTTGATAAAATATATAAAGTAGGAATGCTTCTAATGATAGGATATAGAATAATAACAACAACAAATAAACTCGCACCAAAAGAACACTAAACAGACTCTTGAGCTTGACGGTACTCAAATACGGAGCCGCGCTCTATATAGCTGGTTCCTTGTTTGGGTGAAGCCTCAACTGACAGGTTTTCATCAATTATGTCCCTGCTACCGTACCCACCACCTCCCGGCGTTTTCATAGCAAATAAATCCTTTACGTGAAAAGATTTCCTAATAAATATACGTACACAATATGTGTTTTAAAAAACTGTAAACTTACCCCTGCTTCAACCTGAATACACGTTTTGCCGCCCAGCGATATTATGCGACCATCTGATTTGTATAATAAATTGATGCCACGTTTACCGTATCCCCCACCTTTTAATCCATATGGTTGCAATGCACGCCTTTCAGTCAGTACGGATAGAGTTAACGGCTTGCGGAACAATAAATGTCGCTCTACCCCAGCACCACCGTCATATGTTCCCCTACCACCTGAACCGTCTTGTCGTAAACAAAATCGTTCCAAAATAAGGGGATAACGCAATTCAAGAATTTCCGGATCAGTTATGCGAGTGTTGGTCATGTGAGTGTGTACGCCGCCCACACCATGCCAATTGGGTCCGGCCCCACTACCACCAGCCACCGTTTCATAATAACCCCACGTCTCATCGCCAATGGTAACGTTGTTCATGCATCCCTGTGAGGCGGCACACACTTCCATTGTTTTAAGTATTACATCCACTATGCGTTGTGAAGTCAAGACATTGCCTCCGACCACAGCGGCTCCCTCCGAAGGATCCATTATTGAATTCTTGGGTATAATGACTTTTATGGGTTTCAAACAGCCCTGATTCAGAGGCACATCATGACCAACCATACAACGTAAACAGTATATTATAGCTGAGAGGGCAATGGCCCGAGGAGCATTACAATTACCCCAAACTTCGTGACCCGAACCAGTAAAATCAAAGGTAGCGGTGCCATCATCAACATTCATATTTACCTTCAATTTGATGGGTGATCCATCGTCCATGTACTCAGTTGCTTCGAGTGTAGTGCAGCCGGTTGTTTTTAATGTATTTTCTGCTATTTGTTTGAGCATGTCCTTCACCGCCCATTCAGCATTTTCTTGTATATACGCCATATAAGCCTGAACTACATTCAGGCCGTAAAAGTTGATTAATTCCAAGACTAAATGTGCGCCCTTTTGATTAGCGGCGATTTGTGCTTTCAAATCAGATATATTATCTGATAAATTTCGCGTTCCTGTTGCTCCTTCTGCACCGGTGGGCGTGCTGAACCGCTTGATAACTGCTTCTTCTTGAAAAATACCATTCGCTACCAACATAAATGATTTGAATGCGGCACCTTCTTGACCTAAAGACGTTGAATGGGGTGGCATAGAACCGGGTGTTATACCGCCGATATCTGCATGATGGCCTCGCGAAGCTACAAAGAATACTGGCGCTGAATGATCTCTGTAACAATAAAATGTTAAGCATGAATGTACTCTTCTGGACCAGACCGAATACTGCGTACTTGTAAAAAACCGGTGTAATAACTGTTAGATCCGGTAAATGTGATCCTCCCGCTTGGGGATGATTAGATAGCAACACGTCACCATTTTTCAGCGTATCTCCTCTAACCTTAATTTGATATTTGACGGTTTCTTGCATGGCTCCCAAATGTACGGGGATATGGGGCGCATTGCTCACCAGACCACCATCCAGACCGAATAATGCACAGGAGAAATCTAGTCTTTCTTTAATATTAGTTGAAATAGAGGTGCGTTGTAACACTCTAGTAAAAAAGAAGGCATTTATGCGATTGATCAGATTGTAAAAATTGATTGAAAGCGAAAATGTCTGTCTATGTAGTTTGTTTCTCACCTACCTCCCCATTTGTTCTGCTATACTCATAAAACGGTGACTGAATATACTCAATTGTATGGCATCTAACTTCTCATCCACTTTGGATTGTTGCGATGAATTGATGTGAATCATAAAGTCACCGTATCTGGTGACTTCGGCTTCGCAGCAGGGCTCTATCAAAATTGTAGACAACTTATCGATTATAATGGCCGGTCCCTTCACCAAGTGTTTGTGGAAGAGATGATCGGACAAATAAATGGGTGTTTGCAGTTGCCCTTGATCAAAGTGTACCACAGTTTTAAGATTGATTTTTGGTTGCTGCTCGGCAGCAGTAGGTATTTCCTTTTCTTCTGGCGTTGCAGTTTTACCCAACCCCCTTATGCGTATATCATCAACAATGATGCTACGTTGTTTTAAAACAAAACCATATTCTGTACGATAGCGTTCCAAGAAAATCTCTTCATACGTTTTTAACCAGTTAGCAGAGTTTTCTAAAACATTAGGTCCGGTGCACATAAGAGCGCCGTCAGTGCCTTCATAACGTAAATGCAGAATTGATTCCAAAACAATTTCCTTGAAACCTTGCTTCTCCAGAAGCATTTGGCATTCATTTGCTAACATTTTCAAAGATTGTTGCACACTCTGTTCATTGTTCGCAATCAATTCCAGGCCACAAGGTTTCTGCAGATCTTGTACCACATCGGCCAAAGCCATACCATAAGCTGATAAAATGCCAGCATATTTATGTATTAAAACTGTTGAGATGCCCAGGTCACGCGCTATGGCGCACGCGTGTTGGCCACCTGCCCCACCAAAACATACCAAAACATGTTTCGACGTATCAAAACCACGACCCTGCGTTAAAGCCCGTATGGGTCGACACATGGCCTCGTTGGCTACACGTATAAAACCCAAAGCAATTTCTTCTAATGACATTTTTTTATTTCCAGAACTTGCATTGATGTCGTCTCGTAGTTGTTCAAATTTTAATTTGCTGGCTTCAAAGTCCAATGGCTCGTTTTCTTCAGGGCCAAATATTTTGGGAAAGTATTGGGGTAGTAGGCGACCTAGCAAAAGATTAGCATCGGTGACAGTTAAGGGCCCCCCTTTTTTATAACAAGCGGGACCCGGATAAGCGCCGGCACCTACAAAAATATCATACCAAGCATTTATAGAAATGTTTAAAGGGGTTCACCTACTTTCAGGACCCACTACAAATAAGCCAGAACGGAAAAATAAACGCGAACCGCCTCCGGCTGCCACCGTATTAATATCTAATTGAGGTGCTTGTATCGTCACGCCGGCAGTAGTACTCTCAACCACATGTTTATAAGAATTATCATAACGTGAGACATCAGTTGAAGTGCCACCCATATCAAAGCCTATTAAAGGTAATGCACTGTCACGCCTACCCGTCACAGCGTAGCCTACTACACCGCCCGCCGGTCCCGATAATATAGCGCGTGAGGCACGAAACTTGTCGATTTGTGTTAAACCACCATCCGATTGCATAAACAATACCTCGACTCCTTGTAATTGGTCTAAGAAACCAGATTTAAAACTATTGAATAAATGACAGTTAACAGTAAATGCTTAGGATGCACGCATTCATATATAACACCTGCTCAGATAGCGCTCCACATGTGGTGTTAAATACGCCTCAGCACAGGCAGTGTAACCTCTGGGCACTAAGCGGCACATGGGCATAGCTTGATGTGAAAGGGTTATGTGTGTGAAAGCCATGCTTTTCGCTATCTTTCCAATTTTGAGTTCATGTTCGGGACAAGAATAATTATGAGCCAAAACTACTGCCAAAGAATCAATGCCGGCTGCTTTTACCGTTTCCAAAGCAGCGCGCACTTCCTCTTCGCAAACTGGCTGCATTTCATAATACAACGAATCACCGGCACCCTGTAATATCTTCCAATTTTCTCCTGCAAATCAATACAAATTTCAACTTTGCAGCGAGTGCAACCACACAATTTAAGTTACTCACTCCCCTTCAATTGGCACCTTTGCTTTTGCCTGGGAACTATGCGACAATCTATCTCCACTATCATGCTATACAAATTGCTTGGTTTTTGAATATTCAGTTCGAATATTTTCGGTCTTGCTTGATTGCCAATATAGAGTAAATCGCGAAATCCTTTATTTACCAGCAACGCAACATTATCACCTCTGCGTTCCAGTAAAGCATTTGTGGCGACTGTAGTGCCCATGCGTACCCAACCGATTAATGATGTATCCACTAAACCTTGTTCAGTTAGGTCAAGGCCACATTCCTACAGATGACATGACATGAATAAGAAATGAATTTAAAATTGATTATAGAGTTGGCGCCAACAACAATACCTCCTGCAGAATGCGTCTAATACCCTCACGGGGTGCATCACTGTACCTTGACGGATCTTCGGATAATAGTTTTAAGGTGCGCACTTGGCCGGTGGGACACAAACACATCACATCGGTGAAGGTTCCACCGCGGTCAATGGCAAAACAATATTTCCCACAACTACTTGACATTGTTCCCCTTTTTTCTACTTTCCACTTTTCCCGCAGTTTCAATTGATGGTAATATGTTCACTAAATTGGTTAAATAGCTTATTTAGCAAGTTTTTTTCTTTTAGAGACTGTAGATAACAATTTTTTAAAGGTTGAGATTATTATTTCGCTTATTTGCATAATAAAAAATTCCTTATCTATTGTTTGTTTATATTTCTTTTTTATACGTTATTCTCGTAACAACTTGTTGCCTGAAAAGTTCAGTCATTCACCATTTTATTTCATTCATTTCATTGGTGTGGATTATGGACATTATGTAAATTTTGTCATGGAAGTATCAATCGTTTTCTATCGCAAGATGGCCTAAATGGGCTTTTTTCTTTTCAAATAGCGAAGCTGCAAACCAATGAAAATTTTACACCTAGTCAGTTGACCCTACATTTGCAAATACAGCTGAGTGTCGCACATCTAATTACATATAGTGTGATGAAGAAAGGTGAAAACTCTCGAGTAACGACATAAAATGATAGTTTTATGTGCAGTTGGAAGAAGGATGATCAAATTCCAACCCGGGTCACCATCTTTTAAGACAACATTTTTTCAAAGCCCTACTGTAAGTGTTATACCCGTCGTACAAATACCAATTTTAAGTTTAAAGAATGTAGAATTTTACGATGTCATTGTATTAAAAAAATAGCAAAAATAAAAGTAACTGTAAAAACTCATAGGAAGCTTGTCGCTCTTGTCTACCACAAAAATGAAGGTGGACTTGCTTGGCTTGTAACTAGAAAAGTACTGCTCCGATTTTGATCAAATTTTTGGCAAATGTTTGGAAATTTCTCTAGCTTTGAGGAAATTGATAAATTAATGGGCGTGGCATTGCCCATTTTCTCAGAAAATGATATTTTAAATTATATTTCTCGTTTATTAACTAAATGGGTGGTGCCACGCCCTCATAATATACTTCGTATGAAAGCTGACTTAATTTACAAGATTTCACAAAAAGTTTGAACAAAATCGGTGCAACCGTTTCCAAGTTATAAGACTTTAAAAATATCTATAATTAAGATTTGCTTACTGAGCCATTCTGGGCGCCTGGTATTTTGCTTACATTTTTATATTGGCATGAATTTCACAATGACGACCACAAAAATGAAGGTGGACTTGCTTGGCTTATAACTAGAAAAGTACTAATCCGATTTTGGTCAAATTTTTGGCAAATGTTTGGAAATTTCTCTCGCTTTGAGGAGATTGATAAATTAATGGGCGTGGCATTGCCCATTTTCTCAGAAAATGACATTTTATATTATATTTCTCGTTTATTAACTAAATGGGTGGTGCCACGCCCTCATAATATACTTCGTATGAAAGCTGACTTAATTTACAAGATTTCACAAAAAGTTTGAACAAAATCGGTGCAACCGTTTCCAAGTTATAAGACTTTAAAAATATCTATAATTAAGATTTGCTTACTGAGCCAGTCTGGGCGCCTGGTATTTTGCTCACATTTTTATATTGGCATGAATTTCACAATGACGACCACAAAAATGAAGGTGGACTTGCTTGGCTTATAACTAGAAAAGTACTAATCCGATTTTGGTCAAATTTTTGGCAAATGTTTGGAAATTTCTCTCGCTTTGAGGAGATTGATAAATTAATGGGTGTGGCATTGCCCATTTTCTCAGAAAATGACATTTTAAATTATATTTCTCGTTTATTAACTAAATGGGTGGTGCCACGCCCTCATAATATACTTCGTATGAAAGCTGGCTTAATTTACAAGATTTCACAAAAAGTTTGAACAAAATCGGTGCAACCGTTTCCAAGTTATAAGACTTTAAAAATATCTATAATTAAGATTTGCTTACTGAGCCATTCTGGGCGCCTGGTATTTTGCTCACATTTTTATATTGGCATGAATTTCACAATGACGACCACAAAAATGAAGGTGGACTTGCTTGGCTTATAACTAGAAAAGTACTGCTCCGATTTTGGTCAAATTTTTGGCAAATGTTTGGAAATTTCTCTAGCTTTGAGGAGATTGATAAATTAATGGGCGTGGCATTGCCCATTTTCTCAGAAAATGACATTTTAAATTATATTTCTCGTTTATTAACTAAATGGGTGGTGCCACGCCCTCATAATATACTTCGTATGAAAGCTGACTTAATTTACAAGATTTCACAAAAAGTTTGAACAAAATCGGTGCAACCGTTTCCAAGTTATAAGACTTTAAAAATATCTATAATTAAGATTTGCTTACTGAGCCATTCTGGGCGCCTGGTATTTTGCTCACATTTTTATATTGGCATGAATTTCACAATGACGACCACAAAAATGAAGGTGGACTTGCTTGGCTTATAACTAGAAAAGTACTGCTCCGATTTTGGTCAAATTTTTGGCAAATGTTTGGAAATTTCTCTCGCTTTGAGGAGATTGATAAATTAATGGGCGTGGCATTGCCCATTTTCTCAGAAAAAGACATTTTAAATTATATTTCTCGTTTATTAACTAAATGGGTGGTGCCACGCCCTCATAATATACTTCGTATGAAAGCTGACTTAATTTACAAGATTTCACAAAAAATTTGAACAAAATCGGTGCAACCGTTTCCAAGTTATAAGACTTTAAAAATATGTATAATTAAGATTTGCTTACTGAGCCATTCTGGGCGCCTGGTATTTTGCTCACATTTTTATATTGGCATGAATTTCACAATGACGACCACAAAAATGAAGGTGGACTTGCTTGGCTTATAACTAGAAAAGTACTGCTCCGATTTTGGTCAAATTTTTGGCAAATGTTTGGAAATTTCTCTCGCTTTGAGGAGATTGATAAATTAATGGGCGTGGCATTGCCCATTTTCTCAGAAAATGACATTTTAAATTATATTTCTCGTTTATTAACTAAATGGGTGGTGCCACGCCCTCATAATATACTTCGTATGAAAGCTGGCTTAATTTACAAGATTTCACAAAAAGTTTGAACAAAATCGGTGCAACCGTTTCCAAGTTATAAGACTTTAAAAATATCTTTAATTATGATTTGCTTACTGAGCCATTCTGGGCGCCTGGTAGTTTGCTTACATTTTTATATTGGCATGAATTTCACAATGACGACCACAAAAATGAAGATGGACTTGCTTGGCTTATAACTAGAAAAGTACTGCTCCGATTTTGGTCAAATTTTTGGCAAATGTTTGGAAATTTCTCTAGCTTTAAGGAGATTGATAAATTAATGGGCGTGGCATTGCCCATTTTCTCAGAAAATGACATTTTAAATTATATTTCTTGTTTATTAACTAAATGGGTGGTGCCACGCCCTCATAATATACTTCGTATGAAAGCTGACTTAATTTACAAGATTTCACAAAAAGTTTGAACAAAATCGGTGCAACCGTTTCCAAGTTATAAGACTTTAAAAATATCTATAATTAAGATTTGCTTACTGAGCCATTCTGGGCGCCTGGTATTTTGCTCACATTTTTATATTGGCATGAATTTCACAATGACGACCACAAAAATGAAGGTGGACTTGCTTGGCTTATAACTAGAAAAGTACTGCTCCGATTTTGGTCAAATTTTTGGCAAATGTTTGGAAATTTCTCTAGCTATGAGGAGATTGATAAATTAATGGGCGTGGCATTGCCTATTTTCTCAGAAAATGACATTTTAAATTATATTTCTCGTTTATTAACTAAATGGGTGGTGCCACGCCCTCATAATATACTTCGTATGAAAGCTGACTTAATTTACAAGATTTCACAAAAAGTTTGAACAAAATCGGTGCAACCGTTTCCAAGTTATAAGACTTTAAAAATATGTATAATTAAGATTTGCTTACTGAGCCATTCTGGGCGCCTGGTATTTTGCTCACATTTTTATATTGGCATGAATTTCACAATGACGACCACAAAAATGAAGGTGGACTTGCTTGGCTTATAACTAGAAAAGTACTGCTCCGATTTTGGTCAAATTTTTGGCAAATGTTTGGAAATTTCTCTAGCTATGAGGAGATTGATAAATTAATGGGCGTGGCATTGCCTATTTTCTCAGAAAATGACATTTTAAATTATATTTCTCGTTTATTAACTAAATGGGTGGTGCCACGCCCTCATAATATACTTCGTATGAAAGCTGACTTAATTTACAAGATTTCACAAAAAGTTTGAACAAAATCGGTGCAACCGTTTCCAAGTTATAAGACTTTAAAAATATGTATAATTAAGATTTGCTTACTGAGCCATTCTGGGCGCCTGGTATTTTGCTCACATTTTTATATTGGCATGAATTTCACAATGACGACCACAAAAATGAAGGTGGACTTGCTTGGCTTATAACTAGAAAAGTACTGCTCCGATTTTGGTCAAATTTTTGGCAAATGTTTGGAAATTTCTCTAGCTTTGAGGAGATTGATAAATTAATGGGCGTGGCATTGCTCATTTTCTCAGAAAAAGACATTTTAAATTATATTTCTCGTTTATTAACTAAATGGGTGGTGCCACGCCCTCATAATATACTTCGTATGAAAGCTGACTTAATTTACAAGATTTCACAAAAAGTTTGAACAAAATCGGTGCAACCGTTTCCAAGTTATAAGTCTTTAAAAATATGTATAATTAAGATTTGCTTACTGAGCCATTCTGGGCGCCTGGTATTTTGCTCACATTTTTATATTGGCATGAATTTCACAATGACGACCACAAAAATGAAGGTGGACTTGCTTGGCTTATAACTAGAAAAGTACTAATCCGATTTTGGTCAAATTTTTGGCAAATGTTTGGAAATTTCTCTAGCTTTGAGGAGATTGATAAATTAATGGGCGTGGCGTTGCCTATTTTCTCAGAAAATGACATTTTAAATTATATTTCTCGTTTATTAACTAAATGGGTGGTGCCACGCCCTCATAATATACTTCGTATGAAAGCTGACTTAATTTACAAGATTTCACAAAAAGTTTGAACAAAATCGGTGCAACCGTTTCCAAGTTATAAGACTTTAAAAATATGTATAATTAAGATTTGCTTACTGAGCCAGTCTGGGCGCCTGGTATTTTGCTCACATTTTTATATTGGCATGAATTTCACAATGACGACCACAAAAATGAAGGTGGACTTGCTTGGCTTATAACTAGAAAAGTACTCCTCCGATTTTGGTCAAATTTTTGGCAAATGTTTGGAAATTTCTCTAGCTTTGAGGAGATTGATAAATTAATGGGCGTGGCATTGCCCATTTTCTCAGAAAATGACATTTTAAATAATATTTCTCGTTTATTAACTAAATGGGTGGTGCCACGCCCTCATAATATACTTCGTATGAAAGCTGACTTAATTTACAAGATTTCACAAAAAGTTTGAACAAAATCGGTGCAACCGTTTCCAAGTTATAAGACTTTAAAAATATCTATAATTAAGATTTGCTTACTGAGCCATTCTGGGCGCCTGGTATTTTGCTCACATTTTTATATTGGCATGAATTTCACAATGACGACCACAAAAATGAAGGTGGACTTGCTTGGCTTATAACTAGAAAAGTACTGCTCCGATTTTGGTCAAATTTTTGGCAAATGTTTGGAAATTTCTCTAGCTTTGAGGAGATTGATAAATTAATGGGCGTGGCATTGCTTATTTTCTCAGAAAATGACATTTTAAAATATATTTCTTTTTTATTAACTAAATGGGTGGTGCCACGCCCTCATAATATACTTCGTATGAAAGCTGACTTAATTTACAAGATTTCACAAAAAGTTTGAACAAAATCGGTGCAACCGTTTCCAAGTTATAAGACTTTAAAAATATGTATAATTAAGATTTGCTTACTGAGCCAGTCTGGGCGCCTGGTATTTTGCTCACATTTTTATATTGGCATGAATTTCACAATGACGACCACAAAAATGAAGGTGGACTTGCTTGGCTTATAACTAGAAAAGTACTGCTCCGATTTTGGTAAAATTTTTGGAAAATGTTTGGAAATTTCTCTAGCTTTGAGGAGATTGATAAATTAATGGGCGTGGCATTGCCCATTTTCTCAGAAAATGACATTTTAAATAATATTTCTCGTTTATTAACTAAATGGGTGGTGCCACGCCCTCATAATATACTTCGTATGAAAGCTGACTTAATTTACAAGATTTCACAAAAAGTTTGAACAAAATCGGTGCAACCGTTTCCAAGTTATAAGACTTTAAAAATATCTATAATTAAGATTTGCTTACTGAGCCATTCTGGGCGCCTGGTATTTTGCTCACATTTTTATATTGGCATGAATTTCACAATGACGACCACAAAAATGAAGGTGGACTTGCTTGGCTTATAACTAGAAAAGTACTGCTCCGATTTTGGTAAAATTTTTGGCAAATGTTTGGAAATTTCTCTAGCTTTGAGGAGATTGATAAATTAATGGGCGTGGCATTGCCTATTTTCTCAGAAAATGACATTTTAAATTATATTTCTCGTTTATTAACTAAATGGGTGGTGCCACGCCCTCATAATATACTTCGTATGAAAGCTGCCTTAATTTACAAGATTTCACAAAAAGTTTGAACAAAATCGGTGCAACCGTTTCCAAGTTATAAGACTTTAAAAATATCTATAATTAAGATTTGCTTACTGAGCCATTCTGGGCGCCTGGTATTTTGCTCACATTTTTATATTGGCATGAATTTCACAATGACGACCACAAAAATGAAGGTGGACTTGCTTGGCTTATAACTAGAAAAGTACTAATCCGATTTTGGTCAAATTTTTGGCAAATGTTTGGAAATTTCTCTCGCTTTGAGGAGATTGATAAATTAATGGGTGTGGCATTGCCCATTTTCTCAGAAAATGACATTTTAAATTATATTTCTCGTTTATTAACTAAATGGATGGTGCCACGCCCTCATAATATACTTCGTATGAAAGCTGGCTTAATTTACAAGATTTCACAAAAAGTTTGAACAAAATCGGTGCAACCGTTTCCAAGTTATAAGACTTTAAAAATATCTATAATTAAGATTTGCTTACTGAGCCATTCTGGGCGCCTGGTATTTTGCTCACATTTTTATATTGGCATGAATTTCACAATGACGACCACAAAAATGAAGGTGGACTTGCTTGGCTTATAACTAGAAAACTACTACTCCGATTTTGGTAAAATTTTTGGCAAATGTTTGGAAATTTCTCTAGCTTTGAGGAGATTGATAAATTAATGGGCGTGGCATTGCCCATTTTCTCAGAAAATGACATTTTAAATTATATTTCTCGTTTATTAACTAAATGGGTGGTGCCACGCCCTCATAATATACTTCGTATGAAAGCTGACTTAATTTACAAGATTTCACAAAAAGTTTGAACAAAATCGGTGCAACCGTTTCCAAGTTATAAGACTTTAAAAATATCTATAATTAAGATTTGCTTACTGAGCCATTCTGGGCGCCTGGTATTTTGCTCACATTTTTATATTGGCATGAATTTCACAATGACGACCACAAAAATGAAGGTGGACTTGCTTGGCTTATAACTAGAAAAGTACTGCTCCGATTTTGGTCAAATTTTTGGCAAATGTTTGGAAATTTCTCTAGCTATGAGGAGATTGATAAATTAATGGGCGTGGCATTGCCTATTTTCTCAGAAAATGACATTTTAAATTATATTTCTCGTTTATTAACTAAATGGGTGGTGCCACGCCCTCATAATATACTTCGTATGAAAGCTGACTTAATTTACAAGATTTCACAAAAAGTTTGAACAAAATCGGTGCAACCGTTTCCAAGTTATAAGACTTTAAAAATATGTATAATTAAGATTTGCTTACTGAGCCATTCTGGGCGCCTGGTATTTTGCTCACATTTTTATATTGGCATGAATTTCACAATGACGACCACAAAAATGAAGGTGGACTTGCTTGGCTTATAACTAGAAAAGTACTGCTCCGATTTTGGTCAAATTTTTGGCAAATGTTTGGAAATTTCTCTAGCTTTGAGGAGATTGATAAATTAATGGGCGTGGCATTGCCCATTTTCTCAGAAAATGACATTTTAAATTATATTTCTCGTTTATTAACTAAATGGATGGTGCCACGCCCTCATAATATACTTCGTATGAAAGCTGGCTTAATTTACAAGATTTCACAAAAAGTTTGAACAAAATCGGTGCAACCGTTTCCAAGTTATAAGACTTTAAAAATATCTATAATTAAGATTTGCTTACTGAGCCATTCTGGGCGCCTGGTATTTTGCTCACATTTTTATATTGGCATGAATTTCACAATGACGACCACAAAAATGAAGGTGGACTTGCTTGGCTTATAACTAGAAAACTACTACTCCGATTTTGGTCAAATTTTTGGCAAATGTTTGGAAATTTCTCTAGCTTTGAGGAGATTGATAAATTAATGGGCGTGGCATTGCCTATTTTCTCAGAAAATGACATTTTAAAATATATTTCTTATTTATTAACTAAATGGGTGGTGCCACGCCCTCATAATATACTTCGTATGAAAGCTGACTTAATTTACAAGATTTCACAAAAAGTTTGAACAAAATCGGTGCAACCGTTTCCAAGTTATAAGACTTTAAAAATATCTATAATTAAGATTTGCTTACTGAGCCATTCTGGGCGCCTGGTATTTTGCTCACATTTTTATATTGGCATGAATTTCACAATGACGACCACAAAAATGAAGGTGGACTTGCTTGGCTTATAACTAGAAAAGTACTGCTCCGATTTTGGTCAAATTTTTGGCAAATGTTTGGAAATTTCTCTAGCTATGAGGAGATTGATAAATTAATGGGCGTGGCATTGCCTATTTTCTCAGAAAATGACATTTTAAATTATATTTCTCGTTTATTAACTAAATGGGTGGTGCCACGCCCTCATAATATACTTCGTATGAAAGCTGACTTAATTTACAAGATTTCACAAAAAGTTTGAACAAAATCGGTGCAACCGTTTCCAAGTTATAAGACTTTAAAAATATCTATAATTAAGATTTGCTTACTGAGCCATTCTGGGCGCCTGGTATTTTGCTCACATTTTTATATTGGCATGAATTTCACAATGACGACCACAAAAATGAAGGTGGACTTGCTTGGCTTATAACTAGAAAAGTACTGCTCCGATTTTGGTCAAATTTTTGGCAAATGTTTGGAAATTTCTCTAGCTTTGAGGAGATTGATAAATTAATGGGCGTGGCATTGCCCATTTTCTCAGAAAAAGACATTTTAAATTATATTTCTCGTTTATTAACTAAATGGGTGGTGCCACGCCCTCATAATATACTTCGTATGAAAGCTGACTTAATTTACAAGATTTCACAAAAAGTTTGAACAAAATCGGTGCAACCGTTTCCAAGTTATAAGACTTTAAAAATATGTATAATTAAGATTTGCTTACTGAGCCATTCTGGGCGCCTGGTATTTTGCTCACATTTTTATATTGGCATGAATTTCACAATGACGACCACAAAAATGAAGGTGGACTTGCTTGGCTTATAACTAGAAAAGTACTGCTCCGATTTTGGTCAAATTTTTGGCAAATGTTTGGAAATTTCTCTAGCTTTGAGGAGATTGATAAATTAATGGGCGTGGCATTGCCTATTTTCTCAGAAAATGACATTTTAAATTATATTTCTCGTTTATTAACTAAATGGGTGGTGCCACGCCCTCATAATATACTTCGTATGAAAGCTGACTTAATTTACAAGATTTCACAAAAAGTTTGAACAAAATCGGTGCAACCGTTTCCAAGTTATAAGACTTTAAAAATATGTATAATTAAGATTTGCTTACTGAGCCAGTCTGGGCGCCTGGTATTTTGCTCACATTTTTATATTGGCATGAATTTCACAATGACGACCACAAAAATGAAGGTGGACTTGCTTGGCTTATAACTAGAAAAGTACTGCTCCGATTTTGGTAAAATTTTTGGCAAATGTTTGGAAATTTCTCTAGCTTTGAGGAGATTGATAAATTAATGGGCGTGGCATTGCCTATTTTCTCAGAAAATGACATTTTAAATTATATTTCTCGTTTATTAACTAAATGGGTGGTGCCACGCCCTCATAATATACTTCGTATGAAAGCTGCCTTAATTTACAAGATTTCACAAAAAGTTTGAACAAAATCGGTGCAACCGTTTCCAAGTTATAAGACTTTAAAAATATCTATAATTAAGATTTGCTTACTGAGCCATTCTGGGCGCCTGGTATTTTGCTCACATTTTTATATTGGCATGAATTTCACAATGACGACCACAAAAATGAAGGTGGACTTGCTTGGCTTATAACTAGAAAAGTACTAATCCGATTTTGGTCAAATTTTTGGCAAATGTTTGGAAATTTCTCTCGCTTTGAGGAGATTGATAAATTAATGGGTGTGGCATTGCCCATTTTCTCAGAAAATGACATTTTAAATTATATTTCTCGTTTATTAACTAAATGGATGGTGCCACGCCCTCATAATATACTTCGTATGAAAGCTGGCTTAATTTACAAGATTTCACAAAAAGTTTGAACAAAATCGGTGCAACCGTTTCCAAGTTATAAGACTTTAAAAATATCTATAATTAAGATTTGCTTACTGAGCCATTCTGGGCGCCTGGTATTTTGCTCACATTTTTATATTGGCATGAATTTCACAATGACGACCACAAAAATGAAGGTGGACTTGCTTGGCTTATAACTAGAAAACTACTACTCCGATTTTGGTAAAATTTTTGGCAAATGTTTGGAAATTTCTCTAGCTTTGAGGAGATTGATAAATTAATGGGCGTGGCATTGCCCATTTTCTCAGAAAATGACATTTTAAATTATATTTCTCGTTTATTAACTAAATGGGTGGTGCCACGCCCTCATAATATACTTCGTATGAAAGCTGACTTAATTTACAAGATTTCACAAAAAGTTTGAACAAAATCGGTGCAACCGTTTCCAAGTTATAAGACTTTAAAAATATCTATAATTAAGATTTGCTTACTGAGCCATTCTGGGCGCCTGGTATTTTGCTCACATTTTTATATTGGCATGAATTTCACAATGACGACCACAAAAATGAAGGTGGACTTGCTTGGCTTATAACTAGAAAAGTACTGCTCCGATTTTGGTCAAATTTTTGGCAAATGTTTGGAAATTTCTCTAGCTATGAGGAGATTGATAAATTAATGGGCGTGGCATTGCCTATTTTCTCAGAAAATGACATTTTAAATTATATTTCTCGTTTATTAACTAAATGGGTGGTGCCACGCCCTCATAATATACTTCGTATGAAAGCTGACTTAATTTACAAGATTTCACAAAAAGTTTGAACAAAATCGGTGCAACCGTTTCCAAGTTATAAGACTTTAAAAATATGTATAATTAAGATTTGCTTACTGAGCCATTCTGGGCGCCTGGTATTTTGCTCACATTTTTATATTGGCATGAATTTCACAATGACGACCACAAAAATGAAGGTGGACTTGCTTGGCTTATAACTAGAAAAGTACTGCTCCGATTTTGGTCAAATTTTTGGCAAATGTTTGGAAATTTCTCTAGCTTTGAGGAGATTGATAAATTAATGGGCGTGGCATTGCCCATTTTCTCAGAAAATGACATTTTAAATTATATTTCTCGTTTATTAACTAAATGGATGGTGCCACGCCCTCATAATATACTTCGTATGAAAGCTGGCTTAATTTACAAGATTTCACAAAAAGTTTGAACAAAATCGGTGCAACCGTTTCCAAGTTATAAGACTTTAAAAATATCTATAATTAAGATTTGCTTACTGAGCCATTCTGGGCGCCTGGTATTTTGCTCACATTTTTATATTGGCATGAATTTCACAATGACGACCACAAAAATGAAGGTGGACTTGCTTGGCTTATAACTAGAAAACTACTACTCCGATTTTGGTCAAATTTTTGGCAAATGTTTGGAAATTTCTCTAGCTTTGAGGAGATTGATAAATTAATGGGCGTGGCATTGCCTATTTTCTCAGAAAATGACATTTTAAAATATATTTCTTATTTATTAACTAAATGGGTGGTGCCACGCCCTCATAATATACTTCGTATGAAAGCTGACTTAATTTACAAGATTTCACAAAAAGTTTGAACAAAATCGGTGCAACCGTTTCCAAGTTATAAGACTTTAAAAATATCTATAATTAAGATTTGCTTACTGAGCCATTCTGGGCGCCTGGTATTTTGCTCACATTTTTATATTGGCATGAATTTCACAATGACGACCACAAAAATGAAGGTGGACTTGCTTGGCTTATAACTAGAAAAGTACTGCTCCGATTTTGGTCAAATTTTTGGCAAATGTTTGGAAATTTCTCTAGCTATGAGGAGATTGATAAATTAATGGGCGTGGCATTGCCTATTTTCTCAGAAAATGACATTTTAAATTATATTTCTCGTTTATTAACTAAATGGGTGGTGCCACGCCCTCATAATATACTTCGTATGAAAGCTGACTTAATTTACAAGATTTCACAAAAAGTTTGAACAAAATCGGTGCAACCGTTTCCAAGTTATAAGACTTTAAAAATATCTATAATTAAGATTTGCTTACTGAGCCATTCTGGGCGCCTGGTATTTTGCTCACATTTTTATATTGGCATGAATTTCACAATGACGACCACAAAAATGAAGGTGGACTTGCTTGGCTTATAACTAGAAAAGTACTGCTCCGATTTTGGTCAAATTTTTGGCAAATGTTTGGAAATTTCTCTAGCTATGAGGAGATTGATAAATTAATGGGCGTGGCATTGCCTATTTTCTCAGAAAATGACATTTTAAATTATATTTCTCGTTTATTAACTAAATGGGTGGTGCCACGCCCTCATAATATACTTCGTATGAAAGCTGACTTAATTTACAAGATTTCACAAAAAGTTTGAACAAAATCGGTGCAACCGTTTCCAAGTTATAAGACTTTAAAAATATCTATAATTAAGATTTGCTTACTGAGCCATTCTGGGCGCCTGGTATTTTGCTCACATTTTTATATTGGCATGAATTTCACAATGACGACCACAAAAATGAAGGTGGACTTGCTTGGCTTATAACTAGAAAAGTACTGCTCCGATTTTGGTCAAATTTTTGGCAAATGTTTGGAAATTTCTCTAGCTTTGAGGAGATTGATAAATTAATGGGCGTGGCATTGCCCATTTTCTCAGAAAAAGACATTTTAAATTATATTTCTCGTTTATTAACTAAATGGGTGGTGCCACGCCCTCATAATATACTTCGTATGAAAGCTGACTTAATTTACAAGATTTCACAAAAAGTTTGAACAAAATCGGTGCAACCGTTTCCAAGTTATAAGACTTTAAAAATATGTATAATTAAGATTTGCTTACTGAGCCATTCTGGGCGCCTGGTATTTTGCTCACATTTTTATATTGGCATGAATTTCACAATGACGACCACAAAAATGAAGGTGGACTTGCTTGGCTTATAACTAGAAAAGTACTGCTCCGATTTTGGTCAAATTTTTGGCAAATGTTTGGAAATTTCTCTAGCTTTGAGGAGATTGATAAATTAATGGGCGTGGCATTGCCTATTTTCTCAGAAAATGACATTTTAAATTATATTTCTCGTTTATTAACTAAATGGGTGGTGCCACGCCCTCATAATATACTTCGTATGAAAGCTGACTTAATTTACAAGATTTCACAAAAAGTTTGAACAAAATCGGTGCAACCGTTTCCAAGTTATAAGACTTTAAAAATATGTATAATTAAGATTTGCTTACTGAGCCAGTCTGGGCGCCTGGTATTTTGCTCACATTTTTATATTGGCATGAATTTCACAATGACGACCACAAAAATGAAGGTGGACTTGCTTGGCTTATAACTAGAAAAGTACTGCTCCGATTTTGGTAAAATTTTTGGCAAATGTTTGGAAATTTCTCTAGCTTTGAGGAGATTGATAAATTAATGGGCGTGGCATTGCCCATTTTCTCAGAAAATGACATTTTAAATAATATTTCTCGTTTATTAACTAAATGGGTGGTGCCACGCCCTCATAATATACTTCGTATGAAAGCTGACTTAATTTACAAGATTTCACAAAAAGTTTGAACAAAATCGGTGCAACCGTTTCCAAGTTATAAGACTTTAAAAATATCTATAATTAAGATTTGCTTACTGAGCCATTCTGGGCGCCTGGTATTTTGCTCACATTTTTATATTGGCATGAATTTCACAATGACGACCACAAAAATGAAGGTGGACTTGCTTGGCTTATAACTAGAAAAGTACTGCTCCGATTTTGGTCAAATTTTTGGCAAATGTTTGGAAATTTCTCTAGCTTTGAGGAGATTGATAAATTAATGGGCGTGGCATTGCCTATTTTCTCAGAAAATGACATTTTAAATTATATTTCTCGTTTATTAACTAAATGGGTGGTGCCACGCCCTCATAATATACTTCGTATGAAAGCTGACTTAATTTACAAGATTTCACAAAAAGTTTGAACAAAATCGGTGCAACCGTTTCCAAGTTATAAGACTTTAAAAATATGTATAATTAAGATTTGCTTACTGAGCCAGTCTGGGCGCCTGGTATTTTGCTCACATTTTTATATTGGCATGAATTTCACAATGACGACCACAAAAATGAAGGTGGACTTGCTTGGCTTATAACTAGAAAAGTACTGCTCCGATTTTGGTAAAATTTTTGGCAAATGTTTGGAAATTTCTCTAGCTTTGAGGAGATTGATAAATTAATGGGCGTGGCATTGCCCATTTTCTCAGAAAATGACATTTTAAATAATATTTCTCGTTTATTAACTAAATGGGTGGTGCCACGCCCTCATAATATACTTCGTATGAAAGCTGACTTAATTTACAAGATTTCACAAAAAGTTTGAACAAAATCGGTGCAACCGTTTCCAAGTTATAAGACTTTAAAAATATCTATAATTAAGATTTGCTTACTGAGCCATTCTGGGCGCCTGGTATTTTGCTCACATTTTTATATTGGCATGAATTTCACAATGACGACCACAAAAATGAAGGTGGACTTGCTTGACTTATAACTAGAAAAGTACTGCTCCGATTTTGGTCAAATTTTTGGCAAATGTTTGGAAATTTCTCTAGCTTTGAGGAGATTGATAAATTAATGGGCGTGGCATTGCCTATTTTCTCAGAAAATGACATTTTAAATTATATTTCTCGTTTATTAACTAAATGGGTGGTGCCACGCCCTCATAATATACTTCGTATGAAAGCTCACTTAATTTACAAGATTTCACAAAAAGTTTGAACAAAATCGGTGCAACCGTTTCCAAGTTATAAGACTTTAAAAATATGTATAATTAAGATTTGCTTACTGAGCCATTCTGGGCGCCTGGTATTTTGCTAACATTTTTATATTGGCATGAATTTCACAATGACGACCACAAAAATGAAGGTGGACTTGCTTGGCTTATAACTAGAAAAGTACTGCTCCGATTTTGGTCAAATTTTTGGCAAATGTTTGGAAATTTCTCTAGCTTTGAGGAGATTGATAAATTAATGGGCGTGGCATTGCCCATTTTCTCAGAAAATGACATTTTAAATAATATTTCTCGTTTATTAACTAAATGGGTGGTGCCACGCCCTCATAATATACTTCGTATGAAAGCTGACTTAATTTACAAGATTTCACAAAAAGTTTGAACAAAATCGGTGCAACCGTTTCCAAGTTATAAGACTTTAAAAATATGTATAATTAAGATTTGCTTACTGAGCCATTCTGGGCGCCTGGTATTTTGCTCACATTTTAATATTGGCATGAATTTCACAATGACGACCACAAAAATGAAGGTGGACTTGCTTGGCTTATAACTAGAAAAGTACTGCTCCGATTTTGGTCAAATTTTTGGCAAATGTTTGGAAATTTCTCTAGCTTTGAGGAGATTGATAAATTAATGGGCGTGGCATTGCCCATTTTCTCAGAAAATGACATTTTAAATAATATTTCTCGTTTATTAACTAAATGGGTGGTGCCACGCCCTCATAATATACTTCGTATGAAAGCTGACTTAATTTACAAGATTTCACAAAAAGTTTGAACAAAATCGGTGCAACCGTTTCCAAGTTATAAGACTTTAAAAATATCTATAATTAAGATTTGCTTACTGAGCCATTCTGGGCGCCTGGTATTTTGCTCACATTTTTATATTGGCATGAATTTCACAATGACGACCACAAAAATGAAGGTGGACTTGCTTGGCTTATAACTAGAAAAGTACTGCTCCGATTTTGGTCAAATTTTTGGCAAATGTTTGGAAATTTCTCTAGCTTTGAGGAGATTGATAAATTAATGGGCGTGGCATTGCCCATTTTCTCAGAAAATGACATTTTAAATTATATTTCTCGTTTATTAACTAAATGGGTGGTGCCACGCCCTCATAATATACTTCGTATGAAAGCTGACTTAATTTACAAGATTTCACAAAAAGTTTGAACAAAATCGGTGCAACCGTTTCCAAGTTATAAGACTTTAAAAATATGTATAATTAAGATTTGCTTACTGAGCCAGTCTGGGCGCCTGGTATTTTGCTCACATTTTTATATTGGCATGAATTTCACAATGACGACCACAAAAATGAAGGTGGACTTGCTTGGCTTATAACTAGAAAAGTACTGCTCCGATTTTGGTCAAATTTTTGGCAAATGTTTGGAAATTTCTCTAGCTTTGAGGAGATTGATAAATTAATGGGCGTGGCATTGCCTATTTTCTCAGAAAATGACATTTTAAATTATATTTCTCGTTTATTAACTAAATGGGTGGTGCCACGCCCTCATAATATACTTCGTATGAAAGCTGACTTAATTTACAAGATTTCACAAAAAGTTTGAACAAAATCGGTGCAACCGTTTCCAAGTTATAAGACTTTAAAAATATCTATAATTAAGATTTGCTTACTGAGCCATTCTGGGCGCCTGGTATTTTGCTCACATTTTTATATTGGCATGAATTTCACAATGACGACCACAAAAATGAAGGTGGACTTGCTTGGCTTATAACTAGAAAAGTACTGCTCCGATTTTGGTCAAATTTTTGGCAAATGTTTGGAAATTTCTCTAGCTTTGAGGAGATTGATAAATTAATGGGCGTGGCATTGCCCATTTTCTCAGAAAATGATATTTTAAATTATATTTCTCGTTTATTAACTAAATGGGTGGTGCCACGCCCTCATAATATACTTCGTATGAAAGCTGACTTAATTTACAAGATTTCACAAAAAATTTGAACAAAATCGGTGCAACCGTTTCCAAGTTATAAGACTTTAAAAATATGTATAATTAAGATTTGCTTACTGAGCCATTCTGGGCGCCTGGTATTTTGCTCACATTTTTATATTGGCATGAATTTCACAATGACGACCACAAAAATGAAGGTGGACTTGCTTGGCTTATAAGTAGAAAAGTACTGCTCCGATTTTGGTCAAATTTTTGGCAAATGTTTGGAAATTTCTCTAGCTTTGAGGAGATTGATAAATTAATGGGCGTGGCATTGCCTATTTTCTCAGAAAATGACATTTTAAATTATATTTCTCGTTTATTAACTAAATGGGTGGTGCCACGCCCTCATAATATACTTCGTATGAAAGCTGACTTAATTTACAAGATTTCACAAAAAGTTTGAACAAAATCGGTGCAACCGTTTCCAAGTTATAAGACTTTAAAAATATGTATAATTAAGATTTGCTTACTGAGCCATTCTGGGCGCCTGGTATTTTGCTCACATTTTTATATTGGCATGAATTTCACAATGACGACCACAAAAATGAAGGTGGACTTGCTTGGCTTATAACTAGAAAAGTACTGCTCCGATTTTGGTCAAATTTTTGGCAAATGTTTGGAAATTTCTCTAGCTTTGAGGAGATTGATAAATTAATGGGCGTGGCATTGCCTATTTTCTCAGAAAATGACATTTTAAATTATATTTCTCGTTTATTAACTAAATGGGTGGTGCCACGCCGTCATAATATACTTCGTATGAAAGCTGACTTAATTTACAAGATTTCACAAAAAGTTTGAACAAAATCGGTGCAACCGTTTCCAAGTTATAAGACTTTAAAAATATCTATAATTAAGATTTGCTTACTGAGCCATTCTGGGCGCCTGGTATTTTGCTCACATTTTTATATTGGCATGAATTTCACAATGACGACCACAAAAATGAAGGTGGACTTGCTTGGCTTATAACTAGAAAAGTACTGCTCCGATTTTGGTCAAATTTTTGGCAAATGTTTGGAAATTTCTCTAGCTTTGAGGAGATTGATAAATTAATGGGCGTGGCATTGCCCATTTTCTCAGAAAATGACATTTTAAATTATATTTCTCGTTTATTAACTAAATGGGTGGTGCCACGCCCTCATAATATACTTCGTATGAAAGCTGACTTAATTTACAAGATTTCACAAAAAGTTTGAACAAAATCGGTGCAACCGTTTCCAAGTTATAAGACTTTAAAAATATGTATAATTAAGATTTGCTTACTGAGCCATTCTGGGCGCCTGGTATTTTGCTCACATTTTTATATTGGCATGAATTTCACAATGACGACCACAAAAATGAAGGTGGACTTGCTTGGCTTATAACTAGAAAAGTACTGCTCCGATTTTGGTCAAATTTTTGGCAAATGTTTGGAAATTTCTCTAGCTTTGAGGAGATTGATAAATTAATGGGCGTGGCATTGCCCATTTTCTCAGAAAAAGACATTTTAAATTATATTTCTCGTTTATTAACTAAATGGGTGGTGCCACGCCCTCATAATATACTTCGTATGAAAGCTGACTTAATTTACAAGATTTCACAAAAAGTTTGAACAAAATCGGTGCAACCGTTTCCAAGTTATAAGACTTTAAAAATATCTATAATTAAGATTTGCTTACTGAGCCATTCTGGGCGCCTGGTATTTTGCTCACATTTTTATATTGGCATGAATTTCACAATGACGACCACAAAAATGAAGGTGGACTTGCTTGGCTTATAACTAGAAAAGTACTGCTCCGATTTTGGTCAAATTTTTGGCAAATGTTTGGAAATTTCTCTAGCTTTGAGGAGATTGATAAATTAATGGGCGTGGCATTGCCTATTTTCTCAGAAAATGACATTTTAAATTATATTTCTCGTTTATTAACTAAATGGGTGGTGCCACGCCCTCATAATATACTTCGTATGAAAGCTGACTTAATTTACAAGATTTCACAAAAAGTTTGAACAAAATCGGTGCAACCGTTTCCAAGTTATAAGACTTTAAAAATATGTATAATTAAGATTTGCTTACTGAGCCAGTCTGGGCGCCTGGTATTTTGTTCACATTTTTATATTGGCATGAATTTCACAATGACGACCACAAAAATGAAGGTGGACTTGCTTGGCTTATAACTAGAAAAGTACTGCTCCGATTTTGGTCAAATTTTTGGCAAATGTTTGGAAATTTCTCTAGCTTTGAGGAGATTGATAAATTAATGGGCGTGGCATTGCCCATTTTCTCAGAAAATGACATTTTAAATAATATTTCTCGTTTATTAACTAAATGGGTGGTGCCACGCCCTCATAATATACTTCGTATGAAAGCTGACTTAATTTACAAGATTTCACAAAAAGTTTGAACAAAATCGGTGCAACCGTTTCCAAGTTATAAGACTTTAAAAATATCTATAATTAAGATTTGCTTACTGAGCCATTCTGGGCGCCTGGTATTTTGCTCACATTTTTATATTGGCATGAATTTCACAATGACGACCACAAAAATGAAGGTGGACTTGCTTGGCTTATAACTAGAAAAGTACTAATCCGATTTTGGTCAAATTTTTGGCAAATGTTTGGAAATTTCTCTAGCTTTGAGGAGATTGATAAATTAATGGGCGTGGCATTGCCTATTTTCTCAGAAAATGACATTTTAAATTATATTTCTCGTTTATTAACTAAATGGGTGGTGCCACGCCGTCATAATATACTTCGTATGAAAGCTGACTTAATTTACAAGATTTCACAAAAAGTTTGAACAAAATCGGTGCAACCGTTTCCAAGTTATAAGACTTTAAAAATATCTATAATTAAGATTTGCTTACTGAGCCATTCTGGGCGCCTGGTATTTTGCTCACATTTTTATATTGGCATGAATTTCACAATGACGACCACAAAAATGAAGGTGGACTTGCTTGGCTTATAACTAGAAAAGTACTGCTCCGATTTTGGTCAAATTTTTGGCAAATGTTTGGAAATTTCTCTAGCTTTGAGGAGATTGATAAATTAATGGGCGTGGCATTGCCTATTTTCTCAGAAAATGACATTTTAAATTATATTTCTCGTTTATTAACTAAATGGGTGGTGCCACGCCCTCATAATATACTTCGTATGAAAGCTGACTTAATTTACAAGATTTCACAAAAAGTTTGAACAAAATCGGTGCAACCGTTTCCAAGTTATAAGACTTTAAAAATATGTATAATTAAGATTTGCTTACTGAGCCAGTCTGGGCGCCTGGTATTTTGTTCACATTTTTATATTGGCATGAATTTCACAATGACGACCACAAAAATGAAGGTGGACTTGCTTGGCTTATAACTAGAAAAGTACTGCTCCGATTTTGGTCAAATTTTTGGCAAATGTTTGGAAATTTCTCTAGCTTTGAGGAGATTGATAAATTAATGGGCGTGGCATTGCCCATTTTCTCAGAAAATGACATTTTAAATAATATTTCTCGTTTATTAACTAAATGGGTGGTGCCACGCCCTCATAATATACTTCGTATGAAAGCTGACTTAATTTACAAGATTTCACAAAAAGTTTGAACAAAATCGGTGCAACCGTTTCCAAGTTATAAGACTTTAAAAATATCTATAATTAAGATTTGCTTACTGAGCCATTCTGGGCGCCTGGTATTTTGCTCACATTTTTATATTGGCATGAATTTCACAATGACGACCACAAAAATGAAGGTGGACTTGCTTGGCTTATAACTAGAAAAGTACTGCTCCGATTTTGGTCAAATTTTTGGCAAATGTTTGGAAATTTCTCTAGCTTTGAGGAGATTGATAAATTAATGGGCGTGGCATTGCCTATTTTCTCAGAAAATGACATTTTAAATTATATTTCTCGTTTATTAACTAAATGGGTGGTGCCACGCCCTCATAATATACTTCGTATGAAAGCTGACTTAATTTACAAGATTTCACAAAAAGTTTGAACAAAATCGGTGCAACCGTTTCCAAGTTATAAGACTTTAAAAATATGTATAATTAAGATTTGCTTACTGAGCCAGTCTGGGCGCCTGGTATTTTGTTCACATTTTTATATTGGCATGAATTTCACAATGACGACCACAAAAATGAAGGTGGACTTGCTTGGCTTATAACTAGAAAAGTACTGCTCCGATTTTGGTCAAATTTTTGGCAAATGTTTGGAAATTTCTCTAGCTTTGAGGAGATTGATAAATTAATGGGCGTGGCATTGCCCATTTTCTCAGAAAATGACATTTTAAATAATATTTCTCGTTTATTAACTAAATGGGTGGTGCCACGCCCTCATAATATACTTCGTATGAAAGCTGACTTAATTTACAAGATTTCACAAAAAGTTTGAACAAAATCGGTGCAACCGTTTCCAAGTTATAAGACTTTAAAAATATCTATAATTAAGATTTGCTTACTGAGCCATTCTGGGCGCCTGGTATTTTGCTCACATTTTTATATTGGCATGAATTTCACAATGACGACCACAAAAATGAAGGTGGACTTGCTTGGCTTATAACTAGAAAAGTACTAATCCGATTTTGGTCAAATTTTTGGCAAATGTTTGGAAATTTCTCTAGCTTTGAGGAGATTGATAAATTAATGGGCGTGGCATTGCCTATTTTCTCAGAAAATGACATTTTAAATTATATTTCTCGTTTATTAACTAAATGGGTGGTGCCACGCCGTCATAATATACTTCGTATGAAAGCTGACTTAATTTACAAGATTTCACAAAAAGTTTGAACAAAATCGGTGCAACCGTTTCCAAGTTATAAGACTTTAAAAATATCTATAATTAAGATTTGCTTACTGAGCCATTCTGGGCGCCTGGTATTTTGCTCACATTTTTATATTGGCATGAATTTCACAATGACGACCACAAAAATGAAGGTGGACTTGCTTGGCTTATAACTAGAAAAGTACTGCTCCGATTTTGGTCAAATTTTTGGCAAATGTTTGGAAATTTCTCTAGCTTTGAGGAGATTGATAAATTAATGGGCGTGGCATTGCCTATTTTCTCAGAAAATGACATTTTAAATTATATTTCTCGTTTATTAACTAAATGGGTGGTGCCACGCCCTCATAATATACTTCGTATGAAAGCTGACTTAATTTACAAGATTTCAAAAAAGTTTGAACAAAATCGGTGCAACCGTTTCCAAGTTATAAGACTTTAAAAATATCTATAATTAAGATTTGCTTACTGAGCCATTCTGGGCGCCTGGTATTTTGCTCACATTTTTATATTGGCATGAATTTCACAATGACGACCACAAAAATGAAGGTGGACTTGCTTGGCTTATAACTAGAAAAGTACTGCTCCGATTTTGGTCAAATTTTTGGCAAATGTTTGGAAATTTCTCTAGCTTTGAGGAGATTGATAAATTAATGGGCGTGGCATTGCCCATTTTCTCAGAAAAAGACATTTTAAATTATATTTCTCGTTTATTAACTAAATGGGTGGTGCCACGCCCTCATAATATACTTCGTATGAAAGCTGACTTAATTTACAAGATTTCACAAAAAATTTGAACAAAATCGGTGCAACCGTTTCCAAGTTATAAGACTTTAAAAATATGTATAATTAAGATTTGCTTACTGAGCCATTCTGGGCGCCTGGTATTTTGCTCACATTTTTATATTGGCATGAATTTCACAATGACGACCACAAAAATGAAGGTGGACTTGCTTGGCTTATAAGTAGAAAAGTACTGCTCCGATTTTGGTCAAATTTTTGGCAAATGTTTGGAAATTTCTCTAGCTTTGAGGAGATTGATAAATTAATGGGCGTGGCATTGCCTATTTTCTCAGAAAATGACATTTTAAATTATATTTCTCGTTTATTAACTAAATGGGTGGTGCCACGCCCTCATAATATACTTCGTATGAAAGCTGACTTAATTTACAAGATTTCACAAAA
The DNA here is from genome assembly GCA_949710015.1 of Crataerina pallida. Lineage (NCBI taxonomy): Eukaryota > Metazoa > Arthropoda > Insecta > Diptera > Hippoboscidae > Crataerina > Crataerina pallida. Next base: position 973,040 of record OX453293.1, read on the forward strand.
AGTTTGAACAAAATCGGTGCAACCGTTTCCAAGTTATAAGACTTTAAAAATATGTATAATTAAGATTTGCTTACTGAGCCATTCTGGGCGCCTGGTATTTTGCTCACATTTTTATATTGGCATGAATTTCATAATGACGACCACAAAAATGAAGGTGGACTTGCTTGGCTTATAACTAGAAAAGTACTAATCCGATTTTGGTCAAATTTTTGGCAAATGTTTGGAAATTTCTCTAGCTTTGAGGAGATTGATAAATTAATGGGCGTGGCATTGCCTATTTTCTCAGAAAATGACATTTTAAATTATATTTCTCGTTTATTAACTAAATGGGTGGTGCCACGCCGTCATAATATACTTCGTATGAAAGCTGACTTAATTTACAAGATTTCACAAAAAGTTTGAACAAAATCGGTGCAACCGTTTCCAAGTTATAAGACTTTAAAAATATCTATAATTAAGATTTACTTACTGAGCCATTCTGGGCGCCTGGTATTTTGCTCACATTTTTATATTGGCATGAATTTCACAATGACGACCACAAAAATGAAGGTGGACTTGCTTGGCTTATAACTAGAAAAGTACTGCTCCGATTTTGGTCAAATTTTTGGCAAATGTTTGGAAATTTCTCTAGCTTTGAGGAGATTGATAAATTAATGGGCGTGGCATTGCCCATTTTCTCAGAAAATGACATTTTAAATTATATTTCTCGTTTATTAACTAAATGGGTGGTGCCACGCCCTCATAATATACTTCGTATGAAAGCTGACTTAATTTACAAGATTTCACAAAAAGTTTGAACAAAATCGGTGCAACCGTTTCCAAGTTATAAGACTTTAAAAATATCTATAATTAAGATTTGCTTACTGAGCCATTCTGGGCGCCTGGTATTTTGCTCACATTTTTATATTGGCATGAATTTCACAATGACGACCACAAAAATGAAGGTGGACTTGCTTGGCTTATAACTAGAAAAGTACTGCTCCGATTTTGGTCAAATTTTTGGCAAATGTTTGGAAATTTCTCTAGCTTTGAGGAGATTGATAAATTAATGGGCGTGGCATTGCCTATTTTCTCAGAAAATGACATTTTAAATTATATTTCTCGTTTATTAACTAAATGGGTGGTGCCACGCCCTCATAATATACTTCGTATGAAAGCTGACTTAATTTACAAGATTTCAAAAAAAGTTTGAACAAAATCGGTGCAACCGTTTCCAAGTTATAAGACTTTAAAAATATCTATAATTAAGATTTGCTTACTGAGCCATTCTGGGCGCCTGGTATTTTGCTCACATTTTTATATTGGCATGAATTTCACAATGACGACCACAAAAATGAAGGTGGACTTGCTTGGCTTATAACTAGAAAAGTACTGCTCCGATTTTGGTCAAATTTTTGGCAAATGTTTGGAAATTTCTCTAGCTTTGAGGAGATTGATAAATTAATGGGCGTGGCATTGCCTATTTTCTCAGAAAATGACATTTTAAATTATATTTCTCGTTTATTAACTAAATGGGTGGTGCCACGCCCTCATAATATACTTCGTATGAAAGCTGACTTAATTTACAAGATTTCAAAAAAAGTTTGAACAAAATCGGTGCAACCGTTTCCAAGTTATAAGACTTTAAAAATATCTATAATTAAGATTTGCTTACTGAGCCATTCTGGGCGCCTGGTATTTTGCTCACATTTTTATATTGGCATGAATTTCACAATGACGACCACAAAAATGAAGGTGGACTTGCTTGGCTTATAACTAGAAAAGTACTGCTCCGATTTTGGTCAAATTTTTGGCAAATGTTTGGAAATTTCTCTAGCTTTGAGGAGATTGATAAATTAATGGGCGTGGCATTGCCTATTTTCTCAGAAAATGACATTTTAAATTATATTTCTCGTTTATTAACTAAATGGGTGGTGCCACGCCCTCATAATACACTTCGTATGAAAGCTGACTTAATTTACAAGATTTCACAAAAAGTTTGAACAAAATCGGTGCAACCGTTTCCAAGTTATAAGACTTTAAAAATATGTATAATTAAGATTTGCTTACTGAGCCATTCTGGGCGCCTGGTATTTTGCTCACATTTTTATATTGGCATGAATTTCACAATGACGACCACAAAAATGAAGGTGGACTTGCTTGGCTTATAACTAGAAAAGTACTAATCCGATTTTGGTCAAATTTTTGGCAAATGTTTGGAAATTTCTCTAGCTTTGAGGATATTGATAAATTAATGGGCGTGGCATTGCCTATTTTCTCAGAAAATGACATTTTAAATTATATTTCTCGTTTATTAACTAAATGGGTGGTGCCACGCCGTCATAATATACTTCGTATGAAAGCTGACTTAATTTACAAGATTTCACAAAAAGTTTGAACAAAATCGGTGCAACCGTTTCCAAGTTATAAGACTTTAAAAATATCTATAATTAAGATTTGCTTACTGAGCCATTCTGGGCGCCTGGTATTTTGCTCACATTTTTATATTGGCATGAATTTCACAATGACGACCACAAAAATGAAGGTGGACTTGCTTGGCTTATAACTAGAAAAGTACTGCTCCGATTTTGGTCAAATTTTTGGCAAATGTTTGGAAATTTCTCTAGCTTTGAGGAGATTGATAAATTAATGGGCGTGGCATTGCCCATTTTCTCAGAAAATGACATTTTAAATTATATTTCTCGTTTATTAACTAAATGGGTGGTGCCACGCCGTCATAATATACTTCGTATGAAAGCTGACTTAATTTACAAGATTTCACAAAAAGTTTGAACAAAATCGGTGCAACCGTTTCCAAGTTATAAGACTTTAAAAATATCTATAATTAAGATTTGCTTACTGAGCCATTCTGGGCGCCTGGTATTTTGCTCACATTTTTATATTGGCATGAATTTCACAATGACGACCACAAAAATGAAGGTGGACTTGCTTGGCTTATAACTAGAAAAGTACTGCTCCGATTTTGGTCAAATTTTTGGCAAATGTTTGGAAATTTCTCTAGCTTTGAGGAGATTGATAAATTAATGGGCGTGGCATTGCCCATTTTCTCAGAAAATGACATTTTAAATTATATTTCTAGTTTATTAACTAAATGGGTGGTGCCACGCCCTCATAATATACTTCGTATGAAAGCTGACTTAATTTACAAGATTTCACAAAAAGTTTGAACAAAATCGGTGCAACCGTTTCCAAGTTATAAGACTTTAAAAATATCTTTAATTATGATTTGCTTACTGAGCCATTCTGGGCGCCTGGTAGTTTGCTTACATTTTTATATTGGCATGAATATCACAATGACGACCACAAAAATGAAGATGGACTTGCTTGGCTTATAACTAGAAAAGTACTGCTCCGATTTTGGTCAAATTTTTGGCAAATGTTTGGAAATTTCTCTAGCTTTGAGGAGATTGATAAATTAATGGGCGTGGCATTGCCCATTTTCTCAGAAAATGACATTTTAAATTATATTTCTCGTTTATTAACTAAATGGGTGGTGCCACGCCCTCATAATATACTTCGTATGAAAGCTGACTTCATTTACAAGATTTCACAAAAAGTTTGAACAAAATCGGTGCAACCGTTTCCAAGTTATAAGACTTTAAAAATATCTATAATTAAGATTTGCTTACTGAGCCATTCTGGGCGCCTGGTATTTTGCTCACATTTTTATATTGGCATGAATTTCACAATGACGACCACAAAAATGAAGGTGGACTTGCTTGGCTTATAACTAGAAAAGTACTGTTCCGATTTTGGTCAAATTTTTGGAAATTTCTCTAGCTTTGAGGAGATTGATATTGGGAGATTGAATTATTGGGCGTGGTAAAACACCTTGAGCGATTTACGTGTACCCTAAACCACGAAACCCTACACCTCCCTTTACAGCAAACACTTGTGAAGGTGGAATAAAAACAGTTCTTAATTCGTTTGAAATGACATTTATTTAACGTTGGTTGTTTACTCTTGTTTTTTGTTTTTATTAGGGATTAATTTATGCGTTTTGTGTGTATATGTTTAACATTTGTTTTTATGCTCTTTATTACTTTAAATGTTATATTTTTCTTTTTGATAGACTTTCTTTATTTTTATTGTAATGGTAATGGAAGCAAAGCATATGTAACAAGATTCCCAACCAGCCAACGGCATAATTATAATAAATTCTGCTTTTATTTTTGTTTGATTTTAACTCTCGCTTTTCTTTTTGGAGTTTTTGCATTGTTACTATTTTCTATGGTATGGTGATGTACAATAAAAATATACCGTTAATTTTTTTTATTTATGTATAACTTTCTCATTCAATTTTAAATTAACTTGCAGGGTATTTTTAAAAGTTTTTCATTAAATTTTTTATTAACAACATTTAAAACAACATTCATCATACATATATGTATATTTATTTTATTTATTTTTCTAAATTATTAATTTAATTACACATAAAGCTGCTTACAGCTATGTGTGTATATATGTATATGAATGAATGACTTTGTAAGTGATTTAACGAAATTTTGATTTTATGTATAACACACAATTTGTCAAACACCCAAATGCAGGTTCTTTCAAGACTCTACAAAGTGAAATATATTTACTCTTGATCAGCGCGTAATTCGGAATAGATTTAAATATGTCTGTCTGTCTGGCTGTGCGTTCGTCTGGAGTAAGCTATGGAGATATCGACAGTTCCACTGTAACAAAACTCATGGTAGCTTTAGTAGACTAGTTAGTATTGAAAATGGTTAATTTCGATGAAACGAGACGCCCACAGAAGACATTTTTATGAATTTTTCAAATTACTCGAAAAGTGAGAGAGTTTAGTAAAAAATTTAACATCAACCCGCTTATACGTCCAATAATAATAAGATTGGTCTTACCTGTCATAAAATTTAAAATTTAAAATGAATAAAATTATAAATTTTTTCTTGTTACTAGTTTCCCCCGCCCCGGTACCTATACGTGCCAGCCAAAATGTTCGGAAATCCAACATTTGGCTAAAGCCGAATATAACGTTTTTTCTCCCTTTATTTTTATATATATACACACACACACACACTTATATTATTTTATTAAAATTAATTCCATGTTCAAACATATGTGCATACAAATGAAGGCAACATGACACAAGTTGCATGTGTAGGTAAATCTATCAAACAAAAAATATAACGGTTTTTTAATATTTGGTTAATCTTTTTGTAACATTTCATATGTGTTTGTGCTTTTGTGTGTATTGACTTTTCTTTATACCGTTTATTTGATTTTTCTCATACTTAAGGCGTACAACGGAATTTAATTCATTTTAATGTGTATCTTTGTGTCTTTTATGTTGAGTTTTGATTAACAATTTTCTTTTTAATTAGTTCGTATAAATTTGTTTCAACATTTCCAGAATTGTTCACATTTATAAAGTAAAACAAGTAAAAAGTAAATTTGATTTTGACCAAATTGTAAATATCTTTCACATCTGTTTACAAATTGGGCGCGGCAAGTACATGATTTGCGGGCCTGGGCGTGTGTGATTAAACTATTTATATATGGAAAGCCGATTCTTTTAAAAAAGTAAACAAATTACAATGGTATCCAAGTACTAAATGCCATTTAAATAATAGCCAGGTGGTAAAAATCAGTAATCATTCACTTATTATTCATTCCTATATAATAAGAATTACTACTTAACTACTGTTGCTTAGAGCTAAGATATCATGTCTGCTGAAATTTCAATATTATTGCTTAAGTGCAACGTATTGCTATTAAAATATTGTGACTGGGACATATTCATTTATTTCTATTATTAAATAAAACCAATTGAAAACATACGTATAAAACAGAAAATTGGGAAAATAATAGAAACGAAACTTGGGGATTACAACACTGATGAAATTTGCTACAAGAACATATTTAGGCACAGGGATGATTGCTTTTGAAAACGGATCATTGACTATCAAAACGTGATTGCCAAGTGAAATTTTGTTCCGCATCTTATTTTTGGTACTAGCTTGTGGTTCTTCAATTTTTATAAATTTGAGCTGGTTTGATAACCAACTCCTTGCATAAAAATTTATCGGATTGTATATTTAATAAAAATAAAATATAGTGGAAAAATAAATTCGAAAGTGAAGGAGACAAACATACCAAATGCTTTTGCATATGAATTGTTGTCTGCATATAAATTTTCAACGAAAATAATAACAATATGTTTGTGGACATGGATCCTAAGTAACGGTGTAAGTATGTGTTGTCCCCAAAGTTACATTTGAATAAATTGTAATCTTTTTAAGACGTGCTTGAAACCTGCATCTGTGCTCCCTTCTTATTTTCTTCTATACTTTCTATAATTCATATGTTTGGCCCGAGTTGCCATAATTACATTAATTGCTGTTAATTACATTTTGTCTCTCACTCGTGTGTGTTAAGTAACATAAATCCTTTTGTGTTTTATCTGACCTTCTCTTTTAAAAACAACTCAATTTAAACCATAAATGAAATGCTAACAAAACAACACAAATGTTAAATAAAATTCATTAAAATTATTGTCAACTTAGACAAATTCGAGTAGGACTTGAAGGGAATTCTTATGAATGTGATTTTGATTTCAATACAGTTTCTTCTTGTATTGTTTTCTTTGGTTCGTTTTTGTAAATGTTTAAGTATTAAGTTTGTTGTTGTTGTTCGTTCTGGTTAAAGTAAAGTTTTTAAAGTAATTTCGTTTCCAATAATGTTTCATACTAAACACATGCACATTTATTATATACATACTGCACCTATTTACAGAATTTATTTTAATTTAATGACATTTTTAACTTTTTTTTTATTTATTTACTTTTTTTATACGTGACCGTAAAAGAGATAATTTAAGTTCAACAACGATTTAAAAGGTGAAATCGAAAGTGATGGTGTTGTAAAATTTTGTTATAAAAATTTGAGCAATAAATTGCATTTTGATCATTTAGTAAGGAACAAACAAATTTGAACTGTAAGGGACCCCCTACCCTTTCACAATATATCTCCAAGCCGTGCCCACTTGTAAGTTAAGAAAGTTTGCTTCTCTCTACCCAAGAACAACGGGCCTTAATTTGTAATCAGAAGAATCGTATATATCCGATCTCAATCGAGACCGCTGCAAACTTAAAGACCCGGTTCCAAATTTGTGCCATGTGAATATACTAGAAAATTATGGAACGAAAAAATATAACACGCATTACGCCATATCTAAAATTGAACCGGACCTGGGTCACATGTTAAAAATTTGGGGCATTTCCATGAGGGTCACGAGTTTATTGCCTCCATTGCGCACATGCCTGATTATAAAAATTTAGTATTTTATATATGTGAAGAGAATGAATATCCGAAACTCTCAGGCCATCAGTGAAATTCCCCCAGGTAGTGTGAAGAATACAAAAACCACTGATGATAAGCAAACAATCCTATGGAGAGCTATTATAGAGTCGGTTGAGAGCAATGCTATTACAAATAAAACCTTTTTAGTAGATTGTGGGCAAACTGTGTTTCTAAATAAGTGTCAAAAATCGTATGAATTGCCCATGGAGTATCAAAATATTCCACCTCTGCTCGGTTCGCTTTCGCGTTCAATGTGCTTGGAAAATGTTTTATACCTAATTCTCTTAGAATTAGTGCCAACAACACAAGTCGGCAATGTTTTCAAAAGCCTCGTCGTCTCAAGATAATATAATATGTTTAGTACGCCCGAATTCCTCAATACTCTTATACCATGAAAAAGTACCTCCAATTTTGCCTAAAGAAGAAAAATTAAAAGTGCTCGTTACACATGTTGTTAGTCCAATAGTATTTTATGCTCTGTGGGACTCACAACTTTTTTTGGTCTGAGGACGAAATATCAAAGGACGTCCCTTCTTGTACCTAAAATAAATGATGTGCTTCTGTTACATTACTTAGTAGAGCCAAAGTATTGGACATTGATAAACAGAAGCAAATGTACAAGGTTTTTTATATAGACTATGGCAACGCAGAGTTGGTCCACATTCATGTTTAGCCAATTGCCCCATAGAAGAAAACCCAAGACCAGCTTGTGCTGTACGTTGTCGATTAGCTAATTTAATCGAGGTCACTGAAACTCAGACTTATGAGCAACAAAAACAATTTAACTTGACAAAGGATACAACATTCGTTATGATATTGGATCAAACTTTAAGCGTTAAGGTAATTAGTTGCAACGATGACGAGTTAACAGTTTGTTTGCTTGATCCTCAATATGTCAACTTATCGTCTATATTGCTGCAGATGGGAGCGTACGCAAAGTAAATAATTAGTTTACTCATATCCAGGCATACAGATCTTTATCATACTTGAACAGAAAAAAGTGAATTATTATATAAATTTATTTACGTGTGTGTTATATGTTGTAATGATTGACTAAAAATACTCTTATGTAATGATGCGGGTCACACTGGTCTAATATCATGATTTGCAGTTTATGTAATAGGCAATTAAAAATGTTATATCCTGCACCACTTATGGCAAAGTACACTTATGTTTGTGCAGATGTTTGTAACCGATCGATTTAACCATTTCTCTGAGCAAGCTCAAGTTTGCGTTTTTGGGGAAATTTGTTGACATTTGTTTGAAATATGTTTTAGTCCAAGAAGGAAACATATTAAAATCCACTAAATTTGATCTTGTTTTTTATAACTGCTCTCGATTTAAGATACTTTCGTGAAGGAAGTGTTTATACGGCGGAGACTTGCTATTAATATTTTTTTGCAACACTTTCCCTGTCTCGCCCCTTTTATCAATAATTTATTATGTCTGGCAATTAGCATTTTGTTGGTAATAATTTGAATTTCTTTAAATTTTCAATTATTATTAATTTTATGTTTCGGTAGCGTGATAGCTTGTAAATAATGTCCTTCGTAACAGTGCATTGTTCCATATTTAGGTATTCATATGTGCATAGGTGTATGTGTAGCTTATTTGGATCTTTTGAGATGTATATATATAACTACGATAAATTTTTTGCATGTGTATAATAGTATGTATTTTGTGTTTTTGCCTTTTTTTTCTTTTTTCCTTAAAATTACGGTTTAGTCCCTAAATTTGGTATTTTTTCTATCATTTCTTACATAAACTTTGTTCAATTATTTGTTGTGTTTGTTTAGTTATTGATGTTGTTGTTGTTGCTGTATTATTAAATTTACAATTGTTGTTAATTACGCGAATTGTATTTATAATAAAAAATATTAATAAATATTTTGAACATTTAAATAAATCAGTGGGTAACAGTGGCGAGGGAAACCCAACATTTTTTATTATCATTAATTTTTTATCTTTTTTTTATACCCTCCACCTTGGGGTTCATTTTGATCATCCGTTTACAACACATCGAAGGAAGCCTCGAAGACCCCACGAACCATATATATTCTTAATCAGCATAAAAAGAGAAATCGTTTGAAACATGTCCGTCCGTATGTCCGTGTGTCCGTCTGTTGTTGGCACTTTCACGGTCATAATTTTTGAGATATCAAATTGAAACTTGGTACACTTATTCTTAGTTTAATTTCGCTATTCCGTATTGAAATTGGGCAAAATCGGTTAAGAGACACGCCCACAATAAACGAAAATCTCAATATACCTCGAAAAAATTGTATCTTTAAAAAATTATATATCGCACAATACCATGCCTATCAGGTTGAAATGTGGTATAAATATAAGTGGTAGCGTTATCCAATACTGTGTTAAAAATGAACGTGATTGATTAACACAAACGCCATAAATAAAAAAAACGCTATTTGCGTAAGTACATGGAACAGTCATTTACATAAATATGCCAATAGGAACTTTTTTTTTAAATGATTACAAAAGGTGGAGGGTATTTAAGCTTCGGTATCAACCGAACTTTGCTATCTTGTTTTTTTGCATTGAAAATTGTTTAAGTGCTGAATTTAGATTAAATTTTTATCCATTTCGTTTTGTTATCAATATTTTTTGTTTGTTATAATTGTGAGTAATTGTGAAAACTATTACCTACGAATTGTTTTCCTTGTTGTTGTTTCTGTGGTAATCTTGCGGAGGGGTCATTAATTTAATAGGATTGCACTTGTCTCTTTCTTCTCTTTGCATCGTTCTGTCCACTTTGTTGTTTGTTAGTGGTTCCTCTTCATTTCCAAGTTCGCTGCTATTACTTATACACCTTGAGCTAGCGACTCCTTGGGTAAGGTCAGCATAGTTTGTTCCATTGCTTGGTGGTGGGGTATCAGGAATGGCGAAGCCAACATTTGTAAGGGGCTAAATGGTGCAAGAGAACAAGAACAAAGTTGTAATTGACTTGACCGAAATCTTGAATACCTACCTCAGAGAATTAAAATGAAAAGAATGTTGATTGCAATTAATGCGTCCTTAAAATGTAAGTTTTCTTTTTCGACCATTTTCGTTTCACTGCCATTTAAGGTATCTTGCCCAATAAATACACACAGAGACAGACGGACTGACTGACGGATTGTCGGACTCGGTTAGATTTACTAAGATTCAGACGCTGATTTGCACATTCTTCTGGGTGTTGCAAATGCTTTAGTGCACCAACCCTGAGGTGCTGTTACGTATAAATGGAATTGGAAGGAATTCATGTCACATGAGAAAATTCAATATCTTTAAAGTTTATCAACACGCACTTAAATAAAACGGCTTTTGTTTTTATGGCAAACACACAAGTGATGGATAAAAGTAAAAAACATTTCCCCCCCCTCTCACAAACACACGGATATACTTCCGCCTACACTGGAATCGAAATTTCGCCGCAAACAAAGTGAGATGTGAAATGTGAAAAGTTGGCCGTAAGTTTAATTGTTTACAGCGTGCGTGTGTACGTGTTTATGCAAGAGGGTACATTTGTATGTTTAAGAACTTACTCTGAGAATGCGGTGGCTGAGGCTGCGGTTACAGGATTTCGAACCGCATGAAAAGCCTGCGAGTTTTTGGCTCGTGCCAGCAGAGTCATCACCGTGCGTTTGGTCGGATTCATGCTAGAGCGTGGCACACCCAGTAGCGGACGTTTACGTGTCAAATTACCAGCTAAAGAAATTTAATTATGTTACGTGCCCGTACATACGTGAAAACATTGAAATTTTCAATATTTCATTGTTTGTTTGCATACAAGTATAAATTTTCATTCTTTACCAATATTAATGGTTTTCACATTTCTTAAGGCTGGATGCAAGATTGAAGCGGATGGATCGAGCAGAGCATATGTGGAGGCGGTGGTGTCGTTTTCAGGTGATAAAGTGAGACCACTGGCTGTTGTAGGTTTGAAGAGCCCACTCAAACCAACCGCTGCTGCTGACGTTAACTGATGCTGTAAAGCAATCGCCATGGCGGAGGGGTGATGCACTACAATTGAAGCATCAACGTATTTAATTAATGACGATTATCGTTGATATTCTTTAATTTGTGAAAGAAACATAGGAGGCGTAGTACATCTAACAAAGTGTCTGTGTACCTGTTTCTTCCTCTGCCCGGTCAAACTCTCTCATTTTAAGAAACCATCCGTGTGTAGAAACTATACTTGTTTGTACAAAACTTCATTTCAGTATCTCAAAATTTACAACCGTGAGAATGCCAACAACAGACGGACAGACGGGCATATATATATGTCTCTAGATCGATTCATCTGACGCCTCCCTCTCGGTGTTGGAAATGGATTGACAAACTTAGCGGGGCGTATGCCAAGTTTGTTATTCCATGTGAAGAGTGTAATAATTAATTATTTTATATCGTAGAGATCTTTAGATATATGAATCGATGGTGGGCTCCGCCTAAGTCAAATTTGTCTTGTTTTTTAACAAATTTCTCTTGTTCTTGTGTTTTTCATATAATCTTCTTCTTCTTCTTTTCTATTACTTACTTCCAGCTGTGGTGGTGTTTGTTGTTGATAATTGATGGTGCTGTTGCTGTTGCTGTTGATGATGTACATTTAACAGATCTGTTCCATTGGTGTTGGCTGATGATGTTGTTGCCGTGGCCACTCCCACCGACGCCAATAGACCTCCACCACTAACGTTTGTACTTGACTTTAATCGTAACGCATGTCCGTCTGTTACATTGTTGCTACAATCCATACCAATTGTTGCTGCTATTGTTGTCGTTGTGGGAGCTTGCGTTACTGAGCTGGTGGTTAATTCATTATCCGATTTCTCATCGTTGGAAGTGTCCATATCGGTGATGCCGCCCTCAATCATACGTTTGGGACTCACTGTTGCATCACCAGCAGCGTTGATGTTGTTGTTAATGTTATTATTGTTGTTGTTGTTACTTAATGTGGATGACGAAGTTAGCGCTTGCATTTCCCACATCTGTTCTTGACGTATGTCGTCGTGATAATCCTTGATACAAAACACAAACAGAACGAATGTTGGAAAAAAGTGGTGAAAATGTAGAAAACTTTTATAAAAACCGTAATACAAGTGTGGGAGTGAGACCGTCACTCAGTGGGGTGGAGTGAAATGACATAAATAACATACAGCGGAATATAATAGATTTAAAAAAAGGAAAAAAAAAACCATTATGATTTATAATTATTGAATGCAGTTGCATTTTTCGCCTTTTGTCAAAAAGATTGCTCTACGCATAGAGAAGGGTATGTATGCACCGTACCAATGGTATGTAAAAATGGAAAGGTATGGGAGGGAAACGTTGTCCGGCGAGTGTTCTGTTCAACTCATCCTTAGAGGCGCTAATAATAAAAATCTATTCAACCATAAATTCATCATTCAATGCACAACCTCTTATACAATACATTCTGAATTTGTGCAGAACTATTTTGTAAGTCCAAAACAGCAAGGGACGTATCCGCCTTACGCCCATGAGAATGCCAACAACAGACACATGGACATACGGACTCACGGACATACATGCCTAAATCGACTTAGACGCTAATCAAGTATGTATATACTTGGTAGGGTCTCTGATGCCTTATTCTAGGTGTTGCAAACGAAATAACAAACTTAATATACCCCTATCACTAAGGTGGCGGGTGTAAAAACAGTAACAACAACGCCATGTACCGAGTACAAATACACAAAATTTGTCAAAAAGGAAAATCTTTCACAATTGCCAACAAAGTTACACAAATACACACTCAAATGCGTTTATCAGAGAACCTAACCAACACACACATAACAACTACAACAACAAAGGATTGTTACTGTATGTGCTGTATGATGGATAATGGTAATGGAGCCATTATTACAGCGATCACATGCTCACGTTTTATAACTTGCCGGCACACTGAATTGGCATAAAGACAATATTGTTAGGCCAGGTTGGCTGGGTTGTACCATCTACGCTGTTAGGAAGTAAAGGATTTAAAACATGCACTTCACTTTTATGTAACATTTAAAGCTGAATGACAAATATCACACATATGACACATTTATAAACGTATGCGCAACTGCAGTGAAAACCATTTGGAATGATACCACAATACTGCCCCATTTATACTCAGGCTGCCTGTTGTAAAAACATCAGTTATAGTTTCAATTCTCATTTGATGTTAGGGTGGGAATGGACGGACACGTGGATAAAAGTGACCTGGAAATATTTTCTACGTTTTTGCGTCCTCTGTGTTTTTCTTACAAGCTATAACCATTCCAATAGCTGTGCACCGTAAGCAACTGCATTTGCGTTAGTTTGAACATTTCCTTCAACAAATATTTGTTTTATCTGTGCACTCGCATTTAGATGTAATAACTGTGTTCACTGATTGTTGCTACAACTCTTTCTGACTCTATACCTTGTATTTTTATACCCTCCACCTTAGTGATGAGAGTATACTAAGTTTGTTCTTCCATTTGCAATACCCAGAAGAAGGCGTCAGAAACCCTACAAAGTATACACAATAAATATATATACATTGTCGTCTGTCGTCTACCCATAGCGCCCACTTTTTGTAATATTTTTTACCTTAATTTTTTGCACATATGGGTTTGACTGTCAAAAGATTTTCACCACTTTAAGTAAGAGACTGGCCTACACAAACTATGAGCGAGCGTTCCGGTAGACAGACGAACATGACAACAATTTAGATTTGGCTGATGTTGAAGAATGGGGTCAGACGCCTAGTTTTGTAGTTGCAACCGGAATGACAAACTTAATATACCTTAACTGAAGAGTACATATAATAACTGTTCGTCTACATGTGTAAGTTTGTTTGTCTAGTTGTCTAGTTTGTAAACGTTTTCGATGCTGTTTTACATATTTCACTTAAAATTGATGATGATGGGATGTGAATCAGTGATAACTACAGAGGGGCAGAGAGTGACTTTCGTTAAATTTCATAGCATCTGTGGTATATTAGAAATAGAAATTAAATGTGCACACCCAACTGCAATTAGTTGCGTTTACATTGTTATGCGGAAAACCGCATTTCTCATTGGCTCAAAGGCCTGGCATCACTATCACACAAACCACCTCAATCTGCAATCCTTCCAACAACAACTTCCACTACATAACTATAGATGTAATCCATGTACATGTAATCCACTCGATTTTTCGAACGTTTACATCTTTCTCTTTGCATTATATATTCAATGACGTGCACAGTGGGTGCAGAGGTGTGTGAATTGTTGCACAATACAATGAATAAAAAAGTAATTACAATGATTAACATTTTATATAAATGGCGGCATTTTGGCGTGTAATAAATGCGGTTGCCCACAAATTCACAGATAAAACACGCAGATACCTGCTGCGTTGTTTGTATACATTCCACCAACCAACACAACAAAATCATAAACATAAGCGTTTAATAAACATTTTAATTGCACATTTTGGGAGCCATAAATTGTATGCACTCGTTTACATTTAAAACAACAGCAATAACAACGCAGCAGATGCAAACAAATGATAATTGTTCTATGACATTAGTGAAATTTATTTATGGTAATTTTTTTTAGGGGGAAAATCCAATTTAATTGCGAATATAATATTTTTTAAATCATGAGTAGACTCACGTCCGATCAGTTAAAATTTTATGTAAATTTACTCAAATTCGATGGTTAGTTGATATTGAAATTGGGCAAAATCGGTCAAGGGAGACGCCTAGGATACCACTAAAACTGAAAAAGGGACAATTTTTAAAGTAAATTTTCCGCATTACTTGTACCCAGGGAAACAAAGGCATAGCGATGGTGAGCCTCTGCCTAATATTCTTTCTTTACTTGTTTCTTATTAATTGCACTCTCTTTCGACTTACCGGCACTAAAAATCTTCGAACTTCCGCCAAAGCGTACGCAATACGTGCATGCGCTTCAGCTGGGGCAGCAAATGTAGAAATTTCTACGTGTAGATCTTCAAATAAATGAGCATAACGACTGTCACCATTGGCCCGTAACTCTTCCTCTTTTTTACGATCTCTCATCGAACCTCTACCCAGTACAGCCATTTTGCACATGGTCTCCTCTTGTAAACGTTTCAACGAGTTACCTTTCGGTCCCAGTAACTTGCCCACAAAGTTGAACTAATCATTGAACAATCATTCAAAATACCACAAATTTATCGCGCAACGCAAAGGTACATATTTACAAAGCAAAAATGAACATTTTTACAATACTTGTATAACTGTTGTGCATAAATTACCTTGGGATGATCACGTACTGGTACAGCCACTTTAACAGCCACCTTTACAGGCCGATCTCTGGTTATATCCAACATTTTTGTTTTTTCTAAAAAAAAAGGAAAACAATTAAAAACAACAATAACAATGAAATATAACAATACTGATGTAAGCGCGGTATCTACGATTCGTAAACATTTCATAAAATTGTTCAGTTGTAAAAAAACGATGCAAAAATTGAATAAACAAAACAACTACTGGCCCAGCTTTTGTATGCATATACATACATACACACTGTGCTGCGTACCCTTAACTAAGTAAACACGTGGTCATAGCTTAGTAATTGAAAATGATAAGTGAGAGCAAGGAGTGAACAAGAAAACCAAAAACTAACTTGGGCCACCTTTTAAGTACCCTCCACATGTGTAATGAGGGGCGTGGCTGGTAAATTATTTGCCCGATAAAAATGTATATTTATGGCAGATAAATATATTGTCGATTGTGGGCGTGGCTTTTGATTGATTTTGTTTAAATTTAAATGGCGATCTCTGTGCAGGAACTCTTCAGAACATTTTAGCTTAATAACTCAAAATTTAGCCAACAATGGATGGACACACGGTCACAGGAATGAACATGTCTAGATCGACTCAGATTTTGACGCTGATCATGAATATATATCCTTTGTGAGGTCTCTAGCGACTCCTTCTGGGTGTTGCAAATACAATGACAAACTTAATATACCCTCCATCTTTTGTGGAGGGTAAAAAAAGGTAAATTTGGTTTATGCCAAATTTAACAAACCCTTAACATTTACGAATAAATTACGGGAGTCGCTAGCATACGATCATGTAAGGCGATTACAATTTATAGCTACATCATACTTGTACCTCACTTTCTATGCGTTTCTTTTAATGCTAATGTGACTACATGTGCAGACAGTTTCTACCACTTTTTGGTAGCACTCAACTTTGTACGCTCTGCACCCTCCACAAACGAATGTCTTTTGTCAACACTTGTATTACAAGCAGGCAGATTGTTGGTACAATTATATGCCTGTAACGATTTTGTGTTACCCAAACCCTTCCCCATACCCATACCCACACTCATACCATTCTAACTCAACATGTAAGAAGAGGCAGTAAGGAAAATAACGACAAAATAATAGAGCAGCAGTATACAACAACAATAATAACTTTCTATCTTGGGTGAGAGTACAACATAACCGCACAAACTTTTCACCTGGCAACCATGGTTGTTGTAGCTGTAGCTTATTCGTTGAAAAGGAAGCATCTGTATTTGTTTGGGTACAAATGCATAAATTTATGCGATTTCTCTCATATAATAACCCCAGCACACACCAGTACACAGCATTCTAATTGCACAAGTGCACACATATACACGTAGAACGGTATAAATTCATATGAATAAGTATATAAGCTGGTAAGTGTAGACGCATGTTCTCCTTGTCTTATGATTATTTATGCATGTATGTGTGTGTGTGTATGTTAAGTTGTTAAAATTGTATGTACACACTTCAGTTTCGGTTCTCTGCTCGGTTTAGATGGCTTTGTCGTGCACACTTATGCTTATAAGTAATTAAGCAAAAGAGTTTCTATGAATAAGAAAATATAATTGTCCTTATGCCCTTATTACCCTGAGCAGATACATATACTAGCCGACCTACTTTTACACAAAAATTTTCCTTACTTATAAATAAAATGGATGGTAACATATACACACACACACTCACTGCACTTATGACTCTTTTTTAATGTTTTTACTTTTTGGGTCTTTTGATGGTTGTTCGTGTTGTACGTGGTGATAATAATGGTGCTACTGCTGCTGCTGCTGCTAGTGTTCAATTTAACTTTAAATTTTATGGTACACATGTACACACATACACACGGCCCTTTATGCATCACCAACGGATATAAAACATAGAATCGGAAGGACACCACAATTCAAGTCCCTGCTCTCTCTCTCTTATGCTCTCATACTTACAAACCTCATGGGTTTTATAGTCGTTCGGTAGTAACGTGTTTCCATTTATGTATTTTATCCCTCCGTCTCCCCCCTTACAGCACAAAATATCCGTTCAAGTAACAATACCAATTAAGATTCAAGACATTCCAAGAGATACAAAATTCTGTACATATGTACAAAGGAATATAACCAGAGTTTACATATTCATTAGTTTCCTTACTTTCTTATATTTTTCCACTTTGCCAGTTTTCCTGTAGGATTTATAAATGAAATTACTTCACGGGACGTGCCTAGGTATGTACGGACATGTAATTAAGTACGTTACACACTCATAATTAAAATATTTAAATGCTAGCCGTATAGGAGTCGAAACAAATGTAAAGCATTCCGTATCCCTCGCAGAAGACCCTCACAAAGTGCGCTGTGTAACCTCGAACATGCCAGCTACATTTTTGGGAACAAAACTTTCAAACTTTCAGATGGGTGGAGTCATATTTTGATGCTGACCGAGAGTATATATACTTTGTAGGACCTCTGACGCCTCCGATTGGCAAACGGAATGACAAACTTAGTATACCACCATGTAAATTTGGGAACATAAAAAGCTGCACTGCTCTTGCATCAAACGTTAAAAACTTATCACAGATTGTGAGCGTGCTTTCAAAGCAGCGTTAGCTTCATGTGGTCTTCCATTTATTTTTAAATGAAATTTAATTTAAATAAATTAAAAAATCTTCATTTATAACCGAAAATGATGTGGATGTCCGTACAATATAACGCAATAAACAGAACTTTTCGAAAAGCTGGCAAAAAATATCAAAAAACTACAAAATAAAGTTATGATCCAGAAAATGTTTCCACAAAATGTTCACCAACTCAAAAGTTACCACCATTAACCGCAGCACTTCAATACTTTTACCTGATATGTTATTTGATCTAATATTTTTCACTTCAGCTCTTTGTCACCTGGAAAAAGTATCGTGTGCAACAATTGCAAACAACTGAACGAGACGAACAAGTAGAGAGTTACTGTGTTGTAGGGAATATAAAAAATGTTTTGCGTATTGCATATATTTTTTGAGAAAATTTTTGTAATGCAGTTAAATAGTTTATACGTCCGCAGTTGTTAGGAAGCAACAAATGAAGGCAAATCACTTTTTTAAACTTTTTTATTGAAAATCAGTTAAACGAGTTTTTCCAACAGTTCCCTACCGAACTATACCCCCAAGAACATACATCCACACACACTATGTGTATATGTTGCAAACACGAATTTGTTGAAAAAAATTGATTTGAATAAAATTGGAAATCTGCCGAAAAAAGAAAACGATTGTATACAAATATCCGCACGTAGTTTATTCTAAACACATGTGTACACTATTTCACACTCCGTACGCAACATTTTCACAAGTGAATGACATGAATATCATATCAACACACGTACACAGTGCAAGGTAGAACTGATCTGGGCTGAGCTGAGCTGTGCACAACCTAACATTTTATTTGCACAGAAAAGAATTAATTAAAAAAATTTGAAATAATAAATAATAAAAAGAAAAGCAAAACATTCTATAAATGCACAAACACACATAACCACAAACAGGCCACTCCCACATTATAGAGTTTATGAAATTCATAAATAGAATTAAAAATTTGTTGTTTCATTATGTGAACTTTTTTATGTTTAGCTTCTTTTACCTTTAACTCGTTTGATATTCCACAACACACACATAGGATGCGATTTTAAACACAACCGGTTGCACATGTATGAGGGATATTTAATTAATAAAACACTAGCTCTGACCAATACCAATTCAGTAACACAAGTAAATATGAACACACACACACACACACACACACATACACAAATCATGTTTAGTTGAAAAGCTGTCATATAAAGGCAAAGCACGGTCAGTTGGAGTAAGAGAGAGAGAGAGGAAGGGAGGCGAGTGGAAGTTGGAACAATGCGGCATTACATCACTTGAAATCGTTAAATATTCAAATAAAATGTTTAAACTTAAAGTTTAAGCAAACCAACGATAAATTAACATTTTTTTACGGCACATATATAATAAAAGTAGTATGGGTCAAACCTTCAGAAACCGCAACCGCTGCAATTTTATGTTTACGTACTTGATCTCCGTTGAGCATCAAAAACTGATCGATTACGTCCGTCTGAGGAGGAGTGCATGTTGCTTAAAAGCACTCGTTAAAAATTTTAGACGTCCAACTGAAATTATGTACAAACAATCTTAACCCGAATATATTCAAAATGGACGGCGACACGACGCGTATATTTGTTATAAAGGTTTGAAATTTGAGAAGAGTAAAATAAGAAAATGCACCCAGTTGGTGCAATTGTAAAAAAATTACATACAAATTTCATAATTATATATAAAATTGAAAAAAGTGAAAATTACCTTCACTCTAATAACGCGAGTTGCAAGTAATTAAGAAACCACCAAATCACATTTATATACAACCAAAAAACCGAAACCGAAACCCAAACCGAGCTCTGTTAATCCGCGGGTTTAGAGTTTTTCATTAAACCTTAATTAACAAAAAACAAACTTTTCATTTACACAATTTTCTATATAGTTCTTATAGTTTTTACAAAAACATCTCTTTTAATTAATTTATAGAATAATTGGATCACATTTATCCAAGAGTTGTTGTTTCTGCTACATCAACTTAATAACGCACATTGAGTGTATTGTGCACTTCATTGAAACCATAAAAGAAAGACACTTGACTTCTATAAATATAGAAATATACGATAAAATAAAATTGACGAAAATCATTATATATTATAACGAATATTTTTGCCCTCAATATATTGTTTTTTATGGAACTTTGAGAAGAATCATTGGCAATGAAAAGAAATCATTGAAATTAACAATGGATTCTAAATTTTTCATAAATGTGAATGCAGCACGATAAAGAAAATTCAAAACGTAAAAACCACCTAAACAAAGCACATTTTCAAATGAGAAATAAAAATGAAAACTCAAATGAAATAATAAAAATCCTCTTAAACACCCTCGTTAAGTACTACTCCTGCCAGTATTGTTAACTTATGATGATGATGATGATGATGATGATGATGATGTTGCTATGTGATGTTTGTTACTGATGGATGCGAGCGCACATAAACCTTACATGTTATTATAACGCCTCCCCCAAATTATAAAGCTACGCACCTACCCGGCATCTCATTCAAATTGCAATGAAAAATTATTACAAATAATTAATTTCATTCTCTATTATTTTTAGAATATTTTGTTTTAATATTTTTCCAAGAACTCTTTAAAAATTCCTTTCCTAGTTTCCTTCGTTGCGAATCGATGCGAAAGCTTTAAGACGAAACAAGTAAGAAAACGAAATTTGCCTTTAATCAAATCTTAAATACACTCTACATCTACTATAGTGGGCGTGGCAAATATACGTTCACGTACATAATGTATTACGTATCAACGTATTCTGAATACTCTGAGTTAATTGAGAGTGTGTATTTTATCCGATCGATTTCATTTTCAAATCCTAAATTATTGTGGCAGAAAAATAGATTTTTGTCGAAAGTGGGCGCGGCTCTTAACCGATTTTGTCTATTTAAAATAGAAATCTGATTTGGCTGATCACAAACATATACGCAAACGCTCTTTTGGGGTCTCTGACGCCGCATTTTTTGTGGATGTCGCAAAAAGTTAAAAATTGACACGTGATGCCATAATAAGGATTTGCGGAAGGTTTGGTGGGTGTTTAAGATTTGGCCTAAGCAAACTACTCTATGTAGAAAGGTGTAAATTTCCCCATGTAATATATGAGCCAATGAGTCAACCGCGTTACTAATTAATTAATTACTTTTAACCTTACTTTACTGGTTATGTTTGGGGAGCTCTACCACACATTCTAAAAGTCCTTTTTTAAAATGATTTATATGATAAAAGATATTAAAATTTAAATTGAATGTCATAAATTACTTTTAACACACTCCTACACACTCTCTTACAATTAAATTTATTTAATTTATAAATGTCACCTGGACGTATCACGCTGTGCATTGCACACGTGTGAACTTTACTCAACTCTTTCCAACTCAACTGCAACGCAAATAGTTAATTAGATAACATTCAAACGTTACGTTGAGAGTGAAAGGTTGAGTTGTCAAGATGCCGCCATGTGCATGAGAGGGTACCTGGAAAATCTTATTCTCTCTCTCTCTCTCTCCCTTTCTTCCCTCTTTTGCTCCTCATTTATATATAACTGACGAGAGTCATACATTAAGTACGCAACATGTCTAAGTTATAATGTATGTGTTGGTATAACAACACGTGCACATTGTACTAAACGGTGTTGTGTGTATGTGTAATAAATACTACTTCTCAAGGTGTTCAAGTTCTATAAGTGCATTAAATCATCAAATTTTAATGGAATTTTGTGCCAGAAAAAACAAAAGAGGGGGAGTCCTAAAAACGATCCACAGCCTTAACGCCTAAAAACTAGTCTGCATCGAATTGAAAATTTTGAAAAAGCTTGTAATATTTTTCTTAGTTATTAGGGGATTTGCTCGGTGCCGGGACTATTTCTGATCAAAATAATAAACCAGAGACTCTCAACTGTTGTTTTTCGGACTACCCACAAAAAGCCACTTCAACCGCATGAGTAGTTAGCATACGAACTCATCTTCACATGTACACAATATTTTATTGCATTGTTTTCTATTTACTTTTTAATGACAGTAGGGATTGTTGAAAAAATTGAGAGAGGTGTCAAATTGCGCTCACATCCTTATACGTAAGCTATTATGAGTCATACCGGCAAAGTAATGCACACAGCTGCGCTTGATGTGATGAACATTTCAAGTGAATATATTTTCAAATGAGATTTTTTCTGCAAAAGAATGATAAAACGGTGAAATAATTTAAGTGGAATATTTCTCATTTGATATACGAACAATAAACATATATGCAATGCACAAAACGTGTGTATTATCATTTTTAGTATGCGCTTCACAACGAATGTTAAGTTTGTGCGGTTGTGTATAATTCCTAAGCGACCAAAGAGACCTACGGACTCACAGTTTTCAGATATTTCGATGAAATGTAGTACAAGTACATGTAGTACATATCTTAAGACAAAGGCGTGTTTTATTGAAAATGGTTTAAATTCAGATTCCCTCCCCACATAACCTTCTCATTTGAAACCAATCTTATGACTTGGTTACATAATGCAGAGACCCAAAGGATGTGATGATAAAAACCGAATTGCTGTGCTTTTACGTATACTGTCCATTGATAATGAAGCAACTTAACTGAACTTCTTTACAAATTCCTTTAACATCCATATCCAAAGATATTAAAGTTATTGTTAAATCAAATTATAAATACGACAACTGCATCACATACTCGTAGTACATGGACATACATGTACATGTATACAGACAGAATCACTTGTCACAGATTAAATATCAAAAACTTTGCTGGGAAGAATAATAATTAAAATTGTAATTCTCCTAAAGAAAACTAAATTTGTCTTAAACCAAATTTTAAATACCCTGCACATCCGCAATGATGGGCCTGACAAATATATATACATTACGCCTTCTAATAGTGTATACGTTACGTTTCAGCTTGCAAGTCTAGTTTAATGGTGAATATGTTTTTCTTTTGTCACATGCTCATCAAAATAAACTTCAATTAAATGATTTAAGTTGATTCTGTTTACTGCAGTTCATTTAGTAGGGAGCGAGATAAACGTGTGAGTTAGAAAAAGGACACTTTTTAATATTTCACAGTTACACAAACACATACACATACGTTGTATTATGCGCCCTTTCAAATAAAAAAGCAAACAACCTCAGACGACATCTATCACTTAACAAAGTGAAGAAGCAAGTGCAAAAAGAAAAACATTGCTTGGCACCCAACAGCGAAACGCAAACACACACAGTCGCAGGAACGGTAAAGGAAGTACCGCCCAACTAATCAAAGTTTTAAATGCTTTTGTTGGCAGTGGCATAATTTGCATGTAACGGGCATATAATTACAATTCACTGGAATGATGCAGATAAGTGTTACTACCTGATCGGCGACAACTACTTCCGCCACTTAACTGTACGGCAACAAAATGCTGTTCTCTGTTAATGTTACATTATGCCCGCTTACATTTTGTGTGACATGTGGTAACCTTCCCTTCAACTACATGCACATCTTCACCGTTTCCTTTTGTCACGTCACCCTTAAGCGGCTAACACTTGAATATATAGATGTTTACATCTGCTGCTTAGTATAACAAGTTTTTTTATCACGTTCTTGCGCTTCAAAATACAAGTAGTTACGTATCAAAACATGTAATGGTGGGAGAGAAAGATGTCTGCTCGTCAATCACAGTTAAAATATCTACAACACGTAGAAGCATCTCATTTGAATGTTAAGTGTTACAAAAGATTTCCATTAATTTAAGCTAAACTTGCACAATTCCTCATAATATTTGAACTCATTACACAGTATTCTACTAAAATTCTTCTATCTCTCCATTCGCCGTTTATCAGCCGCATTAAAGTTTTACCCGACAAATGCGTGCCACGTAGCGGGGATTATTAACAAAAGAACATTTTTCCTTTTAACTGAGGAAACATGCTTTTTTCCATAAACTTTCGCTTCGTTTTTATTGTTTTTATATTATATTCACTCCCTACAGTGAGAGATAAGCAACATTTAGGGGGCAATAGTGAAAATCTGCGTTTTATGCTGTTGCAAGAAGAAAAGGTCATAAAAACATCTTTAAAATTTATAAAATCAGTTTCAAACAATTTATTACTGAATATTCTAAGTAAGAAATTCGTTTTTTCATTTTCGCATAATACTGAAAATTTCACGTTTAGAGCAAAGAGTGATATCCAAGCGAGACTCTTCTTAAGTTATAGAAACATGGACTTTCCATATGTGGTAGAGACTGAGCGTGGGCGTGCCAACCGGTAAAACGGTACAAAGGCTTATTCAAAAACATTCGTAGAGATAACCGATTGCTTCAGTTTTTATCCATTTATCTGCCAACCAATTTCACGATTTTCTTATATTTTTATACGGCTTTACTTTTACTTTTTGAAGATTTTTTCATCATTCATAATTTCAACTGTATTCAAACGTCTTGTCATCTTAAATTGTACCGTTTCATTTCAGTTGAAGTGGAAGATAGAAGAAGAAAATATTTCCCACGAAACCAAAACTGTTGTAAGAAAGGTTGCTTGATGTGCAATCATAGTAAATGGATCAGTATTATTCATAATTTAATAATATTTCTTCCAATATAAACCCATGAATTTTTTAACACACTGCTGTTTAGATATTTCTATCAAAGAAACACAATTATTAGAGTTGTTCGGTGTGTGTATGTAAATGTCATGCACGTTTCATTCAATTATCTTAAATTACTCATACGCCATAGGGTGCACCCAGTATGAACATTAGGATGAGCTGTTTAAGCACTGTTTCGATTTGTTCGAAATGGATAAATTGCCAATTGATGAGAAGATTAATAAGCTGCCAAAAAAATTAAATCTGTCAACATTTTCTGTTTCTGCAAGAGCGCTAAAGTTGGAAGAATCCTTAAAAAAATTCAAATTTTCGAAGTAACGTGACATGAAAAAAGGATTAGTATGAATATTAGGATTGAACGATATATACTATATAGACATAACTGTATCAATTTCAATTAATATGTAAGAAACTATGAAGCACTTTGAATCGCTTAATAAGTTCCTGACATTATCTTTTTCTTTACATAAAACTTTGAAACAAAGTTTTGTAGCCGTTAAGCCTATCTGGTGGCCTCTCTCAATCTTCGTCTTATTTACCTCTCCTAACGTTCGAAAGGTTGAAATAATAAAGGAAGCACTTAAAGTACTTAAAATAAAGATAATCTTTACAACAAAATGTTCAACAGCTTGAAGTGCTTGCACAACAACAGGCAAATAAGTTGCACATCTACTCGTAAATATATTTTATTATACGCATCACACTGTCCCAGCAACAACTTGATGGGGCTTTGGGGAAAAACATATCAATATCATAGTTGATGAAAAAGACATGTTGGCTGTACTTCTGGGAACTGATTTTTTGTATCCCGCCAAAACCGCGCCGTAGTAAGTTTTCTTTGCCAAAATGTTGATTTCTATGTAGCCTCAAGATGCATAGTAAAGCCAATAATCTATCATAAATTCATACAAGTTCACCAAAGAGTACTACTTCACTTGTTATTATTATCCAAAAAAGGAA
Source organism: Crataerina pallida (assembly GCA_949710015.1). Taxonomy (NCBI): domain Eukaryota; kingdom Metazoa; phylum Arthropoda; class Insecta; order Diptera; family Hippoboscidae; genus Crataerina; species Crataerina pallida. The sequence goes on from OX453293.1 coordinate 998,870, forward strand.
AATCTGCAGTGTCAACAAGAGAACCTACATTAAGATAAAATGAATTTTTAGCGATTTTTCTTACTGGCATTTGTAGAATTACCCTACATACCTACCAGCACATCTTATAGTTTGCTTCCTCCCATACATATGTGTTCACCTACATTCAGCCTTCGGAAACTTTCGCACAAAAGTTTTAATAACACAATAATGTAACAATAAATTACACAGATAATACTTTACATACATGTACACGTAGAAATATGTTCAGGATGCTTGTAATGATGATTGAATGATTAAATGTGAAGGCACGCTTTGCACGCCTTATATACACATGCATGAATGTGTATAAAGCAAGTAAAACAGTTATAACCGAACCCTACACACCCTCCACATATAAACGGAACAAGGTACATGCAACCCGACAGCTAACGACCGTAAGCTAACAGAGACCACATCACCGGACATGATTAGATGGACTGAGATTTTCATGCTAATTAAGAGTCCATTTATGTGATTGGTAGAATCCCTTACAAACCAATAACTTCGCCATGGTTGACATCAACTGCTAAATAATTTATTTTTAAATCTTTTAAATATTACTTTATTTAGCTAAATCGTTTCAAAATTTCATAAGTATCAAAAATATATATTCCTTGTCTTTAATGCTTCATTCTTCATTCATTGCTGCAAACGTCTTATTAAAAGTGCATGTACCTCCTCGATCTCGATCTCAACGTAAAAAGTAATAAAGCTTATTATTTGCACACGCATATGAATAAAGTGAACGGAAGGAAGAGAAAGAGGAAAGTGTGATTTTTTTCTTTTGAAGAATTGTATTTAAAACGGTAAAATTTAACTTAATGAAGTTGCATTCGTGGATTAAAAAGTAGATTGTGCATGGAAGAGATGTCCTTTTTCATTTCTTCGCACCGAGGTGTTTGTGGAGTTGTTTGTATAAGATATAAAAGATCGATACATATAACGTTATATTATTGCACCCGGGATACCTCTCTGATTTAAATATTGCCATTTTTTGAATGGGTGGATTTTATGGAATTATTGCTTTAACAATTATAAGCAAGTACTTGATATCTTGAATTTTCGAAGAATTTTTCTATTGAAAAATTTTCATATTTTCGTTGCTTTTTCTGATTACAAATTATAAAAAAAGTTTTTATATTTAATGTAAAAGCCTTGCTTGCCTTAGGAAAAGCATAGAAGAGTCATTGGAGACTTTACAAAGTGGATCGGCCTCAAAACCTGAATCGATCTAGGTAAAGCAGAACGCTGACGATGGCAAATTTTGCTTTTAGTGCTAAAATTCAATACAAATGTTTCTAGTATTAAAACACCAGACACATCAACGAAAATCTCTCACAGCCTATGCCCATTTATATATAGAATTGCCATCGATTCTATCAAAATTGAAAAAAAACTGATTTTGTTTACAATTTGCCTGCAAGTTGATACATGATCAAGCAATGTTCATCATCATTATCATGACTGGCCGATTACAACCTATGTGGGTCCTTGGCCTATTGCAAAAGAGAACGCCACGCGCTTCGATCTTGGGCGCGCCTTCTCCAGTTTTATACACCAAATGTTTGCAGGACATCAAGCACTTGGTCCCTACACCAAAGTTTTGGCCTGCCTAGCGCAACGTCCTTCCAGTTTCCTTTCGAACATCATCCTAACTAGATCACTTTCATCCATACGGCCGAGATGACCTAGCCATTACAGACGTTGAATCTTTATTCGACGAACTATGTCAATGTCGGCGTAAAGCTCATACAGCTCAAGATTCGTTCTAATTCACATTTTGAAAACCTATATAACACAATTTTATTAAGAAATTGATTCTCTTACCATTTGAACCTTTCGGTAAACGCTGTTCATCCGACAGTGCATGCAAAACATTTGCTTTCGCCAAAACGTCCATTTTGCGTTTAAAAGTTAATTAAGTTGCAACTTATTTAATACTTTCTTGTTGTTGTTACTATATCTTACATAAACATAGTGGAAAGCTACAGAGATGATGTAATTTTTTTATTGAAAACTTAATCACAAATATTGAATTTTTCCAATTAATGGTGTAAATATTACTTCATGGAAGTTTTCCTTGATTGTTTGTTTGTTTTTTTATTATTTTTTCATTATTGTTTTGTACAGTTTTTTATTAATTTTTAAATAAATTGTAAAGTTAAAATCATAAAGGAAAAGTAATCATATTAATTGCTGTTTATAACGACTCTCTCTCCCTCTCAGAGAGAGTGCGAGTTACATTTAAAATCTATAAACGCCAACCAATATACTTATGAGCCCATAAATCTTTATGCGAGTTTGTATTGTGGTGTGAGTGCATAACTGTGCCTGCCGTTACATAAACTATTTCTATTTCACTTTGTAAGCAAACTCTTCATATCAATTTATCCTACTTATATACAAGCTTCAGTGTTTTGACGAGTTTAAACAATTCGTTTATTTGTATGCTTGTGCGTGTGTCTGTCACGTAGTTGTAACTATTACTTTAGCAAGCACGTACTAAGCAGATAATGGGTGGTTAACTGCTAGAATTGTGTGTACTTTTCCTTCCTTCACTAAAGATTTTCTCTTCTCCGCAAGTTTACTTTAGCTTTTGCAGTTGTTCTTCTTCTTATTATTTTTATGTGTTTATTTTTCTCATTAACTTGTTTATTTACTTTGGTTAACCTGATTATAAAACACTTGAACAATTAGCGAATACTTCTTGTTTTCAAGATGTCTCTTTGAGATTGAAACCGCAGAAGGAAAGCTTTGTGATGAAACTTGTTCTTTAACAAAAGATTTACTGGTAATGTAGCCAAGTTTCTTAATAAGCAACGATATTGAAAATGACGCCCCTTTCCTGAACAGAAATACATTTTGTACATACATACGTTCAATTATAATAGCATGTAATTTACCGCCTATGATTCAGACCACGTCCTTCAACAACCACACAGAGGTTCAGTCAATTCAGTCACAATATTGAATAATCTTACGAGAACAATTGTGGTTCGATTTGGGTATGTCTGTCTGTCCCTCTGCGAATAACATTTTTCCGTGTCTGACCGTGTCACTCTATTGTTGGAATGCTCGTGGTCGTAAATTTTAATTTCAAGAAGAAATTCTGTGCACATGCACCAAGAATGTCTGCATCGAAATTCAGCTCGATTATCTCAATTTATAAACATGAACCTTTTAATACGGACGGAGGCAGGGACACATGGAGTCAGATATTAATGTTTATCAAGAGTATAAGTATATACTTGACCTCTGACGTCTCGTAGTTGCACATGGATTCACAAACTAGACCCATCTCATGCGGAGGGTATAAAAATTACACTAAACTGTGGGCATTTTTTCAAATATTTTATTGGGCGCAGTCTTTGTAGCTACAAGTGCACAATTTGTTTATTGCTAAATCTAGATTCATTTCTCTCATTTTTCATTCTCGTTTTTATACCCTGCACCACTTGTGGCAAAGGGTATATTAAGTTTGTGCGGATGTTTGTAACTCCTAAAGGGAAAATGCTGCACTCACCTTCAGTTATACCGATCGATTCAGAGTAAAAATCTGAATCGATTTAACCATATACGTCTCTCTATCCGTATAAACTTGTACGTAAGCTATGAGAAATGAAATTTGCTTCAAGGACATATCTTGACCCAGAGAGGAACCCTCTTGAAAAGGCACCAGATTGGGCCATTTTTAGAACACCACCTTTTCTACAAGGATATGTATTGATGCAAAGAGGAACCCTATTGAACAACCCACCTCCCATATAAGATCCTGTTATAATAGAGGTCTTAATACATCAGGTGGTGTAAGGTATGTGATGGTTGGGCTTGACCGACTGTAATATTTTCACTTATTTCTTTTATTTATTTTTTCACCTACGAAGAAAAAACAAAAATCACAATCGCAACGTAATGGTCAATGTTTGTATTATTTTGGCATTTTCAAGCAATATTCATCTATTGTAGATGCTTTGTTTTTTGTTGCTTTGTGTTGTTTTGTTTTCAGCATCTTTAGTTGTTGTTGTTGTTGTTGCTTATTTCATGTTTTCAATGCAGAAATTAGTTTTTTGGTTCGTAGAGTGAGTTCGCACTTCCTTGCATACACTTTGTGTTTGGTTTTCTTTGTTACATTTGTTGTTGATTACTTCCGTTTGGCATTACAACTTATTTTGTGTTGAATCGGATGTTCACTTATTGTAGTTGAAACATTCCTTGTGTGGCCAATTAAGCCAAGAGAGTTTTCATCACTTGTTTATAATATTTTTAATATTTTTGTACGATGGTATTGCTTCCGTAAATAAATCTTGTGCGTTTCAACTGATGGTAGAGCTTTTTAAAATATAAAAATTATAGCAAAAATTCATCGTCCGTTCATGCTTAATCCACGCTAACAATTGAGAGAAACTGACTACTTTGCTGTACCGTTCCTCAGTATTTAAGATAAACTGCTCTACGAGTGTAATGACAATGATGATTATGATGATGCTGCCACAACTACTACGGTTGATAATGATAATAATGGATACGTTGTAATTGTTATTGTATATGGTTCAGGCAACTTTTGGAGCGAGAAAGCTTTTTTATTTGTTGTGTTAAGCCAGAGAAGGGCTTTTTCGTTCTCTTTCTGACATCCTTTTCCTCTCATTGGAAAAATACTGGGTTGTGTTGCAAAAAGAAGCAAAAATCATAATAAACAATCATTCATTTCACTTTGATTCTTTAATGTTGTTGATGATAATCATAATGAAGTTCTGAAGTGATAAATCATTTGTAAATAATATCGATGTAATTTATTTTTATAAATTGTTCATGTGGCTTCACACATACAAAATCAACTGAGTTATGATTTTGGTTTGGTTTTATTTAATCATGTGCTTAAACCAACCATCAATCATCTTAATTTTTAAAATGAAACCCATTCAAGCATACCACAGGTCAATGAATTTTGTAAAAAATATGTACCCACCCAATCGATGTAATGTTTTATAATTTTGCCTTGATGGTCGCAATGTGAGAGCTAGACTGGTGAGTAAGGTGAGCATTTAATTATTGTGCTTTATAGACTAAAAATCAGCCGCATTAAAATGAAATTATATAAGATTTTGATTCTGAATCGATCGATATAATTGAAGGTGGGCGTGGCATTTGACATTTATAAGTTACAAACATCCTTATAAATTTAATATACTCTTTTTTATTGTGATTTTTGTCATTTTAATAGAAATTTGTTTTGGGGAGGGGTTTTAAAAATGGTTCGATCCTATTCATTTTCATATCCTTGGGTCAAATTTCATCGAAACATCTCAAAGCTTGAACACAAAATTTACATAGACAGACGGGTATAGTTAAATGGATTCAGTTTTTAAATCTGAATCGACCGGTATAATTGTTAGGTGGGTGTTACAAAATTAGGAGGAATTACAAACATCCGCACAAACTTAATATACCCTTTGCCATAAGTAATGCAGAGTAGAAATATATTTTTTTAATTCCATTTGAAATTAAATCATTTGTGTGCTAATGAATGACATTTTCATTTAAAAACTTAACAAACACCAGAACAAATATAAAAAAGGTCAATTGAAATAAAATGTGAAAGTTTAGTTGAACAAAAGGACACACGGCATACCAGTAAACATGGATATAATTTGAATGGGTCGAGTTGATTTGATGATTAAAACAACAAATTAAAAATCTAGTTCCCCCCAAAAGGCTACAAAACAAATTATGCGTCCTTAAGATAAACAGCGGAGTTAGTGGAGAGAATTTAAACAGCTGTACAATGGAATGTGACAAAGCCACAGAAGAGCAAGAGAGCGAGGGAGAGAATGTTAATATTATCCACACACAGCTGTGGTTGTTGTTGTTGTTGTTTGTATTTATAAAACAAGTACAACAATTATACTTGACTTACGCCAAATCTTCAATACCCATCACCTTAGTCAGCTTTTAGTGATCATTTCAGATTTCGAATGACTTTTATGTCAAATAAATTAAAAGTTTTTCCAAGTCCTTCGATGCTTTCAAATCGCTTAAGCTACCACCATTCCTCACTTCAAGCAGCACACTATCTACACATCACACATGCACTGTAGTGGACACAACAGCATTTATTGTGGCTAAAGCTGGCATAGTCAGCTTGTAAGTGTGCAGCTGCACATCTTGTGGCAAGGAGTATATTAAGTTTGTGCGAATATTTATCACTTATAAAGAGCAAATGCCACACCCAATTTTAAATTATACCAATCGATATATAAATTTCTGTGCAAACTACAGGTCGCACTTTTTGAAATATTTTAATAAAATTTGGTACGAGGTCATGTATTGGCGTAAGGAAAAGCATATTAATAATGGACCCAATCGAATCATTCATATAAAATCCTTTCATAATGGAAATCTTTCTATAGTATCAATCTTAATATATATGGACGTTAATTAGTTTGGCTGGGCCCATTTTTTCACTCGATTGTACCATTTTTAGAACCCCGTCCCATATAATTATGTTTCACCAAGTAACTTCTATACAGACACAACAAAACTAATTATAGCATAATTTAAGGAGTTAAGTGGTGTGTGGTATTCAATCGGTATTCAATGGGATCGGGCTTGACCAACTAAGATTTTTTTACTCGTTTTCCATTCAATTTATCAAATAAACAATTATGTTGTTGCTATTATTATTATTATTATTATTATTATTATTATTATTATTATTATTATTATTATTATTATTGTTTTTGTTATCGTTGTCGTTGTGGCCAGTGTTGACAGCCAACATTTGAGTTAATTATGCGCTAGACCCGATTCAATTATTTTATGCAAAATACGTATAAACCACAATACGTATTATGCGTACGGTAATCATTATGCTCGTTCTGTTCGTTAACATACAACATGCAAGCTACACACGGCATACATATGTTTATGGTAATAGGCAGGCGTACTTATTACATATGTTTTAAGTAATAATTAAAAAATAAAAGAGAACTACATTAGGGGTACGCCAAATCTAGGATATGCACCATCTTTACCCACTCAAAATAAATTAATTTTTCAAGTAAGGAAAAGAACATCTCAAATTTATGATAAGAGATGAATGATTTGTACCCAATTTCTGAACAATATCTTAACTTTAGGGGTCGTGAGTGCTGGCCAGGGAAACATGGACAAGAAAAGCAAATTATTCAGCATTGTGGTCGTACCATTGGGTCGATTTTGTCCCTTTAAATACCATACAAAATTTCAGATCAATGGCTCAACTTTTGCGACCGTGACAGTGCCGTTCAGAATTTCACACAGACACTCGAACAAACAGAAAATTCGGCCATTAACACTAATTAGGAATATATGTACTTTTTTGGGGCGTGGCACATGTCTTTCTGGGTTTTATAACAGAAAGCATTAAAAGCAATATACACCCTTATCATTGCGATGACGGGTATAAAAATACGTTCATTATTATAACTGCACGACTTACGAGATGATGTGTTTAACGACAGGCAATGTTGACCCTAAATGGAAATTAAGAGTTGATTAATAATGTACGATTTTGAATTTGAAATTAATTACATTCAGCATTAAGTGGTTTCCTATTAAAGATTACAAATAATTACGTTACTACCTAAACTAAAATATTTTTAAATAATCGCACAAGGCAACATCCGTTCTGGCGAATAAAATTTAACAACGGAACACTGAATCTTCATCAGCTGTTTTTGCAAAATATTGGGCCAAAATGCCACATGTCGCGATGGCATAACCCAAAAACTATACAAGATGAAAGAAATAAGTGAGGATTTAGAAGTGAGGATTTAGATTAAGTCCCCATTGAGGGGTCAGACTTAATCTTTACTTTATTTAACTAAATCCATTTTGCAGATGCCACGCAGATATCAGGGACGTAAGCTGATCGAAATGTGATTTGCCTAATGCAGCCATGTCTCCCTCTCCGTACGTCTATACGTCTATATGTATATCTGGTAATCAACCTAAAAATTAATCAATTATTAAATCATAAATATAAATTATAAATCCACCTTTCATCTCTATAGCTGATAAATAGACTTTTCTAAATTATGCAAGTGGGTCTCTCAACCGATTTTGTTTTTCAGAAACTAGAAATATTTGTACCAAATTTCAACTCAATATCTCAAAATTTACGCCCCTGATCGTTCCGACGGACACACGAACGGACATGTCTAGATTGACTCCGAATTTGATACGGATCAAGAATTTGTGGCGTCCCTCTGATAAGTCCTTACGAGTGTTGCAACTTGCAACTAAGAAACAAATAACAAACTCAATATGTCCCGTATTTTATGTGGGAGGTTTAATGGGTTATTAGAAAGTTTCTTCAAATTTTTAATGGTTTTTCCTCCACTTTGTTGATGGAGTTTATGTACTAACGTGTCTTATTCCGCTATCGAATGAGACTTTAGAGACCCCGCAAAGTTCTTGATCAACATTCAAAACCAAGATAGTGTTGCTAGGTCTGCCATTATGTCTGTGGGTCTGTTTCTGAAACCCTTGAAGCCGCAAATAATAAGAGATTTACTCGAAAATACTTACAGACATACTTTCAACAAAATTCGTCGCCAAGTCTTTAACTAAAGTAGATCTGTAACACCCGTATTTCCCCAAAAGTGGGCGGGATCAAACAACATACGTACTTTTTCATAATTAAAAAGAAAAACAAGCTACAACCAAAGCTTTCGAATAAGTGTGGAGTGATGATTTGCCCTGAGCGAAATATTTTATTTGTTATTTATTAAATAATTCAAATAACTTTTTGTGGTCTGTACTACCACCACACGCTGCGTAATTTTCAGTTGTTTTGTCTTTTTCGTTTAAATTTTTTAATATTGGAAACGTTTTACCTTCAGGCTCTACCTTGTTTGTCCTTCTTTTTCTGATACCATTCCGCGTTTTTCGGAACTAATGTTGATTATGTTTTAAAACTATTGTTATTTGTTTAAAACACTTGTGCGCCCGTGCTGCTTGTGGTGGATAATTTATGACAGTTTTCATATAAAAAATGCTACAAACTTTTAAACGTTTGGTATAAAAATGGAATAAACAGTAGATAGAAAATGCACGAAATTTAATGAAGAAATTGAATAGTGCGTAAAGTTTTCTTTAATAAATTTAAACTATGTCAACTATTGCAAAAATTTAAGTGTAAAGTTTGTGACCAATCTGTGTAATACCTTTACAATCATCGCTTGAGTTAAAATGCTTCGAAACTATGTAATGCAACTTTTTTTATTCACTAACAAGTTGAGTTGATAGTAATTTTGCAAAAAATGTTCAAAGTTTTCCTCTTAAGCTGGGATTATATGCAGCACCCAGTGCGCAGCATGTTCATTTAAGCACTTGAGACTTTAATACCTAACATGACATATTGTCAGTGTGTGTAAGCATTTATAAATATATTTGTAAGTATTTGTGCCTAAAAGCAAACTTTATGGATAACCATAAAAATTGTGAAATTTATTCGATTATTTATTATCCTGACTTGAAAGTCATCTGTTTTTTTTTTTGTTTGTTTGTTCTCTTTCTTAACTTTTTTTCGCTTGCCTTTCTGTTCGTCTCCTCATAAAAGATTCACTTTTAACTTTTATGTATTTACATTTTTATAGAGGTATGTGTGAGGGTGGTATGGGTGTGTGCACAACCTTTAGCTTCCTGGTCTTTTTCGCTCTTGTGTTGGTTTTATTAATGCTATCTGGCAAAATGCATTTGCGATTCCTATCACACAACCGTTCACTCACGCACACACCTACAAATATCCTATAATTGTGCACTGACTCGATAAGTGCTGTGTGTATATACATGTATTTGCGAGCTGATGATTGTGTAAATATGATAATGAGATTGTTTCTTTTTATGCTGCACCATCGCTAGAGGTGGACTCTGTCTAAAGTCTAAAGGACCACTTTTTCATTTACCGATATATATTGAACCGCCTGTCTGTCCATCACATTTGTGCTTTCTTTTGTACTCTACACGAATTATTCAAGTAGCGTAAATTTGTTTTTAAAACCAAGCAGGTCTGGCCATTATATGACTGCAGGTCATCACACAATCACCTGTTTTTGTTTTCCGTTTTATTCTATGCTTTTCTGTCAATGTAATTATACCACGTCTGTGGGTACTACATTTTTATTTAAAAACCTTGTCGCAGATCTACAGTTGTTGGGATGTTTCAGTCATTCCTTCACAGATAAATCGTAGTAAAAAATAGGCATGTTTGTCAGGTTACTTAAATCCTGTGACCAGTCTAAAATTATTGTCGCACTAGAATATTTGATAAATATTTTTGCATTCCAAGGACCAGCAATATTGGCCGTGTTCATTGTTTCAAAAGCTCTTCCTTTTTTTGGGCTCCCGTGTTTGTGAGATAGTCAGCGTACTCTTTGCTTTCGACCCTTGAATGACCGAGGCATCTATATACAACGTATGCCCGCCTGACTTGTTTAGTGTGGCGATGCATTCTGATGACAGCTTTAACTTAGTGTTGTGCCCATTAAGAGCTTTTAAGGCTTCTTGACTATCAGAGTTAATACAGATATGTTCACTCATGTGGGGCCCCGCCCCGAAACGGAGTACCGGTATAGGTGCTTCGTCCAAGGAATACGGGGCCAGAGTAAGCGACAGCAAGTATTAATATGGGTAGTTCCAGGGATCATGATTGGTTCTTGGATAGTTCCAAGGATCATATAGGTTGCTGGATATGTTCCAGTAACCATTCATAATATTGGCACAAGTTAGTGGGCAACCAACCCATGGGGAATAGTGCGCCTCGAATTGAAGAGTCGAAGGTCCCACCAAAGACGTTAGCGTTTGGTACCGCGGGGTACTGAAGCCCCAAGAACGAAGAAGGTTCTTGCCAGTACATACTTTCGGTAGGCCCTCGCTTGGGTTGTAATTAGTAGCTGGGAGTATGGAACACCCTTGACCAAAGGGAAGAATAGTTAGCCTATTAACGGTATTCTAGTAGTTGGAAGCCGGAGACGCTTAAAAAACTCCATATATGTTAAATAAGACCCTCAAGATAGGTGTTAACTAAATTGCAATAATGTTCACTCATGTATTGCCTCAAAATACATTCCAAAAATAGTGAGGCGTGCAGGGAAGGTCTGTAGGTATTTTTCTCATTCTTCTTTTTCTATATATTTATCGTGAGCACATACTTAAGTTAATAAAAATATCTTCAATAAAGTTTTTTATGATTATCATGTAGCCGTTGAAGTTTTCCACAATTTTTCAATATTTTACAAACTCAGAGCACTCAAACAAACTTCCTTTCCTATCACTATTACAAGAGACTTTGAAACCGGCTATACCAAAGTGCACGAGAACCCTTGCTTAGCGTTGTGGCCAGACCGCCCGAAAGTAACAGCAGAACTCAACCCTCACTTGAATAATACTATTTCGAAAACAGTGCTTCACAAAGCTAACATTCATGGAAGGGCTGCAATTGCGAAACGCATTACCTCAGATGTTCATATTATTTTGTCCATTCCCTGTAGTTGAAATTTGGTGTGCCAAAAAAAGCATAGTGGGAAACACTCACAATTTACAAACAGCGGTCCTCAGCATGAAATACGCTTTGCAAGCTGATGCGGAATCATATGCCTACCATGCCTACTGTTGTTAGGTGCATGTGTATGATATTTAAGATTTGGCCTAAGGCGAATTCAGTTCTCTTACCGCATTTGCACTTTTGCTCAGTTGCTCTACATTATTATATTAGCTGTCATGCATTTATGCATGAGTTTTTTTTAGTTGAATGAAGAAGCAATCTCTTTACCATATGTGTGTACATTGTAGAATATTTGACAACTTTCCTGTCAGTCATTGGGCCAGTTACTTAGTCTGTCCATCCAGTAGTGTGGGTTGGCTCTTGTAAACGCTTGTTTGCATACATTTTCATTACCTGTAGCAATTTTTTTATATAATTTAATACACACATGCACCAGCGTTTATACTTGTTTGATGGGATAATGGCGCACAGTTGTTGTAGTAAATTTGCATTTCCATATTTGCCTGAAAGTTAGAACTCTGGGTAAACGGTTACGGTCGTCTTAGCAGCGCTGCTGCTCACCATTGCTCACCATTCCATAAATTTGCTTTCTGTTATATTGTCATTGCTTTGATGTAATTGTGTCAAGTATTTACACACAAACGTACATAATTTTATGTAATATATAAACCCGTTCATCATGAAGTGAACAGAAGAACCAGAGAAGAACTTTTTCAGAGTGTGCACAAATATTTTTTCATTCAAATTCATTTTACTTTTCACACATTCCTCTCTAAACCTTCTCTCCTTGTTGTTTCCGTATTAGAATTGTAAATTGTGAAAGTTGCTCAATTTCATACTCAAGTAACAGGAAATTCAACAATCACATGAGCAACTAATACGTAGATGTATGTTGCACTCTGCTCCGACACTCTATGCTGTTCTGTTTAATCATTCAAAGAGAAAACGCGAGTTGATAGTTTAGTAAAATGTGCATGAAATTGATGATGCTAAGGTGTGTGTCTGTGTGTGTGTGTTTGGTGCCTTCCTCGAATTGAAAGTCGTTAGTTTATATATAAACTTTAATTAAGGCATCATTAAATATAGATCAAGGTGTGCCAGTTATTGAAAGTCACGTAATTTCTGTTTTAAAAGTTCTTTCTTATTTTCAGAGAGTTTTTCTTATTATCTAAGAGTTCAAACTCAAACCACTAAAACAACTATTATTAAAATATTATCTACGGCATCATTTTTTATTGTAATAAACATAAATACTACCAAGCATACGTCTTGTACTAGATTCAATCTTGGACATGTAGCACTTTAACATATCATTAAATTTAAAAGGACGAATTAAGCCAAAGGCACTATCCTTCAAATTTCATTACTATTACAGATTGTCTCTGAAGAAGGTATATACCACGTACTCATGTATCTGCCTACTTGGGTATGTATTCATTTTGATGTCTTAACTGCAACTTCTCCAATTTACTGGCTTTGACAAGTTTAATTACAATTATTATTATTGTTATTAATATTATTACTCATATATGACATGACACAGACAACTATGCACAAAAATAAACGACTTTGTCAGGGATTACAATGCTATCATCAGCAATTGTATAAAATTCCATATAAATCCCACAGACTAACATATCAATGAGTTGTTTGTTTAATTTTTGTTATTGTCTCTCTCTCTCTCTCTCTCTCTCTCTCTCTTTATTGTACATAAACCAAACGAAATATTTATGTGATATATGCTAAGTAATTGAGAGTAATCATGAAATCAAAATTTTATTGTGCCAACCAAACTGCCAGGATCAACCATAGTAATACAGCAAACAATGTTGTGTGCTTTGAAATGAAATTCAAGGAATCTAAATCACTTTTTAATGGCATTCTCTTCCATATTTTATCATATACTCATTATGACGTATATGTGAGTAGTGAGTCAAAAGTAAGAGATTTTCATTATTTAGGAGTTTCGGGTCAAACTGTAACCACAACATATTTCATATCGCATAATTTTAACATGCATGCACAGGCAATGATTATAGTTAACCTCAGTAATAATTTATAATGTATTTTCTAATTATTGCTGTTGTTGCTGTTTGTATATAAATATTGTCTTGTGTGGAGGAAGCCATTTTGTATGTATTTTTAATAAAGAAAGTCTTTATACCCTTCACATGAAATGTACGGCATACTAAATTTTTGTTCTGTTTCTAACCAGTATCCAGAAAGAGACATCAGAGGGCCTACAAAGTATTTCTTTGTCTTGATCAGCATTAAAATCTGAGTCAATATAGACATGTCCATCATTTGTTGTTGTAAATTTTGCGATATATTTGTACAAATATCTCAAGTTTCTATGCATAGATTTTTGTTCAAATTGGGCGAAGCAGAACACGTGCCACTCCCACAATTGACAAAAATATCTTTCAATGCTAAAAAAATTACACGTAGTATGAAAATTTATGATTTTACCTTTTTAAAGACGTTGTAAGGGTTGACTAACATACACGCCCACAGTTTGCAAATTTATCTGTAGGGTGCCCATGTTTTCTTTACTTGTTCCAAATGGTGTTTAGCAATTAAAGGAGGGAAACATGTACCTGCCGCTCCCACCGTTTGTAATTAGGCGAATTTTTGACCTAAACCAAGTACAGCTTTCTTCTTGTTTATATTATTTCATAATGGTTGTTCAAAATAGTTCAAAAACACCCTGTGTTTTATATTGCTTAAGTGTGCGTATGCGTTTACAGATTAGAGTAATCTTTCGAAGATCACGTATTACAGATGACCCGTATAGCCACCACTATCCATTCTAATCCGTAAATTAATACCTTTACTTGTAACCACATACTCGTACAAACAAGCATACACGTTGTTTACTGGGACAAATACTGTAACAAGCAATCGCTTTACACTTCATTAATTGCATTGTTGTGGTCCTGGTTACGTTACGATACGCTGGGTGATTTATTTGCTCTAGTTTTCTTGGTCTGGTTTACTTTTCTCTCTTTACGTAAATATTTGTCCACTTTTAGTTTGTCAGTTGAAAGTTTGTGAAAGCCGAAGTGGTTGGAAAGCTTTCTAAAATTGCAATTTATTGTTCAATAATTAATTCAATCAAAATGTACGTTAAAAGAATTGTTTGTGTTAGATGCCATGAAAAGTGGTTTTAGAAAGAAAATTAAAGGAAGCAGAAACGGAAGTCAACAAAACGGCTCAGTAATCGAAGTGACCTTTTACAAAACCCTTTCAGCTTAAATTCAACCATTCCCAACATAATTGTAATTTCATTTAGAGACAGAAAAATGTTCATTTTTGCAACTATTGGACAAATGAAAGAATTTCATTTTTTAACACCGTCGGTTATTACTTAAGCCCGAGTCAATTATACCCGTTACTGTGCACCACATGACTAAGGTTTGCGGATGCACACACGTAATGGAATTAGATTCAATCGAACGGATTTCAATCATAGTACAAATCATTAAATTTGAAATTTTGGTCTAAGGCTAATTTAATGTTTGTGTTTACTTGTTTGCGCTGTGATTTCCTTGCTTACCAAGGCTCCCACTGGAGCTAAGTTCTTATCCAAAATAATTTACAATAACTCACATTTTATGCAATTTCATGCAATTAATAGAATTTCGATACCTTTGACGTTTTTAGTACAGCGGTAACAGGTGTCCGTGCGTCCTAACTAACAAAAACTAAGCAAGGAAAACACCGTTATTATTTTATTGTATTTAATTAATACATTTCATTAAATATTCATATTATTAATTTAAATTCCAAGAAGTTATATATGCACACAAATATATGTGATGTTCATATCAGCGGCAACACTTCATAATGAATTCCAGTAAAAATATCTCGTGTCTCCTCTATGTTTGAAAAGTTAAAGCGTGAAAGTTTGCTTGTAATGCAATGTAATCCTTATCTCTGGTGCGACCCTTTGCATTTGTTTACCCATCTATGCTGTCCTTTTTCTTAAAGATCTTGAACAACAACAGCAAGGAACCCATTGAGCTATATATTAGTTTTCTTTTAAGAACTCTTACATATACAAATATACAGTTAACTGAACTCAACAAAGGGATAATGTATAAATTATTAACCTAACAAGGAGATCACAATTTTCCTTTTTCTTTATTTATTTTCTATTTTACGTATTTTTATATAAAACAAAAAACAAAACGAAAAACGATTATCCCTCCGGGAATGAAAGCAAGTCTTCCCTTCATTCTACAAGTGGAATGAAAACAAAGAGCACAATAATATGGAGATTAGTTACACTTGATTACAAGTGAGATACTATTCTTAGCACCTTCAAATAAATCCCAAAGTGCTAAAAAAACTACACTTGCAATGAAAATATATCATCAACAGACCGAGAATGAAGGGGTATAAGACGAGCGAAGTACGTAATGAGGAACATTTTCCCTCTGCTACCCACACATTCTGATAAATTAGAATAATCACGAAAATCTATAGAAAGGATTTAATGCTAATAAAAGCTGAACAATTTCATACTTAAGTACTACCTACACCTTGTATGTTGGTACGAAAAACGAATTGGAAGAAATACAAATAAGCAAGTGAAAAAGAGAACAGGTAACCACTGGTTGTACTTGATGCAGCCAGCACCTCTCAACCAACTTATCATTAGTGTTTGGTGTGTGTTTGTGGAGCGTTCACTCAACACCCAATTTGTTGATTGACTTTTTATATAATCATACTTACTGCGCTGCACTGCGCTCTTGCTACCGATATTATTATTTCTGCTTCAGTTGCATTTAATTAACTTGCACTCGAGTTTGGCTTTTTTATACCCACCACATAAAATGGGGAGTATATTAAGTTTGCTATTCTATTTGCAACACCCAGGAAAAGGCATCACAGACTCTACAGACAGAGTGGTGACAGGGGACCTTAATTGACTTAATTATTCAATAAAATCCCCTTTAGCCTATAATAACGGACTTAATCCGTCCGATCGGAAACGATTGCAAGCCCGAATCAAATGCTCTTTGTTTATTTTCGTCATTGTTGTTGTTATTGCATCCTTCAGTAATGAAATAGTATTATGGGGATGTTTATTAGTCTCCCACTCAACTACGCTTCATACGTAACAACCCATACGATTATTGTTTGGGGAGCTAGCTGCCCATAAGTTTGGGGTAATGTAGTCATAGAAATTTTCGGTCATCTAATCTTGTGTCGTCATCACTTTGTGCAAATGAACAGAGCCTTGCTGGAAACCTTTTAAGGCGTGTTCGCGCGAATAACAGACCCGCCTGCAATTTACACAAAAAAAACATACAAAGCGTAAAACTCAACTTGCAAAATCATGTACCTGCGGTGCCCAACATTTGTATGTGTGAAGGGTGGATGTGAAGGGTATTTAAGGTATGACTTAAGGCACAAATTTACTTTTTTTACTTGTTCTACTTGTTTCAGTCAAGTTAATTTGCGTTGAGGTTTGGGTTTGTGTGTTTGTAAAAGAAATAATCAAGAGAATGATAAAGAGAAGTAAAAATAACGCGCTCACTTTCATGCCACACACATCACACAAAAGAAAACCCTCAATAAACAAACGTATAAATCAAGAGTTTCAGAAACACGAGACAGTCCTTGCCTAGCTGTTTAGCTAATTTAAAAGAATGAAGGATGGGCGGCATCCATTCCACATTTGTGTGGCAATTCGCACACACCCATAACAATTAAAAGAATGTCTATAAAATGCTTCTTTTGTATCTCTTTACGTTTCTCTCTAACACTCGCACTTGGGTTTATCATCATGCACTTTACCGTTACACTAATTCTGTTTGTTTTCTACATTTCCTTTTCACTTTTTCAGTGGTTTTCAGTTCAGTATGTACGTATGTGCGTTTCGTTTTTTACCAAGATTCTTAATTAATATAGTTTTATATCGGTTTCAATGTTAATGTATTAAATGAAGCTAAACTTCTTACATCAAGGTAATGTGTTTTCTAAATAATGCTTCATACTTGGGTTATGGGTTATGTGTGTTTATACCTTGTGGCAAAGGGTATATTAAGTGTGTGCGGATGTTTGTTTATGATGTTTAAAAGGCAAATGACACACCCAATGGACCGGATGGGATAATTTTTTGGAACCCTTTCCCATATAAGGTATAATGTAAATGATTTATATGGAAATAATCGCAATTCTTAATATTTTTTGATAAAATTTGGTGAAGAATTATTTATTAAAATTAAATTAAATTTGGTCCCTCTTGAATCATTTTTAGTACCTCCTCTCATACATATATATTTAGGGAGCTATGTGAAGTAATAAATGGTCGGCCTTAACCGACATTAACATTTGTACTTGTTTACGAGTATTTTCAATTTTCAAATTGGAGAAGGTGATATAAAAAGTGTGTATGTGTATAATTCAAGAAACCAACAGCCGCCAGTTAAATCACTGGAGAATTTTCTATTAGGTTGGACGCAGTCTATGCATATGCTTTAAGGAGTGAACTATTCTAAAACTCCCATTCGGTTAAAGGGCTTTTAATTGAAAACAAATTCAAACTAGAAAAATCATCTAAGAGAATACTTCTCGATGGGAGTCCTTCAATCACAAAACTACCAAATTCCAAATGGCAATTATGCGAAATCGCACTATATTCAGAAAGCGTTCAATTATTTGGCCGTTTCAGCACAATTTTAAAGTCTACATTATTGTAGGTGCACCTGTACATATATTTTGTTTTCATATACTGCTGCAGGATGCAAATGCAATTGCAATTATATACTAAATGTGAATGCTTTCAGAGCTTCTTTTTATGTTGATTACATTTGTTGCTGTTGTTGATGTTGTTTCAGTTGCTGAAAACAAACGTTTTTTTATGATTTCCTCATGGCTCCTCATGCGGTGCTTTTTCGGTTGCTTTATGAATTCTCATTTGTTATTATGTTTTTGCATCAACCAAACCAACAAAAGCATTAAATTATTATGAATAATATTTTCAACTATTTTTATACCCTCCACTTAAGGTAAGCGGTATACTAAGTTGGTTTTTCCGTTTGCAACACACACCTCGGAGAACGCATCAGACATAAGTATATATATTGTTGATGGGTTGATGGGTTGAATGAGTCGATCTAGACATTAATGTCGGTGTTGTTGGCATTCTCCCGGGCATAAATTTTCAGTTGTGGAGGGTATTTAAGATTTGGCCTAAACCAAATTTAGTTTTTTTACTTGTTTCATTTTTCGTTGGGGTTTCCTTTTGTACACAAAATATATAATCAGTATAAATTGTTTGCATAATAAGCAAATGAATGGATGCTTGTGTCAGTGGAGGTAATGATATGATATTTGAGTGCAGCAGCAATGAGATTATTTCATAAATCAATTAAAAGCAAACTCCTTCCAGCCACCCTACCAATACATTCGAATATCTCTCTCAAGTGTTTCTCTCATTTGCGGATTTATAGCTCTTCACATTTCATCTTCTCCGTTCATTGTTTAGATAGACACACATTGTGCACTCCTGCTCTTGTGCTTCCTCTGTCGCCCGCTACCTCAATTTATCGCCATTTGAATAAACACAAAAATTTTCATTCTATTATTATACAAAGTTGTTGTTGCTGTTATTTAAAATTGTTATTAATTGAATTCTAAGTAATTTGCATTTAAATTTAATCACCATTTCAGTAGAGCGTCTTCCTGTTGTACGAATTTTGCGAAATTGTTGTTAGAGATGAATTTGTTTTTTGTTTCAAGGAACGGAAGTAAACGTCAGAGTAAGTTTATTTAATGATATAATTTAATTTGGGAAAAATGTAACGTGGCACTTCTACAACACGACTTTACTTCGTGTTCGAGAATAGGGACATTCGCTATATAACACGTTGGTTTTATAGAACGGATTCACGGTTCATGAATTGGGTGAGATCTTCTTAGAATATCTAATAAAAACTATAACAAGCGTAGAAGGCTACTACCACTGAATAAACGTAATAAAGCGTTCAAATGCGAAAGATGCCTCCTTTACATTTTTCTTACGAGCGAAGTTCAAATTGTTAAAATGTTTATTCTACAAAACATAGAGAAAGACCCAAGCTTACCCAAACAGTTGGAGCACAAAGTTTAAAAAAGATGATGTTCTTTACAGCTTAGCTTTTTGTCCAAAATATTAATGAAGAATAGTTATTGGGAAGTCCATTTTCGCTTTTTAAACATAACTCCCGTGTTATACTAAGGTTACGTATAATAAAAAAATTAGAAAGAAACGATGTTTTTCAGAGAGATCGCTATAGATGTGTATGTACCTGGAGGCAAACTATATATTCCTATAAAAATGGAATACTAACCCGCATCATATTTTGGCTTAAGCCAAAACTTGGATACTCTCCACATTTATTCGTTAAATGTGATCTGGTCGTGGCATATCTATAATTGCGCCCTCTTTTAACGGCGTGTATAGTACGTCTTACACTTTAGCTGACAGATCAGAGCCTACATCCATTAAATTATTAATTGTGGGTGTGTCTGTTATCCGCCGCGTACTCTGGATGCGACTCAAGCTAAGTATAGGTTTTTTGCAAGCTCATTTCAATTAAAAATAATCTGGAAAAATACTCTCTGGTATGCTGTAACAATTTAATAATGAAAGAAATGTTTGGTGAGTTAATACCAACATACGTATTGTACGTATATATTTTGTTGTTGTTGTTAATATTGTTCGTTTTTTGTTCGATAAAAACCAATTACCGAACGTTAATAATATATGACAGAGAGTATCCTCTCGCAGCATTATTCTCATTAATAAGAAATGAATGTGCGGAATTAACAGGTAAATAACGGTATGGATGTAAATGAATGAATAAAAGCAGAGACAAGGTGAAAGTAACTGTAACTCAGATCAATATATTTTAATACTTTATTCATACTGTTCTTTAACTGTAGTTCATGCGTTCATGAGATAATTTCATTACCATCAGTTTTGCTTTATGTTATTGTCGCTTCTCGCTATAATTTAATTTTATTATTTCACCTGTAGATATTCACTCGTTTCCTGTCGAAATAAATCCAAAAATATTTGCACAAATGAATAATTTTCAGTTACCATTTTTAACATTAGTATTCATCGCTTTTGAAAAAGGCACTGTATGTTGCTAAAGAGTATGTTATGTTGGCACACACATCATGCATGTACGGGGATTATGTGCGGGCACAGAAACTAGAGATGAGCAAGTGGGCCCTTATAAATAACTATGAATGCATGCAAGTACGATTCCATCTCATATTCATATTCATTTACACCCAATAGACACAAACAGGGAAGCAAGCAGTCTTTAGGATACATATCTATTTGCCTGCCTGCATGCATAATTTTTGTTGTCCTCTTCCCTTTTCTACACAAACACATAAAATAGAATTTAATTTGTTTTAAAAATATTCATAAACTTTTACCGACTAACAAGTACCTACAGATAAATATGCATGCATTCATACGAAATTTTATTATTTGTCTTTTAAAGACAAATAAAAAGCAATAAGAGAGGGTTACATTAGGCGGAGACCAAATCTAGGAGACTCATCACCATTACCAAATACAACGCCGTCAGGTTCGTTTTGTTGTATGTTAAATATATTGTATGTCATGTGTTATTTTATTTGATACGTTACGTTTGAGCCTGATTAAAGATGATCAGACAAGCATAACCAAATCACTAATGTGGAGGGTATAAAAGAAGAGGTTGACTAAATTAAAAATCCTCAATTCCAAGACTAAAAATGTTCTCGCAGTGGATCTATGAACCAAGTCAATTCAAACCAATTCAACTCAATCCACAGTTAAATGCAACATGTGTACTGCACCTGGAATGAATTTCAGCCCAATGTCTCTATTATATTCCGGTACTTATCTAACTTCCAGATTGTTATGTTCTTATTGACAAACCCGATCTATGTAAAATCAAAACCAATAAATCACCTTTTAATAACGTCTCAATATATTTTCATTTCTATTTGCACGCGCCTATATGTTTATATATGATACACATATAATTTCACACAATATATTAATAACACATATGAGTTTATTGCCAGCTGATCCATGGTAGATGCACTAATGCACAAACAAAAGGAATTTTCATTGAACCTTAACACACTCTCTGAATATATAAGAGGAATTAAATTGTACACAATCCACAAATGTTTATGTGGGTATTTGTATATGAATGTTTTACACACCTACATATACATGTCTATTATAACAGTAAATAGAACGAATAAAAATGTACATGTGGCTTAGACCGAAACATTCTGCACTTTTATATGCAAGTAGTGGGCACCTGATTGCACTCTCTAAGGTCATTTGTATATTGTGGGCGTGTCTGTCTATACGACATCACAAATCACATTTCATGTGTCATAAAAATTACGCCCGTAAATGTTCTAACAACAGCGAAACACGGGCGGACAATAGTGATTGTTTTCGGAGTTACAAACGGAATAACAAACTCTTCCCCCCCCATCTTATGTGAAGGCTATAAAAATACCATAAACAACATACACACCTTACGTAGCCGAAGAATTCTATAAAGTATTTAAGGGTTTTTTGTTCGCCTTAATGCTTCAATAATATATACAATGGGTATAAAACTAGTGCTGTCGTACGTAATAATAACAACAACGAAGGAGTATTCCTTATTGGCTTAGTTTTGGATTTACTATCGGTGGTTATTGTTGTTGTTGTGTTATGGCCATTACTTGTGTACATATGATCAAACAATTTATTTATGATACACTGTACTAAAGAAATTATTGAATTATAGTCATGTTCTGCTAACCTCCAAGGCGTGAAAAGCCATATTTAACTAAAACTACACCCACCCCCTGGGGCATTAATAATTGCTAAATCAACATTGCTGATGCCCCTACGAATATGTAGCGTATGTCTATGCGCCATATGGTGGTTTAAAATATATATATTTTTCGAATAAAAAGAGTCTCAAAATGGCGGTTATACAATAGCAAGAAATGAAACGAAACATTTTCCTTTTTACTTTACTTTTTACGTTTATGTTAATCGTGAAAATGAGTGATGCAAGTACAAGATTTAGTAAGAGAGAAAGTTGCATATATTTAAAAATTTTGATCAAATTTTCTGCAAACATTTGGAAAATTCTGTAGCTTTTCGGGGATGTTTAATTAATGGACGTGGCACTGCCCGTTTTCTTAGAAAGTAGATTTTTATAAAACATGTTTATTAACGAAATGGGTAGTGTCGCGCCCTGCTGTTGTTGTTGTTTGTCACCATTATTACGCAAATAATAAGGCCTTATATTTTTCATTTTCCATTTTCCATTTTTATACTAAAGCTTAAGTATTTCCTTAAACACCTAAACACAGGCGTCAGTGATGAAAAATTTGTCAAAAAGACCATTTGGAAAATTTATGGATAAGAGTTGATCAATCAATCGCAGGAAATGCTTGCTTACCTTGCATAAGTAGAAAATGCAAAAAAGAGAGGCACAAGCATAAGCGCACACACGTTATAATGAAATTAGAAAAAATGCGCTTTTAGCAATTTCTTTCATCATTTTATGATTTCTGCCATCACATACTTACCTACACCAGCGCACTATGAACTAGAATCAAAACGTTTAGCCAACCATCAATTTAAGCTTAGGGAAATGTTATGGTGGTTGGGGTGTGTATGGGTGTGCGGGGGCAAACTGGGTCACAAACGAGTAGAACATAATTCACACAATAGCTAGAACGCATATGCTTACACTTGAACACTTTTTCAACATACACGTATTTTTACACACACACACGCACGCACACACACACAAACGTTAAGAAAAGTGCCCGTTTACCAAGCTCTAACTCTGCTGTGGTAGCAGCAACCAACCACGACCATATATGATCTACCATAGACCAACCCGCTCACGACACTCATACACTCACACACGTACACTTATGTAATTGGTATGACATTGTTCTTGTTTATTAGTTTTTTGCAGTCGTGTGTGCACATACACAAAAACATCGAACCATTCATACATAGCAAATAAAATATAGCTCAAAAATGCGTTGCATAGCGCACAAGTGATAAATGTCCTTATAAAGAGTAGAATAAAATAAATTTTATGAATTATGGTGAATTGAGACTTTTTAAATCTTATCCTCAAAGAGTAAAATTTTCAAAATACATCGTAAATGTATTCATTGTGTTTACGAATGAAATATTTGCTTTCCTTCAATATAATATTGGGGGAATACTAAGCTGGCCATTCGGTATGCAACTCCCATAAGCGGGCTTCAGGAGAGCACAAATATTGTGCTCAAGATCTGCGTCCAATATCAGTCGATCTAGACATGACTGTTCGTACACGTTATTAGTTAACGGATATTCTCAAAATTTACAAAAAAAAAAAAACAAAATTAATTAAAAGTGCAAAATAATGCAATTTCGTCCATAAAACAATATATTCACAATACCTATACAATCAAGCGTCAATGCTATGTAATTAACACCATCGCTCGCAATTTCATGTATCACAGCAACCACAAGTAATCATCATTAACTTCAATCATTCAGTCATTTACTCATTCATACTCTCAGTCAGTCATTCAGAGAAATGTTGCGAATATAAAATTGCAATAAAATTCTCTCTTATTCTTCTCATTATTTTACAGTCACCCCCTTCATTCTTAACATGATGATATTTGTTATGGATTTGCATTCGTAAGCATGTGTGTATGTGTGTGTAAGTTTGGTCCATATGTAAATGTGCGCTTGTATAAAGGTGCGTTGTTGTTGCTGTTGCATCTTTAATTGTTGTTGTAACTTTAATAACATGTATGCGGTTGGCGTTGTAAGCACTTATCAGAGGAAAAGAAGGAAAGTTCATTAAAGTGAGTGCACTTTCCAAGTGATAACGGCACCGAGATGGATAAGTAAGAGAAAACAAAAAGGAGTAACTAGCTTTATGTTTATACTTCTGTATGTGTTATTGTAAATGTTTGTTGAGTTATGTAATATTGTTCCTGTTTAATAAAGGATTTACTCATTATAGAGTTTACTCCAAAAGTCCATTTCCATAAATCCTTTTTCGATCAAATTAATACTCTAAGAGTTTTAAAAAGAACATAAATTGAGTGCTGATCTCCTCCACTTTCATTTTCTGGACTTGTACGCGTTGGCTTCTGCAGCACTCACTTACATACATACGTACCAATCAGACACAATTGCATTAAGCCGAAACGAAACAAAAGATGGAAAATTAAATTGGCTTTGACTGAAGTTTTGATTAAAAAGACATTTGGCCACAAAAAACAGTGATGGAAACTTTTTTAGAACCACTTTGGTGAACAATTTTTCCTTCCATTGACCAATAATTAAAATAAAGTACTTAGTTTCAATTAGTTATTCTCCACAACTATATAATTAAATGTATTGTTCACTCTACATAAGAAAAAGATATACTAAGTTTGTGTTTCTATTTACAACACTCAGAAAAAGGCGTCACAAATTCTGCCAAGTACATATGTATACTTGATCAGCGCCGAAAACTGAGTCGATTTAGATATGTATGTCCGTGTGTCCGTGTGTCTGTCTGTTGTTGGCATTCTCAGAGATATTGAGCGGTTGAGAGGATACTGGTAATGGCTACCATGGATTTGGCATATTCCTAATTAGGCCCTTTTTTACTTGTTTCAAATTTAATTTCAACTTGAACTTTCTATATACTACAGTTGGATTCACATTCATGTGTGATTGTAATATGGAAGGTGCAATAAATTGATTGATTGCTGACCCCCAGCAAGTTGGCGATAACTAAACTAAACTCATACAATTGAAATTTCTAACCCGCTAACATTCTTGTTTATGTTTTGTTTCACTTTGTTTATATTTATATGCGTGCATATATTATATAACACAAACATGTAACACTTGTGTGTTGTATTTATAACTTCCAGCCAGTAATTTAATGTTGACTGCTCTTGACATTAAGCACATTAAACCTACGTATGTAACATACACTTGGACGGACAGTTCAACATTTTATCAAGTAACAAGACACTGCGTTTAGTTGTAAATATCTCTAAACAGAAAAGAAACAAAACCCACTTGTGGAGAAACACAAAAAAAGCAATACACAAATTAAGTGAAAATAAACCCGAAACACACCCAAACACTTATCATGCTCTAACATATTCATAACAGTGTCCACACAAACACACATATATTCGTACTCGTATAATTCGTATAATTCTATTCGTCGTGCTTCGTACGGCTACATACAATATTTACGATACTGGTCATGAAACAGTATTCAACATAAATTTTCAACTGTGACCAGCTTAACACGAACTCTCATAACAAACGCACGTGTAGTTGTGTTAATATGTTGAAAAAATCTCTAAATGCAAAACAACAGCAATACATTGTAATACGATGCAGCGTTGTGGCAGCTCTTATAGGATGATCAGTTTAGTCAAACATGCAAACAAAAATTCAAAAAGAGAATTGACTCTTATTTCCGCTCTATGTTATAATAATAATAATGTGCACACACATAACCACTGCATGCATGTGTACTGTTATTGATATATGTATATGTATAAGGTGCACTGTACTGACATAGTTATAAGAAATTCTCAACTGCTACAAGCCTTGCAGCTTTCCAATATAAAATATAAATAAATTGCCAAAATTTTTATTGATTCCGTACGGGTAAAGTTTTGAATATTTTCAAATAAAAGCAATTTAAACAATTGGAATACTCCCTTGAGCTTCTCTCCGATTATAAAAAATGCTGCACTAAATAATTGTTAGATATAAAAAATAAACATTTTTAACACCTCCATACACTCTGCGCCATTGTTTGTTAAAGTTTTTCCTTCGCGCATCCACAGCAAGAAATCTGAAATTTGTAAATAAAATTAAAATTAAATTAACTAAATTAAAATAAAATTAAGAAAACTAAATTTGGCTTCGTCCAAATCTTAAATACCTGCCACAAAAGTTGCTCTTTGAACTTGAAAATTGGTGTGCGCATCGATTGTTATACTCTCTAACGATGTTCAAAAAAATTAACACGATCGGACAACTGACACGCCCACAATTTCGAAAAAAACATATTCACTATTAAACTAGACTAAAAGCAAGCTGATACTTAATATAAACACGCAATATATATATATATATATGCCACGCCCAAAATTGTAAATATAAAGGTATTTAAGATTTGGTCTAAACCAAGTTTAGTTTCCTCCTTGTTTAAAATGTCTACCAAAACGAATGTTCTGTAATTTAGCAAATCTGCTCAAATTATTTTATTATTCTTTAATTATTTATGTATAAAATTGTGGATCCCTTCTATGTGGTGCCACGATATTGAAAATGGGCTAAATCGTTCCATAAATCTTCCTACTCACGGCATAGTGTTAAGGATTTTTCATTTTTAAAAGACAAATCATAGGAGATACAAAAATAAAATGTTACCAGAGAATTAACGAAAACTCTCTTTAGATTTGGACAATACTCCACGCCCACTCACAATGGACTTAATATAGTTGTTGGTATGCTTTATCTGCTTATTTAGAATACTTGGCGCGGGTAGTTGTTCAAATAAATTTCCTTATCCTTTGGGGCAGTAATTTTGGAAGAGGGTGGATATGTTAGATTTAGTATGTGCCCTTTTCACTTGTTATTTTATTAGCCGCACGTCACAACAAATTCTAATACTATCGGACAAAGTATTGCATCGATGTGGTTGACTTGTATTTAACATTAAGTTGTGCAGAATGCATATTAAATGAATGCACTTGGATGACTGTAACATTTTTACTTGTCTTTTTACCAACTTTAGTTGTAGTTGATACAATGTTAAAATACTCGGTTTGTATGAAGAAAAGGAAACTCAGAGGAAATATCTGAGATTCGCTCTCATAAATAAACAAATAAACCAACTATTTTTAATATTTTGTCTTTATCCAAATGTTTAAAAAAGACAGTTTTGCCAATAAAGTATAGGATGTGTTATTGTCGCGCACATTCGGCAGAGATGGTGAAAAAGTCTTCTTGTCGATCTGACACAGGATTGTTGTACATTTATTTTGCACATTTACAAATGTATGTTGTTTTTCTTTAGTGGTTGATATCTCTCCTAATACTGCTACTCCAACACACATACAAATTGAACTTTTCCAATACACTTTTTGTACAATCCCTATAAAACTTTTCATCCAGCGTGGCTGTGTGGAATTTTGCACTACCTAGTATAATAAAGGTGTTGGAGGATGAAGAAATAGACTTTGGTACGGATAATGTGTACAATTAAACCCTGATTTGCGGGAACACGAATGGGTTTTGTCTTTTTTTTTAACAAAATATTGATTAAATCAATTGTATAACAACTATTCATATATCGCTGGCAAAGGCCAGAAGACTGACGACTATCGTGTAAATCAAGGGATGAGTATATATCATAAAAGCACACAAACACATATCAGTTTACACAATCAAACCGATACAACTCAACTTGACATGTCTGATTGATAGTTAACCGGCAGCAATGTTTATATGAATTTACCATAAATATACATGTGTGTGTGTGTTTTGTTATCCTTACATATATCGCAAAATAAATTTGAAGTTAGAATGTATTATTGACGCAATATTTATACTAAACCAATATATACAATAGAATATGTGTGTGTGTGTAAGTATTACATCAATCACTTGGACATTTAATTTTTCATTACATCCTAAACCACTCTTATGTGTATAAAGTATATTAAGTTTGGCAGCTTACAGATTTTTTAGTTTCATTGAACCAAAAGCATTTTACAGAGTCATCGACCATCGAAATTCGGTTTTTCAATTTTGTTTTCAAATTAAGAAAAATAAACTCAATAAAAAAGAAATTTCGGAAGAGATCACATTTTAAAGTTGAATAATTCTAACCATTGACATTACGCGAAAATTAAGACAAAAGTTCATTTTTCTTATTAACATTAAAGAGATAAGTAATGAATGTTTGCAGTTCTCAGACTTTTATGAACCTGGTTGTACCATTAGTGAAACTTATGTTTTCATATCCTTCGCCCAAGATGCGTACGCTATTCCGTTTTCAACACCCAGAGGTAGGCATCAGATATTCATCCTTGCATCCATGTGTATGACTGTTTTAATCACTCTCATTGTCGCAAATTTTGAGTTATTGAGGTGCACTCTCTTTGCGTGCAGACGTGGAGAGAATTTAAGACTTAGCCTAAACAAAAAGTTCTCTCCCCTCCCTACCCTTACAAGTTATGCAATTAAGTAGGATGCAAAATATTCCAACCCGATCGGCTTTAATCTTTTTGCTAATTTTTTTTCAATAAACGGATTTTTAGAAATTGCGAATTTTGTTTTTTTTTTATATCATTTTGGCAAGAATAAAGGAAGGTTTCGAAAGGTTTTTGTTGGTATTTACGATTTGCCTACACTTGAATTATGTTATAACAGCTAGGCTGTGTTTCTTAAGAACCAACTTTCCTCAGCCAATATATTTTTTTTTGTAGAAAACTTTCTATTCTTTCCCAGAATAAAACAAACGTTTACCATTATCTTCAAGGTAAACGCAAAGGCGCAAAGTTCTATTTGCAAGCAAAGGAGAAGGTCTTAGAACCTTCAATAATTTAATTGCTTTAAATATATGATTTTTTGTTTTTCTCTCTTACGCTCTCTTTCTTTCTTTGTTGCCATATCCTTTACAAAAATGAAGAAAACTTAAAAGATGGAAAAATGTAATGCACCGAAGGAAACACCACCAGACCGGTGGTGGGAAAAAATGGCACAAATTTAAATATTCTGTTATTCTCTGGATAACAATTTTCTTAACAATTTCCAGATGCTGGATGCTTCATATTGAATAATACAAGTCCATACAAAGCACTGCCTGCGACAGACAGAAACAACAACATTCCAAACGGTATTCTGTACTTTAGGATGGAGAAAAAATATTATTACGAAAGCCCTGAATACAGCAATAACAATAACACAGTTGAAATTATACCTAAATCCTAGTGCTCGGATCACTTTCCATTTCTTTGTCACGATAGCTGTGTTTGTCTTTTTAAAACAGAAGATTTACAAACATAAATAATGCATTCAACACAAGTACAACAGCAATAACAACGACTACATATACACTTAAACTTTAAAAAATGACTACGAAGCAATACTGTTAGCAAGAAAAGAAGCACCAAACATACATATACTCACACTGTGGCGTGATATGTGCAGCAAAAGTTTATATTTTATTCTACACCATATATATGCATACAGACGTGCACACAGCAAATGTAAAGTGGTTTGACTATACATATTATGCGGAGAGAGTGAGTTTGTACGTATGTGCATATTTTTGTACATTCAAAGGAGAACATTGTTTAACAACAGCAACAACTAGTATGCATGCATAATGAAAAACTCAAATAAAACTAAGCACACAAGTACTAACAATAACAACAAACGAACAATTGCAGCCATAAAAATGAGGTTTTTTCACATCACAAGTGATCACTTAGTCTCCTGCTCACTAGCTGCGCAGCATTTAGTCGAATTTATTTGGATCAACTGACACTGTACACAGGTAAGGCCACTGGAAAATTTCATATAAAAATAAGTGTGCTAAAGAGTATTTTTGGGGATTCTAAAAATTTTTGAATAAATTCGTAGCATCACTCATGGTCCTTGAAGTCAGTCTTTAAAGAATCTCTCTGAAAACATCGAAATAGATCGATGAAAAGGTGATTGAAAAGTGATTAAAAAAATTATTTGAATTAAATTTGTCCTGGAATATGTTAGAGGTCTATGAAGGACATTTGTTATCGTTACAAGATTAATCTTACAAAAGAAGAGAGATTTTTGACAGGTAGCTTCCCTTTGTGCACCCAACGTCAACATGTTTACAACTGTAAAATGTATATTAAGTAAAAAGAGTCTTATAGAGAGACCTCCTCTATATACGCTTATGGTTTATGGTCCTCTAAGAATGGAAGTTTGCACTTTTTTTTTGCGAAAACATCAAGTTTTTATGGTATAGTATGTTTATGTTCTATTAAATTTGCCAAATTTCCGCATAACAACAACAACAACAACAACACATATTATTCAACAAATGTTATCGTTGCAATTTACTTTTATTGCTTTACTAGAAAAGTAAAATCTACACACTTTGTCTTGTTGTATATATAGTTTTGCAAGCTTTTAAATGTTTATATGTTTCAGTTGTTACACTAAATGTAGTAGGAAATGTAGTTTATTTAGTTATATTGAGTGCGTTAGTTAGTGTTTGGAAAAATATAAATGAAATCGAGCCATAAAACTATTACAAAGTCTAAACAAGTTTTAATTAAATTATTTGTATATTTCATGTACATAATAATTATTATAAAATAAACACTATCATCCTTATGAAGAACACTTGGAGTTAGTTTAAAGTTAAAGAACGGAGTAGTAGGCGTATGAGTAATATTTAATTGAGTAAAATTATAAGCCTTCTAATAAATTTGTAAAATTCACAAAATCCTAATTTGGTGCAGTTGGTATGATCTGTATGTGCGTGAGTCTATGCCAAGAATTAAAAAAAAACATATTTGGGTCAAAATTTGGCCTTTTGAGATAAAATATAACACTTTAGGGGTGAAAGTAAATGCATAAATGCTGCATCTACAATTTATGTATAAATTCAGAGGGTTTCCGCGATTCTACCTTAGCTTATAAAGCACTTTTCTTGCATGCCATTTAGTCTTGTAATTGAACAAAAGTTTTATGTGTGTAAACCAGAACTTGTGGCCATAGTCCAGTCATTGAAATGCCATAGACATACAAGAAATTCCTCTACTGTTTCATTCTGTTTCTACGAAACAACTTAATTTTTCTATTTTTCTTTTCATCTCTTTCTAATATTTCTCCATTCATTATTCTATTACAGTTTAAATCCAATCTTTTATAAATCTCAAAAGAAAGTAAGTAAAGAAGTAAATAAAAATGTGTATTCCGGTTTCGATCGAATAATGAATACGCTACACTTTTAGGGTGTAATGCATGTGAGATTCTTTTATGTTATATATCACCTGAAAATGATTTTTCAGTAGTAGTTTAACATATACGAGCACATGGACACACAGACAGACAGAGATAAATCAATTTGGATTTTCATGTTTTATGCACGCTTTTACAAAATGTAAAACAGCACTACTCCCTCTGAATGGAAGTTTTAATATATTTGTTGCAGTGTAACCTCCAACCTTTTGTTTAACAACTATTCTGACAAGTTAACATGAAGCGAAAAAATTGTTGACATTGTTCCCTGAACTCATGTATTAACAGTTTTACTCTTAATAAGTAAAAAATTCAAATATTTTTCAATGTTACGCCCGATATTTTAAAAAGGTGTGCAAATGTGGACATAAGCAAACATGCACGTAAACGTGTGAATTGTTGCTTACTAACCATGCCTTTTAAAATTATTCTAATAAAAAGGTACCGTCTTCTTTTTAAAATATCGTACGGACGAATGCTCCAATTTTCATTGTCCATATACCGTTAAAATGTATAAATAAAATTCGAATTTCGATTTTTTTCGAATTTCGAGCTCAGCACATTAAACTTTCTTTCTGTGGACCGATTCTGCCCATTTCATGATAACAAACCCACCAACAATTTACAAAAAAAAATCATACTCAACGTAAAATTTGACTTGTAAGCTGCTACATATTATATACTCTACTACAGGATGTAATCATGTATCTGCCACGCCCCCTGTTTGTATGTCAATGTGTTGGGTATTTAAGATTTCGCCGAAGCCAAATTTAGTTTTCTTACTTTTTCAATCTCTAGGACGTATGCACACAGTATCGTTGTGTGTGAGGACCATTTGCTTTATAGCTCATTGGTTAGCATAAACGTAAATATTTGTGTAGATTTTTTTCCAATTTTTTTTGGTATACATTAAGCAAATAACAAAAGTGGTTTTATATTGTGCACAGAAGCAACGTTGTTGTAATAATAATAACAAGTACAACAAACAAAAATGTAATGTTGGCTTGAGTCAACGCTGTGATACTCTCTACATCTACATAAGTTAAGAATCAGTGTCCTCTTTGCTATTGAATTAAGAAACGCCTATTTCTATTTATGTTTTGTCTGTCTTCATAGTTCTTAATTGAAGAAGTTCAAAAAAAGAGAATCAGGCTGAAGTGCTTAGATTATACAAAGTGTGAGCGAAACACATACTAGATGTGCTGTATCATGTTGCTGTTTTTCAGTTGAACTCTAAACAGGTGTGCTGCTGTAGATCGTTATAATTCAACCCGAAGATTTTAAACTTAGGTTTTTTTTTTTGTGAAAGCTTAAGTTCAAGCTAGTGTACAAACGCACAGACGTCGTTATATGCTTGGCATTATTTTGTCACACATTGTTAAATCCGCTCTTCCTTGTAGTTGTAAATGGTACGTTAAGTTTAACATACACGCGTTGTAATGCACAAAACAAAGTTGTTGTAAAACAAGTCAAGGTTAGCCAAAGTTATTTGTGTGAGATTTTTGTTTACTTTTACAATTATATCATGAGAGAGGACTATGGAGAGGTAAAATGTTAACTTTATTTACTCTCAATATAACAGCATCTATAAAAAAGGAATAAACAAACATTCAATCTATCGTGGAAGTTATTGTTTTGAGAACAAACCGCCACAACCATACCCACAATCCATTTAACGGTTATATAGTAGAAAAGTGTAAAAAGTGAAATGGAAAAACAATTTTTTTATGAATGTATACAGCTACGCTATACCGTTTATTGTACTACGAGTACAAACTGTTGATAAAAAGTAATCATTGATTTTTCAATCAAATCTTGTAAGAACTTTTATTCTCTCTCTCTCTCTCTCTCTACTACTACACTTTTGAACCTAACCGAGTGGTTTGGATTTCTATTGTATTATTATTTTCTCACCCCGATAGCTCCTTAGTTTTTGGTTTGGCATAAAAACCAATAAGGATAATACTTAGAAACTGGTGCATTTGGTGTTGAATATGAAATGGGATAAGGGGGAAACTAGCCTGGTGTACATTTGAACATTTCTAGCATTGACAGCAACTACTAATTCACCCGAGGCACTGTACTGGCCCAATTATCCCTGGGGTATAACAAAGCAATTTTATTTTTGTACCAATGCGTGAGCCAAGTAAGAGGCTTTTTATTGCTGGTGTATATATTGAACAGTATTTGTGCATGCGTCGGAAATGTCAAGGAAATATAATCATCAGTCAATTAAAAACACAACTTCTCCCTTCTTCAATATAAATTGCACTTTTCAACTCTCAGTCAATGCCTAATTGTTTGCGTTTTTTTTTCTTGTTTTTTTTTTATATACATATGAACTCATTGTTCAAAGTAAGATAGATGTAAGCACTTTTCATCAAGCACTTATACACACAATGCAGCCATATCGTATACTCGCACGAATATTTTACATTGCACAGCAATGAAAGGGAAGGAAACACTTGATATATGTAAGGTAAAGAAAAGAAGGAACATTTATAACAAAAACCGGAAAAAACAAATTAAAAACTTTGTGTATTGTGGTTGATGTTCTTTGCACCAAATATACAAACAGTTCAAGGTGAATTTCTATAAAACACTCTAAACACACCTTACATGGAATTATTTATGTCAACAGTACGCGTTAATGCGATGGCGTTTAAGATGACGTTTAATTATACCCTGCGTCACATTTGGTAAGAGGGTTTGTCAAGTTTGTGCGGATGTTTGCAACTTCTAAACATCAAGTGCCCCACCCACCTTTAATTATGCCGATCCATTCAGAAATTTTCCTGGGAAATTTCGATAATATGTTTGGTATTATCCCTAAGAGAAACCCTATTGATGTGGTCTCATTGTACTGGAAGTGTTTATATGAAAAAAAATCTCAAATTATTTTTGCACAAAATTTGGTGAAGAATAGTTAAATAGCTTCATATACTGGTTAAGCTAAATTTGGACCCAATCGGATCATTTCTTGAAACCTTTCCCATATAATTATAACTCAAACAAACTAATTGTAGCATAAATTAAGGAGATAAGTGAAGTGGCGTTGACCGATCATAACATTTTTACTTGTTTTTCAAAAATGTTCGCTCCTTGATATGTAAAGAGTTAAAGGTTGGTTAAATATATATAAAACAATTAATGTTTATGATGATATTCGTTTATTAAAGGCAAACAATGCATTAAGAATTACAAAAATTTAGAAGGACGTATGGACAATTATTTTATTTTATTTATTAAAAAAAGAAACCAAAATTAAATGGAAGACCAAATGCATTTTAACATTAATATATTTTAGCGAGATACTGCTAGTGAAATAATTGGCGTACACATACAGAAATGTTTAGCTGTACAAATGTTGTATCGTCAGTGAGTATTATTTTGAGGTTGTCTGTTAGTTAAAACGGAACAAATGGTGCTTCCGGCTTTAATGATTCGTTTATCTTCTGTAAACCACGCATAAAATCCAAAAACACATGAAGCAACAACTCGCCCTTGTCATGCTTTGTAAAATGGTTGCGTACCAAGCGCCCTGTGGCAAAGACTTATTGTCATTGGCATTGTCATTATGTGTAATTTTGCCTTAAACACTTTTGACAATCACTGGTTAAAAATGAAACAATATGACAACGAACTAGAAGATATAAAAATACTATTAAAGAGAGCAACACCAACATATTACAATGGCGTAAAAACTTGAAGTAATAACTGAACAAAGCGAACATGTGCGGAACATGTGTTACTTTCACGCACACGACATTATAACGAAACCTTCAAATCAGTCATGAAAGCACAATATCAACATTGTCATCATCATTATTGTCATCATAAGATTATATTACCAAAATGACAGAGGGGGTTGCGGGATATAAAGGCAGACGGGAGTGTGCAGAGAGAGTAAACCAAAATGAAGTTCCGAAATTCCTTTTTTATGCGAGAGCACTAATATTGACTGCACTCCTTACTGCGTACCCTAGGTGCACTAATGAATGAATGAAAATAACATAAATGTGCCAAAAAAAAAAAAGAGAATTTTTCACTTTATGTCTCTATATTGCATTCTTCTAGATATAATATCAGAAATTGGCTTTAAAATTTTATGAAGCATTTCATTTTAGCATAAAAAATGCGTTTAAAGAGCACTTTGTTACGTGTCGTAGGTGCACAACACTTTTGCAATCAAACTTATGTGAGTTTCGTGGAGCCAAGCGCATACAGAAAGTAACTGGAAATTACTCAATTATAACAAAATACACTTTGCAAAGTAAAGATAAAAAGAGGCAACAAATTAAAACATATTGAGAGTACAGTAAATAACTTTTTAGCTGCTACATAATTGGTTCTTTTTTTTTTTTTTGTTCTCTTTTTTTGAATCAAGATATTTCGACATGATGTAATATGAAGCTAATTAACTATTCAATTCAATAATAATTATTATTATATTATACTGAGTTCACTTCACTACATTGATTACATTGTGTGTTTGTAATAGCACAAATTAAGATATCTTGGGATCGATATTGACGGAAGTATTTGTGGCCTTTGTACCGTTGTCAATATGCGGAAAAGTCGATCAGCAAAAATCAAAAATGGACTGAACGTATTTTAGTAACACACACCTACTCATCACAGTATCCCCAAATAGCCCGTGAAGTAGGTGTTGTAATTTACCTAAAGCACAACAAATAAGAAGAGGTGGCATCAATTATACCCCCTAAAGTAGTTGGCGGAATGGAGCACGCCAACTCTTAAGATATAATACATTCCGTCAACTCCTTTAATCATCACCTCTTCTTAATTTATTTCTTATAATTTCTCCTCAACGGTTGCACTCTACCCGCAATAAATTTAGTTGCAAATTGTGAGCTTGTCTTTTCCTCAGCCCCGCCCAATTTTCTTACATCCACTTTGTCTCTCATCTAAAGGAGAGCACATAAAAAACCCATTTAATATGCTCCCATTAATAAACAATCGCATTAATTTTATAAACTCTTCGCATCGCAAGTGGTTTGGAATATAAACTCGTTGATAAGAATGAAAAAAAAAAAACTGTAAAAATTCACTTCTCCAACCGCGTGCCATCCTCTAAAAAAAACATAGTGCAAAAAACGTATGTGTGTGTGATTGTTGTGATCTACCACCAACAACACTTTCACAACTCAAAAGCACATGTTTGCTCACATTTATCTACAATTTGAATTACCAATCAATGAAATGACAAATTGCAAATGTGTTAACTTTTGATTGTGTACGTAAATGCAAATGTTAAAACTAACTGTATAAGCTGCGCATACATCTCTGAGTGCATGCATGTACTTCAAAGAAAACAACAGCTTTTTACGAAAAAGATAAGAAAACATAATAGTGTTGTTAAAAGGATTCCATTCGAGAGATAATGCAAGGGAATGTATTAAAGTCTAATACCAAACACACCCACGCAAAGCTAAACTCGTCAGGCAGGCAGTCAGACACCTAGCTAACTAACGGTGATAAATGACACTTTGATACTTGTCTTGTTGTGTGCACGCAGGGACTTGAAAATTGCAATTTGCCAACCAGATCGGCACTTGCCAGCTTAGCTAGACGCCCCACCACACCCGTATACATTATATATGTGAAATAGTAAAATGATATTGTGAAATTTCTATGCAAAATATTTGTGTATGGAAAAGTGCTAGCACGTATGTTTGCATTGCTTTGTTTGTGTTTCAGAAAACTACTCAAATTTTTATATGAAAACTTTTAAAAGTCAAGCCATTGCTTTGGCAGCATGAAGAAATTGTCATCTACTGGATTTTCCTTCCTTCCTTCTCCAACATTATATGTATGTGTAAGTATATACGACTGCCAGCTTATCAATGGTGAAAAATGGAAAATTGAAAAATTTGGAATATGTACAAACACAAGCACACAAATACGCATGCACGTCAAGCGTCACTGTCTGCCGAATGTAGGTGGATGTTATTTGTGTTGATCTAAACGATTAGGGTTATCGAAAATTCATTGAATTTGAGTTTCCTCTACGGTACTGCTGCATTTTCTCCTTGTCAGCTAATTCTGAATAAACATTTCACCATTTACATGTATCTTCTATAGCAAGTGGATATCTCACACTACACGCATATCCATGCTACCTCACGCTTGTGCACCCTTGTTTCCATTTTGAACGCAAGGCAAGGATGAAACAAGTGAAAATATTAAAGTCGTTCAAGTCCGACCGTGCCATACCACACACACATTTTTAAAATATCACAGGAAACAAATCGTTATAGGTTTAAAGTTGAAAACTGGTTCGATATATGGCCTTAATTACTTTTTATCGTTTTGTAAAATTTTTTATTAAAAAAATTACATATGTGCCGTTTTTCCATAAAATGCATCAATTTAGAAAAATATTTCCAAGCGAAGGGGTTCAAAAAATTTATCATCACTAACTATTGTAAAAATTATTATGATTTACAAATGTTTATCTTAATACAATAGTAAGTTATAAAAATCTGTTTGCAGTAGTGATTTCTCGAAGCTAAAACATGTGCTGAGTAAATCGCAATAAAATGAATAGCTTGCACATTTATAAGAACAGCACAGTTAGACGGACATGGTTGGAGCATTTCCGAATAGATTGGTTGAATAAAAAAAGACTCTCTCTTTAGTCGCTTAAGAGTTACTAACATACTCAAACAAACTTAGTGAGTGAACTCTTTACCACGAACAAGTACTTCACCTAAATAAATAAACAGTTACTGTTTAAATAAGTTAACATTGATATGCTACATGTCATATGTTTCACTGTTAAAATTATCTAAAAAATAGAGCTGCTACATATTTCAAGGTTTATGTATATCATTAAATCTTTAAAAAGAGACTTTTTCTTAAAGTTACTCGCACGCCCGCCTTCGTGCCATCATATAATCAGCACAAAGTTTATATTCTTTGTTATGGAAAAGGACGTTACAAGCGGTAGCAAATTATTTGAAACAAGTGCCTCCAATATATACACCATCTGATGTACGCAAAAGTGCACCATCATCCCTTTTAAATGTTGGTGCTTTGTGTTCATTTCTGAAAATTTTAATTTTTCCCGAACCTTGTGCAATTTATGATTATAATATTGTTTTAAAATGTCTCCCGATAGTGTTTAGCGAAGCGCGTATAATTATAGCACAATTAAACATGATTTCCATTTTATTTGTTTTACAATTGAAGTATTGTGTATACATTATGGGCCCAGCACATGTGCACGCAACTAAACCACAAACAGCAGACAGAAACGCTTGTCGACTTAATACAATTCTATGTAAACACATTTACACTTACACGCTCATTAAATAAATATGTGTATATTTTAAACCAACATGAATACATTTTGTGCATAATTTTCACATAATTTATTTCAGGTGCTTTCTGATCGCATAATGAGTGCATTGTACAGTACATATGCAGTGAAGATGGAGGATACGGTGTGAAGCGTAAGTATTAAAACAAAATGT
The DNA here is from genome assembly GCA_949710015.1 of Crataerina pallida. Classification (NCBI taxonomy): domain Eukaryota; kingdom Metazoa; phylum Arthropoda; class Insecta; order Diptera; family Hippoboscidae; genus Crataerina; species Crataerina pallida. Next base: position 1,038,018 of record OX453293.1, read on the forward strand.
AAATATGTTACAGTTTGTCAATAATTTCATAATCATAATTTGCTTCGATACAGTAAAACATTCTTGATAAACAGCCAAATTCGAGTCAATTACCGTCCGTGTATCCGTGTATCCTTGTATCAATTTCTTATTGGAACGATCAGATTCGTAAATTTAATATATTGAGGTGAATTTTGATACAGACATCTCCATACGTAGGTTTCTATTTCAATAGGGCGGAATTGAACAAGTCTCACATTTAGAATCTCTATCTATATATCGCAAAAATTTAGTTAGGTAGTTGAGATTTGGTACACATATGAGACTTTCCATCGATGTATCAAAAATGGGCGGGATCGATTACAAACACGCACTAACAAAAAAACTATTTTGTGCAGAATCGGACGTAGAATACACCAAAAAACGGGCATAATCAGGAACCTGTCACGCCCACAATTTCTATGTATATACCTCCTAGGGCATCTAAGATTTGGCTCAAGCCAAATAAAATTTTTTTGCCGGTTTTTCATTAAAGTGGCGCCTCCTGCAAGTAATTAATTCACTTAACTGTTGTTATTATTTGTTCGTTGGTCTTGTTGTTGTAACAATTTTACAATTTTACTTACATATATATACATACATATATATATAACAAGTAGAAAAGGCATTTACAACAAGAAACAAATATTGTCATAAAAAAGTATTTTACAATTACAAAACTATTAGTTACAAAATAAAAAAACAATTGAAAATTGTTGCAACACAGATCAAAGTCGACAATTTAAAAACCTACCCAATTGAAACAGTTTTTAAAATCCTAAACAAATTGTAGTTTATTCAGTAGGAACTCAACGAGAATATTATCTTGTACAGAATTTCTCTGAGGAAAGTTATAAAATTGTGAGTTCTAAAAAACATAAAACCCTGCATAGACAGACGGACATAACAGAACATTGCATCAATATATATAATATACCAGAGGTGGGGAACCTTTTTACCATTAGAGGCCACATTTAAATTAGGCAGCAATAAGAGAGGCCGCATAAGCTGATTGACCTAAGAAAGTGACTTTTGTGAAATTATTATAGTTTTTCTATAGATTTAACAGTTTATTGCATTATATAGAAAAATACAATAAAACCGTGTAACAAGCAAAGTGTGACACTGAAATGGGAGATCTGAAACCGAGTTTTGTTTACTTCTTAGACAAGGTAGTTGGCGCTGCTAGCGCTAATTTAAATTTTTTTCGCAAAGACAATCAGCTGACTAATGAATTGCTCTGTGTAATCGATGATGCAACCAATCAATATCGATGTAAACATATCGTCTGCTAGCATGTGGCTGCTCTGTATGACAAATTTTGTAAATAGTAGAGCCTCGCTCATGCGTATTAGAGTCCGTTTCAGACGTTATGTTACAATATGACTGTCTTTGGCGGGATTTTTCGCGCAACTGTCATGGCGTTGATGTACAATAGTTGTTTGAAACGAACTCTACCATTTTGTACTAGGCGGCAAAGGGCCGCATAAGAACCTCGTGGAGGCCGCAGGTTCCCCACCTATGCAATATACTCTAAGTTATATATCTTTTAGCATAAACTCTTCATACCTTTAGCCACAACTAGTGTATGGTATAAGGCCACAAACAAAAAACTTATACAAGTTTACTGCTAAAGCTTTACAGAGAATTAAAAAAGAGAAAAATGAGAGCATATGATAAAACGAAACAAGATAATGAAATAAAATACTGTTTTTTTTTTTTTCTTTACAAATAACGGGAAAAACCTTTAACCAATTGAGCAATATTTTACAACTGGCGCTTAACACAGGTTTTGCTGTTTAGATAAATACACACGCATGCTATGCATACATATAACAATATAACGGCAATAAAACCAACACTTGTACTTTAATACAAATATATGTATGTATGTATATATTGGAGGGTACAGACAAAAGTTTTTACCCTGTATCGCTGCTGGCAAACGGTATATTAAGTGTGTGCAGATGTTTGTTTGTAACTCCTAAATGCCACACCCATCTACGATTTAGTCATGTCCATTTGTCAGTCTGTATGTACATGTCGATTTTTTAAGATATTTCGATGGAATATGGTAGAAAGACATGCTTTGCCTGAAGAAGGAACCTTATTAAAAATGGACCGAATTGAATCATTTATAGAACCACTTTTTATGTTATGATACTTAAAGAAGTTACTTATACGGCAAGGTCTCCGTTGCGTTTCCTCGTACAACTAAACTAATTGTTGTTTCTTATCATTACATCCAAACAAACAAAAAACCAATGAACAATGGATGAATTGAAATAATGCACTCAATGACGGAGGTATTCCCTTTTTCTCACTCTTTCTCCCTCTATCAAGGCTGGTGCCTTGCCTTTAGCACCTGCCTTTGAATTCTCCAGAGTTCTGGATGTATGTAGACAGAGAAGAGCTCGTACTCTTTAGGTTTATTTTTGATACGTCATTGTCAGTGCAGTTTAGCAAACGCTTAGAAACGTTTGACAGATTGACATTAAATAGAAACCCTTTTACAATTAGTTGTTATTGTTGTGGCCCTACTCATAACTCCTAACACACCTCCCACAACAGCACGTGTAGTACGTGGTATATGTTGTTGACTTTGCGCCTAAAGGTTTTATCATGTGGCAGTTGCATGTAAGCTTGCACGGTTTAGCTAAAATTTTCGAAAATGCTATGACACGTACGATAAAAAAAATTCGAGCGTATCATGTAACATACAAACGCACAGGATACATAATTATTATACAATTTTCATCATTCAACTTCATGATGATCACCATGGTTCACTCACAGAGTAATCCATACATTTCATTGCATTTCAAAGTACTCTCTTTTGCCTTAAATCTAAATCAAGCTTTTTTGAAAAATCTAACTAAAATATTTGAAAAAAAATATTGCTCAAATTTTATGATTTGGCAACAATTTGAAATATTTGCTGTAGAATTAAATTGAATATGTGCCCAAAATAAATGCACATTCGAAGATTTTTCGATTCAGAATCAAAATCTTAATCGATTTAACCATATCCGTCTATCCGTCCGTCTGTCCATGTAAATTTGTGTAAAAGCTATAAACTACGTTTTTGGAGACATTTCGATCAAATTTGCTTCACAAGAAAAAGTGTTTGCCCAAAGAGAAACCCTATTGAAAACGGGACGGATCGGACCTTTTTTAGAATCTCTCCCTAGAAAAGGTCATATAATAATGGAAGTCTTTATATGGAAAAAATCTAAATTCTTAATGTTTTTGGTAAAAACGTGGCTAAGAATAGTGAATTGGCTTCAGATTTGCCAAATTTCAACCCGATGAGATCACTTTTAGAACCCCTTTCTATTTAACTATAATTCATAAAGTAACTTCAGATACAACTAAACTAATTGTAGCGGAATTTAAGGAGCTAAGTGGTGTGGGGTACTAAATGGTCGGGCTTGGCAGACCATAACATTCTCACTTGTTTTAATTTTAAATTTCTTTTTTCCACTTTGTTTATTTGAAGTTTCCCATTTAAAACTTTAAATGCTGTAGACATGGCATATCACACAGTTTACTTATAAACCAAGTATATCTAATTTATTTATATTTAGAATTTTGGTATCTTGTTCTTCACCCAAAAAGGTGCATTTTTCTGAGTATTTACACCCACTCATTGCTAATGACTTGAGTGATACTTTATTTAAATTACTTCGGAAGTTTTTATAATGACACCTATTCAAAGTTGTGCCTTAGATGACATTCAACGCAATATTCAGCAATAGTTCACATCGTGATTATCATCAGGAGCAGCAGCCACAGCAGACTGGGGAGCAAAACCGACAATGCTTAAGATGTTGTTTAAACAATTTAAAACTTTCCAGGTGATAGTTTTAAAGTAAGTTAAAAAGAAAGGAAGGTAACTTCCCCATACAACGCCGTACGCTTTCTATAAAGTTTTGTTATACCCACAACTCTATATATGTATAAACGTATATAACACTTTGTCAAAATCAGCATCGAACACTTAGTTGATCTAAGCATGTCTGTGAATCTGTCTGCCGGGTGTGGCCTAACAATGGAATATAATTTCGTGCCTGGCTTGACGCGATAGTAGAATAAATCTTATACGGTTATTGCCGGTCGTGCTTGCCACATGTTGGACGACAAGGACATTTTTCTTTTTGTTTTTTTTTTCACACCAACACAAATCATGTTTATGGAAGAACGAAAGCAACAAGAAAAGTATCTCTAAACTGTACAGAATGTCAGATTGGCGAGTATGGGAATCAAGTTGATGTTCAGTGGCACTACAGAACACTATACAGTGTTACATGTGCTCCCCTACCTACCCCATTCATTTAGTTTATTATCACATCAGGAAGCGATACTTGTCTTCTAGTTTCATACCAGTTTTTTGCTGGACTCGGCTTGCGTTAGTTTAAAACTACATCAACAACACATGTAGAGTAACCACTGATCCTAATGCCACAACGTGAGAATAGGAAAAAAACCATCACCGGAACAATGAAAGTTGGAAAAGACAACACTTGTGTGTAAACGCAATAAAGTACGCAAGGAGGAGTAAGCGATGGCATATACATCCTCGACATCCACCTAAATTACATAAAGTTTCTCTTAAGTGACATAACATAACTGTACCATATGACGCATCAGAAACAGAGACCCATCCATCCATCCACCAACCAACCAACCAACCAACCAACACCTCATTTAATATCATAAAAATACACGTTGTTATTAAAAAAACAAGAAAAAATGCTAAATTAGGTGTACGCCAAATCTATGTAGAATACTTCATCATCATCACTAATCTCTTCCAAATAGAAAGGAAATAATGTCTCAAAGTTCTTTGTCTTATACAAAATTACATACATCCGAAGGAGCAAAACTACCTCTACACTCATGCACAGGCTTATGAACAATCTTACATCAACGCAGTAAAATCACTGTAATCACTGCGTGTGCTTACGTTAACCGATCACGCCTATTCTTGCAAGTTTGTCCCGGACATTAAGAAGCAAGGGTCATTGCAAATTTCATAGTTATATAAGGTCATCAACGCCAAATATTCTAAATAAACCCCAAATTATCTCGAATTTCAAACACTGAGAGTGGCGTTGTCAATACAAGGACAATTTTATATATAAAGGACACTCATTTGAACAGATGTGCCAAATTTCAAAGTAGTTCTAGATTTAGAAATTTACACGCACGCACGGACGAAGAAATGCTGATCAAGAATATATATTATATTTGGGGTGTGGCTCGTCCGTCATGATTGTGATGACTGTAATAACAACCGCATACATACGTAGATGAAATTATAATACACACATGCATCCTTACGACGTAACATGCCTTTATTGTACAACATTGTTTGCCTCTTAAAATTGTGCAAATTGAGGAGAGAGTAAGAAAAGAATTTGTAAAGAAAAAATAAACATGAGTGTCTTGTTGTTGTTGTTTTTTGGTTAAAACATCATGTTTTCATTCAGTTACTGTTATAAGTGTCTGGCGACACTTCGTTATCATAACAACAACAACAAGGACGACATCGACTAGAACAGATATACAAGTAATATCATAAGAAAATGCCCGATACTTTATTTATGTTTACACGTAACCAAACAGCGCTCTTGTTAAATTCCCCAACAAACCCTTTTAATCGCCCACTTAGTTAACTACATAGAATAGCCCTGCACTAACGCTACGGTTACTTGTATCCTGGGTGGGATTTTACTTCCAAGTACACAGCAGCTAAACCACCATCAACTGCATTAGTTTGTCTTGTTTGCAGGCTTTTTGTTTCACCTTCACTGCCTAATTTGTTACATGTGTTGCATTCTGTTAAAAATGTTTGTTTGTGTGTTCATGGGGCATAAGTGTATGATATGTTGTAGTTAGTTGTGCGTCATATACTTTCAATGAGTAAGTCACGTACTTATTGAATTGTTGGCCAATTTTTTTTCGGTACAACGTTGACCTTTCTTTGTGATTACACAAAACCGTCATGTAAAACTCAATGCGAAATCAATTCATGGGTCCATGGGTCGGCAGCTAAATGTTTAACAAGACAGTAGAGAAAAAATATTTGAGTTTATGTTGATAAGCTTAGAAAAACCTCTTAAGTAAGTGTCTGTTCTATTAATGTGTAGATTTTAGTTCAAATAAGTGGACGTTTTTATTATCCGGCCCCGTCCATTCCTCAAATATGCATCAAATTCCAATTTTCGTGGCAGGTGCAGAGACACGAAATGTAAAAAAATTGCCATTAAATATCACATGGACGGACGGACATATCTAGTTCCACTTAGTTTTGATACTGATATCAAGAATGGAGTCTCTGACATCTCCTTCTAGATGTTGTAATGGGAATAGCACATTTGTACACCTCCACACTTACGTGAAGATATAAAAATTTTAAGTTCAATCACACTCGATCATTAAACGGCTAAATGCCCACTTTTCCGATTTCGTTGTGAGGCCCACTTGCTTTTTTTCGGAAAGGAATAAAATTTTATTTCATTGGCGCACATTTTGTACCTTGACAGAGTACTATTGCATGTAGGAAATGGTTCTCATCTTACAGAGAAAGCTGGTGCTATGTGAATTTCTGAGTTAAGTATTCAATTTTCATGTCAAAACAATTGCTTCACTCGCAACTCTTTCTATTCCAAACACGTTTCTCCAATGATAAGTATTAACGCAGCAATCCTAAGCAAGCCCTCTCTAGTGCAAATTCTGCTTAAAATATATTCAATGTGTGAAATGAAAATCATTACTTTTGAATTTTTCCCCACAAATAAAAAAATGCCTTCCTTATGTACTACTCGTGTTATGCGATGAGTGTCACTGGAATATTGTTTGAATTTATTAAAAAAGTTTCTTCATAGCAAATTGTTGTTGTATTGTATTTTATATATTTTTCTAAATCAATTCAATGCAATTACTTTACTGAGGTACAAAAGGTACAATACATGCGTATATGATGCATAAGTGTGTACGTTGCAAGCGTTTTCTTCTATTATTTTTCTCACACAATGTTTTTTCGTTTTCATATTTTTCAAGCCTCTGATGCCATGTGTGTGTGTGTGTGTTTATGTGTACGTAAACTTCAAAACATAACAATAAATTAAAAAGTTTTTAAATAAAAAGAAGAAAAAGAAGACGGTAAAGCAACGTAGAAAGCAAACATGTTTTCATTTTCTTTTTGGAGGCAAAAGGTTAAGAGAATTAAAGAGTGGCAGGAATGAAAAACGCAACAACAGCAAGAACAGCAATGTCGACAAAATGACGGCTTATCGCAAAATTTAAGTTTCGAAACTTTTCTTTTCTTTTTTTCTACCCTCCACGTACAGGGCGTATACCACGTTTATCATTTCATTTGCAACACTCAGAAGCACCAAAATCTGAGTCGAGCTAGACATGTGTTAGAGCCACGCCCACAATCGACAGAAAAAGAACTCTAGAAAAAACCTATCTGCCTGCCACAACAATTGAATTACAAAGTTTACATTTGTTAAACCTGTTTATAATTAGCCCGCGGTCGGATTACGGACAAAAAATCTTGTAAAACGTAAAACTTGACTTTCATGTCGATAGGGGCGTAATCATGTCAATCAAACCTACCACGCTCGCCGCGCGTCCATGTGGAGGGTATTTTCGATTTAGCTTAAACCAAATTTAGTTTTTTTGCTCGTTTTACTTTCAAGTTTTTAGTTCAAACTTGTACCAGGCATAGAAGAACGGATAACATTAATAACATTTTATGCTTACAACTGCTAAATATTTACAACTAGTTGTTCATTTTATGTTTTGTGCCTAAGAGGCGGGAGTGGTAAGGTTGCACAACACTTTCACATATCGGCATATTGTATTTTATTATAAGAAATACAAAATTCGAATATAAAAAAACATACACCAACAAAATGGACGAATTCGTGTAACATGCGTTCAAATGTGTGCGTAAAACTTTCACATAAAATTAGTAAAAGTAGGGCGCCAATATTTTGTATAACATACGCCATGTTCATTATGCCCGCCACATAAAATGGGGGATACACCAAGTTTGTCATTCCATTTGCAACACCCGAAAGGAAACGTCAGACACCCTACAAAGTATATATATTATTGATCAGCATCAAAAACTGAGTCGACCTGGACATATGCGTCTGTACTGGCACTTTCACGGTCGTCCAATTTGAGATATTGAGCTGGAATTTTATGCAGACACTTTTAGTTTTTGCATGCAGTTCGATCTATGAATTTAAATCTATATCTATAAATATTCCCTACAGCGATGTGCAAAAATGGGCATGGTCGGTTAACAGACACGCCCACAACTTACAAAAAACCACACCCATCGTTGTGGAGGTGTAGAGTATTTAACATTTGACCAAATCAAATTTAGTTTTCTTACTTGCTTTAAATTCTTTTTAAAACAAATTTTGTCTCATACCTTGAAAAACTATGAAAATTGATTGAAGTGACATTTTTAGGAAAAAAACAAGTAATTATTTCATTTCTGAATATAATTGTACTATAGTAAATGTTTTACCCAGAAGACAAAAAAACAATTTATAATGAATTTTTTATCTTCTAATTAAACATTTCTTGTTATTGCAATTTATTGACAGCCAGCATGCACATAACAAGAAATATTGTTTTAATTGGCAGCTTAGGTTATATGTCGATGTTTATGTGTGTTTGTGTTTGTGTGTATGACCGTATACTACGAACAGAGCTTTTACACACACAACTGTTAATAAAAACTGTAATTTATGCACTTGACACATAGGTACGTTTCCAATAATCAAAGTAACCGCAATTCTGTTTTCAACAATGTGCTCGTACATGAACTTGGGGTGTTTGCACTCAAACGTCTGTAGCATGAATATTGAATGTATTTAGAATAATAAACCCAACTGACCACAACAACGAAGCATTAAGTAAGTTGTCCGTAATAGTCTTACATTGAATTGAATGTTTTCGAATAATGAAGCCGCATCATTAAACCCTCCACCTTAGTGACGAGGGTGTTCTATTCCGTTTGCCACACCATTTACCTCCTTAAATTATGCTACAATTAGTTTAGTTGTATCAGTACAAGCGAGGCACTGCTTCATAAGTTACTTCGGGAAATATTATTATACAAAAAGGGATTCTAAAAATTAACCGATCGAATCCAAATTTGGCACAGCCATTTATTAAGCTAATTAACTATCCTTCACCAAATTTTTTCAAAAAATTTGAAGAATTGCGATTTTTTACCACATAACCTAATATGGAGAGGGATGGATAGGATGTCCTTGTACCAAATTTCATTGAAATATCTCAAAAATACGACCGAATTTACATGGACAGACAGACGGACAGAGAAATATGGTTAAATCGATTTAGATATTGATTCTGATTCAATTGATAATTGAAGGTGGGTGTGGCATTTGCTGTTTAGGAGTTATAAACATCCACACAAACTTAGTATACCCTTTTCCGCAATTGGATTGTACTTGTTGTTTAGTAGAAAATTTTTTAATATTCTCACCAACCACGCATGATTAAAACGAACCACAATATATACATAAAACCTTCCAGAGTATCAATATCAAAAATAAACTCTTTGGATATTTGAGGTTTAAAATAATTATTTAAATTTTAAGTATTATATTGTGTCTACATATACAACACCTTGTAGTTTGAGCTACTTAACAGCTAACCACAATTGGTACGTTTCTATATAATCTCTAAATAGTTTTATATACTTTTTTATAACAGAAACTCATTAGGAGTCTGGTGAGTAAGCAAGTTTGAAGGATTAAAAAACCATTTCTCTAGCAGCCTTATTACATTTCTAATAGATATATGTAAATGGAAGCTTTCCACACATGTTCCCCACTGTTATAAGCACAATTTTTGAAAATACGTTCGTACGCATGTAATATATTTTTTTAGTTTTTATCGCTTTCATTTTATGATTGATGACAGTTAAGGTATATAACGGGATAGGAAAATGTGTATGGTACCGCAAATATTCTTTCGTATAATGAAAGAACATTAGGGAAAGACAATTTGTTAAATAACGGCGTTTTTACCTAGATCGACTCAGTTTTCGATGCTGATCAAGAATATATATACTTTGTAGGGTGTCTGATGCCTCCTTCTGGGTGTTGCAAACGGCTTTTAATAAGTGTTTAAAGCATTTATGGATAAGTAGGCATTTCTTATTAATCCAATCAAATATAATAATGGGCGGGTATATTGTTTTTGTTCAGTCGTGTGTAAGTATCAGAAGCGGACTATAATATATATATTCTTGATCAGCATCACAATAGAAAAGTTGATTCAACCAATCTGTTTGTCTGGGAGTCCGTATGAATAATACACTTTCTTCTTGGACTGTTCACAGTCGTAAAAAGTGAAATATCGCACTGAGATTCGGTCCATGGAATCTTCGAGTTTTTCTACGGTTTCCTATTCCAATTCGCCAAAATCGGACAAAAGATACATTCACAGTCATGTTCTAAACCTTGCACTCGAAACTTTCAGCAAATTTTGAGATATCTGATGAAATTTGGTACACATATGCTTCATCAACGTTAAAAGTATTCTGTTGAAAATAGGCAAAATCGGTCCAGTACAATAACTGGCCTACAATAGTCATATTACAATAAAAATAAAAAAAAATAAAAAAAACCAACGTGATGAAACACCAATAAACTACGACAGGAATCGAACCATCAATCTATCACGCACTCTTCAAACTCGCCACACAATATTTTTTATATAAATTGATATAAAATTTACTCTCTGAGGTTGGAAGAGGTTAATGATGTTGGGTATCCTAGATTTGGCGCACACCTAATATAGCCCCGTTTTGTCTGCTAAAGATTGTTATGTTTTCAAATTGTTTTCTTTATTAATTTTTAAAATCGTTAATAATATAATCAGTTTCATATAATGTATGCATTAGTGAATATATTTATATAAGTATATATTAAATAAGTGTATGTTGTTGTTACTGGTGTGGTTTTGTTGTTGGTTATTATTATTATTATTATTTTTAATATATATAAAGAGAATGTTTATTTTTTAGTTGTTGGCTGTATTAATGTATATGTAAGAATAAACGGGACAAAAACGTATTAAGTGTATACGTACTCCATAAAAAGGTGTTTGAAGCCGTAGGTGGTGACTTGATTCTACACAACATATGTATTTTATATAGATTTGTATAGTACAAATACATATGTAAGTATAAAGCCATGATACGTGACTCTCAAATATGAGATCCTTTACTACATAGTTTACCCCCATTTATATATATATAGTATATTGTACATATATGTGCATGTGTCTCTATTTGTTCAAAAAACATTTCCTTGTTATTATTTTATTATTGTTGTATAGATATTTAAGAAAATAATTATTTTTCGTTAGTATATCATCTTCGTAACACATTTGTTTTTAACTCTTGCTCTGCTTTGCTCTGATTCGATCTACACATTCTATATAGTATGCATGGATGCATGGACATGTTAACCTGATTTAAGGATTACATTCCATATTGTCCGACCAAGAAAGGAATATTATTTAACGGGTCCTTAGTGGGAGGGGTGGTCTCTATTATGTTTGTATTAAATTATCATTCATTCGCATTTTGGGCATTTTTATTGTAATGTTGTATGCATCTATTCAACAATAACAATGTTTTAGAATGTATATATGCATATATAGGGCGCGTATTATTATTATTGTGTCTTTGTATTTTTTTTTTTTTTTTTTTTTTAGTTTTAATTGTAAAGAAGCAGCAATACGCTATAAGTTAAGGGCTCGACATTTGACAATAAATTTCATAATAATATCAGAACGAAAGTTTTAAAGGTTATACGTTTAATAATTACATGAAAGGGATTTAGAGAGGTAGGAAGACAAAAGGTAATAGAGCATTTTTTTAAAACAATGTAACGAACAAAAAAAAAATTAAATAAAACATATCTATATTAAGCCAATAATAAAAAAAATCGATTTTGAAAATATGTGATAATGGTATTGATAGAGGGAAGCAATTTGTCCCCATGTTATGAAACCCATACATATATAACTGAGATAACAAAATGAATAAAATAGAAACAAACACATCACACATACTCACACATACACACAATCACATTTTCAACGTTAAAGGGCACACAGTACTTGCTTAGTGGCTAGATAAGCTGTTATTGCAACAACAATTTTATTTCTTAACAAAATGATACGGCAGTTGAGATGGGCGGTAGCGCATATTTGGTGGGGCCGAGGAAGCGGTGGTCCCCGGCACAACAGCACCACCACCTGTATTGCCAGTCATTAAACCTGGAACAGCACCTCGCCCACTATAATTAGCAGCAGCAAGCGTTGTACTGACCATAGGTGTGGTGCCCACAATGGCCGGTTGTGGTGGTGGTGCTAAAGCTGTATGCATAGGATTCGTACGTTGATTACCTGGTACGGATATTTCCAAAAAAAGAAACTTTCATAAACTTTTCGAAATTAATTTGGTTTTACATGGAAACATACCTGGCACATATGGTTTTCCTGGATGGTATGTTGCATTGTGAGTTCTATAGTAGATAGTTTCATCATTGTGATAATTTTGAGATTGTTGTTGCTGTTGATATTTTGGTCGATAGATACCATTATTATTAGACCGATGATTATTATTGCTAATATTATACACTTGACCATTAGGACCGCCATGATGTTGCTGTTGTTGTTGTTGTTGTTGTTTTAAAGTAAGCTTTTTAGCCGCTTCAGGATCCTCCATTAATTCACGAAATTGCTCTTGCCTAATATCATCATGTTTATCGGGTATTAAATAACGCCGCAATTCAGCCAAAGCATACGCTACCCGTGCGTAAGCTTCTGCTGGAGGAGCTATAGTTGACACCTCAACGTGTAAAGGCAAATTAAGATGAGCATATTTGGCATTGGCCGAGTTGCGCAACTCTTCTTCACGGTTGCGATCTTTCATCGAGAAACGTCCCAATATAACAATTTTGCATTGAGTTTCTTCTTGCAAACGCCTCAAGGAATTCCCTTTGGGCCCCAACAATTTGCCCACATAATTAAACTTAATTGTGAAAAAACATTAACTCATAATTAATTAAGTATAATGAGGTGTACTAACCTTTTTATCTTTAATAGGCACATGAACCTTTTGAGATAACTTAATAGTACGCTGCTGATAAACGTCCGCGTATTGATCTCGTGTTGGTATACGGCCATTTAATTGGATACGTTCCAAAGCTATATAAGAAGCTACATATATTCCTATCCTTAACATATAATTATTAACTTCACTTACCATCATCGATTAATTTCACAGCCAATGGGAAGCTGCTTTCCAATTTTGCACGTTCTGTAAGCAAATCTTGCATATACTTTTGAGTAGACTCACTCATGCGTCCGGGTGAAGATTTCTCCTGATTTATATCATGGTCCGGATGATTATTGTGATGACCATTGATTCCGGCTAAGTCCACTACACCACTACCACTATCAGTTGATTGCTCTAAAGTGCTACGCATACCGTTTTCCGCCATTAGATCAATATGTAAAAAAACACAACTTTATACACAACGTTACCCCCTAAAGCCGGTTTACACTGGCAAACTAGCCAACCACAAACACTGTTTAATAAAGCTAATCTCAAATAATAATTTGAACTCGTAATAAAATGAGATTCTCGTAAATTTTGCTTGTGTAATGATATTAATTGGATGGGGAAAACACAAAAATTTAACCTTTTTTTCCTTTAAAGCAATCAAATGATAATGATAACATAAAAACATAAAAATAATTAAATATGTTTTATCTTTCACGGTTGGAAATTATTGTAGGTGTAAAAAACTAGAAAGATAACCAAGTCAGTGACATTCTTTATGTTATTTGAGGATACATAAATCACATTGAATCCAATAATGGATTTTAAAGCAATTGTTTTAATTATTATATAATATCAAAATCATATATTTGTGCATAAAATAGCGTCTTAATTATAATGCTGTGCTATTGCTAAAGCCTATCAAAATCATCCCTGAATTAATTTTATTGTTATACATACAAAATTACAACGAAAAGTTTAGCCACGAGTGAGCGTATTTTCATAAAAATTGTTGGATTTCTTTAGTAATTTACAGAAAAATTATAAATACAATGCCAAGGGATTATGATAGAGATTATGGCAGTGAAGATACTTCAGATTATAAAAGAAAGCGTCGTAACGATGAGGAGTCCAATAATAATGATCAAGGGGCTTCGGTTGAGGATGAAAATGTTCAGCAATCAGCCATACATGAAGGACCGCAATTAAATGAAAAGACAAGTGCTTACCTTGAGGAGTGTTTGTCAGAGAAGAAAGAATTGAACAGTAACAATTTAAACATTTGCAAACGTTTATTAGATGATGGTAAGTTAAAATTTTACTTAGAACTTGTATGTTAATGTTGTTGATACGCAAGTGGCTTTACAGAAATCGAAAAGGTTTTAATTAGTGGTCGTATACCGAAACCAGAAATCTACGCGAATGTTTATATTGAGAAACCAATACGTGTGGCCCAAAAAGTGTTGTTTCCTATCAAAGAATATCCGAAATTTAATTTTGTGGGCAAAATTTTGGGGCCCAAGGGTAACACGTTGCGTCAATTACAAGAAGAAACTCTCTGTAAAATGACTGTACTCGGGCGCAATTCGATGCGCGATGCATGCAAAGAAGAGGAACTGCGTCAATCGGGAAATCCTAAATTTGCCCATTTAAATAGAGATTTACATGTGGAAATATCTACAGTGGCTCCACCTTCTGAAGCATATCATCGCTTGGCGTACGCTCTGGCTGAAATACGTAAATTTATGATACCCGATTCTAACGATGATATACGCATGGAGCAAATGCGTGAATTGGATGGCAAAGAACGAATGTATAAGAAATCACACTATGCCAAGGCTTATGGAGAGCATGGTGCCGCCTATTCTAACAGGTAAGTTTTGATGGCAGTTTTTAGTTAAATGAATTCCATCCTACTACGTAGGGTACGTATTAAATTAAAGAGTTACGACTATTTTAATTTTAAACATTTATAGGACTCCACCACCACCACCAATGCCACCATTTGAGAAATCCACCAAACCCAAGGTGTACTCCATTTTGGAGAAGGCACGTTATGTTATGGAAGATCCCAGTTATGGATTGGTCAAGTCACACCGGTAAAGTATAATACAATGCATTTTACAACACTTGATAATTGATTGAAATCTTTTTGATATGTAGAAGTCGGGACCATGAATTGTATGAGCATCCCAGTGACTATGATCGTTATGGTACCCCACCCCCACCACCATCTTCCAAACATTCAAGTGCTCATCATGCAGCATATGAAAGCACTTCTTATGAGCGCGACTACCGACGTGAATATCATCCCCATTCATCCTCATACGCTGCTGCTTATGCAGGTAAATTCTATCAAAGCCACAACATACCATTCTTTTACAGCTGAAAAGAATCGTTACAAAAATTATAAAACCTAATCTTATATCCAATGGGATTTCTAAAAAAGAACCATCTAAATGTAATATATTCAATTTAAACGAGTTTAAATTTCTAATTTTAAATTTTAAAACGTTTACTTAAAAAACAACAAGAAAAAATTGACTTGCGTTTGATAACTCAGGAGAATATTTAAAAACTTTTGCAGATAAATAGCAAAAAATTCGAATTGATAACGAATTTAAATAACAGCAACAACAGGTCTAAGAAAACATATATTTAAATTAAATAGCTCATAATAGAGAATCTAAAGCAAAGCAATGACGGAAAACGAAATTGTGGAATTTCTTTTTGAAAAATGTACAAAACCAATTGCAGGATTATCTAAAAAAGGAGAGAAAAAGGTTTAAAAAAAAGTACAACAATTTTAATGAAAAAAAAAAAAGAAACTCAAAATTATTTAAATTCGTTTACGTTTGTGGCCACAAATGTTTCATTTCAATCAAGTGCACACATTTATAAACATGTGTTGCTTAAAACTCTTATTCTACAACAACAAACCTCAACAAACATCTATTCCTATTTATATAATTTTAATAGAAATAAAAAAAAAAAAATCTAAATAGCTAAACATACGTATATAAACCCGTAAAACAAAATAACAGACAAACCATAATTTTAAACAAATGAAATGAACAAAAAACCAAAACTCTTCTTCTAACTTATTAGCCAAAGCCAGCAATGGTCGTTCATCATCGTCGGCATATCGCTCCACCACATCGGCTTCACATTCATCTTCACATTACGAGACTGGATCACGGTCACGTGAAAGTGTACGCTATCGTACGGCTCCCTATCCCAAATTACGTTAAAGACGTAAACTTCTCTATTCATCAGTTAAGAGCTCCACTGTTTCAAAAAAACAAAACAATAGAAAAAACGACAAACAACAAACAACAAACAACAACAAAACTATAAAAAAGAGAATCGACAAAAAAGCGAAACCGTTAAGAAATCTAATACAACCATAATCTAATAATACAACGTAGCAGTGGAAACAGCAACAGCAACAACAACTACAACATCATAATATATTGATAATCTCCAATCTCCAATATTTTAAATAAAGATGACAATGGAAAATAAATTTCAAACAAAAGAAAGTATGAACAGTATGAACAGTTAAAAAAATTTAATTCGGCAGAGGCCGAACATCACATATCCACCACTAAACAAATGAAATCGATTTAAGCGAATTTGTTAATAATTTTGGTTTCAATTTAACATTGATTAATAAATCTACTTTTTTCATTCCGTTGAGAGGTTCTGCAAGTAAATATAACGCCTTGAACAAATTTCTGTACCAAATAAGTATCCAAGTGATGGGTAAAAGAAACGAACCAAAAAAAATCTAACATATTGAAGTTATGCAACTAAAAATTAAGAAAAAAGTATCCAAGGATTGTAACTTCAGTAAGTAAAATAACCAGAATCCTATATCATATTAATGTAATATTAAAAGGGTTTACAAAGCATTATATACATATATATTTATATAAAAACCAGTCTTTAAACAATAAAAAATTAAACAATTAGAAAAGAAACAAAAACAAAAAACTTAAGATGAATTGAGTGGAACAAAATCGCAGTCGTAATGAATCTTAAATAAAATATATATTTGCAAAAATTATTGTAGCCAACCAGTTATGACTATGTAACCGGAAAGCTCTAATCAATATAAAAATTACCCAAGCTCACATAAACAATACTTATAATCTAAAAAAAAAAATGTCTATAATAAGCCTCTAAGTTTAGTTGTTGCTCTCGAACCGAATGAAAGTGTTTTAACTTTAACTTTAATTAAATCATCTGTGGAGCTGCCCTTTACGTCACCACTCTCTTAAAAAGGGTTGCAGTAAGTACATATTGCTTAACATGTTAAATAATAATTTTGTCACTTTATTTTTGTCATGTAATTAAAAAAAAAGAAAAAATTTTGAAATAAAATGCTAATAAAATACGGTTTTGTGCTTAATTGAAATTCATAGCACCATCCAAAAACATTAAACTATCAACAGCGGCTACAGCTAAATCAACATCTTGTTTCTGTATAGTTTTTTTCTTAGAGGTGGCTGTATAAGTAAACGCTTCCCTAACCAAAGATTGTATAAACAATTCGGTGGCTCTTGTTACTAGAAATACTGCTTCATGGGATGCTATTTCCAAGTCGGGATCCAATTTCATAATGTTACGCACTCTGGTCAAAGGTAATTGAAAAGGTTTAGGTTCAGTTGGTGTTCTAGATTTTTTATCTAAAACAAGATTCGGAAACAAATAATTATTGGTGGTTTTTCAGAAGAACAAATAACGGATTACCCTCTGTACTGGTCGTAAGAACCTCTGAAGCATTTTCCGTTATTTCTACTACTTCTGCAATTTCTTCCTCCAATTCTTTATTCTGTTCTGCTTCTAATGCTGAAATTATTTCCTCAGAAAACTCTTCGAATAAGTCTTCACTAGCCATTGTTTCTCATGTAGTAACTAAAATGTGGTAATGAGCGGCAAATACGAGTTGAAAATACTGATTATCAATAGTAATTGTTCATTTTTGCAAAATTAGCATTGACACATATAAATTTTAACTGCATGTGCGCGGCTTCAAGTTTGTGCGTACATACATGTATGTATGCATACGTAAAATATTCTACTTTAATCCTTTTTTCTCTTTATAAAAACGAAGAGGTCAGTTTCGTTCTTTCGGTTATTGTAAATTCTAAATTATTTAGAATCTTTTAAGTTGATTTATTTTTGCGTAATCACAATTTAAAATTGCAGTGCAGCCATTTCGTTTTTAGCGCATTTCATTTTTATAAGTTGTGCTCGTGTGTGTGGATACATATATATTTTCTGTTGCTCTAGTTATTCATGAATATTATTCCACGGCAAGGAACGATGTCTCAAGAAGAATTTGAAGAACCAGAAAAGTCATTTACTGAAGGCTTTAAACCTAAAATTAATGAAGTAGCTCAAAAGTATTTGGCAGACTTAGATAACGAACGCCTTCGCTTGAGCGAAGACTTTCCACTTTGTGCTCTGCTAGTTAGTGAAGGTAATTATAATAAATTTTTTCGACAAATTAAATATTTTGGTGTCCGGGTGTTGCATACATTTAGCTTTTGATCGCGTTTACACTTCGGGTCGTATACCTGGCAGAGAGTTTTATGCTGACGTCTATAAGCAAAAGCCAATAAAAATTACACAGAAAGTGTTTGTTCCAATAAAGCAATATCCAAAATTCAATTTCACTGGTAAAATATTGGGACCTAAGGGCAACTCTTTAAGACGTTTGCAAGATGAAACCCAATGTAAGATCGTCATAAAAGGACGTGGTTCCATGCGTGACCGCAATAGGGAGGAAGAATTGCGTAATGGCGGTGATCCTAAATATTCTCATCTCAATAAAGATTTATTTCTGGAGATTAGTACCGTAGCTCCACCAGCTGAAAGTTATGCCCGTTTGGCTTATGCTTTGGCGGAGGTACGTAAATTTATTATACCAGACAAAAATGATGAGGTTTCCCAAGAGCAATTGCGCGAACTAATGGAAATTAATCCGGAGTTGGCTAAAAACAGTTATGTGGGTAATGCCGAAGCTTACAAGTGAGTGAATTGATTAAAATAACAATACGCTGTAATCAAGTAAAAGTTATAAATATTTTACAAACAGATCAGTATTGGATAAAAGTAGTTATAAGGGGCCGCCTAAATATTTAGGCCTTTTGAAGCATGCCGCTTATCAAGAGTGGGTATTGTGTAATACAAGTCGTCCCATAACAGTAAAATAATTTTTACCTAATATTTCAGCCCCGGAGAAGAGATGCTCTATGAAGATAACCACTTACCACCCAAGCGTATAATGATGTCCAGTACGTACGATTACTCTAAAGGTAAGTAATGATGTCGACCCATGATATCGTGTATGTGTATGTGATGAAAAATGAACTATCGTGACAAAAACACCCTAAACCGTTCTAACCTTAACAAAAGAAGCGAAATAAGTTGTTAATATATAAAAATTAATAATACATATATATATATATAATCTATTTGCTAAATATATAAATAAGTACAATAAAAATTCTATATATCCCATTCATCCATCACCAGCATCATCGTCTTCAGCTGCTGCTAAACGTCATTCAGTTATGAATTATTTAACTGAAACGAAACGTGTCCGTGAGGTGCCCACTAAACTATATGCGCCCAAACCACATCCATATGTTGTGGTGAAAAAATTCAAATAAAATAATACAAGTTGATAAATAACAAACAATTATATAATATTAAGAAATCATTTCTGGTATTTACGTATGTTATAACTAGCGACGATCATTCGTTTATGTATGATTAACATGCACACGATATGATCTTCGATGGATTATACATGTCTTTATAATTATTTTTCCGAATAATATGTTATATAAATATAAATAAGAAACTGTAATCAAACATGATGCTAAAAGCACAATCAACATTATTTATAAAAAATAAAGTAATAAAATCGAGCAAAATGATAAATGATGATAAACTTGATAAAAAATTTATACATATGTATAAATTCATAATATATGTAAGCGTACTGGGTGTTTACTCTGCATTATGCTCATTTATAAGCCACTTGAATTACTATCACAGAACATAATGCATATAAAAAATTACTTTTCTTGCCTTTTTAAAATAAATTGATTCTTTTCCAAAGGAAACGCCGCGGAATTTGATTTAAGATACGCGAGGGGAAGAAAGGACAAGGCAATCCTCTGTCAAAATTGCAATGGCGGTACTAGGTACCATACGTAATGTAGAATACGGTGAGTAAAGTGGCAGCATGCTGAATCGAACAGTACACCAACGATAATTCAAGTACTTCGTACGTCACAAAGATTTTGTTCTAATATAGCTACAAACTCAAAAGCGGAATATTTGCAACGTGGAATTTTATCGATTTCTGCAATCTATAAAGTGATGTGGATATCAAAAGAAGGAACTTATTTGCAAGTGCAAATCTTTGTATGCTTGATATTGAAAATGGGTAAAATCGAACAAGCGACACTCCCACAATGCCACAAAGATAGGAAAGGAAGAAATTTTTTAAGGTTCTTCGGTACCATGCATACAGTATAGAGAATCGAAAATTGAAACATACTTTTTGGAAGATGCATCGTCATCGTGGACCTAGGATTTGCCATAATACAAAATATGTTCTTGTTCAAATTATTCTTAATGTAGGTAAGTGAGGTGAATAATGAATAAACTTTTTTTCTTAAAACGAAATCCATTGCGTTTTATTTTAGTGAAAGTAAAAACAATTGAAAATTTTATGGTGGGTTATACTCTATACCATTTCCAGCGAGTTTTTTTTCAAAAACTTTTCTATAATCGGGGGCGTTATAAGGGCAAGGGTTCTAAAAATGGTTCCACTTAAAATATTTTTTTCTCAATCACTGAAATTTTGCAGAGACGTACTCGATAACATGGAGGATAAGTAAAAAGTATATATGACAAATGGGCGTGGCAGTATGAGAAGAAAAATTACGATAGGAACTATTCCCAACTTTCTCGATCCGACGATAGGATTGGAAAATATCAATTCTTCCGTCCAATAGTTTTTCTTTTAACTACTCTACATTTTGTGATTAGTGGATGTAAAATTTGAAAAGAGAATACCCTACACTGTATAGAATTTTATTTGGATGTGCACAATTTTTATTAAACGTGCCTTTACGTCGCATAAATCAGGAAGTAATGGAGAAGTCAATTTATCCAGAAACCATTAATGCTTTACACCTTGCAGCACAAAATATATTGGGATAAAAAATTGACCTATGAAGTAGAAATTTGATACATGGTGTCAGGAAGAGCGGTCGGTTAAAGGCCATTCACACAACTTACAGCTAAAAGCTTGAAAAAATCTGGCGATTCCCTTAACTATCAAGAGATATATTTTTGTTTTAGATTTCCTGCTTCTCATTTATGTGGGCCATTCTTCCATTGTAACCTTAAAGATGAATTATAGAAATCCCCTCTTTTTTCTTGTGTTCATATAGATTTATATGAGATTAAATACATTTTTTGCAATTGCGGGGAAACATCTAAAACGGACCTTACGTACCGTAATGGGATAATAAGTATTATGATCGACTTTTCAAAGCCAGATTTTGTTGCAATTTTTTTTTTTTTTGAAAATTTTTCTTTTATTCGTTCGTTTGAATTGTTTGCATTGTTTTGCGTGTAATTCGTTTATTTTTATATTGTAAGAAAAATGAATACAAAAGGTTTTTTAATATTAAATACGTTGCAATCAAAGAACGAGCCGGTTAGCAGCGCAACGATGATTTCAAAAATTGCGCAATTCATTGCAGTCCCACAACGGGATGTTAAAGATTGAGTTATGGAGGCGTTAAATAATGGCGTGCGCTTTGGATACGTACAGAAAATGAAAGGAGAGTATACAATTCTGCCGATTGAATCTGATGATGGTGAGGAGACTAGCAGCGATGACTCCACATCTCAAGAACAGTTACTGAGCGATGTCTGCAGTCGCCGTAGGAGCCGCAACAAGAGACGCCATCCCAGCAAAAAATGAAATATTTTATATTATTTGGCCAAAAATTTAGAAATTATTCCAAAATTTGTAGATGCGATGGCGTTAATACATAAGTATCAAAATTTTTATCACCACCATAGAAAAATAATGACATAAAAAATTTTCCATTTGAAGTCCCGTCTACGACTTTTCTGTTTACCTTAACACAGCGTTGCCACTAGCCAAAACAAATTTCGTGACTAATTAGAGTTGCTACCTTGGCGCTCATACTAAGGCATATGAAAACGTATAAAAAGTTAAATAAACATATGAACGATATAAAACTTAAAATTATTATATTCTCTTTTGTCATTTTGTCTGCCCTTGGCGAAGCGCCATTCCATGAAAACGAACAAATGATTATAAAAGTAATACAAAGTATATGTTTTAGATATTTAGTATACTGCAGCAATTAAACGATGCATTACGGAGTAAATGTGCTTGGCCCATAAAATGTGCTTTTAGATTGGGCAGTCATTTTCTTTTAAGAGTACACCATTTTTGGTCACTACATAAACGGATACGTACACAACTTTATCGTTTCTAATTATATTATTCCTACGCAAAGAACAATGTCTCAAGAAGAATTTGATGAACCTGAAAAGTCATTTACCGAAGGTTTTAAACCCAAAATAAATGAAGTAGCTCAAAAGTTTTTAGCAGACTTGGATAACGAACGTCTACGCTTGGGCGAAGATTTTCCTCTTTGCGCCATGTTAATCGATGAAGGTAATTAAAAGAAATTTTTTCCCCGATATAAAATAATTTATTTCTTTGGGGTCTATGTGTGGCACATTTTTAGCTTTTGATCGGGTTTATTCCACCGGTCGCATTCCTGGCAGAGAGTTTTATGCTGACGTCTATAAGCAAAAGCCCATAAAGATTACACAAAAAGTGTTTGTTCCAACCAAACAGTACCCGACATTCAATTTCACTGGTAAAATATTGGGACCTAAGGGTAACTCTTTAAGACGTTTGCAAGATGAAACGCAATGTAAGATCGTCATAAAAGGACGTGGTTCTATGCGGGACCGCAATAAGGAGGAAGAATTGCGTAATACTGGTGATCCAAAATTCGCTCATCTCAATAGAGATATATATCTGGAGATTAGTACTGTATCTACGCCGGCGGAAAGTTATGCACGTTTGGCTTATGCTCTGGCTGAGATACGTAAATTTATTATACCAGATAAAAATGATGAGGTTTCGCATGCTCAGCTACGCGAATTAATGGAAATTAATCCGGAGTTGGTTAAAAGCAGTTATGCGGGTAATGCCGAAGCTTACAAGTGAGTGAATTGATTAAAATAACAATACTCTGTAATCATGTAAAAGTTATAAATATTTTACAAACAGATCAGTATTAGATAAAACCCGTTTTAAGGGGCCACCTAAATATTTTAACCTTTTGAATCATGCCGTTTACGAGTAAGTGTTGACTCCTAACAAAGATCGCTAATATAGAAACGGTGTGTCATGGTGTTAAATTTTTGAGCTACAAATCATATATTAATTAAAAAATTGAGACATTGGAAACTCAATCCAAAATTTGTAAAGCCACATACTACGTCTCTATATTAAAGGTCTCTAATAATAATAAAAAGTTATGTGTGGCTTAAGCCACATCTTGAACACCCATCACCTTAGACCACTTCAATAAAATTATTGTTAGAAAGTAAGGTTGTAGTTAAACATTTTGTGGCAGACATCAATAGTCTTCTAAGAAACATGAGTGCCAATTTTCAGCTATTTATTTAAGGTAGTTTTTGGGAAAAAAAATTGACCATTATTCAGTTTTTAAGTGTAGGGGTATCTTTTGACCGATTTTTTTCATTTCAATACTAATCTGCATGCAAGAATTTCCAGTAATTCTGCCATGTTTGAAAACAATATCTGCACTTTTGCGGTCGGGAGGATGTTTATCAAAGTCGACAGAAAGACGTGACTTAAACGACTAAGAATTTGTTGATGATCGAGAATATTTGTGGGGTCTGTCAAACCTCCTTCTGGGTATTGCAAACATTTTGCCAAAGTGAGTATACCCTCAACGCACGGTGATGGATATAAAAATAGTCCATTAACAGTAAAACAAATTTTTCCTAATATTTCAGCCCCGGAGAAGAGATGGTCTATGAAGATAACCACTTACCACCCAAGCATTTAATGGTACCTAATGCTTACGATTACCCTAAAGGTAAGTAATTAAAGTTTTCAGTCTACAAAGTCATGTATGCAATATAAAATACCTCGACAAAAACACCCTTCTCAAGTCATGCTAACAATATCAAAAGAAATGAAATAAATTGCTAATACATAAAAACTAATAATACATATATATATAATAAAATTTCTAAATATATAAATAAATATAATTCTGTATATCCCATTCATACATCACCAGCATCATCGTCTTCAGCTGCTGCTAAACGTCACTCGGTTATGAATTATTTAACTGAAACGAAACGTGTCCGTGAGGTACCCACCAAATTATATGCGCCCAAACCACATCCATATGTTATGGTGAAAAAATTCAAATAAAATAATACAAGTTGATAAATAACAAACAATTATATAATATTAAGAAACCATTTCTGGCATATATACGTATATTATAACGAGCGATGATCATTAATTTTGTAATTACTGCCGTTATGGCTAACATTTTGAATTGATTATAATAGTTCTATGATTATATTTTCCCAGATAATATGTGCAAATTGTTTATAAAAAGAAGTGAAAATGTTACAGTCGGTTCTGCCCGACCATTTAATTTCCCAATTCATGCCATGATTAGTTTAGTTGTAACGGTGAATGCGAGTCGTTGTCATATAAAAGTCACTCCTCTGTGAAAAAGCGTAATGGGGAGAGAAAGAGCTTTTGATAGGGTCCGATGGAATGCAATTTTGGAACAGTTCTAATAGCCAATTAACTGTCTTTCACTAAACACGTCCCCGTGCCACAAGAAACGCATGAACAAACAGACAGACAGGCGGACGGACAAATTGAATCGGTCGGTATAATTAATGGTGGGACTGGCATTTGCCGTTCAAGAGATACGAACATCCGCAAAAATACAAAATAATACCCTTGTACAACTTGATGGAGTAGGGTATAGGGATAAAGTACCAAAATCATGAATTAAATGAAAAATGATGATAAACTTTATATACATATAAACTTATAATTTGTATAAGAGCATAATATATAAAACTACTGGGTGTTTATAACTTTTCAAAATATATATAAAGCACATATACTTATAAGCCATTTGAATTATTACCACAATACACATGAAATATTATATAAATTACTTTTTCTCGCTTTTTTAAAAAAATTGGTTTATTTCTAAAGGAAACGCAGCAGAATTTGATTTAAGATACAGATACAGATACAGGAGGGAAAGACAGCGCAATGCACACTTAAGTCAACAACTGCATTTCACTACTTGTTTTGCTGTTGGTATTGGGTAAATAAGTTTCAAATTGAGATTTTCGTTCTTATTTACTACATATACATATATACCCACCACCACAACTTATCACAAGTTATCTAAACGCCTGCAACCTTCAGAAGGTCCAACAAAGTATATTTATTGTGAAGCACAGTATCTGGCCGTGTCTGTCCGTCCGCTCTCCGGGTCGATATCATATCGGTCAGAAGGGTTGGTAGTATCGCTGTACGCTTAACGGTGTTATTGCAATTTGGCCAAGTTGGTCACAGAAAAATGTTTAAAGGAATTTTTCTCTACTACTTATAAAGTACAAAAGCGTTGAAAATAGAAACGTATGCTCGGTGGTGTGTATGCAAGGTTTGGCCTTTCCCAAATATGCGATGACATCGGCGGTATAGGTAAATAAAGTATATTTGAATAATAAATAAATTGATTTTTTCTAAACAAAATACGTTTTCCTTAATCTAAGCAATAAAAGGAAAAATGTTGGAATCGGTCAGTTGTGGTGAATATCTTAAGTGAATCTTTTAGAGCATTTTCAACCATTTTCTTTGTAATCAACCTTTTTCGTAGAACACGGTTGGGATTATACAATTTGCAGCGATAATTCCAGAGATAGTTCTAGAAGCGCAATAAGAAGGTATTTTTGGAAATTTCATCCCAAGAAAAAAAATAATTTATTTTTCATAGATGATAGTTACACGCCGCGCCACCTTTGGCAAACGCTATACAAAGTTTGTTTGTAATTCCTAAACGGCTACACCTTTTATCATACCGATTGATTTAACCCGATTGAATCATATCTGTCAATCTGTAAAATTTTGGGCACAGTTTTAATTATTTCGATAAAATTTGGTGCAAAGACGTTTGACCCAAAGATGTGTACCATTGAAAATGGTTCAAATTGGACCTTTTTTAGGACTCCTCCCCATGAAACGCCCTTATTTCAAGTGAGTTTATAAGACAAACATTTTTAGAACCCCTTTCTATATAATATTTGTTTCGAAAGGTCTCTTTAATGACTCAAGATTTGTGGAATTAAGTGGTGTAAGGTACTTAATGGTCGGGCTTGACAGACTATAACATATTCACTTGTTGTTAGATAGTAGACATCAATTTTGAAAAACGTTTGGACAATTCTTAATACGCGTCCAATTCCCAATCCCCGAAAGCATTTTCAAATCTTTTTCTTTTAATCAATGCAACGGGCGTAGCTAAGTCTACAACATTTTTAGTAAGTGGAACTATTCCCAGTATTTTTATTTTTTTGCATTTTATTTATAAAAAACTAAAATGTTTTTTTTTTAGATATGTTATTTAAAATGCTTCAGAAATTATTCCAAATTATTTAAATTAAATTATCTAATAGATATATATATATATATAGTTTACAAGAAAAAGATAAAACATCGAAAATGAAGAATCTCCTCTTCATCACAAAAGATGTGATCGTGACGGTCACAGATGCACAGATGGACATAGTCAGATCAATTTAAATTCGTAGCAGATTAAGAATGTATATCCTGATGACGTGTGTATCTCAAGCGGTATGATAAATTTAGCGTACCCTTCATTTAAGTGACGAGTACAAAAATGTGTTGCATTTTTATAGGAACATGCCTTTCCTAAGCATCGGAGAGAATGGTAGTAGAAAGTGTGATTTTTTTATACATATTATAATAAAACAATTTTTTAATGCAAAGCAATTAAATTAAAGGGTGCATAATTTGCTATGAAAGGGTAGGGAACAAAATAATTAAAACATCGCGCGTATAACACATTCAGTTACTAGTATATAGTGTAACAATTCGTCAGAGTGAATACGAATACTGTACATGTAGTGGTCCAACACATGTATTAGAGAGGGATGGCTATAACTAAAGTAATCCTTCTATAAAAAAAGCGAGAAAGAAATACTACGCCTTATGCTGTAGAGCGAAAGCAGGTAATATACTTAGCTAAGCGTAGATAAAATAATTGAAGCCGACGCAAAAGTTTTAAAAACTAATTTCTTTTTATTAACCATATACGAGTAAATAATATATAATTAGTTACATATGAATTGTTAACGGAATATTCCATTATTTGATATTTATGAAATATGGGCAATAGATTGGAGAAAAGCTATCTATTTAATATATAAAATTTGTGTGCAGCATAGTCTGTTGAGTGGAAAATCTAATGTTTGGTTGTATATGTAAAAAGTGAAAGTACAATTCGCCAAGAAATGTACATATATTTTATTGCAATACAATATAACACAAACAAAATGAAGGAATTTTTTTTTTTCAAATAACCGGAATTAAATTTTCGACTGTTGAAATTTTCTTATTTTACATCTAAAAGTTGAACCGTCTTGTTTGTGAAAAAATGAGGAAAAGGGGTACATAGATAAAATGTACATAAAAAAATGTACGTTGGCGTCTGTGAAATATTTTCTCTAAAACATACCACCATGTAAAAACGGCAAACAAGAAAATATTTGTGTGCGCTGTTGTGGCCTGCTTAAGTGCGTGTTATTGTGCTTTTTTGTTTTTCTAGATTCAAAAAGAGGCAATTTGTTGTGAAATTCCTTTTATTGAATTCAATATTTTCTATAAAAATTTCAGTATATTAAGTAAGAACAAAAACAACAATAATAAAGACCAACAAAACAAAAACAGATTGTGTATGTGTTGGTATAGTGCGTTGGAGTAGGCAACAGAGTTAAGCAGCAGTTACCAACTCTAGATACCATTTTTTTCAATAATATGACCGACACATACGAAGGCAACGGAGACTACTCCAATTATACCGAAGATGATGAATACAGTAAACAGCGCAAAACTGGTGTGGGTCCCGGAGGACTGGTGGGCTCTCTTAATGGTGATAACGGTCCACAACACGGTTTAAATGTGGTTAATATGTCGACGGGTGAAAATAATCATTTAAACGAAAAAGCCAACGAATATATACGAGACTGTTTAAATGAGAAAGCCCGGATGGAACGTAAATTTCCCATTGCTGAAAAGTTGTTGGATAGTGGTACGTAATCATTGACAAGTATAAGTAAAGATATTTAGTATTTAAGATACCAATCGTAGAAATAGAGAAAGTTCAAACCACTGGCCGCATACCATCACGTGAACAAAAGTACGCCGACATATACCGTGAAAAGCCTCTGCGAGTTTCTCAAAAAGTCTTAGTTCCCATTAGAGAACACCCAAAGGTAAATGGAATAGGTCCCCGACACGTTTACATATAGATTTTCATATAAATTTTATGCATTTCAGTTCAATTTTGTGGGCAAACTTTTGGGACCTAAAGGCAATTCATTGAGGCGCCTACAGGAGGAAACTTTGTGCAAAATGACGGTATTGGGGCGTAACTCTATGCGTGATCGTGCCAAAGAGGAGGAGCTGCGCAACTCTAAAGATCCCAAATATGCTCACCTGAACAGTGACTTGCACGTAGAAATTTCCACAGTGGCCCCACCAGCCGAAGCCTTTGCTCGGCTAGCCTATGCTATGGCCGAACTGAGGAAATATTTAATCCCCGACAGCAACGACGTTATTCGCCAAGAGCAACTGCGCGAACTTATGGATAATGCTCACATCTCCGATGACAGCAAGACTCCGGGCTCATATAAGAAAATGTCCACACACCAGGCACCAGGTGTTGTTGGAGTAGGTATCGGTGCCGCATCACAAAGCGCCACAGGAGGTACATATATAGAACTATATTTATTATTTGAGATTGCCCAAAAAAAAATAATTAACTATATATCTTGCAGCTATTTATCGCAGTGGTGTTAACCAGCAGCAACAGCAACAGCAACAACAACAATCCTCTACCAATACATTCAACAAAAATAATATGGCACCAAAAGAGAAGGTAATGTCAATTTTGGAGAAGGCACGCACTGCTATGGAAGAGACTTACGGGTAAGTGTATTCAACAAGGCAGAAGAAGAAAAAAGTTACAACCAAACTAAATCACTATTCTTAATAGGCGTGGTTTTGAAGCTGACACCATGAGTTATGACCAAACTCATAATTACGACACATACGGTTATGGGCATGCTGCTCCATTACCACCTCAGCACAATGTACCACCTCCACAGAGCAGTGCTATGGGTGCCGGCAGTGGTGGTGGTGGCGGTGGTGTTTTAAGTACCCGAACACCATATGACAACACTGACTATTCGGATATGGATTACTCACGAAGGGATTATTATCAACATTCGCCAAGCTATGGAAGTATGTTTTTAAATTGGTTTTGTTGATTGATTGATTGATGTATAACTTAAAAAAAAAAAACGTATGTATGTACATGTATGGTAGACTTTACAACAAATTCATATTTTACAGCAAGTGCATCGAATCAGATTAATGCATTAAATCCGAATCACAATCCCAATCGGGGTGGACATGTTAACAGGTGAAATTTATTTGCAACATCCAACGGTAATGCAACAACAACAGCAACAATAAATAATTCGAATAATCATATTTTAACAAATAATAATAATAATAACAACAACAGCATCAGCAACAACAATAATTATAATCCCAATAGTAGTAAACAAACATCACAAGTAACGCTCTTAAATTCTTCAACAGCAAAACAATTTAATCCTAATAATAATAATGTAAATTCCTCCACCTATCCCTCCTCAGTATCTTCCTCTTCTTCTTCGGCAACGTGCTCCTCATCATTTACGTCCTCAGCAAATGCACAACACTTGCACTTGAATACTAAACCGCAACACCAACCAACAATAGTGGGAAATTTGTCCCAATATAATAATAAAATGACAAGTAATAGTGTTATAAACAACAACAACAACAGTAATGTTAATAATAATTTCATAAAAAACTCAAATACCACAGCGCAGTATATGAATAACGTGCATACAGTAAATATGCCAAATAATATGGCTTATGTACTACAACAACAACAACAGCAAACGAATTCACCCGAAATGACAATATCAGTAACACAAACTCAAAATCTCCCACCGTCACTTAACCAGCAACAACAACAAATACAATTACAACAACAACAGAATTCAAA
Source organism: Crataerina pallida (assembly GCA_949710015.1). NCBI lineage: Eukaryota > Metazoa > Arthropoda > Insecta > Diptera > Hippoboscidae > Crataerina > Crataerina pallida. The sequence continues at coordinate 1,068,705 of OX453293.1, forward strand.
ACAAATGCCACAGCATTTGCATAAATTCAATCACACCAATACCAACAGCAACAGCAATAATCAATTAATGGTAAACGGTAATTTAAAAAATTACAATAACAACATAAATCACAATGGCGGTGTAATGATTAATAATACCACTAAAATGCCAACAATAGGTAGCACAACTAATCAGTTGGACGACTACAACAATTACAATCATAAACAATTTTAATTTGATAAATTATTAATATAAATTGAACATATTAAAAAATAAACATAAAAATATTATGAATTGGAAATAACGTTGCCTCAAAAAAAAAAAAAAATTTCAAATTCTTTCATCACTTCGTTAATTATTTAGCGTTATAACGCATAACACTGATTATTAAATTATACACTACATCACAATACCCACCCTCCCTCTCCAAACTAAATATTTTGCATTGTTTAGCGAATATTCATTTATAATCCATTTCATAACACATGCCTTTACCACCCTCCAATTCATTTGACCAGATTCATTCAAATTCTACTGTTTTTACATTATAATTTTTATATCCGTCACCCCAAGGTTGTTGGAAATTCATCCAAATAGCGCTTCACATGATTAATTGGGTTTACCTGATACAGTTATATTGAAAGAAAAAAGATGTCAGCTAATGACTGATGTTTATTCAAAAGAAGTTTGAAAATCATAAAAAGTAGTAAATTAAAATACAAGTGTCTGTCCGTCTGAGTGTTGAATGTATTCTCCTTATACCAAAAATTCTTAAACCAAGTCGTTTTATTTTAATTTTGAAAATGTTTACATATATTCCCTAGAGGGATTTCTTAAAGCGGTGGTGGGTATTCAAGATTTAGCTCCAATGGATTTTAATTTTTTCATTAAATTATATCCAAAATATTTTGTTAATTTATATAGTAGATTATTTTTGAAAAACTCGTAACAGTTTTGTTAGTAAAGCGTAATAAAAAAATGTAGACAAAAGTAATTCGCAAAAATAACCTTCTTAATAATATAGTAACAACGCAATGACAAATGAAATTATCCTCTGTATAGAATAACGTCTATGGTTCTATTTTAAAAAATAAAAAAAAATCCTTCTAAATAATTACAATTTACAAGACCCACAAAGTCTTAAAAAACAAACAAAATACACACAACACAAAGGAAAAGGTAACAGTTTACATTAAAGTATATATACGTATTTATACATATTATCTAATTGTGCATATGTACAAATATATATATTGCACACTCAAACATACATAATAATCAAACATTAATTAAACAAAGAGAAAGAGGAAACTATAAATTATATTTATACAAATTTATATTGGAGCGATCAAGGGAAAGAAAAACTCCTATTTATTTAGATATTAATCTATAAAATGAAAAACACAGAAAAAGTAAATTAAATTGATTATAAAACAAAAACCACTTTAATCTCTATATAATCACATAAATAATTTTATTATAAAACCACAAATAATACTAATACAACATAATAATACATATATATATATATATATATATAAATCACAATTAAAAATATTAACACACCAAAAAACAAATTCAAATATAATTCAATTGAAATTTTTTCGATAATATGAACAAAAAACATTAAACTGGGCACATATGAAGTAAAATTAAAACTGAATAATTCAATTACTTTATTTAATGACAAATATAACACTAAATGCCTATAAAACAATTTAATATACTTAAAATTTAAAAACATACCAACCATCATAAGAATTTTACGCAAAAGGAAGGAAATTTTATAACTGAACATTATTTAAGAGTAGCCAATGCGTTTAATATTCTAATGGTGGTTGCCATATAACAGCATATATAAAAAATTTAAATTATACAGTAATAAAAAAAGAAGAAATATTAGTAAAACATAATAATTAATCATAATATATATATTTTATTTTATCTAATGAAAGAAAAAGAAAAATAAGAACCACTCATATGATAAAAATATGACAAATTAAATGGGAATTATAAAGAATGCTAAACAACAAATTTACTTTATTTAAAAACTAATAATACTATAAAAATACCATATATATTATTCAACAAACAAATTATATTAACAATAGATACTTATACACACACACACACACACACACCATTACATACATTATTTAAAAAATATTTGTTTTCTTTACTTTTTTCACTTATTAAATATATATTCGTATATACTATATAAATTTTTATTATAAAACATTTATGAATTATATAATTGGTTCCTTACAAATTTTTTATGGTAAATAAATGGGCACAAGGACTGACCTTTTTAACAATTATCTATTCCATTAAGTGGCAAATTTTTCAAATTTTTTTTTTTATATTGAAATAGTACTTTTGTATATTATAAATTTTTTTATTCATTAGAAATTATTTGAATTTTGAGATATTCTTATCTATTTTATCTAAATGAAATGCGCACTCATAAAATAAAAACAACTTACGCATATAATAAATAACAGTTATTATTTCCCTGAATATTAATAACTAAAAAAACATTGAAATGGGAAAAAAAATTAAGAAACTTACATATAAATGTACGAACAATTATGACCTTTGAAAAGGTCAAGTTATAATAATAATAATAATATAAAATAATAAAAATTAATCCACATATATATTTGAAAAAATGTAATTTCTTTCAATGAAATATGGTAACACCTTATTGGAGGGAAAAAATTAAAGTTATCAGCGTTTAGTGAGTAATTTAAGTTTAATAACAGAAGAAGAAGAATTATCGATTGAAATAGAAGTCGATGTGGTTGAGGGAGATATTGCAAAATAAGAAAATGCTTCGCATATTTATGTAATTATACATATGAAAATTTTTGTTTTTTAAGTAATAACTCATTATTTAAACGACAGAATAAACAAAATACTTGTTTCAAAAGTTTTTTGTTTAGCATTGCGTTATAGTGTACAATGAGTAATTCTTGTGTAGAAACTTCAGCTGCTCCAGAATGGTTATCCAAATTAGAGGATCGCCGCGAAAAGTTAAAGCGAGGAAAACTAGGTCACGAATCTGGTGCCGGGGCCCCCTGTATTGCTTGCGGTGACAAATGTCCTGGTCTGGATTTACATTTTTGGCGCAAAGTCTGCCGTAATTGCAAATGCCGCAAAGATCAACACATGTGTACCGATGATGATATATCTGGTTGGGCTCAATTCGAAATACTGGGCCAAATACGTTCTAAACCAGCTTGTAAATACATATAAGAAAACAGAAAGAATTGTTTAGATATAATAATTAATCTTATCCTTTAGTTATACGCATAAAGGCGTTAGCCAGTCAACCAGTAAAAGTTGAATGGGTGCCGCCCAATGTAGCAGTGGATGTAGCAGCCGATTATATGGAAAAACTCGGTTCAGAAAATGTTCCAGTAGCCGGCAGTGAGGCAGCTGTTAAGCGTAAGCAACAATTAGAGTTTCAAGTACCACCTCACGATCTAGATGCTGCTCTATGTGATAATCTGTCTGAATCTGAAGCCAATCAACTGCAACAATATGTTCAAAAAGTACGTGACCTTTGTGTGGGACAAGGTAGTGTTATACGCGTTGCTCCTTATAATAATGCTCTTATCGGTCATGTGCAGCAGCAACAACAGCAACAATCAAACGAAAATAAACAAAACATTCCGCGCGGTGATTTATGCGATGAAATATATAAAGTATTGCAAGAATCACCACCACCAGTGTATGATGCCGTCCTAAGCGATTTGTTTGCGAATAACAAATTAGCTAATGCCATAAAACAACTAGTGCCTTGTAATTATCCGAAAATTTTTGTTGCCTTTTCTGAGCCTATAACAAATGAGCCTTTAGAAGCCAAAGTGGCAGAGAAGTTGATGCCAGTCACGTTACAAAATTTAAGAGGTCTCAATGCAATGGCTATACAAAGTCTGGTACGAAATGGTCCAATTTATGATAAAATTTTTACGCTCTTAAAGGTGAGGGTTTTTTACATCTTGGTTGATTTTATTACAGATTTATAATATTTTACATTTATAGAATAACAACTTTGATATTTCACGTGATCCCCGTTTGGGTCCGTTGTCCGATGTACGTGGAGAATATTTGAGCAATCCTTTGCTCAAGTCCGTCTTAGATAGTTTGTATCCAGTCGCACCAAGTTCATGCGGCGGTTTCTCAACACCTTTGAAAACACCCTCTAAATTCCTAAATGATTTAAGCTTTATTTCACCTTTGCCGTTGAAATGTGCTACTGCGACGCGTACAGCGCGTGACATGTTCCAGGAAACACCAATACGTAAAGTGAAATTTGGTGACATCTCCACCATACTGTATGATTGCGGTCTGCCTACAAATGTAACCTATGAACGTGACAAATTGTTTGCCAATATATTGTATTCTGAGCCTTTAAAATGTGCCATTGAATCAGTTAAACATGATACTGTTAGTCCTGTACTAATTATAACGAGTGCCGCCACGGATAAATCTGAAACTTTAAAGGACACTAATCTCAGTGAATTGGCAAAACAGAAACTTGAAGCCTTAAATGTCAATTCTAAGCAAATGCTGCAAAGTGCTGTTTTAAATGCTCCCTTCTACGATCGTTTATTTCAAGCTTTACAAGGTAAAAACATTAATTACGCCAATTGCAGCGTGCTGCAACCATTGAAGAACTTGACACAAGAAATCAGACTCGATAAACCGTTGTATGAGGAGGTGCGGGAATTTGTCACAGCATTGCCCAATAGCTTGGAGGTGGCTTATGCACCAGTCAATGTAAATTTGCAAAAAGCTTTGAGTATTTCGAACAGCTCAGACTCTGGATTTGAATCAAAGCCTTCAACTCCCCAACATTCACAACAAAAACCAACCATAAGTGACAACTTAAATGCTATAGCAGGAAAGTTTTGCTCAATACCAGGTATCCAAGAATTGAATATGTACCCACAAGTAGAAATGTCTCACGCTCAACCGCATAGTTTGTGCAAAAGTTTACAGAGTTTAGGCATACAAGAGAAATCCAACGGTTTGTTTATTTGTTCTAATTAAACAATAAGGACAAATGTATATATCATGTCACATTTTTAGATGAATGCAATCTTCCTGTAACGGTGTCTCTAAAGTGTCATGATTGCTCGCACACCATCGATTGGGGCGAAGTTGTGGTGAAAGCTGCCAGAGCTGGCAAGGAAATCGCCTGGCATCCGGAGTGCTTTAAATGTTATACATGTCGTGAACTATTGGCGGATTTGGTGTACTTTTTCCATGGCGGACACATCTATTGCGGTCGAGATTTAGCAGCTAAACTAAAAATACCCCGCTGCCAGGCTTGCGATGAGTTAATATTCACCAAAGAATATACAGCAGCCGAAGGTGCTACATTCCATATTAAACATTTTTGCTGTTTCCACTGTGACTCACCTTTAGCGGGTCAACAATATGTACCCGATGAAAAATCCAACATGCCGTTGTGTTTGAAATGTTATGACGAGTTCTATGCGGCGGCTTGTCAACGTTGTCATTTACCCATTGGGCCGGCCGATCAAGGTGTGGCATGGGATCAAATACATTGGCATCATTCTTGTTTTGTATGCGCAGGTCACAATTGTGCACGTTCCCTAATTGGTGGACGTTTTTGTGTTAAACAAAATATGCCATTTTGCAGTCCCAACTGTGTGCGCAGTGTGTTGCAATAAGTGCAAAGGTTCCCGATCGAATAATTTTATATAATTTAAATATATTAGTCACTCACACACATACATATTTCATGCATTTGAGTATTTATATTGATAATGCTCAACTAGGTTCTAGGTATCCATAAATTATTGTATTTCTGGAGATGTATTTTCGAACAGTATTTGTAGGCAGATTCTACATACATTCTACAACGCCTTACACATTTATTATATATAATATGCAGACTTGTGTATTTTTATATAAATATTTACCCACAATTGTCCAATAAAGCACAAAAGTTTATGTTTATGTTTATATACAATATAATTAATAGACCGTCAGAACGTTCAAGTGCTCAGTTGCTTTTGAACTTTCAGTTTATTATACCCTCCCCCTAAGATTGGGCTTATTTCGTATGTATTTTTGTAAAAGACTCGCCGTGGCATTGATATTCCTTCGTTCAAATAAATTTGCGATATTATTTCCTCATTATTTAGAGCACAGTAATATAGTGGAAGATTGTAATGATGGTGGGTACCCTAAATTTCGCACACGCATAATATGTAAGGTCCTTTTTTAGTTGTTTTTTTGTTCTGAAAGTTTTCTTGAATCAAGCCCATATGTCCCACTTGGTGGTGACGTTTAAATTCGGCGTATTGGCACTTAGATGGAGGGGATAATTAGAATTTATTAAATAATTTGCCTAATTTTAAATCTACGTGCAAAAACTAAAAGTGTGTGACCGAAATTTCAGCTCAATATCTCAAAATTTACGTCCGTATGCCATCAACAGACAGACACACGGACATTTATGTCTAGATTGACTCGATGCTGATCAAGAGTATATGTATATACTTTGTAGGGTTTCCTTCTGGGTGTTGCAAACGGAATGACAAACTTAATATAAAAACGTATTGTACTTCTAGAAGAGAGCTCATAGATAATAACAGCAGGTGGTTTGGATTTGGGCGAAGCTCAAACGTTTTTTCATCACTTATCTTTAATATCATTGACAAACAGATTTCATTTTCAATATTTTTTTGAGACTTCTACCTATCATTTATACGATACTTACATACGAGATTGACTTTTTATGTGCACGCACAACATAAAGAAATAAAGACATTTTCTATTGTTAAATAACTTTATTCTCTGAATTCATGTTTTGTTGTTGTTGTTTGTTTTATTTGCTCTTCCTATTATCATATGTTCATAGTTTAAGTTTTTGTGTAGTACATATTTTATAATAGTGGTAGAAGTAGTAGTAATAGTAGTAGTAGTAGTAGTAGTAGTAGTGGAAGTATGAGTACTTCATTAATTCAGCGATAAAGGATAAATATACAAAAAGAATGATGCTTAGAGAGAGAAAATGAGCAAAAAACAAATATATTTTTCTGGCATTTCAATAAAATTCTTCGACTGACAATAAAGGACGTGGAAAATTTTACAACAAAAGCAACAACATATAATATTTCGAATTTCATTTCAATTTTTATTAACTTTTTTTCATATAGGTTTTTTATGTTTGCGTGCGTGTGTATGTGCATTACAGAATGACTGACTTTCATTTTGTTTGTTTTCTGTATGTGTATGAAAAAAAAAGAAGAGGTTAATGATGAGCATTATGTATATATTGCATATGGATTTGTGTGTGTATGTGTGTATGTGAAATGCTGAGACAGAAACTTTGTAAATCAAATGATTTGTTTGTTTGTTTTTTTCCGTTTTATTAATTTCTATAATTTAGTTTCGTTTTGTTGTTGTGTTATATGTTATTTGCCAGTTCATACATGTTATTTTTTATTTATTTTCAGATTTTCGATTTATAGTCTAATTTTTTTGGTATTTTTTTTCTTTTTGCCTTTGTTGCTATGAATGTAATATTGATAAAATATTTTAGTTACTTCAAGTCATTTATGTTTATTGTTGTTGTTGTTTTTGTTTGTAATTATTGTAGTTGCTATTATTGCAATAGTTTAATATTAGGATACTAGATGTTGAATATTTTGTATTGTTCATTACGTTTTTTTCTTTTCTTTTCTTTAATTTAATATCCTTCAGGACAAAGAGAAACATTTTAGGCTGAATAATACAAAAAATTAATAAAATACATCTATATATATGTAAAAACAATATCAATTAATAATATAATTTTTAAAAATATTTGTTATATTTAATAAAAAATTTAAAAAAAAAAAATAAGGCAAAACAAAAATATTTTTGCAGAGGTGTTTGGCTATTTTGTTACATTTTGCGTTAGTTTCGTGAATACAGGAGAGTTTATAATTTAATTAAATTAATTAAAAGTTTACATAACTATTCGGAAAGGCATCATCATCATCGTCATACTTTTGCAAATGTCGTATTCACAATATTATTCCCCATTAAAATTGCGCATATGTATGCGTACATATATGCCATTCCTTAGTGCTGGCTGCAACATTGTGTTATACATATGAGTAACGGAAACACAGAGACGAAATGGGAGAGAAGCAGAATGCAGTGGACCCCTTAGAGCGCGATTGAACAACTGTGATCGTATTCGAAAAACAGGATAAGAGGCTCGTTAAACGCGACAGAAGAATTGGAGAAAACAAAAAATATTTACAATTTAAAGGTCATAAACACTATGTTGTCACATAGTGACTTAAGCCTGATTATTAAAGGAAGTCATTTATGATAAGTAAGTTAATAGCTGTGGCCTGTAGGAGGGTACACTGTAAAATAATGTTCGTGTATAGTTTTGTTCTTGTGCTAATAGAGTGAATCTTGCACAAAAAAGAACAAAATTTGTCGAATTGTTTATTATTGTAATTAAAGCTGAGAAACAGACATCAACAAATATTCTTTAATATTAAGAAATATTGACTTTAATATAAACTTTTCTTTTTTATCACAAAAAAGCTACTAAGTTCAATTCATTTCGTTATTTTCAAAGCAAAAGAGCATCAATATACAAATTGTTATATACATAAAGCAAGGGTTCAGATCAGTGCTTAAATCGATTAACTTTATCATCACATCACATTCATTTTTCTCTGACACAGCGAAAAAACAAAATTAAAATTAAATTTAATAGATCTATTAATCCTGATTGTTACCGTTCCATTACGTATATAGAAGAAAGTGTTGTTATTGTTATTAAATAATTCATCAATCAAGTTAATCGATTTAGTTAAGAGGCGACCCCCCCCCCCCCCCCTTCCATATATATAAACTGCTATCGCAATGGTTGAAAGAAACATTACGGAATAATTGGCAATCACGAATGTATACGCTATTGACATAAATTTGAAAATGTTCCTTCCACCTTAGATTTGATTTTTTAATACAAAAACAAGAAAAACAAGAAAGCCTCCTCCATGATCCCTTCGCATTCTAAAGCTCAACTACTAAAACTCATTTCCCAACTTGATTGCGACCGTATTGAATATCTGAAGAAGAAAAATACTTCGTATTAAATACACAGATATGAGACAATTTACTCTAACAATTATTGTGGTTTAAATTTTATAATAAATTGGCCGAATGAATACAGGGCGTTAGGAGGTGGAGTTGTACGCAGTTTTGTATGGGGATTATAACGGAAATAAATACGTTTTTCATTCACTCAAGTCGGCGAAGGAAAAGCAGCAGAATCAGATGTACAAATAAGAAATTATGCATCACAGTTCCTTTATATATAATAGGCAAAAAAAAAATCAAATAAAAAATAAATATCAATTAAATGCTCTCCGCTCACTCCAATACATGCGCATTCATACTTAAAGCAGTCTTCTAGCATGCGAGTTGCCGTTTTTGTTTTTTCTTTTTCTAACATATTCCTGATTCTATTCTCTCTAATCACACTTCTCCTATAAATGATAATTAATAACTAATTAAAAAAATATATATTAGCGTAAATTTGTTTAACTGAAACAAAAACAAAAAACATTTTGACAGCTTGTTTGTCATTTGTTTGTTGGTCATCATGGTGTGGATGATACCAACAGAACGCTCCTGTTGTTTGCACTTGCTTAAATAAATCAATATTATTATTATTATCCTGCCCGACGGTTGTCAACAGTTCGTTAAGCCTCCATTTGTATAGGAGAGCTGCATTATGCGCTCCGGCAACGTGCTGTACAAGTTGCTCAACAATTCCAAAGGAAGACGTGACCACGCGTCTCGTATACGAAACACTAAGTCGTCCTTGCGAGAGAATTTTCGACCTCCCTCGAACACCTCACGTATTAGCCAGCCCCACACACCCTCCATAATGTTTAGGTCGTGCGCTATGTAGGGCCATTTTTGTGTTTTAACACCTTCAGCATTTAACCATTCCCGCACAGCTTGCGGTGCATGAATGCTCCAGTTGTAATCCTGCAAAATGAAATCGGTACTGCCTCCCAATTTGGCCACAATATTGGGCCGTTCTCTTAATATGATTTCAATGCACGACTGAACCTTCATCTTATTCATGGACACTTCCAAGTGCAAGGGTCCCGTAGCCGTTACAATTAAATAAATAAACACGGAGTTGCCACGAGGCCTTTGCGACAGCCAGCGTTCATTGTTGCGCATATCATGAAAGTAGCAGGAGAAGCCGTCCGGTCCATCTAAATTGAACTTGCGTTCATCCTGAAACACTACACGCTTCCAATGATCCTCCGTCCAGTTGAAGTGGGCATTGGCAAAATTCAAACGTTCCGTTCGATGCATATCCGTTAATGTGGGTTCAATGCGTATTTTTTTGCATGCATTTACTAGCTTCTCGCGCAACAGTCCCGAGCTGGGTGTGGTGGTTGATACATTCGGACAAGCTGGTTTGGTGCGCGTGCTGGCTGAAGCGCCCGGTGGTGATAAACTGGACCCAGTAGTATTAGACTGTTGTGTGGGTGCATGGCTGGATGCGGTGCCGCCGCCAGTACTACTGCTAGCTGCTGAAAAATTTGAATTCTGATTGAGAGCATGCACCGGCACGGAGTGACTGTAGGTGTTGTTATGCGCCCCAGTGGTTGTCACGTTGCTATGCGGATGATTATGAGCATGAATGCTCAGAGCGTGCGCAGCGTGACCGTGTAGATGTGTTTGAGACGCGTTGGTGGGATGAGTTAGGGCGGCAGGTATGGCAGCATGCGTACTCGACGACGTCTGATAATACGGATGATAATTGGCTCCCTGATGGTGATGATGTGTGGTGGGTTGCTTCAATTGTAACTGTTTCAATTGTGACTGCGACTGATTTAACAGATGATGGTGTGGATGGTGTAGAGGAAGCTGTAATTGGTGTTGATGTTGCGGAGGCAGCTGTATGTGAAACTGTAGCTGAGTGTGACCATGCCCACTACTGTTGCTCTGTTGTTTATATTGTTGTTGTGGTTGCTGATTGCTGCCACTCGTACCTGAATTAGCTCCTGCAGTTGCAGCAACTGCCGACAAACCGCCTTGTGCCCCCGTTATTGCTCGATTCCCCTGTAGACTAGTTTGTTGGGTGGCACTTTTGACATTATGACAGTTATGTGAGTTGACTGGTGTTGTAACTGATGTGCTGTGAATTTGATTATTTTGGTGGAGGGGATTTGCATTATATGGAGAACTTTGCACATAAACCTGAGATTGGGATGTAGTTGCTGATGATAGTGGTGGTGGTGCTGCCGCTGCTGATGCTGCTGTTGTCACCGTTACAGGTGCTGTAGCAGCAGCACCGCTGGTTTGTATCGATATATTATTTATTATTGTATTATTATTCATATAGTTGCCGGGATGCTTCAGATAATATTGGAGTGCCACCAAGTTGGCATCGTCTTTAGTGGTAACGTTAGTTGGAATAATCGCCGTGCCACCAAATTGTGTCACTTTAGGATCATAAATAAGTTTACCAAAATTTTGTATATCATCTGAGTTTAATAGTAACGTTTTCATTGGTATGAAGGAGTTTAGTTAATGGTTTTATTGAAAAAAAAAAAAAAAATTATTCTCACACACGATGCAAACACAACGCACACAAATATTCACTAATGCGTAATGTCGAGCCGTACGAAGAGAAATCACTGTGATTGGTGTCTATTGAAGGGAGTTTAATTAATTTTGCATTCGCTTTGTGTTAAGTGTTCGTTTTTGTTATTGATTTTCCATTTGCACTGTCAAATATTTTAGATTTTGTAACATTTTTGTAACATTTTCTACTTAATTTGGCACAATATGTGTACGCACAGTTGAGTTGTCCTCTTGGTTATTGTTACACTTTTATTATTACTTTTATTCTACGTTATTTAGTACCTGGTTATCCTTGATTGACCGACCGACCATTCGAGCACTATGTGTGTGTGTGAGTTCTTCAAGTGATGCTGCTGGTGGCTACACCGTTATTGATGTTTTGCCAAATGCCTCTCACGAAGAGAACAGTAGTAGAATTAACGTTAGAACTGAAATCCTTCAGAAACTATATTATATTCCTTAAAAAATCACCAAGAAATTTCGTCTTCTTTGTATGAATTTTCCATTCTCTGCTTTCAATTTTTTTTTAGTATTTTTTAATGGCCGTTGTAATGATAGAGAGCATACAGAGCTGCGTAGCGTTTTTCGCTTTAATATCGTTTTCTTCTTTTTTTTTTTTTTTTTTTTTTTTTTTGTTTCTTTGTCAAAGGTTTTGACCGTTTACGTGCACTAACTCAGCTGTCTGCGTGAATTGTTTCGTTTCGTTTTATACGTTACGTTATGTTTTTTTTTTTTGTATATTTTTTGCTGTTGCTGTCTCTCTGACGATTTTATGGGTTATGTAGTGTCTGTTTCGCAAGTAAAAACTTTTTTCTACACTTTTGGAATGTGTGTCCACAGTTATATACAATGTGTGTGCGCGTATGAGAGTAAAAACTACGGGTGAATTAATTGCGTAGTTTGGCTTGGTGGCTAGTATTCTTGTTGTTGTTGTCGCTGCTACTGCTGCTGCTGTTATGTCCAACTGGAAGCAATGTAATAATGAAACGTTTATATATAAGTGAGAAATTTTTTTTGGATTGACGAGTTAGTCCGAGGAAAAATCAAGCGGCAGCAATCCCCACAATTCGATCCAACGTAACTAATAGTGGAATTTGTGTATGCTGCTAGCCAGTGTGAAGAGAGTGCACTATGTGAACCTTTTTCCCAAATGGTTGGCTGCTCAATGACAATACAAACGGGCAAGCAGGCAGGCAGCCAATATGTGTACTTTCGAATATGTCTGTTTTAATACCGTTATTATTTCACAAGAATACTCAACTTTCTCTCGGTTTCTCTGATTAGGTCTGCGGTGTTATTCTTTCTCTGTGCGTAGCCTGCAACTTAAAAAAGAGGAAAACAAGCAGATGTTCTTTCTTAATGAAGAAGTTCTCGCGTTGTCCTTTTTGTCGTTAAAGCAGATCATGCTCCCTTATTGTGGCATAATATTAAGTACGTACCTGAAATATGAGTTTGAGAGAAGGGCACACAGATCAGTTGTTACATTCATATATATACAAAAAAAAAACTAGGTACAAACATATGTTTTTGTAAATTTTCTCAGGTTTAATACCAACGCGTAAAAAATTGAAAATTTGGCTTAGTCCAAATCTTAAACCCCCTCCACATATACATACAAACATATAATTGGCGCGGCACGACCTAATTAAGCTCCCTAATATAGGTCCGATTTACTTTTGCTTTAAAACCCCCTAGATTTTTAAGATATCGATGGATGGGCTGGTTATACATGGGGGGCACTGATTCCACCCAATTTAAGTACGGACATAATTCCAGATTTTGATGCTGATCAGGAACATTATATATATTTTGTGGGTCCTCTAACGCCTCCTTATTCGTGTTACGAAAGGTAATGACTAATTCAGTATCCGTCTCCATCTCATAAAAAACGTGTATTCAAGCACAGTTGTTCACACTGATATTTAGGTAAGCTAACCTTATAAAGTAATTGTAGGGATGGCACAATATTCACACGCATGCATTTGTGTTGGAGTATACGTGTAACGTAACTTGAAGAAAAAATAGGTGCTTTTTGTTGCTTTATTTTCACATTTACTTGTATTTGTGTACGTTTTTGAGTGCTTTTATATATTACGTCTTTCCTGGTCAACCGACAACTGACCAACTCTTGAAACAGATGGTTAGTTAATTCAAGACAATTCTATGCAAGAGATTTAAGTAAAATGTTATAAATATATATAAATATTCATTAGGAAACCCGGGAATATTGGTTTTGTTCAAATATTTGTAACTACCAGCAGAAGAGGCGGGTCACAGAAAGTAAATATACTCTTGCTCAGCATGAAATTCTGAGTCGACGTAGACGTTCTGTCTTTCCTCACGGGCGCGCCCACTATAACGCCTTTCGCACAATCTCAGAAGATGCTGATAAGCTGAATAATACCTATTGACCTTTTAGCCAAGGAAAGTTGCCACATATCTCAAGGTGTCGATAAACAACTCCCTAGAGGCAGATCACTGGACGAATGGCAACGGAGATGGAGCTTTTCCGAAAATGCCAGGTGGACTAACCGTTTTATACCCACGAGGTCGAATTTTATCTTACGCAATTCCCTGATCATGGATCATGGGTGCTTTAGAGCATATCTACAGAGTTTTATGTATAACGACGATCCTCGTTGCACCCTTTGTGGTGCATCTCTACGCCGTTGGTTTGGAGTGTTATGGCGCAAAGTGCGAAAACCTCCCCTCCTTCAGAGAGGTGTTGTTATAAGAGATTTAGTCCAGTCAAGGACCTTTCCCCCCTGTGAAAGAATACTTAACAGTGGTACCACAGGGTCAAAAGCCTTAGGCTTTCGATACTTTCCACCTAACGGAAAAAAACACTCACTATAATCTCTTAAACCTTCAACTCTGGACTGGTGACACTACCACGGTCTCACAATATCCTGTTGATATTTGGCAGTCATAATCTTCGAGTTTGTCTAGTTTAATATAACAAATCGGATCCATGGAAGCCCCGAGACTTTATGAAGCAGCTAGGCCACATATTTTGAATCCAGTCAAACTAATTGAAACAAGAAACAATTAGTGCTTCTTTTGGACATTCTAAAGCCACATGAATAAAGGAAGCAGAACCAGCCCTTCCGGAGTTAAGGTGAAGGAGATACCAACATTTTGATCGTAAGTTGTGTAATTAATATAACCAAAGCACCCTTCTACCTAATGTTTTCCTCTTTTGTATAAATTTGAAAACATAACATAACGTAACATGATAATGGATGCAGCTTTATATAAATTGTAGGCGTGTCTGTTAGTCGACTTCGCCACTAGCGCATCGATGAATGGGGTAATTATAAATATTCAAATCTTAGTTGAACTTTTTACGGAAATATAATTTCTGCACGTAGATCGCTGTTTAAATTGGCCAAAAATTAGTCAAGGGATGCAATTGGGAAAAAACTACTAGGCACACACACCGAGTATGAAATTGAAATTTTGTACATGTATTCATCGATGTTCCAAATATGGGCGTGGTCGGATAAGAGACAAATTTACAAAAGACCGTACCCAGCGTACAACTCGACTTGCATCAACTTGCATGTAATACACATTAGAGGGTATAATCATGAACCTGCCACACCCTCCGTTTCTATGTAGATGTGGAGGGTATTTAAGATGGTTGAAGCCAAATGAAGTTTTACTCCTTTTTGTAAATCTTTTATCTTTACAAAAATCCAGTAAATCATTAAGATTAGTTGGTCTGCTCTTCTTTTCTTCCTTTTTATCACTCTCTATATAAAATTCTTTCTTAAATATATAACTTGTACTTATAAAATTTATGTGTGTATTCCTTTATATAAATTTCCAATTAGAGTTGACTGAACTTTACGGAAGTTAAACAGGAAGAAGGAAACACAATGCATAGAGCATACACCTTCATTATTATTTTATATAAATTCTTTAAGAAAATATAACCCGAACTTAAGAAATTTTAAACAAAATCAATTATTACTTCATACCAACACCAACACATATATATGTATGTGTACTCATACTTTATATGTATTTGTATGGGCGTATTTGTACTTTAAGGTCCATTTTATAAATGGATTTAATAATCATTATAATAACGAGAGTGAGTAAAATTCTGCAGCTATACAAAAAATTTTGTATAACCATATACACATACATGTAAACACTTCTACAGTATATACGTGTATACAGTATTATTACGTTATTGAACATATAAGTAAATTCCCTATTCAATGACAACGACAACAACAACTACGTAATAATAGAAAGGGAACAATGTGTACAAATGAACTTTAATTGAAAATCGTATCAGAAACATATATATATTATATAATACCTATGTTTTACATAAGTAAATAATATATAATTTTATATATAACTTTCTAGTATAGGAATGTATGCATATTTATTTATACAAAATAATAGGAAGCTGGCAGTTAAGCTCATAAGCACCATATATACATATATAGCCATTTGGTGTGGTGCTTAAAATGAATTTTGCATATTATTATACGTAATATATGTATGTGCGATATGCTGTTATATATATATATATTTGTGCAAGTAATGCACATATGCCACCTTCTCATTTTATAGCATCAATTCAAATATTAAACACAAAGAAAACACGCGATATATGCATAAAATCTGAATTCACCACAATTAACTGTAAATTTCCCTTCTACCGTATGGGGAAATATAACGTATAGAAATATGCAATCACAAAATGTAATCCTACTACTCCATTCGAAGGAAAATTCAACTTAATAATCATGATTTGCAATATTTCAAGATAACTACATTCCAGACAGGAGCTAACACACAAGAATTATATATCCATATGTAAAATTTATATCAATACAATGGAATTATTACTCACAATTTTTATTTCCAAACCATGCAAGTTTTTTGAACTTACCACTTTATATTAAACTTTAAACGGGTTGGTATTTTTTGTAATTTTAGATCAGTATAACCGTCGCTGATATTAACGAATATCTGATATTGTATGTATTATATGCACAGGAAATTGTCACACACATTTCATTTTGTGTAATTCTTTGGTATATAAAATTTACAAACCAAAATGCGTTTTTTCTAATCTCAAATTACACAATATATTTGATATTAGTACTTTTAATAAAAATTATGTAAAAATCCTTCTACTTTATTGAATTCTATTACATTTTTCATCGAAAAAGTGTTACGCCATTTTGGGTGTAAAGTTATTTGTTCGTGTTGCATTTTTTTTTATATTAAAAATTTTTCGTTAATATAGCTCGTTTCTTTTGTGATCAAATACTATTTAACTTGTTGAATTGAGTTTTTATTAAGTTTAATGGTATTTAAGCGAAATAAATTTTTTTAAGAATTAATTTGTTACCAAAGTTTTTCTTTCGATAATAGAGAAAAATATTCACGAGCCACGATAAAAGTATATATAGGGCGAGCAACTGAAGATTATTGCAAAGCTTCGCTGGTTCTTTAACCGAATTCATTCACTCAAAACAAGTAACATTGAAAGAGTTGCATTCAATAAAGTACCGATTTTCGAAGTTCTAATGCGAAGTTTTACATCTTTGTACGAAATAAAAATTAATATTATTGCAATCGGAATATATAATATATATTAAATAAGTTTAATCAATATACCTTATATCATATTTATATGCTTACGAGTGATAAATAAAAAAAAAAAATATATTTGATCAAGGCCAAATCTCCCCCAAGATTATATATATATATCAATACATCTTCTGTATATTCTAAGTAACAAGGAAAAGTTACTTAAAAATTATCTTTTTTTCTGTTTTTGTTGAATTAAGGACGATTTTTCCCTTTCAATACCAACCAGTGTATGAACTCTCAATTTTTGTGATCTGGAGACTAATTATTATTACCGCAGAACTCACACCAGACAGGCAGGACGATTCAGTATTCGACGATTTAAAATATATATACTTTGTGAAACATCCGTCGTTCCTTTTGAGCGTTGCAAATACTTTGACTATGATTTCGTTAAAACAGACGGATATGGCTAAATAAAATCTAAATTTCATTCAAATTTTAATTTAGAAATGGTTCCGAAACGAAAGAACTTAGGAGTCATACAAATTCCAAATTTTTATTTATATTCAAATTAAAGCTTTTCAAGAATTTTTTAAAAATCCCCTTTCCATCGAAAACATATTATGAATTATTACATCATTATACAAATATATTGATATCTTCACTAAAACGCAGTTCAATCAGTCGGATTTTGTATGACAATTAAAATGAAATCTTTGTCTGGTGCTACCATTATTTCATGCTTCTTAGAACGTACTCGTAAAAATGTTAAATCATTTGAAGGATCTAAATCTCGTACAACACTTCGTGCTTTATCGGCTAACTGACTCATCAGTCCTGCATACTGAACGGTAGTGGTATTATCAAGGGTAGACTTGACAGGTATACCTGGAAATGTTTAACGACATTATTTAGGCTTAGGTTGGAGGTGCTAACGTATTACCTTCATTATTTACAACTATTGTGCCAACAACACCTTTATGAGATTGTATACGTTTTAAGGTTTCCTCAACTTCTTGTGACTTGTGAAGAATATTTATTATTAATTTGATTAATTACGAGTAAAATAGGAATTCATCTTACCATTTTGCGTTAATTAAAAATATATCTAAATTGAACAGAATTCTTGAAGTCTATTTGCAGGAAATGACTGGAAAATTGTTTCATCGATCAAGCAGAACTAAATTTTGTTGTGTTGACAACGAATCCAAGGCTGTTAGATAAAAGTAATTTCTCAAAGTTTGTAAGAAGTCGATTTATTTTCTCGAATAATTTCGACTCTTCTGTTATTTAAAAAAAAAATTATTTCTTTATTTATTTTTGAGTTTCCTTTAGTATACAGCACTAAAAACAAATTCCCAAATTCGTTTATAACTATGAAAATAATAAAGAACAAGACTTTACTACTTTAATGAAGAGAACACAGCGTATTTGTTGAAGTCTAGACAGAATGCGTGCATATATTTACTATGTAGCAATACTGCAATATACAATATATGTTAAACATAATCTCTAGAGTGATAAAAACAACCTCTGCTTGTAAATTATAAACCAAATGAATAATTGTTGGAATGTTTTGCCTGTTTATGCGAGTATTCATGCAGAACATTTTATCAAATATGCAGCAATTCTACACAGCGTACTATCTGTTCAAACCTTTTCACTTTTCGGAGTGATATTATTTATATGTATATATTTTATTGACATTATATATAATTATATATAAGAATAGTAATATATTGCGTATGATTTCCTTTTATTGGGCATTAGCCAATATTAAGGTACTACGTCGTCATATCAGAATTTATGGCATGTACTAAATTATCGAAGAATTTTAATAATTTTACCATCTCTGATTTAAAAGAGCTTAGTACGCAATCACCTTTGTGTTTTACACTATTTCTTTATTTCAGTTTATTGGTGATTTTTAAGTGGGGTGATTGTGCGGGTAACGAGTGAGAAAGACATTTATTATTTAATAAATTCAACATTTTACATAAATATAGTTAAAAAATGTAAATAAATTTTATAAAAATATATTGTATGGTGCGCATTATGCTATAAGTTACGAATATGTTATATATCAAATAATAACTACACATAATATAATTGTGTAATAAAAGTTCGTGTGAAAAAATTGGTGCATTTTCTTGTAGCTCCATTTGGTAGGATTCTATTTTTTGTCTGTGTCGTGTATTTGGGGCTGCCGCTACTGCTACTCAAGAAGCAGTACTAAGTGCATTTGCAAAGTACAGGTAATGGCGTGAAAAATAATTACAGTAATAATATAACTATTGCAAATGTAGAAGTGATAAATACATTAAGCAATTATTAATTATATATTTGTAATTGAAGGTGTTTGCAAAAAGTTCAGACGTTTTATTTGCGAAAATATTCATTCATAAATACGTTGCTATCCCTGCTTTATCCCCGTGATCCTTTTTTACATTCTTTCACAACGCCTCTTTCTGTCTCTGCAAAGTAATATACAGTGCGCAGCAAGCAATTGGAATTGTAAGGTGGCCTGTTTTTTGAGATGTAGATGTTATATAGTGTGTGTAAAGGTGTCAAAATATTTTGACAAGGGTCAGTAAAAGTGGAAACAGAGAATACCAACAATTACATATGTTCATGAGAAATCCAATTATTAGATCCAATTATAACAATTCAGAGTGAGGCAGAAAAAACTGTGTCATGGCAATATATGAATTTTTGTATGCGTTACTTGAGCATTAGTAGACAAAATTGCTTGTAAAGGGAAATTTTCTCATTTCGCTTATTAAAAAAATTTCTTATTATCTATAAGACTGTATTCAAATAAATTTAAAAAAATTATGCTCAACCAAGGCCTCCAACAACACTGTACCCCCTTCCTAATACTTATTGCTCACAGTTTAATGATTTTGAGTCCATAAATTGTTTACGTTGTCATAACAATAACTTTATAAATAGATTAGTGTGTGAAAGTTATTTCAGTGGAAAAAATATAGATATCTTACGCTATGTAGTTTTTTGATGCTGTTCACATACCTATTGTAACTATATTATAGTTAAGACTGCCTGACGGACACAGTGACAGCAAGAGGTGTTGCCTACAGTAGCTAGGGTTCAATGACAGTGGTAAAACATTTTGTTGTGCATTTTTTTTGCACTGTTTGTGCAAAGCTACGTAACATATTTGTAAATGCTGGTATTTACATCAAAATAAATTATTATGTACACATGCATACTTTGCTTTAATTATCTTGATGGCACGCCACCTAATCAAAATTTGGCGTCTCCCAACACTACGTTGTTGTTGCAAAAGAGCCTTAACTTCTTTCTATCTCTCTATCTCCCTAATAAAATTTCTTGTAATTCACCGTTTCATTATTAATATTAAAGGGAATTTCTTTTAGTTTCTCTTACTCTCTTCTCAGTTGTATTAATTCATGATTGTGTTTGTAAAGTGTTTGCTCGTTTCCTTGTTGTCATAATGTTGACATATATGCATATTTTGTTATTATACAGTTACAGATCTTTATTAAATTCTAAAATTGTTGATTACAACAATATCAATGATGTCATCCGTTATTTAAATATGAGTTTCACTCTTCACTTCTTATAAGATGTGAGGTATACTAAGTTTGTTATTCTGTACCGCGGGGAGGGTATCCAAAATTTGGCTTAACCCAAATATAGCTTTTTTAACAGATTTTACACCACTTGTGGTAGAGGGTTTTCACTTAAAGTTTCTAAAAAATTGAGGATTATTGAAACTGTTTTGAATTGGAGCTCCCTCCCCTTTCAATCTTATATATATTTAAATTTCTCTGCCTACGAAGTGACGAGTTGACTTGCCATGACTTGCGTTTAGTCACACAACCAAAAAAATTATAGAGTAGTGTATTAATGGACGGACTTATTCTCACTTATTTTGTTTGTGTCACGTTGTTTGTAATTGCTCTTACATGCAAATATATTTTCACACATGATTAAGTTTATGAAAATTTTCATGCAAATTTACCTTCAATTGTGTTGTACGGTGGATACATTTTATAAAAAAATTAATAAAAGAACTAAAAAAAATGGATTCGACTGGGTCCATATTTTGAGTACCTCCATTTTTATATACCAACCTTGGGCCATTGGCAGGTACGTGAACGTGACGACTTATACATTAGATTTTTTTTATAAATAGTGGACGTGCCTTTACTAATTTTAAATATTTCTAATATTTCAAATATCATTTTTTTGAGATTAATACATGCGATAGATGGGAATCAATTTTGCCGATCAGTAGAATGCTTTCCCCGCAAAGATACAAACATGTAGATATGGCTGGCTCGATTTAGTATTCTTATCTATATACATAGAATGTACTGGTTGTACTTTGTTTTGACAAAGTGAAATATACCCCAAGCGCTGGGGTGGCAGTTGTAATAATGTAAATATTTTTGAATAATAAAATTTTATAGTTAACTATGATTTATTGATAGTACAGGCAATTATTTATATGTACCCACATACTTGCCGCTAAAAGTAAAATGTAAAATGTAAATATTTTGAAATGTGTTTCTCACTTGCTCACAACCTTATGCAGTATGTGTAGAAGAAGGAATAAATGGGGGAGCGGTTCTTTGTATTTTAATAATTTTGTAATAACTTACTCTACAAAGTTATTGAAAAAAAGAACAACAATTGAAACGAATAAACTCAATTTGGTTTATGTTCAATCTAACGGTCAAAGGTGAGAGAACCTTAATTAATTAGTTAATTGTGAGTGTGGTTGACAACCTCTTCAACCCTTTAGGAAACACCTTGCAAAAACTAAGAAAATCTATCCGAAAGCCAAATTGTGAACTGGACACCTCCATTTTATTATTCCTCCTATACGAATTGCATTATACTTCTAGTTTATTTAACTTATATAAAAACTGGGTCATATTGAACGCCGTAATATTCAACATATATTTGCGCAAATATTGTTTTTCATACACATCTAATTATAATTAAACCCCTTCATTTATAAGTAATTCATATAACAAACGAAAGTATTGTTAAGAGTGGCTTAAGAGCTCAGGCAGGTTGCGTGCATTGTACTACGCATTGCTGCACCAAAATTTCACACCAGAGGTGATTGTAAATGTGCATTTAAATACGATAGAATACAATGCATTATTGCATCAAACCAAAAGGTTTTTCAACTTTTTTTTTGCTGCTTGAATATCAGACATATGCTTATTGTATCCACCAAATGAAGCGGCGGTCATTAATTTAACACCCAAACGAAGGCGTCAGTGATTTATTTAGATGTGAAATTTAGAGTGAGCCTTCCTGGTGGCGTGGGCGTGATCGGTTAGTGTACGTTAAGTCGTTTTTAATGTTGGCCACGTTCATCGGATGTTATGTCCTAATGACGGTGGGTATTCTATGGGGAATGTTGCCCTCTTTTACTTGTTTCACATCAAATATTTAACAAATAAATGTCACTCGGGCTAAGGTCACGGCATATTTTATTAAACATACGGTACAGACTTGCTGGCGCCGCGGACAAAGAATACCGAGTTTTTTTTTTATATCTATTAGAGAGCATACATCAGTGCAAACATGTGTGCACGGAACGGTTATCTTGAAATTCTTGAAATGCTTTTTCATTTAATGCAATTATACTTTTGTACATAAAGCGAGCGTAAATGCATTATTTATTATTTGTTTACTGTTAATTAACACTTCATTATATTCACATTCGTTTCTAAAGTGTTGCTTTTTGGTTGAAATTGTTGTTGTTTTATTTTTAAATACTCAATGCTACGGAACATATAATATATATAATATATACGTGCGTGTATATATTTTTCTCATCAACACAATTTTTATGAGCGAGTGTTACGCGTTTTAAATTTTACTCACGCAATATTTTAGATAAGATAATTTGTGTTTTTATTAAAAAAGATTAATTTGACTCAGGTCAAATCTTAAACACCCTCCACGTCTACATACAAACGGGAGTGGCAGATATATGATTACGCTCTCTAATAGTACGTGTATTACGTATCAGCGTGTAAGTTGAGTTGTACGCTTTTGTAAATAGTGGGCGTGTTTGTTATTCGATCGCGTTCATTTTTAACACGTTGGTGGATGGGATAATTATCGATGTGAGTATCAAATATCAACATCTTTGCCCAATTGTTTTTGGCAGAAAAGTAGATTTTTGTCAATTGTTGATGTGGGTCTGAATAGATTTTGTTCATATGAAATAAGATACTTTTGACGTTGATGATGAATATGTATGCCAAATTTCAGATCGATATCTCAATCGCTGAAAGTCACGGATGCAACGTTTAGAGTCCATGGCGGGCGTGTCCTTGACCGGATTTGTCCCAATAGTAAACTGCAGGAAAATCCGAAGGTTGCATGCACCAAATGTCAGCGCGATATCTTGGTTTTTGCGTGAAAGTTTCCTTAAAAATGTGTAGAAATTTACACGGACGCACGGACGGATAGATGGACCAAATCGACTTTTGAGGGTGTGGCTCACTCACATCTCGCAATATCAATATTTATTAAATTATTATGATTAACTTGTATTACAAAAGCAATGGAATCAGATCAGAGTTCTATCATTTTTTCTTGTTTCGTTTATTTCTCTGTACTAAATAGAATGGAAAATTATTGTAATAGCAATCTATTTAAGAAAATGCCCTTCACGTCGCTTATTTATCTTTCTTTCCTGCCTTTTTGTAATCACTTATTAAGGCCTTAAGGCCTCAGAAATAATAAATGAATGATTAAGTGAATAATTAAATGACTTAACACGACTTACTATCAATTGAATATTCTCGTTCTCTCTTCTTTTTTATGAACATGAACATTTTAATATGATTTAAATTTAAGCAGACTTATTGTTGGTGTAAGTGTGACTTTAAGGACTGAATTCTTGTGATTTAATATATGCGACAATACCGCAAATTTGTTCCTCTGTTACGTGCTTAGTTGTCGCAAAACAAGAGAAAATGTTTAAAATATTTATATGCACGTTCCGAAGGCTTCATTTTGGTAGTACAACATATTCCGAACAATACAACATTGGGTGATTTAGGCGAGCTTCCCAAGTAGCACAATTTGTTTTAAAGGTCTCTTCCAATTAGTTTAGCTTTTACCCTCCTCTTGCAACTACTACCAAATGAAGGCCTCAAATACTTCTCAAAGTGTATTCAATCTGTTCTTGAGAAGCATCATGTCTGTGAGTACATTTGATTCTTGAAACGTTGGCCCAGCGTAGAAATTTAGATATCGAGTTGAAATTGGATTGCGTCACTTGTGGCACAGGGTATATTAAATTTGTGCAGATGTTTGTAACTCCTATCGATCCATTCAAAATCAAAGGCCGAACTCCGTTTGATGCGGAGCCACAGTTACGGGTATTTTGTGTTTTTAAGCAAAATTAAAATAATTGATTCAATTTTTTGTCAGCTTATCGGAGCAATACCGATCTAATCACGAAGCACTAATTTTTGGATTAGTGCAGCATAAGATACAATACACACATTAACCAAAGCTGGTTTAGGGGCATCGACTATGATCTGCCAAAATCAATATTTGATCTCAGAAAAGTATTGAACTTTGAAAATTACGCAAATATTCCGGCAAGTATTCAACATAAATACAGTTGGTAACAAAAAATTTTGGGAAGAAAAATTTTAATACGCACGTATATGCGTTCAGCTCTATTTTTCTCCTTCATTTCTACCACCCCCTCAATTTTATTTGCATACAACGCATGTAACAGCAAACCTAAATACCAATCTATACACATGCATGTGCACACACAAACTTGCATTCCATTACACGGTATGCAGTCATTGGAAATTTTTATGTTTTTATTCATAATATTTTATGTATATGGGGGTATATGTGACTTTGTCAAGACGTCGATTTCCATCTGGGTAAAAGTGTTGATAATTTTCATGCGCGCACAATGCATTAAAAATTGAAAAAGAAACAATTTTTTTTAAAGTAAATTTTCCGCATTTCTCATTAAGTACAAAAAATATATTGACACAGATGAATACCTCTGGGAAAGTTTTGTAGCATCGATGTTGGGTGCTCAAGATGTCATTTCAGCCTAATTTACTTTTTTCTACTTGTGTTCTTTCATTTGCTTTCGCATGCATCCCCGTATCGTACGTATTGTCATAATTTAGGGACGCGGCAATAATTCAATTATATAATGGGTTGCCCAACTTTTTCATCACACTGTATATGGAACACAGAAAGTTATTCATGTAAACTGGGTGTAAGTGGGCGTTTGGTTAGCATAAAAGTTTTAGCTTTATTTGTTTTTTATCCTTTGGTACTGAGTAGTCAGTCTTTCACCGTCATTCTCTATTTATTGTAACTCACGCGGGTGGCGGGTTTGTAGGCACTATTAAATACCTACAAAGGTATATATGTGTGAATGTGTGTGCATTTCTATGCGTTTGGACAGGTGTTGTTCTATAAAAAAAGTAAACACACACAAACCAAGTTGATTCAACGGCTAAAGAGACATCAAAACGCTCAAACAACTCTGCATGCATAGCCACCCACACGTAGAGACACATGGACAGACGGAATTCATTTAAATTCATGCTCATTTATTTCTACATGTACGGGTGGATACATTTCATCAGCGTCCGTCTGTATGGGCGATTGTGCGTAACAAACATTAGTTGCACCTCTTTAATTATAAATTTATTTATGCAATGAATTTTTTTGTGAATTTTCACTTACATGGGATGCAAGGTCGGTCTACGGCATTCTCTCCAACAGGCGGTAGAGTTCTTGAACAATTCAATAAAATACACATAAATTAATGTTTGAAGACATTTCAACAAAAAACTCCTCATGACGTATATTTTTAAGCTCTACTTTGTTGGTATCATTTAGTTAAAGAATGATGTTGACATATTCAGTTGAGCAAGTGAAATAAGTGAAAAGTAAAAGTGATTTAGGCTAAATCTGGCAGTGATCCACCAAAGGCTTTTAGCAAGTGATTCTCTCATTTTCTAACCCTCGGAATAATGAAAGTAAGTAAGAAAATTAAGTTCGCGGCTTAGGCCAAATCTTACATACCGTTTACATCTATATATAAGCAGTGGGCGCGGCGGGTACCTGTTTACGCCTTCTAGTAGTGTATAACACATATAATGTCAACAATAAATATGCTTTCTAAACTTCAACTTCACGACCGCTTTTATACCTTTCCCCATACATAATAGCGTCTTATAAGGAGAGGGGTTCTAAATACGGTCAATAAGGTTTCTCTCTGAACCATTACATGGCCTTGTAAATTGACATGAACAGTACAGTCGGATGTACAGACGGAAGTGTGTTTAAGAAGTAATATGAAGTAAAAGTGCTGGTAGCGGTTCCCTATCAATTAGTAATTATTATGATATTTTCGTTCAGGAATATTTTTCAGATCGATCCATATCGAATAGAACGCCCATCGAAGCTGTGTAATATCATTATTATTGCAGCTTTGTTTTTCTTTCTTTTTGCTGTATTGAAGCAATACAGTTGAGGGTGTGTGAACGAGTGGATGGGTGGATGACACCCTAGGGTGATGTTGTTTTCTCTATAATTTTACAATATTTTTGAGGCGCCACTATATTTATGCGTCATGATAGTCGGATGGTACGGATGATGCGGGAAACGATGTGATGTGATGATATGATGTAAGAGTGCAGCTTGAAGGGAGATGTGTGTTTGTATATTATTGCAGACAAGAGATGACAGTCAGTCAGTCCGTCTATCACACACAAGAACATCTACTACTTTGCATTTGTTGGTAATTTTTGAAAATTTAGGACAAATACTTGTATAACAGCAAACGGTACGTATATAGAAAAAGGGTGCTAGAAGAAGGGTAAGAAAAATTAAACGCTGCCCTACCAACATTCTTGTATGCATGGAGCAGGTTCCAGGGAAAAAAGACAACATATTGTGCAAATGACCCAATTATTGCGTTACAATGATTAGAAGTTGTTCATAATGACGATTAGCTTTAAGGTATTTGCAGGAAACTCATAAAAACAAAGTTTCTTATTTGGCGTTTCCTTCATTCATTTCAGTTGTTCAGTGTAAGCCTTGCTGGAAAGAGAGCATTATCGCTTGGTTAAGGCGGCAATATGATGGAATTGGAGCCTCGCGTTGCCATATTGCAGGATTTGCGTTTGCAAACGTTTGATTCGATACGTTTTGCTTCGTATCGCACTGCATCCAAGTTACGTTACATACAGAAGTCCACGAATTTACATCTGGTCGACATATGGAATGTGATCGAGGCGTTTCGTGAAAATGGTTTAAACACTCTGGAGCCGCAAAGTGACGTGAGTGTGGCTCGCTTGGAGACTTTGGTTTCATCATTGTATCACAATCTTAATAAACGTCTGCCAACGGCCCAACAAGTTCCTGTTGATTCTAAGGCTGGGTTATTGCTGAATTGGCTTTTAGCCGCATACGCCAGGTATTGAATGTTTTATGTTCAAAGCCAAGTGAAGATATCAACCTTTCCATTTTTCTTTAGTGATAATTCGGGTAAAATACGTGTATTTTCTATCAAAGTAGCTTTGGCCACCATGTGCTCTGGGAAACTGGTGGATAAATTAAGATGTAAGTAAATCGTTTTTTCTTTTTCCTCTTCTCTCCCAGAAATTGTTTGTCTTTACACTTATCTTGTAGATATATTTTCACAAATATCGGATGGTGCCGGGCAGTTGGTGAATTGGAAGTTGGCTGAATTTTTACGTGAAGTATTAGCCTTGCCTGCTGCCGTTTATGAGTCGCCCACTTTTCATTATAAGGACGGATTAGAGGAGGAGATCTTCTCGTCAGAACAAAAAGTCACTGTGAATGACTTCATGGCAACACTTATGTCTGAACCGGGACCATCTTGTCTTGTATGGTTACCTTTGCTGCACCGTTTGGCCACCGTCGAAACTATAGTACATCCGACTATCTGCTCTGTCTGTCATAAGGAAAACTTCACCGGCTTTCGTTATCGTTGTCAGCGCTGTCACGCCTACCAATTGTGTCAGGAATGCTTTTGGCATGGCAAGACATCACTGAACCATCAAAACGATCACGAAGTTAAGGAGTATTCAAGCTATAAGTCGCCCAGCAAGCAGATTGGTCATTCGTTGCGCAAAAGTTTTCGATGTGTGCCCGAGAAGACGACTCAAGTGTTGCCACGATTTCCTGAGCAGCCTGAAAAAACGCTAAATTTATCGCACATTGTGCCTCCATCTCCACTGCCTTCGCACAATGGCTTCTCTGATCAAACATTGCTTCACGGCCTTGGGGGAATCCTACCTGGTGGCAGTGTAGCTGGTGGTGGCGGTATCGGCGGAATCGGAATGTTTGACCGTTCCAGTACAATTGATTCGCGTACAACTAGTCGCAGTGTAGACAGTGGTCCAGGCGCCACAGGTGCGTGTCGTTTGGCCGCTGTCTCAGCTAATGATGAAGAGCATCGTCTAATAGCTCGTTATGCTGCTAGGCTGGCGCAAGAAAATCGCACAGTAAGCATTAATTTATAAATCGCAAAAAATAAATCGCTACACTTAACCGAATGTAATTAACTTTTATGCTCCCCCCACCTTAGAAATGTGGTGGAGGGTACATGTATGTATGTATATATGTATATTATACCATTTGCAACTCCCAGAAGACCTTACATAATAAATAAATAAACTTTTGATTGGCATCAATACCTGAGTTTGGCTAATCCGTCTGTTGTTGGGAATCTTGTGGCTTGTCGCAGATTGCTAATTAAAATGGGCAAAATTGGTTAAAAGCCACGCCCACAATAGACACAAATCTATATATCTGCCGCAAAAATTGAGCTATGAAGTTTAAATGTGGTATATGTATGAAGAGTTATCTCATCCATCCAAAAATGTGCCAAAAATGGACATGGTCGAATAACAGACACGCGCACAATTTACAAAAAACCCTATTCACCGTAAAACTAGACTTGTAAGCTGAAACGTAACGTATTTAAGATTTGGTCTAAGCCAAGTTTAATTTCTTACATGTTAAGTTTAAGTCTCACAATAAACTTAAAATTAAACTTAACTTATAATTGTTTTTCAAACTTAACAGTCCAGTGGTGCTTCGAACAATCCCGATGCAGCAAATGCCATCGTTTCAGATAACTCGCGCGCCCAACGGGAATTGATTGCTCAGTTAGAGGCGAAAAATAAGGAAATAATGCGTGAAATAGCGCGTTTGAGACGCCAACAAGAAACTGAACAAATGGCTCCTGAAAATCCTGCTCTCATTAATGAGTTAAGGGCGCTCCGTCAACGCAAAGGTGAACTGGAGGGACATTTAGGTGCTCTGCAAGACTCCAGACGCCAGCTAATGGAACAATTGGAAGGACTAATGCGTATGCTAAAGAATCAACAAACCGCTTCGCCACGATCCACACCAAATTCTAGTCCGCGTTCCGGCAAATCACCACCCATGCCAGGTGGTATAATGCAAAGTTGCGGTGCTGGTGGTGGAGGCGGTGGTCCATCCACGCCACTAAGTGCGTTACATGTTCAACATCCGGGTCAAGCGGTGATGGGGCCGGGCAATGTGTTACGTATGCAGCAGCAGCAACAGCATCAATCGCAAGTAGCATACTCCCAAAGTCAAATGGACCAATTAACACAACAAATGGCAAATGAATTGAGAGCATCCTTCAATGCTAACGGGAGTGCAAGTAAGTTTTTTCCCAACATATGTTCCGTGTATGTGTATAGTGTGTGTAAGGTAGTAATTTGAACAAGAAAGTGAGCATTTAATTGAATATTTTTGTTAACCAAAGATTTAACCAATGGGGTCTCGAATCTTAACTACACATATAACAAAACAAATGCAAAAAACAAAACCGAGCTAAGTGAGGCAGCGGATAACGTAACTTACGCTATGTCTACTCTACTTAATGAGTTGAATACAGGTACTTACTACACGTACAACTCATCATTAATGGAGCTTGTAAAAAATTACATGTAGGTTGAACAATAGCTCTGTCCACTCACTCCCCTAAACAGAAGAAAAACTTCACTACCGCTCTAGAAAGAAACCTCTTCATAGCTTATTATGGTAGTTCTTCTTCAATCCCGTACCATCCATACTATTGCTATTTATCCTACGCGTCCTGCCGTTTAACCGTTAACGAGTGTTTCACTTGACATAATTGATAATTGATAATGAATACAAATGTGTACTTGTTTGTTTGTTTGTGTGTGCGTGTGTGTAAATGTTTGTTTTTGCAGTACAATGTCTAAGAATTACCCAGGCTCGTTTCATACAACCTTTAGGTAAGTGTTTTAAGCGGTTAAAAAAATGTTTCAGTTTAGCCTGAAGGCCATTTTTTTTTTACAAAATTCTATTTATATTTGTTGTTTTTTATATAATTTGAAATTTTGTATTTTATTTATCTTCATTAATTTTATAGATTATTTTCCCAACAGACGCGTGAAAGGTAAAAAGTGTAATTGTTGTTAGCACTGTTCCCCATTCAAGATAATTCAATGTAAACCCCTGAACCACTGAGTGAAGGCTTTGCCGCACAAAGAAGTGCAACTAAAGTTGCAAAGATTGCAAAGACACAGAAAGGAATTATTGAAATTTTTAATGGAAAAAATGTCTGAAAAATTTAAATTCAAACACACACAAATGCTTTGCTGTTGCTTCTTTCTCTCTCTCTTTCTATTTCTCTCTTTCTTCCCCTCTCTCTCTCTCTCTCAATCATAAATTTATCCATTATTCAACCTGGGATAAACAAAACCTCGCATAAAAACAAGATAATTCCTTTGAGACAGAGTTACCAGACTTACGGCATGTTGAAGGTGGTGAATCGGAAGACGAGGAGTACGATTATTTCAATACAAACACTGTAAGTGGTTTTAATTGGGGTGTGTACGATACGTCACGGCCTTGCTATGACGCTGAGGAGAATTTCCAAGAAGGCGTTGATGAGGAGGCTGAATTACGTTATCGCGTTGAAAATGATTCGGATGTTGAATTGGAGACGGATATAGATATTGCCGAAGAACAGGCACACATCAATCGCGTTATGTGCTATAAACATTATCCGGAAATATTGATTGATGACCCGGAGGCCGGTTTTCCGCTATTGCATGAAATCGGTGAGACAATCGATGAATTGCAATTAATAATGCACGCCCATTTAATGAAATATAGTTTGAGTTTGTGAATCTCTCTCTCTCTCTCTCTTTCTCTCTCTCTCTCTGTTTATATATATATATATTATATATCTGTATGCAATGTTATTCTCGAGCTGTCTTTCCATGTTGTAAATATGTCTATATAACCTGTCTTCATATAGAATATATCAATATAAATACATATATAGAATAACTAAAGCGTTATGATTCGTTAAATTGAATTGCATTGTTACGCGTTGTATGTTTTATTGCGTTACCTTACATAACTGTTTACTGTTACTGTTTCATGGGACGAGGTATACAAAAAATTCTTTTACACTTCTTTTATATATTATAGTTATTGTTGTTTTTGACTAAACTAATATTTGTTTTGATTGCAATGTTTTAATGTAAC
The DNA here is from genome assembly GCA_949710015.1 of Crataerina pallida. NCBI lineage: Eukaryota > Metazoa > Arthropoda > Insecta > Diptera > Hippoboscidae > Crataerina > Crataerina pallida. The sequence continues at coordinate 1,100,515 of OX453293.1, forward strand.
AACATTTTAGTTGATTCGATTATTGTTTAATTTGTAAGCTTTGTAGTAACAGAGGTACTTCATTTTAAATTGAAATACTAACATATCGATTAGCACTTGGCTTGGCATTAACGAATGCAATAATAGATCGAACCGATTTGGTGGTTAAAATCTCTTGATATCATATCACTTCATACGTTACTCATATAAAGTTCTCTTTTGTTAAATGGAGTCAAACAAGACTCTTGGGAGTTGCAGAAAAACGGGGGAAATGTCAAAAAGTCCTTATAGTATATAGTATATTTTTACTAAATTTACACAAATAATTTTTAACATAGCGATTGTACGAACAAGTAATGGACGTATAAAGCGATCCAAGAATATGACTGACCTGAAATTATTGATAATACTTAGAAGCATATATATGTGTACTATTTTTTATAAGCAACGTGAGCAAGAAATGCTTAGAGTTTTAGATGAAGCGATCCAAGAAAGTTCATAGCATTAGAAGCTGCAATGAATGATTAATCTAATATTTGTAGCATTTATTTATTTCATTAATAAATAATAGTAATTGTTATAAATGTTGTTGCTGTTGTTAGTGTTGTTAATGTTACTCGTTTGGTAGGTTTGGCTATTATACTAAATAAAGCGATTGCTTCCAGCAGTTGTGTTGTTGAGTAGTTCCACTAAGCTTGTGAAAACAAAAAAAATCAATTAAAAAGAAGAAAAAGAAAAAAGTATAGCCAAGCTGTGTTTTACAAAATGCTTTTTCACTGAATATTTCAGATTATGAGGATACACATTCAATAAATAGCGATTGGAGTGCAAAGGTAAAGGTCCCTCCAACTTTTTATAATTATTCATATAACATTAACGGTACTCTAAAAGAGCAAAATTGTTTATGTGAATAAAGAGAAAATTAAAAAGTATATTCTCTCTGTATCATTTTAGATCCACACGAGCAGTAATAATAAAAGGCCAGATCCTTATGAACCGTGGACTTAAGTGAAATGTTTATGGTGGTGGCACGTTTTCGGCGGTACTTAAAAACCACGATTTGGTGACGGTGGGGCATATATGATATAAACTTAGTTGAATTTATAAGAAAAACAAAGTATTAACAATTTGTCTACTGTACACATACAAACAAGGAGTGTGTTGCAGGCAAAAACCATATTATTATATATATACGAGTATATGCATATTTATATAAAACAAAATGATAGTTGTTAAAAAAGAAAATTTTCATTATTTGTGATCTGTAACGTAATGTATGTATTTTAAATTAATTTTATAAGTCTGTTAATATGTTTTACTGTATACTTACATAAAAATCCTTGTGAGATTGAAACCTTGGTAAAAAAAATGTTGTGTAATAATCAATTTTTTATTAATAATTGAACTTTTAACATCATCCATCACTTGCCATCCACTTATGTTTTTACCTCCAACTGTGAATCATAATTTTTGAGATATTTCCATGAAACTTGGCAATGCTTCAGTTCAAGAAATCTTCTGCTATAGTAATATAAAATTTTCTCTTTTGTGAAGCGTACATCTTTGACGTTTTAATTCTCAATATTTTTTTCACGAGCATTGCTGTACGCATATGTTTTGTAGTCGTGATAGCACGATGAATGCGATGTTTATATATATCATATAATGGGATATGAGTTCAAAGAACTCTTATTTTTAACTTTTAACAATAAGTGTTTTACATTATTACAAAATATATATTTATATACGTAAGCAGCTATGTACTTAAATATAATTTTTATTTACCTCATTTGAATGTAAAAATTCCTGACTTTATATTAAACAAACATATAAAAAAATGTATGTTTGGCTGAGACCAAATCTTGAATGCTTCCATTTTTTGCCGAATGTCGAAAATTTACTTAAAAAATTGCTCCATTTTAGTTTTTGTTATACGATGGGTGCGTCGCTAGAGCAATTTTACCCAATTTCAATCGACAAAAAACTATCCGCCACCGAAACTGATCTACAAAGTTGATTATATATGAATACCCCATCAATGAAAGTGAGTAAAATGGGCGTGGTCGGATAGCAGACATGCCTACACTTTACAAAAAACCTTATTTGCTGTAGAATCTGCACCTGCAAGTTGATGCACTGTTAGATGACGTAATCGGGCCACATTCACATTTTCTATATGTTTAGATAAAGATGGTACTTAAGATTTGGCGTCAGCCAAATTTAATTTATGTATTTAATTAAAATTTTGTTTCTAAAAAATTATAAATGACACTACACAAGTATGTATATGTGTGTTAAAATCACAGGAGAGTAGACAATTAACTGTGAAAGATTGCGATTATTTGCATAAAGGAAAAAATTATTATTTCGTAAAAAAAAACCTATAATAAGCTTAATATTATAGGTCCATAACGCTAAAATTGTGCCATACATCAATCATTAATATTAACATTGAATATGTGTGTATGAAAAATAATTAAAAAAGTCCTCCCATAGATAAGCAAATACCTGATAAATTGAACAATTTTCATCGATATTGACTTGAGCAATAAAAACTGAACAATTCTGAAAATTGATGGTTAAAATGCAGAAATATGTACATACGTACGTACTTGTAGTTTAAGAAACCTTTGAAAATGTAATCAATGTTAAAAATAAACTCCTTTCGATCTCTGACATTATCAACTGAATATCTGACAAAAAATAAATGTACTTAAATAGTTTAGTTTATTGTAGAGATATATATTAGATTACCGCATAAAATAAACCAAGTCCAACAACCACTCAGAGTGTTAGTTAAAGTTCTTATTGATATTTGTTTATATGTATTTTATACATGGAAACCGTAGATCAAGATGTTTTCTTCTGATGGATAAATAAAAAAGGCATTAATATCAATAACATAAGAATAATAATAGAATAGAATTTGGTAAAAAAACTAACCGAATATATAATTCAATGATTCCGGCACTTTATACAATTTTTTTATAATGCTTTTAATAAATTTAAAAAGATTTTGTAAAGAAAACCATCCAAAGGAGAAAAGTTTGATTAACAAAGTGTTAGTGAATGTCACGTCTTACAATATATAATAAAAATAATGAAAAATGCAACAAAAATGTTCTTAGCGTGGCATAAAAAAAATTATATATAATCACACACTTAATCCCTATCATAATATATGCATAATATATAAAAAAAAATATCGTAAGTAAACATCTTCCACACAAAGAAATTCACAAAAATATCAATAAAATTAAATAAAACAAATTTATCGCCCAATCCAGAAATAGAAATAAGTAAGAAAAACTAATTTATGGCTTAATGTCCTCTATAGTCTATCATATGTATTCTAAAAGTGAATAATACGTATAACAAATTACGTAACAAAAATATTACGTATTACCTTTTTTTTTGGAATTTTATGCAGAGTACAGTTTTTTACCACTTCCATTTTTGGCACGTCGATGCATAGGGTATTTATAAATATGTTTACCTTGATCGACTGAGCTTACGATGCTGAATATGCAAATGGAACGACAAACTTAGAAATACAAATGACAATGAATGAGTTAAGCCTAGAAATTACTAACAGTGCACAAAAAAGTTCTATAAGATTTGATATTATTTTTGTTATTGTTGCTTTTAGTAAGGTTATTCATATTCGCATCGGATTACATCATATTTTAGTGGGGGTGGGGTGGTGTCGAGGTGGAAGATTATTTTGAATTGGTCGGAATCACTTAAATGCCACACCCACTATTATCAAATATCTCACAGCCGCAAAAATAACGGTTTGTGAACTTATAAATAGAGCCTATACATCGATGTGCGGAGATTTGAGACTGTGGTCGCGTCTTTGTTTTGATTGTTTTCGGCCTTTACTGGAATACTGCTACACAACAGTGGTCGTTAAAAGGGGGCATGACCCACATTAGGCATACACGTGGAGGGTATTCAGGATTTGCCCCAAGCCACATACAATTTTTCACCGATTTCGTTTTAAAATATTTGAAGACAGTTTAATATAGTTTTGATACGGAATGCGGATCCTGTTTTCATTTTCCACTCCCAATAAAAACAATTTATTGAATATTCGGTTTTTGTGTAAATAGTTTTTATTCGAGATTCGTTTCATATTCGAACAATTACATGCTTAATTTTTTGTGTTAGAGAATAAATAAAAATATTCTAAAAATATATGCGTTCATGTAGTATAATGTGCGTGACTTTTGTAGAAAATTGAATCAAGCCTTGCTTCGTATTCGAGCCATTACGAGTTCAAGCTATGTTTGCTTTTTTTCTTTTTTTCTAATTAGCAACTATAACAACAATTGCATACAAAGTGCATGAAGAGATTAGAAACATATAAAGCTCTTTCTAATTGATGTTTTTTTTTTCTGTTCGGCGCTAATAGACCTTAACAATGGGTAACAATAAAAGGGGAGGGTTTATATAGACAGATTATTGGGCACAATAGATTTCAAAATCTTTGTAAGCCACCTCTTCACCACCATAGGGAATGTAGCAGCAACCGTGGGAAGGCTGCACTTTACCCACGGTTATTGTGCCATCATGAGTAGCACGGCCTATGAATAAAGGTTCGCCATCAGCTGTTTCGCCGCCGGGTACAGCAGTTGGTGGTATGGTGCCATCATTAACAGGCACCCAATGACCACCACCTTGGCATAGAACCTCATACTCATCATGGCCGTGTTCACCACCACCCCAAGCCACATAACAAACACCATGAGTAGGATGCAGTTTGCCAGGTATTAAGTCACCCTCATGACGAGCTCTGGCAATGTACAACTGATCGCTACCATCAAAACCACCTTCCATAGAGTTTGGCGGGACTTCCCCATTAGCGGCCGGAACCCAGCATCCCGGTCCGCTACCTCCGGCCGGTTGTTGGAAACCCATTACCGGTTCAGCGGTACTAGCTGGGGGAGCAGTAGGCTCTGCAATTAAAAACAATAATCATTTTCGTAAAGAAACTCTTTTTGTCCTCTTTTATCACTTACCATCAATTAGCCAAGTGCCTTGGGCACCCCATCCAGTGCATATACCAACAAAATTAACCGGAAACAAACTAGAGTCTTCGTGCGTTAGAAAAGCAGCAGCTTCACCTTCGCGGCCTACAGTGATGACGTTATCATACCAACGTATCCAAAAGCCACGGAATTCGCCACCATCCACTATATTCGGTGTGTCGGCTTCAGCTACTTCCGGTTTTTGACGATCTTTACGTATAACCGATTTGCTGTTGTTCCATCCACCTATAAATATCTCGTAAATAGGTTCAGTTTCCATTGGACTGCTAGTTAAAGCCAAATGCGCATCATGGGGACAGCGTACCTTAAAGGTAAACACCGAACCAGAAACAGGATGGAATTGATATTGCAAATTATCGGGTGTGTTGACTTCTAAAAAAATGAAACGAATCAGTGTAAAGTAGGAAATATGAATAAATTGTTGTTGCTTCTCTAAACAGTGTGAGGAATCGAGTAACGTCAAATTGTTCGCAAAAATGTCCTTTGACTTTGATCTCTCCTCTTCTAACCTGATAACTATGGTATATAAAGTTTTTGTGAAAAACTTCACCCTAATTAAGAGTTTCCATCTTTTTTCCACCCTCTTTATATAAGTAAAAATCTACATTGTTGTACTCCAATGACACAAAGAATGCACAGTACAAAATATACATGGCATGGATCAATTCTTTCACACATTTACACAACAACTGGAAGCGGTATGTATAAAATTGATTGATACGGATCAAGAATATATCTATCTTCGAGGGTTACTGAAGCCTCTTCTGATAAATGAAAAGCGAAATGACAAATAGTGAAACAAAACTACCGTAAAGCGTATAAGAATCGCGACATATTTAGAACGCTTTTAATTAAGACGAGCTTGACATTATGTGTGTGCAAGTTGTTTTTATACAATTAAACGCTTTCCAACCCTGAGCGATGAGTACGTAGTAGATACAATAAGAAGAGTAGAATTCGAAAAAATTTTAATAAAAATTTACGAGGGTGGAGTAAAAAATATGCAAAAAATACACTTCAGAGACCCCACAGAATATAACAGAGTATACAGTATCAAAATCTGTGAAAATCTAAATACGAGTGTCTGTTGCTGTATCAAAGTATAGCTTTTTCTTTTCAGTTTCCAAAAAAAATCTTACTAAAAAACTTCTAAATTCGTTTTTGTAACAATCCCCTCATATAAGCAAAGCGTACATGTAACTGTAATCCAATACTTAATTTCTCATTTCTACGAAGCCTGCATGCAATATGTAAGAATCATTCTGTTATTGTGTGTAATGCCTCTGTTCAGACTATTTGACGCTATTTACTAATTGCACAATAAATTTGTACAAGGTGTTTTAGAGGAAACTTGTTTTTTTCTTTTCCATTAGAATATATACTTGAGTGCGAAATTTCTAAATTTTTTATTGTGTTAATGAAAGGCGTGTGAAGTTTGTGTAACATCTCTTTTCCCTACATTTCACAATTTATTCACACAATCACAAGTGTATGGGGTATTATATCAAAAAGAGTGATTAAGAATACATATACTTTGAAAGATCTCTAACGTTTCCTTCTTAGTATACCCGACTTATGTGGGACGCTTACAATTTCTGACAGCATGTAACTATCATCGGATATTTAGTAAGTGCATATTTGTAGTATTGATGTTAGCAAGAGCAACTGTATTTTCGAAATGTCATTGCGAAAATGATGTCATGCTATGCTTTGTCAATCTCACCTTCTCACTTTTGTTTAATACGTTCATTACTCATTTAGCGCTCCAATGCAAATTATTCGATATGTATAAAATAAAGTATTCGCATTTGATGGCCGCAATATTAAGAGTTTTCTGAACTTGTTATATTTAGCAGATTACTGCCAAAAATAAAATGATTCAGCTTTGCGTTGTTCATTATCGACAAGCAGGAAACTTCATTGCTTGAATTATTGTTTCTTTCTATTTAACATATAAGTATATTAATAGCTTTTATAAAAAAAATTATTTTAGAAACTTGCAAATTTTAATGTACAAGACAAGGTAAAAGTTTGATTCAATCATATTGTAGCTTTCCTATAAAATAACTTCAAATTTACGTTAAACCATCTAAGTTTTGTTAAGTGAATCATGTCTTATGTATTAACTGATCTTAACCTTAACTTTATTCTTCCCTTCTCTTTTATAGTAACCACCAAGAATATATTGACAAGCCGTACATACTTATCAAATAGTAGAAATTTGGCATTGAGCGGCACAGCTTGAAGTTAGTCGTTTTTTCCCCCAGAATTACGCAAACATCTACTTATTCTGTTTATTCATTGTACACAACCACGTCCCCTTTTAAGAAATCCTTGTTAACTTACCTACTGGCATTTTTTCTTTTCTGTATTAATAAATAATTATTCACTTATTAAAATTTCCTTTACAAAATGTAGTAATATACTTGAAAAACAAGTTACGCGTTTCCACAATTCTTATGAACTTAACTTTGCAAATTTTCAACCGAGACTGAATGCTTTAAATACCTTAAGCGAAGTGCGCTCTCGTCGTTTAAGGTTTAATTTTGACAATCGCATAATCTATATAACGGAAAGAGACCACACTATCTATTGGTGGGATGGGAAACAGTGATCTAAGTTGTTGCAATTGTTGTCTGATGTCATTTTTAGTACAATTAGGAGAATTTCTGCTTCTCTTATGAACGAATTTCCTCTGGTGTATCATTATACATTCTTAATGTTTGTTTTGAAAGGAAAAGCTTCTTGGTTTGGTTTGATTTTCTCTTTATTGTATACCCGTTCTCATATCTCGACTTCTTTTTTGTTGTTTTGTTGTTGTTTACATAGCGTCATAAAGTTAGAATTAACTAAATTACGTACACGTTAGCTATTCTCTAATACCATATTCATCATAAATAAATCAAAGGTAAAAAAATTAAAATGACTCATTTTATTAAACTGAGACTCTATTTCATACCACCTCTGCTCCGGGGTATTTAGAGCAATACTTCTACAACTGTAACCGTCAGTAATTAGCAATTAGTTTTCAAATTTGTTGTAGAGTAGGAAAACCGCTATATGCACGTGTCTTCTTCTTACTCACTGAATGAACTAATGCTCAACATTTTTCCAATTGAACTTATTTAATATATAATAATTCAAGAACATTTAGTTTAATCGCATCTATAATTTTGTTAATATTCTAAAAAAGATATCTCCTTAAGATATGTTATATTTTATAGATTTTCAGAATTACACAGCGCTAAAAGAAATTAAAATTTTTTGGTGTGGCGTTGCATCGGTTTTCCTCATCAGCCCTAATGTTGATGCTACTGATGTTTCAAGAACTATACAAGATAGAAAAAATAGACCCATATTGGAAAAAGTGTAAATTTAATTTAGTACATTTGTAATAGTTTTTGAGCAAGACTGGTTCATGTACCTGGTCCGCTTTTTTTACTTTTTTTTTCCCTTTCGCAGTTTAGGATACATCCCCTAAATGATTGAATTGTTCGTATGTTTGTAACTTGTAAAGGGCAAATGACACACTTACCTTTAATTAAACTGGAACACATCGGAATCAAAATCTGAACCTAATTAACCATATTCGCCTGTCCGTCCATGTATTTTCTGTAATTACATTAATTACATAGGTCGTAATGTTGGATATTTTTCGATGACATTGGGTACAAATAGATTATAAACAAGGGCTACTATAATTTTATTTTGATCGAGTATACTTATAAAAATATCGTTATTTTTATGTAAGATGTGGTTTCGGATGATACGAAGTAGGACCAATGACGAATATATAAAATTCATATCATAATTACTGAGGTGAAGCATTTTAACTAAAATATTTTGTGAAAAAATTTATTTTTAATACGTAACTCACAATAAGAGCGCAATTCTTTAGAGTGTACTATTTTTATAATAAGAATAAGAATAACTCTTTTATGGCAACACTGTTAATAAAATATAGCAAAAAAAATCCACCTAGCAACACAAATCTTGTATATATGCATGCGTATATATTTTGAAAAAAAAAAAAAACAGCGAGAAATAGTACACAGTGCGGGGAAGCCACGTGCGTGTGATCAGACGGAGCATTTTTATTAACATACAACAAAGTGTGTGTATGTTTAACAAAAACTTGTCAAGCATAGCCTCTTATGAACAAAATGAGCATCTGACGCAATACATCTATAGATTGGTTTCTTTAAAATCATGATTTTCTCTTTTTGAATATTTGTTATTGCTGACGAAATATTTATAACATTTTCATTATATCTTAACCTTCAACTTCTAAATGGATGCCAATAAAGCAGTTCTTAAAGGTTAACTTTCAATTTGAATTTCTCACCAAATCACACCCGTTTAAAAAGTCTCATTTGTTATATATAATTAACGCGTACTCTAAATTTTATTTTCGCTTTTCGTAATTTATCGCTACAAAAATGTGTGCAAATGATTTAAGTAAAATTCCCGTTAGCTCTTCCTCTCCTCATGATAATAAAACACCACCTCTCAGGTGTTTTATATGTTATTGCCTGCTTCAATTAATTTGATTGTAAGCAATTGGTGCGAAACCATTCTAAGGCAATTATTTACTTTGATTTATCCACGAGATTTGATAACTTTTGCTTAAGAAGACCTTCAGTGCAGTTTCAAACAAATTAATTATCTAAAATATTTTCATTTTTCATGTTTTTTGTATTTTATTTATTTTTGAAATTACACATAAGTGTGCGTACCAAATACAAATTAATTGAATCCGGTTATTAGTTGATGGTGTTTTTCTCATACACAACAATGTATGTAGTTCAAATCCTAGGTATTGGTATTTGTGCGACGAGCCCCCAAATACCAGTTCTTTATCTACTAAACTCTTTCGCTCTCTTTCCTATAAGATTGCTCTCAAATTTGTTGTTTACAGGAATGCCAGGATTTTGAAATATTATTGATATATATACATTGAAAAATGGGACAGTTTTTTGGAAAATTATTAGATTTTCCTTTTGAAAAATTGTGGTCTAATTTTAATTGTGCAGCGTAAAAAAAGGTCTAATTCCATCCCCAAACTTTTTTTTCATCTTATGTAGCTTTTGAGATGCAATACCTCGAAAATTGACCAAAATCAATATTCAAACGTCTTTAACACAATAATTATATAATTAGGAGATCCAAAAACTTTGCCAAAGTTTACTAAATGATTTGGTGAATTCATTTGGTTTGAAAGTGAGAGTGGTTCAAGTTCATTTGGGTATAAAAATGCCGCTAATTTTTTTTAGCCGGAGTTTTTAAACACAATTTACAAAAAACTTTCTTTATTTGACAACCCGGCTCAGTTCTTGTAAACCTATTGATGTTTTACTTCAATTAAACGCGTTTTTATTCCAAATGTGTTTTATTTTTAGAACTCTGGCAACCCTTTTTTCAATGTGAGTAAGTTCACGTGACGCAAATCACACATTCTCTCGCAAAAAGTAAACATTTTGTGTTTGACTTTTTGGATTAAATAAAACAATTGTTTTGCATATTTAAATAATAATACATATTATTCGTATATGCCGATATAAGAATTGTATGATAGAAACTGTACAAAAAGACACCAAAATAAGGGGAGAATGTGCAATTTGTATGGAGATGAACAAAGCAATCTGAGTTTTGATATTGCATGTGCATATGTATATATGTACGCAAGTAAGTGAACAATACTCAAAGCCTACTGCTGGCGCACATGTTTTGTTGTGAATATCTATTTTTTTTTTTTTTTTGTTATTTATATATAGTCACAGTACAACAGTTTGACCATCATTAAGTTACAAGCAGCAGCGGCACTAAGTTGTGTATATTGTTCAGTGGCGGATAAATTCTAAAAATCGTTACAAGAAAACTTGTGCAAAGGATTGTGAAAATATTTAAAATAAAAAACAAGATTTTATTATTTAAAAAAATAGTAGAAATAAAAAATATGTATTCCATGTATAAATTGAAAGTATAAAACCGCCAAAGACAACACTGCAAAATTTTGGGAATAAATTCATCGTCGAGTATCTCACATCTATCAACTATAACTATAAAAATGGAGGCACAGTAAGTTAAATTAAAGCTATCTCCGTTTAGAATAAAAGTCATTGAATTCAATTAAAAACATTTATACACAAGTGTTGCGTAATATAAAAGGAGCGATAACTTTATAAAAAACATCTATTATTTTAATAATAATTTGCATACATAAAAATTTTTACGCGTAAGTGTGCCACTATTGGGCGAAAATAATTATTTACAAATATTCACCTTATTGACGTATGTATGTGAACATGTATATAAATAGAAAGAGAAGTAAATACGTGATAAATGAACGTGTGTATTATAAGAAGAAACATTAGAAAGGTCATTCGGACACTTGCCAATCACTTTGGATTGAATTCTTCTTAGTTTGACGCTAAATTATTAAAATGTGAACAAAAATATGTAAAACTTTAAGAATTGTAACAGTGAGATAAACTTTGATAAGTAGTCTGTTACTTTATCTATACGCACGTTCGTTACGTGCACATGGTTAAGTATTTTATACAAAGTAAATACATGCATGTGTATTAAGTATCTTCTATAAAATCATGCTTAATACCCAACCACTTGTTGCATTATTTTGATTTGCTTAATAAAAATACGGGTTCACGAGCCTAAATTCTCCAGCCGGATTAAAGCAAAACTAAACTCTATACATGACTTACCTATAGTATGAGGGTGTTTGAAGCACAATTTTTTTTTCGTAATTTGTTGCTTTTGAACAACATTTAAGCAGATCGCATTTTTTGAGCTATTTCGAAAAAATCAGACCAGTTTTAGAAGCCCTATCTATATAAGACCTACTAAATCATTTTCCTTTGTTTTAATTTAATGGATCGAAATTTTTCGACTTTGGAAATTATTTTTCAAGCAGGTCACATGTTTTTATACACTTTTGATGATGTTGTTATTGTTATGAACAACTGAAAAAACTAGTGGTAAAAAATTCCACTTATTGTATGTAAACAGTAAACAGTAAAGTGTAGTACACTACACTTTGTTAAAGCTACAGCGTAGTCCCGCAAAGTATATACGGTATTGATCTAGCCCTGATTATCAGTAAACATCTGGCTACGTGTAAACATTCTTAGTGGCAGAGAGTGAAAAGTTCAGAACGGCAACATCAAATAAAGTAATATTACAGAGGATGGGCAGGACAGCTCACGCTAATTGTAGTTTTTTACTCGTATGTCATTAGTTTTTTTCTTTACAAACATTTATTAATTTATGCTGAGTTTGTTGCAAACTTGTTTTGTGATTGAAAGTACTTAATTATATACATATGTATATGTAAAGACAGTTATTTTGAAACTTGTAGTATAAAAATTAATGTGTGAATTAAAAAACTTGGCAAACACCTTAAAAGGGCATTTGCTAAATTATCGTATTTCAAGCGTTATTAAGCGTGTGCACATAAAATAGAACCCGTCCATAATCTTAAAACAGGTTTAATTTCATTTAAATTCCCAAGCTTCTTAGAAACCGAATAACTGATTAATTATAATTAAATATATTCCGCATCACTTGTTGCAAAGGGTATATTAAGTTTATACGTATGTCTGTAACTCGTAAATGGCAAACGCCACAATTCTGTTATTATAGAAGTCCTTGTACGGCAAAAATCTCAATTCTTAATATTCTTTGACAACATTATAGTTAATTAGCTTAATAATACGTTGTAACAAATTCGGATCCGATTGCACTATTTTTAGAGCCCCCTTTCAGATATTGATATTTCATCAAGAAACGCTCGTTTACTGATGCAACTAAAGTAAATGCAGCATGACTTGTAGAATTAAGTTGATATTATAGGGTATTTATTGGTCCAGCTTGACCGACTATTATATACGTACTTGTTTTATATATAATATATAAATAAAGCTTTCCAAATGTCGTCTTCTGTATGAAATATAACATTTTTTAAAACACACAAACAAATAAATAATAACAAGTAAAAAACTAAACTTAGCTCAGGTTACATTTTGAGTACCCACCATCGATGCACCAAATCTTCTCCAGTAGTATACATGTCAACATTTCTTCTGTACTTTAGTAAAACTTCTTTTTCAATTTTTGTTGCACTTCTGCCAAGTTTAGAATCGATATCTCAATTTTCGCAACCAAAAGAGTGACTACCACAAAACGCAGACATGGCTTTTCCCCCATACACACATATGATGGTGGGTATAACAATTACGCGCACTGTCTTTTTCAAGTCCAATGGTCTTACATTGCAGTTCGCTTAACACAGCTCACAGTGTAATTAGATAAAAACACTAAATAAACAATTGATAACGGTATTATGTCATTTCAGTGTTTGCAAGAAAGACAACTGAGAAGAAGTGAACGACCCACATGTGACTTGAGCGAAATGTTGAATACCAATCACGTGATGCACCGAAGCTGTGCAAGTAGGGTGTATGAGACATTTGTCAATATAATTTTTCCAAAAATTGCTCCTTTTTCATTAAACAGAGAATATCAATTCACTTTTAAATACTTTGCTCACTCTTCACCGCTCTTGTCCGGGCATTGCGTACGTTACGACACAGTTATCTATACGCCCACACATTATGATAGCGGGTATAATAAACAAACAAGAATAATCTTATATGAAATTCAAGTTAGTCAACGTTTTTGTTCAGGCACGGCTTTCCATTCACATCACAATAAAAAATAATTTCGTATAATTCTGCATTAAGGGGTAGATTACATAAGCAAAAACGTTTCATAAAAATTTCAATTTTGTTGCATAATCTTAGGCTTTATTTTAATAACAATTTATAACAAAATCTAAAAATATCCCGCCGTCAGTTTACTGTGGGCTTAAAATTTCAAATTTCCCAAAATCTACAAATATAATAAATGTGTAGTGTATACTCTGTATGAGAGAGGATATATTAGGTTTGTGCAGATGTTTGTAACTGCTAAACGGTAAAAGCCACACCCATCTTCAATTCGAATTAATCGATTTAATCGTGTCCGTCTGTATAAATTTGTGCATTTTTTGAGATATTTGAAATTTATTACTATATAGAACATGTATTGGCCCAAAGAGGAATTGAATTGGACCATTTTTAGAACTCCTTCCCATATAACGTCCAATTATAAAAGAAGTCCTTATATGGCGAAAATTGACATTTGTTAATATTTTTTGACAAAGTGGTCTTGGTTGAGAATATTTCATAGGTTGCTTCAAATTTTGACCCGATCAGACTTTTTTAGAATCCCTTTCCATTCAACGATATTTCATCAAGTGTCTTATATGACAATGTCTCGAGTTGACTAATACAACGAAACTAATTACAACCCAATTTGTGGAACTCAATGGTGTAGGATATTACATGATGGGTGCCTGACCATGATTTATAATGGATATAAAAGCCTACGTATATTAATCAGTTTTTTCAACTTGGTTTTGAAATATTTATGTACGTGCTTAGCGTTTACCCTTCAATTTCAAGGTCACGAGATAGAATTCTTCGTTTTATAAAGTACAAACACACAACGATAATAGGTAGTAATAAATAAAAATATAATTTACTGTAGAATTAATTTAAAAATCATTAGCAATGTGTTTACGAATGTAGTACTTGGACTTTTAAATTGCTGGAAACAATTTAAATCAATTCATAGAAATGTATATGTATTGACGAAAGCATTAATTTAAATAGATATAATTATAAAAATTTTATAATATATGCATATTATGAATATATAATATGTACTGCGCGTCTAAAGGCGTCTTACGCACTTACGCACTTGAAGAACTTGTTTTGCTCTGTCTGACAACAAGTGATGAAGTTTTTGATTGGTTGTAATAAGGCGGTGTGTCACTTTAATGTTATAGGTTAAAATAGAGAGGCTCGGCTCGGTGCATATAGGCGTTCTTGTTTTGAACAAATCACAACATAATTATGTTCAATTATAATGTCTGTCTGTCATATACATTTGTGCACAAGCTACAGTTCTCAGAGTTTAATATAATTCAATGAGGGTATGAACTCTTTTGAAAATGATTTAAATTCAACCATTTTTAGGACCATTCTTCATATGATGCCTTATTTTTACATAATTATTTATACGAAGACTTAGTTTAATGCTACAATATTATCAAATGAGACCCACACTTAGAATTCCTTTCCATATATCGCTTTTTTTACTGTATAATTTTTATACAAGATTCGGATTAAACTGCTTTGTCTAGGTTATTAAATAGTGGGTCCAATACCGTCTATATTGCTCATTATTTACTTATACTTTAATGTGTATTTAATTCACACAATGAGTGCCCCCAAGTAGTTACTTTTTACTTCAATTTATTTACGACGTTCAGATTGCCTTCTCTGCAATACCTGTTGCGTGCGCAAGACTGCGTACTCGTGTTTTTAATCTATACCACGTGGTTAATTTTATATTTTATAAAATGATCTCACTCTAAAACTCAATAACACTCAAATTTACCCAATAATTTTAGTCTTAATTTTGAACCAAATTGAATATTTTACTTTTAGTATGAATTTTTTAAAGGTTAATTTGATCTAACGCGGTAAAGAATAAAATGAGTTATCTTCGGTCGGTGTATCGTATCGTTATTAAAAGATCTTCAGCTAAACTTTAAACATTTTAGGTAGAAATGTTCTGTATATACTAAATATTTGTTGAAAACAAACAAGTCGTGTCGTGTCGTTGGCAATGAGAGATAATAAAAAATACTTTTGCACGTTTTATCAGTGACGTACCACATACACACATGTATGTGTATACCCAAACACGTTTATGCAAATAAGAATATTTGCAGACCGTTGACAGTGTTTAAGGTGTGTTCACTATCATTCGTCCATTCAAACATTTACTCTCGAGAATACGATACAAATTTCTTTCCTTTTTGAATGATGTGGCAACGCTGTGTGAATGGATTAAATGTTGTGCACAGTAAATGGATTATAAAAAAAATTGACAAATGTATAAACTACCGTTATATGTGTGTGTCGTGTGGTTCTAAATATAATCTCAAAAGGTAATTTATGTCCGTTATGCCAGAGTCGGATAGCTCGTGTTGCTGTACGTTGCCTCGCGTCGCGTCTGTCTCAAGAGCAATTGTTTGCTTTTGGTGGTCGGCGCCTTCACATAATTCTTATGTGTTAAAAAGACACAGAGAGAGACAACGCGCGGCACCTGATCTATCTGACGCTAGTATTAAGTTTTATTTTGTTAGAACAGCTGAATTAAATTTCACAAAATGAGAATTACATTCAGTGTGCTCGTCTTGTGCGTATGTTTGATCATGATTGCTCTTTTTAAATATTTGTTCCCTTTTATACCCTACGCATAAGATGGGGCGCATACTAAGTTTGTTGTTGTATTTGCACCACCCAGAAGGAGATGCCAGAGACCCCACAGCATCAAAATCTAGAACGATCAAGACAATTCGTCAGTATATCTGTGTGTTTTGGAACACTGCCGATCAAAATTTTTAAAATATTAAATTGAAATTGTTTACAGACGTTTGTAGTTGCTATTTAAATTGGCCCAAATCGGTTAAGCGCCACACCTACCAATCAATAGAACTGATCTGTGATGAAGTTTGACACAAATCCTTATTATTAAGCTGTCATTGACAGTCACGCGCACAATTTATAAAAAAATCTTGTTTAGCAGATTTAGACGTGAAAGTTAATACGTGCTATATGTCCTATGAACGAGCGTAGTTAGATATTTGTCAAGGCCACATTTTATATATATATGTGGACGATATTTTAGGCTTGGGCGCAAAATAAAATTAATTTTTACACCCTACTGCACAAAGTGGTAAACGGTTATACTATACGTCAAGTGCGCTGTATTTCAAAATAAATCTCCTGTGAAATCTGGCTGTGCGAAATTTCCGTTTTCATATGAATGATGTTTCGCGAAGAAACGTATGTGATAAAATGTCGCCCTTGCCAATTCTATTATGGCAACATTTGTGAAACTAAGAAGCTTAGGATATTAAATGGTCGCGTACAACTGACTACAATATTTCCACTTATTTTTTTATCAAATTAATTTTCCAAATCTTATCTTGTATTAAACTTGAGATTTTTTTCTAATTCTTTAACGTATTGTGTTGTTACTGGGTGAGGAAATATTGGGGAATAAGTTTTTCTTACCACACTATTCGTATGTAAGAAAAACCTTCAAATCAAACTTATAATCCGTTCAGTAATGATACCAGACGCACCTGTAGTATTTTATAACGTTAGATAAAATCGTTTAAAATTTAATCACCCTTGAAAATAGTTTTGCATGTGTTTGTGCTGGTGTTTGTTCAAAGTAATGTTACAAAATAAATCAAGTGTTTATGTGTACGTTTATACGTATGTATAAAATATAATGGAATTCCGTCTATAGAGTGCTAAATAATCGGTTATTTAACAGCAATCCAACAAATTAATGGCAGTTATGCGCTGTATTTGAAACCGTAAACAACAACGTAAACGTTAACTAGTGATTTTTATTTGATTTATTTATATTTTTTCTTTATTATAATATATGGACGCGATTTCCGTGCAAGTTGTTTAAGTTGCACAGTAGCAAAACAAACAAAAGAAATAAAAACCTCAAATCGTAATCATCACATATTACTCGCAATTAAAAAAACCCTACTTTTACATAAAGATTTGTTAATTGGACAAATCTTTTATGAAAATTTAGATTAAAGTACAAACACGTGCGGTTCTTTCCTTCTTATCCATTCGTAGAGTATAAAAAACAAGATGACTTTTATCTTATCAAAAATATAAAAAAATTCCATCACTGAAGATAAGCCTGATGGTCCCATGAGCGCTTTGAAATGTTATTATACCCTTCACATTTATCAAGTATGTCTTTGCGTTTGCTAGATTTGGAAGCAGGTTTAAGCGATGCGACCGTAATCAGAGTCCATCTTCATGTGTCCCTCTGTTGTTGTAACTTTCACGATCATAAATTTTGATACAACGAGCTAATCTCTTTTACAGACATTTGCAAACTTAAATAGACATCAGTGAGACATCAGTCATACTCATAATTGAGAAAAATATCTCACAATTATTAACATATAATTACAAAGTTGAAACCTGGTGAATACCCTTAAACCATCACTTTGTTTGAAATAGACGACATCGAATTCAACCATCGCCAGCCATTTAAAAAAACCTCTTTATTGCCGCATTACGGTAAAATGCAATATTTATACTTTAATAAAAAGAGAGCACAATTCCACAAGTACTACGATCATGGAAAGAGCAAAAAAGTGGAGGGTACCTCAGATGTCGCTTAAGCTAACTGCATATATTATAATTTATTTTCTTGATTTGGGACATCATGTTGTTGTTGTTATTATTGTTGATAACTTAATAATTTTACAACCTCCACCTTAGTGAAGAGAGTATACTAAGCTTGAAACGCAACGAAACTTTAGTCATGAATCTTTTCCGTCCAAATATAAGCGGGATCTTTCCGCATACGGAAGATTCTACATATTTGGCCTAAATAGAATTTAATTTATTTCACTTGTTAACATTGAGATTGTGACGTGAAGAAAGAGTACAAGTGCAGAGACTAAGTTAAACAATTGCTTAATGCAGAAATCGACTCTGAGTTTACTGGTGATTGTAATCAGTGTTAGACTAACACTCATACGCCCTGCCCAACATTTCACTCTCATGATTGATAACTTCAATGCAGCATTACGAAATGATTGTATCGTATTCACTTGTTCCGCTTGAATTTGTGCAATGTGTTACATTTTAATTCTTATCATTAAAAAGGTTTAAAACGTAGGCAAAATTCTTTAGTGGAAATTCCCAAAACTTATATAAACACAAATGAATCTCACGTGCACGGATTCGTTGAATGGTTGATTAAAAAACGAATAATTATCATTAAAAGTTTCATAAGAAATATGAAGATTGAATATAAAATTGTAAACGGACCGATATTCAGCACGATCAAATGCAGAAATAGAACAGCATTACTTCAAGCAAAATTCTATGCTAACTCAACATGTTTTGACACATTGTCGAAGAAAGTACGATCAATTATCTTTAATTTGCCTGATTGTTCATTTAATTGAACCGGTTTTCTGTTTGGCATTAACATTTACTTGCATTTATATTGTGATTCCGGTATTTAAATGAACCGAGGGAGAATTTATTCCCATAAATTACAGTTATTGAGAGGAATTTTAAGTACAAGATAAAACTTGCTCTTAAATATGTGCCTTTACAAAATGAGAGTTTATTGATTCCGTTGTATTATACAAAAGGAAGCTTCAATCCTGGTCATTTACGCTTGAATAGATGAATAGTTGGTACTAAGTAGGGTATGTTAAGGGCGAGCCTTATCGAATATAACACTTAATGAAGTGTTTTCTTTTAAAAGTCATTGCACGGCACATTTTTTTTTTTATAAAAATCTTATTAATCAGTATTTAACAAACTAAAGGTGTAGCGACTGTGCAGTATTAATTGCTGAGCTTTGGCAGTTTGCGAGTACAGGCAAAAAAAAAATATTTACAAAAAATTAAGTCAGACGTATGTACAAACAGTTTTTTCGTTCAAAAAAGGATAAGAGCCAAATTGAAATTTCTGAGAACAATTATATTTATCCTTACATCCTCCACATAAGATGAGCGATACTGAGTTTTAAATTCAGTTTGAAACACCCAGAGGGTGACTGAAGAGAATCAAAATCTAAGTCGATCTAGACACATCCGTCTGTGCATCACCATGTCTATCTAGCCACACCCACAAAGCTTTAAGCTTCGGAATACATGCACTATTAGAAGGTGAATCGTGCAGATGAGGAGGGTATCTCCGATTTGGCCAGAGTCAAATTGAGTTTTCTTACTTGTTTTACTTGCTTTTGAAAAATTAATTAATCAAAAAATTGACCAAAAATTTTCAATGATCAGTGTTATTTGTTACTATGTTTGTAAATTGGAATGCTATTTATATAGCACAGAAAAGTTCGTAGAGAAGAATTAAGAATTCTATGCACAAAACAACGTCATGAGAAACATCGTCTGTGTTGTTAAACTTCGCCTAAGCCGTTATGTTTGTGTGTGCATAAATTAAAATACGAACTTTTCCAACTTCCGTATTGAGTAATGTTGAATGAGTATCATATACAATACGTCAATTATTCTTCCCGGTAAACATTAATTACAAAGTAATCATGAGAGAAGCAGAAATAAAGGCCTGATACTCAAGATCGTTTATTTGCCGAAAAACACAAGAGGTTATATTACAATGCTCTGTGTTTGGCAAGGAATTTGTATATTTTGAGGATAAAATATTTCCAGTATATCCATGGAAAGTCCATTAAATGTGGATTCATGTATGTCCGTCCACCCATCTTTTTTATTTTTATACTTCTTATAGTACAGGTTGCAATATTTGGACGCTTTTTGGATCATAATAAATTGAAAATCGGTCCATTTTTAGGATCCTTCGACCCTTCTTTACGAGTATGAACAATTTTCGCTTTATACAATATTTAAATAATTTAATAAAATTGGTCCAGAGCGATTATTTAGTATAAGAATTAACTGCATCAAATTTAAACGTAGCGAACCACAGTGTAGTATAGTCGGATTCGAGCTACTACAGCATCTTCACCCTTTCATTAATAAACAAGTAAGAAAACTACATTTGGTCTAGGCCAAATGTTAAATACCCTCCACATCTGCAATTTTTGTGGTAAATAAATAAATTTTTGTCGAATGTGGGCGTGGCCCTTGACCAGTTTTGCCCATTTTAAATACTACTAAAGTAATAATGTGTAAAACAAAGAGAACAAAGAGAAATTTTATCTCAATATCTCAAAATTTACGCCCGTAAGAATGCCAACAACAGACGGACATAAGGACATACAAATCGACTAAGTTTTTGATGCTGATCAAGGGTAGGGTCTCTGATGCCTCCTTCTGGGTATTGCAAATAGAAGAACAATCTTAGTATACCCTCATCATTAAGGTAGAGCGTATAATAAATCATCACAAATTAGTATGTGTGTGTGTGTGTGTGTTTACTATATATTCGTCCTAAATACGGTGAAAAAGGTCATAAATCTACGACTTTCTCAATGTTCAAACTATTCATATTACCCAACTAAATATTGTAACAATAACAAGAATAATCAAAAAAGTTGATTTTAATCACAATAAGCTTTATAATAATATAGTAACAACAACAACAATAGCTGGTGCTACCGCAGCAACAAAACAAAATACAATAAAATATAATACAAACTTGTAGTACTTGTACTTATTGTACAAGTACAAGGAATGGTTTGTTTATATGCGAGAGATAACAAACAACAATAATAATAATAATAATTCATAAGTATTGCCCACCTAGCAGAGTACAGGGTTATGTTTGAGAAATTCTGTATGCGCCACCTCGTTAATTTACTATCGTGCAAAAACCGATCTATTCAAAAAAAGAATAAAATATAACGTCCGTCTCAATTCGTTGCTTTTCTTGACACTTTTCAATATAAATATATAGAAAAGCAGTGCGAAACGGTTTCATTCAAATTGCTATTAAGTAGAAGTGAAGTATTATACGGTTGACCGCTCGTGTGTCGTACTAATTAGCAGCAGTCAAGCGTATTAATAAATTTTTTAATCCAAGCGTATAACGTAATAAACGTAAATCTTAAGTAAATCAAAGACAAAAAATAAATTTCATTGATTTTTGTGATAATTAATTTAAATACATCGCTGTGTACGTACAGTCATATGTTTTTACCCCCTGACAAGCATTTATCAATAATATTTTCCTTTTTCTGTAAAGAAAAGTTGAAAATGTTTCCAAATGCATTGCAGTGGGCGAAGCTCGCTTTAATAAGCACTTTAGTAATATATGCAATAGTCCAGCCAGCTAAAGCGCGAGATTTAAACGTGACTCTAAATAGAATTACGAGAGAAACCAGTCTTATGATGTATATTCCTGGTTGGTAAGTGAGGAGGGTCGTAATAGTTTTCTTTAACAATATTTAACTTGAATGAACGACATGTGCACAAATGCCATGCAAATGGATCCAACTGGATTCCACGAATTCAGTTAACGCGCCTAAGGTACACCGTTACCCTTGCCCCTGCACCCAATATGAAGATAGAAGGGTGTCAGCATCAGTGTTGAATAAAATATTTTTCTAAACGCCGACGTAGAATTTAAGTGGAGAAGTGAAAATGTAAACGAATTGTTGTAAACACCTCTTTGCTAAGTGTCAACGAAATTAGACTACGATTCCGCACCGGACATCTAAACTTCATTGTCTACATAGAAGGATTCCGGGTGTATGAAAAACATCCTATAAAATACTGGGATGGGATGTGGGATGATAGTAGAGTAGTTGCTTTAGTTTTGGACAACTTTTCCATTCGTGATATCCCTTCACCTTCCACCTTAATGCACCCGTATAGCCATGCACGAATTTTATATAATCTGAACATTTACATTTACATAGCAACTATTATGTATTGTGTAACCCTCCTACCACGAATCTGACGTTTTATCTTATCTTATATTTGTATACAAACCTTGAGCTTTTGGGCGCAGATCGATAACAAGACAATGTTTAAAAAAATAAAGACTGTGGAGGCTTTTGAAATAGTTTTCTTAAAGAACATTTGTGGAATGCTGCAAACGAAAAATATTTTTATAAACATTTAAAAACTGTAAGGAGTTTATATGTCAATCTATCATGTATCTATCAGTTTATCAGTAATATGGGAAAATTTTTTAAAAAATGGATAATTGTTGCCTGGAGGGAGTGTCGTTAAACAATTTCGACCAATACCAACTAGCGTACAAATGTTTCACAATTTAGCGAAAGATTTACACACCCCGACATACGAAGACCAAGTCGACTCATTATTCAGAATAGAGAAACTTTATAAGCTCTCGGGCGCCTCTTTCTGGGCTTGCAGTCCTTGCAGT
Organism: Crataerina pallida; assembly: GCA_949710015.1. Lineage (NCBI taxonomy): Eukaryota > Metazoa > Arthropoda > Insecta > Diptera > Hippoboscidae > Crataerina > Crataerina pallida. Next base: position 1,123,577 of record OX453293.1, read on the forward strand.
GGTTCAAATATATCCCGAATGCCCCTCTTGATGTACAATTAGCGATGGGAAGGTTGCGATATATAAGCAGTAAAAAATCGCTTAAACATTTCATTTCATTCCATTTGTTTTTTCAGTGAAATCTATTGCCATGGTCCACTTTTAAAAACCATCCAAATGGCTCGCCTTTTTGAGGATTCCAAGACATTTGTGGATATGAAATTAAAGTTGCCAGCTGAGAAAACCTTTGCGGACTTTACGGCTTTAATGAAACAAACAAACGATACACCCACCAATGATGAATTGAAACAATTTGTGACGGTAAGTATTTATAAAATTGCATCCACATCGTGACCAATATAAGCGTAATACATCTTTGAAAGGATCATTTTGATGATGTGGGTAAAGAATTCGAACCATGGGTGGCAGATGATTGGCGCCCTCATCCAGCTTTTCTCGATCGTATATTAGATCCGGATTTAAAGCAGTGGGGCATCGATTTAAATGAAGTCTGGCGCGAATTGGGCAGAAAAATGGTTGATGATGTACATCAGAATCCGCAGTATTATTCTATTATACCAGTAGAACATCCAGTCATAGTGCCGGGGGGACGTTTCCGGGAATTCTACTATTGGGACTCGTATTGGATTATACGTGGCCTACTGTACTCGGAAATGTTCCGAACTGCTCGTGGCATGCTGGAGAATTTCATGTCGATTGTTAAACGTTATGGTTTTATACCGAACGGCGGGCGCATTTATTATTGCGGACGTTCGCAGCCTCCGCTGTTGGCTGCCATGATTAAGTCCTATGTTGAATTCACGTTCGATCTCAAATTTGGAATAGACGCTTTGGAGGTGATGGAACATGAATACGAATATTGGATAAACAATCACACCGTTCAGGCTAAGGGCTATAATGTGTGTACATATGGTGGTAATTTAAGTACTCCAGATCCGCGACCCGAATCATATCGTGAAGATGTGGAGACCGTCGGAACTTTGGCTTTCAATGATAAACGAAGACAGCAATATAAAGAATTGAAGGCTGCAGCTGAATCGGGCATGGATTTTAGTTCGCGCTGGTTTATTACCGAGAGGGGAGATAATAAAGGAAATCTCACCAACTTGCAGACACGTTCCATAGTGCCGGTAGAACTCAATGCAATTTTATACTGGAATGCTAAAATAATAGCCGAATTCCACAGCGCAGCGGGCAACGGCAAAAAGGCAGAAGAATACGAAGAGAAGGCTGCTAAAATGTTGGAGGTAAGTTGAACATTATTTTTTTATGGAAATCATTTCAAGAGATTCCTCCATCGAAAAGGCTATTGAAGCTGTACACTGGAATAAAGATGTGGGTGCGTGGTTAGATTATGATTTAATAAATGACAAGCCACGTAATTATTTTGTGCCCACCAATCTGGCCCCGTTGTGGACGAAAGCGTACAACCTCAATAACTCGGAGCAAATTTCTAAATCAGTATTAGCTTATATAAAGAAATTGGAATTGGACAAGTATCCGGGCGGAGTGCCCAATACATTGTATAGGTCGGGTGAACAGTGGGATTATCCTAATGTTTGGCCACCAATGCAGTACTTATTAATAGAGGGCTTAAAAAATCTGGGAACATCAGCAAGTCAACAACTATCCCGTAAATGGATCCACCGTTGGGTGACATCGAATTTCGCTGCATACAGTGAAACGCGAATTATGTACGAAAAGGTAAAGCGGTAGAGATCGTGTCTTTATGTGTATTTGTAAATATTGTCTATTGTCCTAGTATGATGCGGAGAGCTTCGGCGGCCACGGTGGTGGCGGCGAATACGATGTACAAAAAGGCTTTGGCTGGTCTAATGGTGTGATAATTGAGTATTTAAGCAAATATGGAAATGAACTGATGTTACGGAGTTCCACAAATGCCCGAGATTTTAGTCCAGGTGACACGACGTATTAAAGTTTTTGTTCAAAGTTCACTCATTACTCAAGCACTACCATTACAACATCCCACTTACCTACCAATCGTTCCCTTATGTACTGGCCGTACACATAATAGGTATAATAGCATTCATTTCACTTATTTTGTTGTTGTGTTAGTATAATATGTGACAAAATGAACCGTACCACAATACCAAGTTTCGTTTATATATAGTTATGTATGTATTAAATATTTTGCACACACATTCATTCATTCCGCATTTGTGAGAAAATCAATGGAAAATTGAACACAAATGTTTGAAAATGAAATTGAAAGGTAGAAAGAATTTGAAATGGAGCAAAACAATTGAAATTAAGATCATGTGGAAAAGTGATTTAATTCCATATGATGGGGTTATACTAAGTTTCTCATTCCATTTGCAACATCCAGAAGAAAGCTTCAGAAACAAAATTTTGGTCGATCTAGACTCTCATGATGTTGAAATTTTGTTCATTGTTTAAATTGATACTTTCCATTACCAAAGAACCGTTGTGTGTTTTTAAAAATGGTGTAGAACTGCACATACATACGAGTATATACTTAACACATTTGTCAAAGTTAATAGAAGTTCTTTATAATGAGGGGGGTCCGATCCGAGACAGCGTTCGGATAGGGGCACGCTGACACGGAAAAATAAACATATTTGAAATGGGTAACGAGAAGCAATTTTACTGAATATTATGCTGGACAAACTTAAAAATCATAACAACCAATTCGAAAGTATGGTCTTATTAAAGAATTTTTTTTAATCACATACTTTCTTATAACTGAAGCCCGGTTTTAAAGAAATTATTTTGCTGAAACGTTTGCAGGCACACCGAAATTATGGATAATGATCACCTTTTCTATAGCGTCCACATTTATACACGGCTTTGGGCGCTTAATATTACGACGATGAGAAGTATTGTATAGTTTAACCATGGAGCCGTAATACCTTGATCCTGATTTATTTTAATGAAAATGTTTCAACCGTATCAACAACTGTATAATCAGAAGTTGCTTCCCTATTGAAGTTCATTGATATTGTTGTAAATGCGTAAACTTAGTTTAAGTTTAAATTTAAGTAAATATTGTAGTTTTTTCTAATTTTAAATTTACTTCATATTCGTACCTAAAATTACAACGACAAACAATTTGTCAATAAAATCGGTATTAATAACCAATTAATTAAACGTTCATTTATTTCGTTTAAATGCAAATAATGATTTGAAGATTTGTCACTTCTGTGTAGTTGTTGAAAATACATAACTGACGACTATGTACACAGTATTATAAAATAATCAACGATTGTTAAAATTTTTTGTTTTTGATTTAATGATAAATTCAATAAAGGCCTAAATTCCATAAAAATGACACCCACGGAATAGGGTAAACCAGTAGGATTGATTAACGCCCATGACACATATATATACATAGTTGGTCTAATGTGACGCATGTGCATTAATTTTATATAACAAACTTACGATGCGCTCTCTAGGATATGGTATGTGTATGTGTATTAGGTGGCTGCTGTGACCCTGACGGTTCCTCACTAAAATATGGCGCCGTATTTGGTAAGAGTAGTGTATGACATATATCACAGACACGTGCCGGTCGATTGCGGGGACCCGATGGCACCTCTTTGGTTAAACATTTGTCACAATAAATCCGTCCACAATGGCGACAATGCATTTTACGCACCGTTACCGTAAAGTTCCCCTTACAATTTGGACAAACGGAGACATCATCTTCATCCTGCCAGCGCACTTCAGTATCGGCAACTCTCAGTTGCTCTAAAGATATCTGCGGGCAAACATCTACGTTACACATATTAAAGGTTAATTGTGTTATTGATCATTTCACCTGCAGCTTTTGTGACAGCTGTACAAAGTCCTTTTGAACTGTTACACTGGTAGCTAAATCATCTTGTAAATTTTTAATTTTGGCCTTGGCATCTTCATATTCTTTTATGATGTTTTCCTTCAAAATAAAAACAAACAAGTGAAAACTTTGGCGGTTGTGGGTGTAAATCAATTGCATCATTTTTTTTGATTCTGTGAATATTTCTAGTAAAACTCATTAAGAATGAAAAGTCTTAAAACTATGGCAACTACTTGGGAAACTTACGTTCTTTTCTTGCAACGCCAGATTTTCTACCCGAACCTCCGATATTTGACGATTCAGTTCAGCTTGTTTGCGCTCTAAATCAAGCTTTTCGGTTTCGCTCTTCTGCAAAGTTTTCATATGTTCAGTTATACGATCCCTGTTATGTGAAATTTGAAAAAAATCTTGCACTGTGCACTAAAACAATCTCTTACTGTAAGGATTTACTGTCGCTTTGATATTTCTTTTTATATTCGGCATGATCTCGACTACTCAGCTCTAATTGGTCTCGCAATAGTTGTGCTTCCTCCGCAAAAACGTTGCATCGTTTCTTTTCATAATCACAACCTAATCGGGCTTTTATCAGTTCTTGCTGTTGCTTTAATATGAGCTCATGCAATTCCTCCACTTTATTGGGCAAATTTATATATTGATTTTCAATCTCCTCGGCGGTAGCCAAGTACTGACCCGACAAATAGTCATTGTCCGCCTGAAGAATTTCCATTTGTTTGTTAACTTTTTCACGTTCACTACTGACGAGTAACAGCTGACGCATTACTTCGTCTTTGGCTTCAAGGAATTTCTGTTGCAAGTCCAACAATTGTCGTTCATTCCCTGTTACCTAAATTCAACACATTTTTAGAGCTTTATATTCAATATTGAAAATAAAGTATGTGTAAAAAACCTGTTCTCTCAAGGTATGCACTTCATTTTTATGAGCTTCTCTTTTCTCCTGCCATTGATTTTCTAAATCGTTGCGCAAAGAAGCCTCCTTTTCTAGATCGTTGTTATATTCCTCCAGCTGCTTTTTTAACCCCTCTATACATTCTGCATCCTGGACTGATTTTTCTCTTAACAACACGATTTTATTTTCATAAGTCACACAATTTGCACAGGGCTCGGTTTGGGTAATACTCTGATCGGTCTCTAAATCAATAGAGTGTGTTGTCAATGTGTCTACTTTCGAATGCAATTTGTCATCAGTTTCTCGTAACTTTTCTTTTAGGACTTTCATCTCTTCCTGTAATTGTGTTACAATAGAGCCGAGTACTTCGGCATCTTCATTGGCCTATAACACTAATAATTACACTATGCTAGGCACTGTTTCCTTAAACTTACATATTTTCCTTCCGATTTATTTTTACTATCGTCTGGTTGGTCTTGGATAAAGCTTGTGCCCAGCCCAGAATTGGAATCTCCACCCAATTTTCGCACTAAAGTTTTTTTCACTTGACTGAGCATTTGCGGAGCCAAACTACTTAGCTCTTGGGTAGGCGGCTGTCCTAAACCTTGTCGTAATTCTCGATTTTCTTGCCATAAGCGAATGCTCTCTTTTTTTAAACGTTCCAAATCTGCCTTACAAATAGTTGACTCATCCATAGTGTCTATATGTACATATAAATATAGATATATAAATTGTTCATTTTCACCTTATTAATAAATGTTATCTTTTGCATAACCTTGAACTAATTGCTGTAGAGAAGTGATTTCCTCTTCAGCTTTCATCTTCGTGATGGCCAAATCGGTTCTCAAATCATCTAGCTCTAGTTCTTTTTGTTTGAAAAGTTCCATCATCTTGGCGCGTTGGTTACTGAAATCATGTTCCAATTTTCGACTTGCCTCTTTCAGATTTTGTATTTTTTGCATAAGTTCCGATTTAACAATATCTGCACAATATATAAATATATATAATACGATTAGGCGTTTGCACTTTGTGCGACACTTATTTACCCGTATTTGACATAGGCTTTGGCTGTTGATCTTCACTGCATGGAGTTGACGGCAGACCAGTATTGGTACTTTTACATTCACTTTCCTCCATTATATTTAATTTACACAATTTTTAGGGGAATTACAAGGAAAGTATTATTTGCAACCGCTTCTATTCGCAAAAGATTGCTGCCAGATTGCATTGCTGCCAGATTAGTTCTGATACGGTTGTTTTGTTTGTTTTGCTTTGTAAAGACTAAAATATTCAACCATGTAAGTTAAAAGGAAAGACACATCTTTTTGTACTGATTTACACTGATTAGATCGCACATTAATAAATTTTATTTAGATTTTGTACGGAAATTGTATATACGCAATGGTATGTTAGGATTATTAGATAAAAAAATTTACTAATATATTTTATTACAGGGAAAAAGCAAGAAATCTTTTATCGATCGTAAAAATGCAGTAACTTTTCATTTAGTGCATCGTAGTCAGCACGATCCATTAATCACAGATGAAAATGCACCTCAACATGTCTTTGTAGAAGCGCCCAAACGCCAACCACAAAAACAATCGAATTCAAATTCAACACAACCAGTGGATACCAGCAAACGGAAAGAAGAGCAACGCAAGTATGGCATTCACTTTGACGATGATTACGACTACTTGAAGCATTTAAAGCAACCAGAGCAAGAAGTAGTTTGGGAGTATGTTGAAAGTCCAAATCAAGCTAAAAAACGGATCGAGGAAGGTTGCGTAACCAAGGCGCCACAGTTAAGCTTACCCAGCTCAGTATTCGCTAGCGAATTTGAAGAGAAAGATGGTATGCTTAATAAAGCAGCACCTCAACCTGGACCCCGACCTGACTGGGATCCAGATGTAGTTGCAGCTTTGGACGATGATTTTAATTTTGATAATGAGGAAAATCAACTGGAAGATGATTTTGTTATCAAAGCTATGGAGGAGGTTGAAGATGGTAATGATAATTTTGACAATACCATAGAAGAAGAAGACGACGAAGATGTATTCAACTCAGAACAGCTAAATAGTAGCGATGTGGATTCCGCAAGGGATTTTAGTGATGATGATGAAAGAGAACTAATGGATCAGTTGGGACCTTTGCTGCGTGAACGACGTTTTGCTGATGAGGAAACTAAATCACGTTTCACTGAATATTCCATGTCGTCCAGTGTTATTCGGCGCAATGAACAGTTATCGTTGCTGGATGATCGTTTCGAACGTTTCTATGCCACGTACGATGATCCGGAATTAGGTGATCTCACAACCGAAGTTATTGAAGGTGGTTGGCACCAAAAGCATCCCTACGTAATGAATTGTTACAAGGAATTTAAAAGATCTGAAAAGTTATTGGAATACAATAAAGAATGGGATCGCGAACGCTTGGAGAGATATCATTATGTATGTGAGGGAGATCACGACCCCCGTGAAGAACTGGTAGAAATGGAGGTGAAAGATCCGGAAGCTCAAAAATGGGATTGCGAATCCATTCTGTCCACCTACTCTAATATTTACAATCATCCCAAACTAATAGATGAACCGAAAGGTAAATCACGCAAGAGCGTCTTTTCTGCAGCCAATCAATCGATTGCGAAAATTGAAATTGACCCCAAAACCGGCTTCCCAGCAAATGTGCTGAGAGGTGATAACGGAGAATTAACCGAAAAGGTTTTGGCGAAATTGGATGATGGCTTGGACAAGAAATGCACGGGCCCCAAATCGCTATGCGATAAATCAGTACTGTCCACACTCAGTGTCTTGTCGATTAGACCAAAAGATGAAACACCGGAAGAAAAACGTGAACGGAAACGCTTATTGAAGGAATATCGCAATGAACGACGCATAGAGAGGAAGGCTAATGCGTTGGCCTTTAAGGAAGAGACTAAACGACAGGTACACGTGAAATTGAATCGACAACAGAATCAGCAAGGCGTTCGCATTCTTTACACTTAATATTTAATCTTTGTAAGCACCTACAAGCCTAAAATAAATGTACACGCAAAAGTGATTTCGTTTTTTTTTTGTTATTTACTTAAAACACAGACGTTAGTTTTTCAATTTCTAACAAATCGCTTAAAATATCTTCAGACTTTGTGCCTATTTTCTTAGCCACCTCATTTCGTTCCACCACTGTCATCATGACAAACGACCAAATCAAATCGCCATCGATGATGCAGCGGGACGGATTCAATGATAACTTTTTTGGATATTTGATAGTCCGAAATTCCTTCGGATTCAAACCACACAAATGCTCCTGGTAGGTTATTAAGAGGTTTTGTAACATTAGGAAACGTCGATACACTTTCTCGGGCAGGGGTAGGCAATAACCTATGCCGCCATCCAGGGAACCAAACATTACAAAATGTTTGTTGTCGTACATGAACGGCTGCTGATGATAGAGACCGCGTTGATGGCATTGTACACGAAACATGGTATTCACCGTCTGACCCAAATGGTAATCGCCCTTACGCAGCAGCTTTTGACCGCCAATGGATTCACGCATATCCGGCTGATACATGTACACGATGAAATTTTTATCAGCATCGGTAACCAGGAAACCCAAATTCGTATTATCCACCATAAACTCAATGGTGAACACTTCCAATGGGTTAAAGTCGCGCGACGCCAACGACAACGTACGGAATTCCTCTTGAAAGCGCAACAAACTAATCGACTTGTAAACATCGGCGATGAGTATTAGAGATTTCACCGAAATAATCTGATGCACGTAAATGTTGGTATCAATGAATGCAACGCCTATTAGGTCATCATCCTTGAGCTGCCACAAATAGATCTTCTGCCCCAGCGCTGTCACCAGGAAACCTAGAACATCCGATATGGCCGAGACGGGGCCCTTTTGCTCCTTCTTGAACACCTCCTTCAATTTAAATTTCGTCAAAGGCTTACCCGGCTCCGGCACAACTTCAATTATATCATAAATGTATATATTGCCACGTGAGGTGATATCCTCGCTATAGTTGAAATTGGTACCCATGCAGAGATACTCTTTCAGACCGGAACGAGTCCCTTCATAGGCCAGTTTCACCACCTTAAAATCCGTGACATGTTCCCATGGTTCAAATTCAATGGCAGCGTCTGGGACAATTTCCCACGTCTCTGGGCTCATCAACACTATACTAAATTTGGAGGCATTCGGATAAATAAACCGTTCACCCTTATTCTCCTCCGTGAGCTCCTTATCCTCACCATTGAAACGATAATACTTGTTGGTGATATTTTCACTTTGCGTGACCAAGCAATAGACTCGGTTTTCACGATGATAGACAATTTGTCGCGGTGTGCAGCGTAAGGGAACCTTACGTATCGGCCAGTGGGCATCGTACGTTAGATATGGCGGCAACACACATATCTTCAGATCGAACGTTGTATTGAAACAAAGGAAGCCCTGCGGACAATTGACATTGTTAAATGGGGCCCAGCTGCGAACAAAGCCATTGTTAAAAAGCTTGTGAACTCTCAGTTCGCCCTTTCCCGTCAAACAGATGAGGCTGGGGTTGGGGCCGCACAGCACAACACCACTTAATCCGGAGACATTGGGAAAATACCTCAATTTGGCTATGTAACGATCCTGGAGGTGGTAAGAAGTCACTTCCGCGTCCATTAAATCGTCCACCTCCATAGTTTCGTGATCACCTGACGCCGCTTCTATTAAATTAATGCTGTGCAGTTTGCGGAAACGTATTTTTAGGTGCCCTTTGGCGTAGCGGAATGCTTGATAGATCAGCAGCTCGATGCGCGTGCGAATCATTAGCAATGGGCGGCTGCCAACATTGCCCAAGCCAACCAAAGCGATTTCTTGTGGCACAGGTGAATTTGTGTGCTGCGGCATACAATTCAATAAGATGCCTTGCTTGTTATCTTGTTGTGCTAGAGTAGCTGGCACGAACTCCATAGAGTCAGTTAAGACGGTGCCGCCATTGCCCACCTCATTTACCAAATACATTAGCTTCATGTCGGGCATAGAGTAGATTTCCAGTGTACCGCTTTCTCGCGCAACAACCAACCAGTACGAAGATTTTGTTTGTATCAACATTCGACGCCACCAATCGCTGTTCTTGTGACGACTCTGCTTGGCCAAATCAGCCATACTGTTCATTTTAAATGCATTGCCCGTCTCACCGTACAGTAGATCCTCCTCATCTTCGATTTTCATATGTGGCTCCGATTTCATATAACCCAAGCCATTGTACAATACATTGCTGCCTCCCGCAATATTCATATCGTCCGATTTGGTGGTAAACAGGCCGGACAAATCTTTATAGGCGCTAAGTGATACTACGGCTGGGGAACAGCTGATGGTGTTCTTGTTGATTGCTAGGCGGGGTGTGCCTTTGGTTTCGCGCAAAGCCAAGGTAATAACTTTACCATGCAACGCTCTCAGGCAAACATAAGGATCGGCCACAGAAACTTGTACTACCGGGACACCTTCATCAATCGGTACATTTTGTATTAGCCGCCTGCCCTGCAGCAAACGCACCGAACGGGTGGTCACTTGAACAATGAAACGATTCTGGCCCAAATTACCCACATAAATGGTGGGCTGTTGGGAACTGAAGCCAGTATTTTCCACCTCATTGATTTCTTCCCCGGTCTGCAATACCAGCGTGGATGACCGCTGAGCCAATATCATAAAGTCATGATGATCGTGACGTGATAGCTTCTTGCTGACATCATCAAACACGGTCCACACGTCCAAACATCCGTCCAATTCAAAGGATGTTATCACCTGCGGATTGATGCAATTAACGAACACACACAGAGCACCGTTCTTGCTATGGCCGCTGGACGCCACAATATCAATTTTTAAATCGGGCAAATGTTCTGCATGCGGTCGCAGAGTATTACCGCCCTCTTCGAATTCGATCCGTTCTCCAGCACACATGAAATTAATTGGTCCAACATTTAATAAGCTGTCGCACACTTCGAATATGTATTTGCGCAATTGCACCGAGGTTTTTGTTCCAGTCCCGTACACTTCCAGCTCTTCGTCCTCGATGCGATGAGCTCTGGGGGTTTCGTCGTTGCTGTCGTTGTGTGAATTGATTGTTTCAACCTCGTCCAGTGTAATGACGGTGCTCTGATCTTCCTCCGTGAAGTGAAGCAACAACGAATTACCCAAGCGTGACCCCAAAAACAGATATTCACTCTGGCAAATACACATACAACTGGTGATGACACTGGCAGCAGCCTTATGAAAATGAAAATTTCGAACTGTTCGCATAGAATCCACGCACAGCGTAACCACATACAATTCGCCTGAACGCAACGAAACCACCAATTTGTCTACATCAATAAATGTTATGGTGGCCGCGTCCAAACTAATGCGAACACCATCTTGCGGCTTTAATGGAAAGCTGGTGCTGTGATCGGCAGAGCTGTTTAAACTAACACCATATGGTGGCACACTTTGATTCAGATATATAATAGCATTCACGGTAGTCACCAAACATCCACCGATCGGCTTTTGTATAGGAAACACTTGCAGGCAGTCAAAAGGCAATCCGGATACTGTCCATATAATGGGATGAACGCGTTGTTGTATATTTAATGATATAGCTACTAAAACAAAAGTGTCCGTCCGCACAGCTACTCGACCTGGGAAGGTTCGTACTGGCTCATACAGAATTAGCAACGTGGGCTCGTAATAACCGTGAAGAAACTGCAAATCCAAAACATTATCAATTTTTTCATCCAAATCTTTTAGAGCTATCAAATACGAAGCCAATATGGGAGTACGAGCCACAATGGAGGTTGCCGCCTTTTTAATCGGCTTAACGTCGGGCATTTCTATTTCGTCCAAGCCATTCTCTTTACGAAACGGCAACACTACCAATCGTTTGCCATATACCAACATTACGGCGCAGCGGGCATCTGGATCTACTCGTACTATTGGGACATAATAATGTCCTGTCCAACCGTCTCGTATTTCGTCCTCTTCGAAAAAATGCAGTGAGAGCGTTTTTAGTGCAAACGTATCCGGGTCATGTTGGACTACAGATAGTTTGGCATCTTTGAAACTGATGAGCAGTGCATCTCTCATAGAGCCGGTTAGCGAAACACTTTGCAGGGACATGACATTGCCATAGAGGTTGTATGTAACTAAGCATTCTAAACGCATTTTGGGCGGCGAACGCAACTCGTTCGGATTGATTTTTTGTTGCCGTTGTGCATTTTCCACATGTGGATAGATCCGAAAAACCTTTAAGATATTTGCACCAGCCACAACAAGATTTTCTTCGGTATTATTAAAAAAGCGGCAACAAATAGCAAATTCAATAGAGGTCGCAGGATGTGACTGTTTACATATGGAAAACATCTTTAAATGCTATAGTTCCAAAATAACTGCCTCCAAAATTAATAAAAATTTTATTTGAAGGCATTAAAACACAGTGGTTTATAAAAACAAAAACCGATTTGTTATTATTGCACCTTGCCTATTTAAATCACAGTTGCAAAAGATATTCCTATTTTTTTAAAACTTGGCATTATGTTTTGTAAAAAACTAGGGTTTTGTTACAAGTTTTAGCATCTCTCCTTCTCAAGATAGCGTAAAAATTCGCCATGAAAACATCAAGTTGTTTTTCTCTCTGTAGATGACACTTCAGTACTAGTCCATGTTTTCCTTTATCCCAAATTCTTATTCCACACAAACAAGACACGTTCCATGAATCAATTTACACTTAAAGAGAAGAAATTTATAAAAGGAAGTGGTAGGACGCAATTTGCAATTGATTTTATATTTTAAGTTGTTTAGCGAACTAAAAGTTTTGTTTACTATTAAAGAAGAAAATGTTATTATATCAATAACATAAACTTACAAAACGGATTTTGTGAAAATATATTAAATGATACAATAAACACAAAAAATAAGCACGTATTCAATGCATATAAGATTTTCCAATTCACGGAATAAGTGTGAATTTATTTTATCAGAAAATTAGACATGTCCCAAAAATTATTTCGAGTTGTGTATCGATTCTATAAAGCAACTTTCACGTAAGAAGCAACTAGAAAAAATTTATAAAAACGTTCCTCTTTTATTTGGATATTTTAATAAAATCATATTTTGGCTTGTAAGCGTTCGTCGTCGGTTTATATTTTTGCCAAGGCATAATAGATCATGGATTAATATTTAGTTTGGTTTGAAAAAAAGAAAAACAAGTGTAAATAGCATTAAAAAGTGATTGAAGGTTGTTAGCATTGTTGTTGCTTATGGTAAAAAAAAAAAAACGCACAACAAGCTCGAAATTAAACTAAAAATACCAAGGCTGCCAGACTAATAACGTAATCTCTGCAATTTAACAAATTCGATTGTGCTAATTAAGATCTAGTTTAATTTAAAATAAAATTAAAGTAAAATGCTGCAATAAGAAGATAAAAAATTAGATTTTCTCTAATATAAAACATCCATGCTGCATTGTTAATGAATATTACCATCAAACAATCTGGCAACTTTAGAAGGAATTTTTATCTGCGAGAAGAAAAGTAGAATTCCAAGTTGTGAGAGAAGAAAAACTATTACCATCTAAAAAAAGAAAACCCTAAATAGTAATTCGGCAAATTAAATGAAAAATTCGTATACGAAAAAAAATCTTGTAAGAAACAGCGTAAATATAGTTATGAAGTAAAATTTTAATAGCTGGATAATTAATAAGTAACCCGTTCAGTCCAATTCCCTGCCCCCATAACTTGCAATAAGCTTAAACGTTAACTATAATAGTCTTTTCAATACGACGATTATTGTGATTGCAAGGTATGTGTGAATAAACTTTTTTTTTTCTACGAACGCTTTAAATCGAGAAGTTATTACAATACCTCGGGTATGAAATGTCCCACTAATTGATTATTACTCGATTAGCAAACGGTACGTGTATAAACAAAACCAGTGCAATTTAATTGAGAACATTTGGAAAATAAAAATGTTTTCGTTTCACAGTTATTTCGTAAATCAATATAGGAAAAACACATTTTGATTTTGGGTGGCTCAAGAAAACTACCACTACCACCACCACCCCGGATGCAATACAACCATCATAATTACGCTAAATATTAATTCAAATGCTGTTTATGGGTGTACCACCCTGCGCGTCAAGTGTTTTTATGGTGGAAAATTAAATTATTATTAAACTAATGAAAGTATGGAAAATACATCCACAACCCATATAAGTTTGATTGACGATGACGACGAAAAAGACCCATTGGCGCTGGATACATCTTCAGGTCGTAGTTCTATAGAAGATTCACAATGCAATGCTTCCGCAAATGCGAAGCATTCACACGGCTTAAGGTAACGTGGGTTGCTAGAATATATAAGTTTTGTTATTCATAACAATTTTTCACCTATTTGCAGACGTCATGTGCCACGGATTATAGTTAAACCCATTCTACCAGATAAGAAGTCCGTCGCAACAACGGCATCTGTGAATTGTCTGACCAACACAACCACCCCAACCACTGTGAATGCAATTAATATGACTTCAACGGTTAATGCTTTAAGTAACTGCAGTCCAACTAGCAGAACTAGCAGTAGTCGGCGCATACAACAGCAACAGCAGGCTAAAGCGGCGATGGCGGCTGCCGCTGCTGCTACTACAGCAACTATTGCCGTGACGGCAGCATCTGTAATGCCAGCTCAATTCACTACAGCTATAACACAAGCCTCAACAATGCGAGAAGTCTTAGCATCAATACCGGGCTTTAGTATAAAACCTCGCAGACGATCGTCTAAGAAAATCTCTACTGCCGCTCAAATCGAGCAGACCAAAGATGGTAAAATTGACCTAGAAACGCCAGACTCAATTTTAGCGTCCACCAATCTGCGGGATCTACTCAATAAGCAGACCTTTTCAATGCTCCCACCTCTATATCAGTACAATTTAATACAACTGCTGCCCAGCGTGGATCGCGAAACTGTCGAAATGGAGCAGCAGTACCCGCCTAATATTGTACCCACGGAAGCTATACGACTGGGTCCTTCTAGCCTCAACAATGAATTTTTTGCGAGAGCTTGCTTGGAGTGGCGTGAACGTCTAGCTGAGGGCGAGTTTACACCAGAGAATCAAGTGAAATTAAAAACTGAAGCTGAGCGTGAAAAAAATAAACTAGATCCATGGAAGCTGAAACATTTCGAACCGATCTGGGGTGAGAAATTCACAAACAGAGCAGGCGGCAGTTGCAGCAGCGACAGCGCCCCCATGAAAAGTACCAAAACGAAAATAAACACAACCGCCACTACTACAACCACCACCATCAACACTCTAATACAGACGATAACATCAACAACAACCACAACAACAACCATCAGTGCCTCAACACCATGTTTAAACAAAGCTAACGCCACTCTTACAAATAGTCCTACAAAAACCTACACTACTACTACTACTACTTCGATCTTCTCCACTATCCTTGATACACCAAGCACCTCAACCTCCTCAACTAAAGAGGAACGCAGCAGCTTTGCTGCAACCGAACAGATGCCTGCCAAATTAACTGTTGTCACTCACGGTGCCACACCATCTGAAAGCATTATTAAATCAATTAAATCAGACGATACTACAAAGACTGATTGTGCTCAGGACGTGGTATGTATACGCTTGTAAATCCTGTTTGATTCATTGAGTTTAATTTAAAAATTAATTTTATTTTTCAGGGTATTTCGAAAGAGGCAACGCAAACTATGGAACACCAATCTGCATTGTTGGTGGCATTGGCAAAGGTCAGTCCCTCGAAAGCCATGGATGTAATGACGATGGATAAACGAGGTACAAAACGCATTTCTGCTAGTCCTCCGTCACCCAGTGAAAGCAACCATCGGCCGGCCCATGAAGCTACTCATGGAAAACAAATAAAGATGGAAGTCAAACAGGAAACACCAAGTCATAGTTCTAGGGAGTCGTTAAGCAATAAAAATCAACACAACGATTTGTACACAACTAACGAAGCAGTGAGCGCGAAAACGCAGAGAGGGGGACATAATGGTAAGGCCGCAGATGGACCCTTAACCTTGGCAGCACACGCACATACACAAACGCATACAAATACAAATACTCAATACCTTAATGTCCCGAGTGAAGTGCCCACAACAATAACAAATGATGACAACAATGCACGTATAACAAGAATAATGGAAAGCGGAGATAGCGTGGCCTGTACCTCAATGAACTTTGTCGAAGAAAGCTCTCTGGCGGCGCCTCTTTCGAATGTGAACAGTACCTGTGATAGTACACCGCAGTCGGAATTAAATGCCATAGAATGTGAAGTAACAATAATGGTCTCACCCGAACAGATATCATTGTCATCATCATCCTCGTCACACCACCATCGCGACCGCAATGAACAAACCCTATTGGATCCCTCTCTACATTTGGACAATTGTACGAATAATGTTTTGGGGGAGAAAAGCGACATGGACAACGGCAACGACGACAATGTTGCGGAGAATGAAGATGTGGATGATGAGGATCTCATTGAACAGAAATTTGCAGATGCCCAAAATTATGTCATGGAATCGGGTGAAGTTAGCACGGATAATAGTGCAGGTACGATTATAATTATACAACAAGTAGTGAATTAGGTGCGTACACACCAATGCTAGAGATGGAGTGTCACCGATTCATTTTTGCGCCACCCATATATATACACAAGTCGAATGTGGTGTAATTAATCTTCGGCAAATGTATATATAATCTGGCGTCTCAAATAAGACAGGCTGTAGCAACCTCCGTAAAAAGAAATTCTTGCCCACAAGTTAAGGGAGTATCACGCCAGGTTTCTCGTGTACATACTATAAAACATATAAGTGATGTTAAGTTAAATGTGAGAGGGGGTCTAAGTCAAAATTAATAAAAAAAAATTAAGAAAATCTCCGTTTTTCGCCATGGCCCTTATCCATGTCTAGTAATGAGTATGAAATATTTTTATATCCTGCAAGTGGTCAAAAGTTTTGTTGTATTTGTACGAATGTTTATAACTCCTGAACGCGGGAAATGCTACACCCACCTCCAATCATACCACTATCAGTCCCGAATCAAACTCTAATCACCTACATTTAAATCAGTATAAAATTCATCGGAACATTTTTAGAACACCTTCTCGTACAACTCGCGCTTACTAATACAACTAAATTGGTTAAAACTTATAAAATGGAATTAGAACAATATTTTTACTCGTTTTATGTTAAACTTATTTCATAACGAAGCATTTTGACTTCATCTATGAATAATATCCTTTCATTTATTCCCGTAAAGACTGCAAATTCATAAAAACTAATCCCAATAACAATACCAACGGTTCGGCTGCAACGCTAAAAGCGGTGGTTAACGAGGCTGCCTTCATATTTAATAACCCCTTAGAGCGTGGTAAGCAAGTGCACTTTTCAATTCATAAAAAATGTACAAAGAAAAAAAACAGTGTGAATCCTAGTACTGCTTGCACTGTATCATTAGGGCCATTGCATGATTCTTCTGTTCGCTAATCTAACCTTAAATTATCATTCGTAGAATTGTGTAAAGTGTGTATTTTTGATAAGATTTTCTTCTTTGCTTGCTTGCTATGTAGTAGCTGGGCATCTAAGTGATGCCAAATACCTCCTCCAGCCATTGAGTAAATTTGTTAAAAGTTTGTATTTATTTTATTACCAAATGTTGTACGAATTTAGTCGTAAGCACACAAGAAAACTGCGCGGACATAATGCAAGACAATGTGCTGTTAAACACCACAAGTATATTGTCATCGACAGCATCCTCGATATCGCCTTCGTCATCGTTGACTTCGGCCATATCTTGTTCAGCGTCTGGCTCCTCGTCATCTGTTAGTTTAGCTGAAATGAAAGCGATGATATCATCGGTGGCTTCTCTGGCCGCTGCTCAAGCCCCCACGCATAGTGCACAATTGGTCCAATCACCAAGTAGTGTCACTGTTGAGAATAATCGCCACAACGACATATTTCATCACTTGCAACACGATTGGAATTTTGGTGGTATTAAAATTCAACAACAACAACAACAACAACCTCAACAACAAGAACATCCAACCACATCGAATAACTTTAGTAACCTGTTACAATCTCAAGGTGTTGTCATCAAATTGGACGCTTTGGCTGGTATCACCGGTGAAGAGAAAACCTCAGCTATGGCGATTGACGCTAACCATTGCGGCGAAGATCAAAGCAGGAACGGCGACAATTGCGCTCAACATGTTATGGATGATTTGATAGACGATGATGACAATGTTATGGATGATGAAGAGGAGGGTGATGAGGATTTAAGCGATAGCAATACGGTGAAGGTGATTGTAGGAGAATTGCAGCATCATCATCATCAGTTAATACAGTTGCAGCAGCAGCAACAACAACATGTTAATGAATCCATGGTGCAAAGTCTAGCACAACCCGTAGATGCCCAATACTTACACCAATCGCACGCTCCCTTACAGCAGCTGCAAGGACAGCAGCAACAGTCCCTTAATGATTATGCCGCCGAGGTTAGTACAGAATTTTACAAAATTCGGACTCATGCGTACAGTAAATGAACACCGTTTTATTTTTTATTTCAGTTTTCAGCGGAAATTATGTGTGAAGTGCCCATGACGGCTGCAGAAATGGAAGTGTCCAGTACCGTGTTAACAAGTAGCAATTCGAACGATAGCAATAACGATTTAAGTAGTTTGTGCAGCAGTAACAGTAGTTCGGGCAATATTAACGTCAACAACATAAATGCAGCGACAGCTGCTTTAGCTCATTTGCATCATCAGCAGCAGCAACAGCAACAGCAACAACACAATTCATCGCAACTATCGGCTGTTACTCCAAATGCGTCCCTGCAGAGTGCACCACATCAGTCGCAGCAGCAAAGGCAAATATTGGTAGATTCGAATGGACAAATCATTGGCAACTTCTTGGTTCAGCAACAGCAACAACACGTGCAACATCAGCAGCAGCTATTGCATCAAGCTGCTCAGCAGTTCACCTTTCAAACGGCTCAACATCAGCACGCTGCAACAGCACTGGCAGCTAGGCAACAGCAACAGCAGCAGCAACAACATCAGCAAATATCCAATAAAATATTACCAACTGTGGTGCGTAAGGCGTACGAGCTAAATTCGAATGTGCAGCAACATTTTCTATCGCCAACGGGTAACGGTGTCCAGCCACCACCAACACATCCATCACAACCGCAATCACATATAGATGTCACACATCAGCCTTTACAGCAATATTCTCTGCAACCGCAACCTCAACCGCCGCAACATACGCCAAGAAATTTTCTAACAAATTCCGCAGTGTCGACGGGTGCTGCTCAAAATTTGTTGGCCAATCATCAACAGCAGCAACAATTACAGCTTCAACAGCATTTGCAACAGTTGCAGCAGCAACAACAACAATTGAACACGTTTCAGACATTAAACGCGCAAACAACACAATCACCGCAACATCATCAACAACAACAACAACAGTCGCAACAGCCTACACACATAACAACAACGCCCAAATATATTTCAAAGCAATTGAATATTATCTCGATGCCAGCACGGTCAGCAATTCCTTCAACAACGGTTGCCATTCCGTCCACTGTATCCCCTGTTGCAGGGCAGCAGCACCAGCACCAACACCAGCAACAACCGCATCCATTAAGTAGTGTTTTTAATAATAGCAACAATAACAATAACAACATAATGAATGCTGCAGTCCTCAACAATAACCACAATAGTAATCCACAATCATCCGCAGCAGCCATTAATGTACTAAAAACTTTACCGCCCTCGGGTGTGCCAACTACCATTGCCCAACAGAGACCTGCCACAGTTAAAGTGCCTTCCAATAAGGGACGCAAAACCACATCCAAATTACCACCAGGCGCTGTCAATTTAGAGCGCAGCTATCAAATATGTCAGGCTGTTATACAAAATAGTCCGAATCGGGAAAATTTGAAAGCCCAACTACGACCACCGGCGGCTCTCTTAAACCAACAACATCAACAGCACAATATGCATAATGCAACGCAAATGGCGAATTCCATGGCAGTGCTTAGCACTGCAGCAGCTGTCACACCCACTCCCACAAATGTGTTAAAAACAGCCGAAGATGTGGCGGTAAATGCTGTGACAACAGCAACTATAAATAATTTATCGCCCACCGGAATACCTGCTAATGTAATGGGCGTGGGCAGACCAAATGTGTACAAGGTAATTAACCACCTGTCCTGCCCATTGATCCACACAATCTACAATCGAAACGATCTATTTGTTTATTTCAGGTTATTGGGCCGCGGATGGGTTTTCCTCGTAAAAAATACGTACAACGTAAATCATCTCCTACACTGATACGACACGTGTTTGCCAATCAACCGGGGGCTACGGTATTGCAAACCACCAATGCCACGCCCACAAATCAAAGCAGTCAACAATTAACAATTTTACAACAGACGGGGGCACCCATCAGTCAGTCGCTCCAACATAATCTCTCCCATGTGCAAACGCACGATATCCATCACAATGGTAACGGTCAGTATGTGTTGGTGCACCGGGCTAATGTGGGTGCTGCCGATAATCAGGCTCCTCGTGCTTCCAGTGCACCCCCAGTTCCTCAGAATCAGGTTTGTACAATACTGGCAAAATGATTTTGAAAAAGTAATCGTTCCAGTTTCCAACAGAATCCTTTACATGGTTTAAATGGTTTATCAATAACAGGACGCGGGCGTCCTGCTTCAGTTGATGTAGACACTTTCAATAGCAGTCTGCAGGATATACAAAATTCATTACACCTCAACAATCCCAACATCCAATTAATGAGGCGGAATCTTCCAGCAGCAGGTAAGAGGTAAACGAAATACCAAACAAGTAATTATAATTCCAAGCATAATTGTACGCAAGTTGGACTCATTTTAAAATATTGAAATTGTTGTTTTTTTTTTCTTTTTTTATCGCGCTGGAACAGGTAATATTTATATTGAGGGTGAAACGCCTTCTGGTTTAGTGGATGGTAGCGGCAATTATGTTGTAGCAGGTGCTGCAACAATAGCAGGTAACGTTGGCGGGGTGCGATCACACAATCAACAACAACAACAACAACAAATAACATCGGGTATTAGCCCCAACACTGCTGATCCCAATAATTGTGTTTGTTCGCTGAATGCCATGGTCATATGTCAGCAGTGTGGAGCCTTTTGTCATGACGACTGCATAAATGCTTCGAAATTGTGTGTAGCCTGTGTAATTAGATGAGATCATTTTATAAACGCAGCAAATTTGTAGATTTACTTAATGGAAGTGCTCTCGGTCAGGCAATATTAGCAGCTCTCCAGTAAGATGAAAATCTACTGTACTGCTGTAAAAATTTTGTTTATTTTGGATTGAACTGGAAGAACACCACCGGGAGTTGGAAAGTTTTGTTTTTATTCTTTTATTTTCTTAATTCGTTGCTTATTTTTATATAAAAACAACAACAATATGTAGAAAATTACATAGTACTGACAAATCGTATACTTTGAAATTTATTCATATATATATTTTATGTATTTACTTTATGAAATCAATATCGACTTTCACTTTATTCTACGAAATATACCAATTTCAAGTCTTATGAATGAATTTTAATTTCAATCTTCTGTACATATTTCACACCACTAGCTGTTAATATTAATTTTCTATTCTATTTTAACGAGTCTTTTTGGTTGGGGAAATAGTTGTGAGAGTACATGTGAACTGTACGTATTTATTTTAATTTTACTCTCCTTAGAGAAATTAGAAATTAAAGATCGATTAACAGTTTAGTGTGATGGCGCATCACATATAATAACAGAAATTTAAAGTAAAAAATAAAATACATACGATAAAAAAAAATGTGTAGATGTTCGATAAAGTATAACTTGCAACTAAATTTTTGAGAGAAAAATTTATTATTACAATAAAAAAAGCGACATTTGTTACGGAAAATTTAGCAAAAACTTGAAAAGAAGAGTATGAGCACGAGCACGAGCGAATATAACTGTAAATGAACACGTATAATTACAATAAGTTTCTGTCTTTAAATTAAGCTATTGATATTATTATTCGTATAGAAATATTGTAAGAATTTTCATCACTTTGTACCCATGCTTTCAAATTTATATTCTTGTCGATCTTGTAATATTGAAATATGAAAAAAAAATCTCTGATCTTCACAAAACGAAAGTAATTACCAAGGAATATATCTAAGGGCGAGTCGGTTGTAAGCCTACGAAATGGATTATGATAAAAGAGAGAGAACCCGTTATCAACGTTGTTGATTCGTTATTATGCATTGTATATAAAAAAAACACCAATACCAACAGTAAGCGTCATACAAATTATCTAGTTACACTGTAAACATACATACATATTTATTCATTATAAATATATGTGTTTGTAAATTTAATTTAAAAGCATGATTTCGATGTTTTCATTTAAACACTTGAATATGTATAGTGTAAGTTAAGTTGATTGTCGTATATGATTGTATGGGGGTTTTTAAAGAGGAGGAGGCTGACATAATATGAAAAATAATAAAAGCATGTCCCAGCATAAATAAAAGCGGCATGTTGTCAAACAAACAAACTATTCACCATTCAAGTACGTATATATACATGCATACATATTATATAAATATATATACAACCAACAATTATCAGAAGAGAAAAAACTTAAAAAAAAAACATGCTCTTATATATATATATATATGTATAACGAAAGAGAGACGGATATGCACTTACCACGCATTATAATTAATAAAATTAACAAAGTATAAAATAATATTATTATTATTTAATAAAATAATTATTACAATAAAAATTTAGCGCATTTTTATTCATTTAAAAATTTACTTAAAATATTTGATACAATGCTGTCCACCTCGGCCATGGCACCGTTACCGCTGTCGCCGCACATTAAAGTTTTCGATATGGTGGGAATTTCCTGATAACCCCATGATTTTAATTTATTAATTTGTTGCGCGGTTATGGGATGGTCGTACATTCGTGTATTCATGGCCGGACAAAAAAGAAGTGTTTTTTTTAAATCCCACGCTCGTACCACACACAACAGCAAATTGTCGCAAATACCCTGCAATGAAACACATTAAAAATTCGCTTAAACACACAACACCAAACTATTGCTTGCCATAGATATTTTCGCTAAAGAATTTGCACTTAGTGGAGCAATTACCATCAGATCGGCCCATTTGCCCAAATCTATATGCAGCACAGGATCACCGCGTTGTTGCCACATCTGCCATTCCACAGTATCATCTAAAATTTCTATACTTTGGGGTATATCACCCACTTTCATAAAATGCTTCGAGCACTCGGTAAGGATTACTTTAATCTAAGAATGAAGAATGAATTATTTTTTAAATTAGCTTATAACACTTTTAACGTACATTAAATTTATATTTTGTACTCGATGTTTGTAGTTTCTCTATTAGAAGCGGCAATTTGATTGTAGCCACGCTACCACTACAAGCTATAATTATATTTTTGGTTGGCGTTGACATGATTAGTGGGCCGTCTTTGTGGAGCTTTCTTTGGCCGGTTCTTCAAAGCCCAATTTAGACCAAGGTGTCGTCCCCATCAGTTGATTTCTCATACGACAATTCAAATATTCTTTGGCCTGCTCACGACACTTTGAGCTCTGGTCGTCACTAAGTCGCAGACAACGCATATACAGCAGATAATATTTCTTGCACAAACTATCGTGATCAATGGGAAAGCTGCCTTTTTCGGGTGGTGTTGGTGTAAATTTTTGCTGATTAAATGTATTGGAAGTCATTACAAAGAAAAAAAAAATCGTTTTCCTAAAACCATATGACTGTTCGTTCACTGGTTGTTGCCGCAACTCAATTAGAAAAATACGACAAAGAAAAGGTTCCGATAACGAAATATGCAATCAAAAGCACAAAGGTTAATGACAAAGCTAAAATTAATTAAAAATTAATGAATTGTACCGCCAGCCGGAAATATGAAACAAGCGTTAAGCGTTACGTTTTTTCAATTTGCTTCCGAAAGAACTCCTTTTTAAATCTAATATATTTTTATATAAATTGACACATAAAGTACAATGGGGGCTCAATTTATTTAGTTAACCATTACCACTCGCCTTTGACTTTTCTCATTTTTCGTTAAAAATCATTAAAAAAAAGCACAATCTCCCATTGTTCTCATATTTTGTTTCTTTATTTCTTCCAAAATAAGATGCGTGCATATATATATATCTAATCTATATTATTATTACTATTATAGTTCATGTTATTCATGGAATTTTTGCAGTAATTATCAAGACATAAACATTACGAATTAAAGTTGATCATGATTTCTTTATTTAGCATATATATGTATATATTTTTTTCAAATAGACAAGTAAAAAATTGTATCAATGAAAAAATGCCCAAGAAGAACTCGAAGAATAAGCGTCAGTAAGCGATCTCCTACTATTTGTACCGTCACTTCTCTCTTTCTCCCGAAGAATACATTCCATTCTTCTTCCATTTGAACATGAGAACCGGGATAAGTTCTCCTTTCATTGTAACTCGACGAATGA
Source organism: Crataerina pallida (assembly GCA_949710015.1). Lineage (NCBI taxonomy): Eukaryota > Metazoa > Arthropoda > Insecta > Diptera > Hippoboscidae > Crataerina > Crataerina pallida. The sequence goes on from OX453293.1 coordinate 1,147,914, forward strand.
AAATGCGATGTAGTATTTAGGTGGAGACTTATATAAATTTACGAAAAAAATTAAATTAAAAACTAATCAACGATATTCAATGATGTCAAATATTTTTGCATCATGTTAAAACATTGTATGTATGTATATATATACACAATATTAAAAAAAAAAAAGTATCCCTATAACAATACCACCACTCCCACATTACATAATAGAACAAAGACCAGAAGTTTCACTGCCACACACAACTTTCTCTTTCTTTTTAAATGTGACTTTCTGTAGGGCTGGCTTCAACTCGTATTGAATCTCCTCCTCGACAGCAACTGGTGCAGGCGGCGTGGCTTGGTTCGATTGTATTGATTCCGTTTTAGAGGCTACGGTGGTTATGGTCGCTTTAGTATTAGCGCAGCCACCACCGTAACTCGTTCCAATTACTGATATCGTACTTACACTATTATTTCCCACTAGAGTATTGTTATCGCCGCTTGACATAATGCTAGGGATTGTAGTGCCACCACTGCATAACACGGGTATTGTCGATATTGTGGGTATAGGATTAGAGGAGGGAGCTACTGAACTACCTTTTGCCTGTTCATTCGAACCACTAACAATAGCGGCGGTCGAATGGCCGGTAGCAGTTGCTGAGGAAGATGAGTTTGCGGATGTCGATGTTGAATTATTACTATTACTAGCAGTATTATTGTTTGACACAGTGTTCTTGGTAATATTTATTTTAATCTTATTAATTAAGCTAACCATGGGCATGGTGGGTGCGGGACCAACTGATGACAGATTGTGTTCATTGCCGCTGTCCAAATTGCCATCCATGGATGTGTTCAAGTCTTGAGATGGTGTACTTTGTACCTCAACAAGGTCATCTTCATTGTGAACGGATGAAGCAGGGGAGCCGGGTCGTTCCGCTGTCCCTGTTATATGTGTTTGCGTCCCCTCTGTGTCATGAAGTCAAAAAATAAAGAAGTACTCTGTTGCAATTCAGATGTCAACCAACTTACCACTACTTTGAATGGATATTTCCTCGGGGGCTATAAGAACAGTGCCCACATCTTCAAAACCATCATCTTCATCTTCGTCGATTTTGGGTTCTTCTTTAATTTTCACATTCATGAAAGACATTTGGGTGCTGTCCTCATCCACAGTTGGCTCCTTTTCCTCATATGTATCCAAATCCGTAAAAGGTATATGCGGCTCTTCAATCTCTACGTCAGATTCTGGTGCTTCGTTTAAAATAGCCGCATCCCCTTTATTTGCTGTGACGTTCTCTGCTGTCTTTTCAGGTTCAACCTGACCTCCTTGTTCATCCTCTTCGTCATCATCAACAATTTCCGTAACTGATGGTTCTTCATTCGGCAACACTATGACATCATCGTCTTCTTCTTCGTCTTTAATAGACTTGCCTGCATTGAAAATAGAAAATGGAAAAAGGGATGGATGGGGTGGATCCAACAATGTCATATACTCACCACCTTCTTTCCCTTGATCGGCTTTAATTTCAATATCTACAGCGTTGTCGTCATCGATTTGAATGAGTGTGCTGTCGATTGTAATAATTTCATTATTTTTATGTTCTTCTTCTTCTTCTTCAGCAGCAGCAGCAGCAGCAGGCTTGGGGGGATTCAGCGAAGTCTGTTTAACGAAGAAACAAAATTATTATAAATTATAAGCAAGAGCGTAAAGAATGAATTGTAGAGCGTGCCTTATAATCTTCATAACATAATGGATGATAGATCTTGTCGTCGACGCGTATAGCTCCCGGCAGTTGCCACTCTTCCGAGTCGTGATTGTACACTTGCTCGAACTTTTCATGACACATATCACACATAACCACGTCAGCGGGACCAGCCGGACAACTGGGTAATGGTGATTGCAGCGAGCGTGGATTGGACGCTTCATCAGTGGTATCCAAGTCGTGCTTTTGCGATTCAAAGAAATTCTTGGACAGCCGCTCATCTTCATCTTCCACTTCCTCATACTGTACCCAATCATTTAGTTCGAAGTACCATTTACGTGAGCGAGCTTTACGCGACATGTCGCGTTCTCGCCTCTTTTGACGATAATGCCAATTCAAGTGCTGACTATATTTGTTGGTTTGCTTGTTGGTCTGTGGAAATCGTATACCACACATGCTGCACGGCATGCCAGCGAATAACACATTAACAATCGCCGATTGTCGTTTCCGGATGGATTCCGGTTTCGTTAAGTCAATTGGTTTAATGGTTTCCTCTTCTTCAGAAGTGCCGTCAATGGAATTCAGTTTACTGGCGGTGGGTAGTATGTTATTGGAACCATTCAATATGCCGCTGGACACTAACTTTTGGAATAATTCATCAATGTTTATGTTACTTAAGGCGTTTGTTGTGGGAGCGGATGAGTTGGTTGCAGTGGCGGCAGTGGCGGTGGTGGTGGCTTCTGTCGTTGTTGGAATTCCACTTATTGAATCTTTTTCCGACACTTTAGCATCTAAAGACTCTGTCAAGTCTATAAGGTGATCAGTTTCCATCGGAGACTGTTGTTGCATGACTGCGGACAGCTGGGGGTCCACACAAAGCATATCCCTTATTTGAACCTTTCCTGCCACTACTCCCTGCGGCAAAGCACTAAATCGCACAAAATATTTCTTTCCCTTTAAGAGGAAGCTTTTCGGCAGTCCGCCGTACTCAACGCGCGTCGGTGCACCATCCAATAAAACAGTCAAGAGATTATCTGCAAATTGTATGGTATGCTCCGTATCCCCGAGGTGGAATATTTGTGTGCGAGCATCCAAAAAGAGCGGTATGACGTTTTGCGCATCGATAATCATGTTAATTTTACCAACCACCAAGTCGCGCCTCAAAGCACCGATATTGACTTGAGGCGGCGGCCCCTCGGCTTTCAACATATGCATTTTACCACGTATGGGCAGTGTGACCGGTGGACCGCCAAAATAAATTTCGTACCAATGCTCGTCAATGTAGAGTTCGCGTGATGGGAAACCGAAGCGCATATGTAAAGTCTCCCCATCAATAGTAACTGGTTTGTAGTCTTCGTTGAAGTGTAGAACAATCGTCTCCTTATTGTCAATGCAAATGGTGCGCTGGCCATTTTGGAAGCCAATCTCGTGCGGTTGATCCACTTCCATGAAAACGATGGCTAATTTGTCGTAAATGCGTATTTCTCTTGCCACCCCGTCAATGATGATTGTGCGCACAAGGTCCTTTTGAGGATTATCAATGGAATTGCATGGTTTATGGATGACAGGAGCTTGTGGTTGTTGGGGCATTGGTGGAATATTTCTTATGTGCAGCAAAGGACCGCTGTTGCCAACACCAGCACCGCCATTCGGAAACTGTGCTTGTGGCCATTGTGGTCGCATATTCAGATTCATGGAAGCCTGTGGACCTATACCACGGAAAGGGCGATTGTTCAACATCCCCCTAACCCAAGGCCGCACTGCCGGCATAATTGACGACGTACTGTTACTATTCATAGCAGATTCTGCTACCCTGTCACTCCATTTCGTCACTTTGGGAAATCGTTTATCGCGATTCCCCGATCTGCCACGCGAAGCCACTTGACCGTCATTCGAATCCGGTTTATCGTCATAGCGAGGCGAACCTTCCGATTTGGAAGATGTTTGCTGATCATTTGCATTTGTTTGGGTTTTATTTAATTTTGGGATACGTTTTTTAAGTACAGCTTCACGCGCAGCATTCAGGGACTCCTGCCGTTTAGCAATTTTCAATTTGTTCGCCTCATTGATGGACATGACGGTCTGCAAAAGGTTAGTGTGCTGCTCTTTCGTAATTGACTTAGACTCTAACAACTCCTGGGCCTGAGATATCATGGTGCGTATTTTGTCATCATTGGCCTCTTGCGTATCCTCATTGAGGTTTTGCAATTCGGCCAAACGCAAGCGATGCGTTAATTCCTTGTTGTTTTTCTCCGCTGTTAAGAAAAATAGAATAATTTCGAATTAAGTCTGTTGAAATGTGTATATGTTTGCATCTTTTTTTCTTTTTTTTTTACCTGTTTTAGACAATTTACTCAACTTGGCCGTTTTCGCCAATTTGGCACGTACATCATCTAGAGTTGACTTTTTGGGGGATACCTTGGATGAATCACCCTAAACGTTAGATCAATTATTTAAGAAATAAAATTTATTTAAAAAACTTTGAATTTTTAAAATAACTGAAAAGTAAACAATTCGAGTTTAATTATATTCGGGTGCAGTCTTTTATAAAATTCACTTTTTATACAAGAAAAAATATGGGACCCAAATTGGACAACCCCACCTTAAAAAACTTCTTTTTCTTTTACCCCCTGAAAATCTCCGCATCCTCTTATTCAAAATCAAAAACCTTCGCGTAAATCCGCCCACGTTTGCTCTACCCTGAAACTTTTCCCAAAAATTCACACTCTCATCTACAAAGTTAGCTGGTCACGGGTTGATTAGTGGATAAAAATATTTATATAAAAAAAGAACCTTAAAATGATCCCAATTATCCGAGCGGTTCACTGGTTGATCTTCTTTTATACGAGGCGGAGGTGGGGTTTTATCCTCAGCTGGCTTACAGCTAACCGGCATAACGGGCATCAATTGTCGTAAGTCAACATCTTCGGATCCGAAGAGTTCCGGAGAACCAAACAGTCTGAAATAAAATCCAGAAAATAAATTTTACCATTAAAAGTTTGTTAAGTGTGTGCGCGTGTGTATGATTTTAGCTGGAACTTACTCTTCCAATTGCGTTGATTTACTTTTTTTAGCTAACGGCTCCTCTGCCTTCATCATGGCGGCATCAGAAGGTCGCTTCTTGATGTCGTCCTCGTCCTTATCTTTACTTACATGTCCGCTCAATTGTTTTGCATCCACACCATGATGGTGTTGTTCCAACTTGTTGGCAGTAGCTGTTAAATTTTCTGAAGGTTTTTCTAATTTATTAACCAGTTTTTCAATTTTAAATGACACTTTGGGTGATGATGATGTCGCTTTGGTGTTGTGTGCACTTAACTCAGTGGTGAGATCAATTGTAATTGTAGCGGCTTTGGACACAGGTGGCAATAATTTATATTTAATGGAATCAAAGTGTGAACTTGAAGTGGAGGCGACAGAGGCTGCTGGTGCTACGAATTGTGGTCTCAAGTCCACATCCATATGATTACATGCTCTACTCTCTGTTACAGGCAACTCAATTAATGCTTTAAAATCTAAAAGTGTTTATTAAGGTACGGTTGGGTTGCGTTTCTTTACAATCTCAAAACAATTACAAATATGTGTAGTGTGTAGGGAAAAGAAATTTAAATTTAAAATCGCCTCCACGCGTGATTAACAAAAATGATTGTTTTAACATAAAAGTAAAGAACAAAACGGAAACGGGAAATAATACAAAACCGAAAATGCTTTCAAGCCAGAATTCAACCTAATGCTCAAAACTTGTCATCATCACCAAAACATAAAAAAAACTCACACACATATATATAAATAAACATAAATAATAATATTACAGCACAAAATCTATTATATTAAATTAAGAGAAATATTTTAAATAAATAAAATTAGAGTTTTCGTATATAGCACTCTGACTGACTGAGTGATCTTATCGCAGCATTCAATTAATGGATCATTTAGTTTAGTTTATTTTATTATTTGTATATGTAGGTAACTTTTAACATTTATGCTTTAGATACAAAACTTTTTTTCTTGTACTCCTTTTTTTATTTAATTTTTTTTGTTTATCACAGTCAGGTTTTCGGGATATGTACTAAACTAAATTTAATTATTTGATTATTGTAGAATGTAAAACGTGAGCGATGAAGTGGATTGGATTGTTATGCTGGCGGCGGCATTTGCAGCAGAGCAGTAAAGCAACAAAGGTGTGGAATTAAAACAACCACAGGCATTGAGTTTTAAACCATTTTATTTTTGATTTTATAAAGTTTTAAAACATAATAAAACTACAGAGTATTTTCATACATATGATTAGAGCAAATACTTAAGCCTGAAATATGTAAGAGGAGAATTAGCAGAAGCCGACAGGAAACCTACGTAACCTAACTATTTGAATTACTTTGAATCCACAATCCACAATCCACCATCCACTTATCGTAACGTTTAAATTTAACTAGAGTAAGAATAACTTTGCATTCAAGTTTTTTTGCTATGGTTCTTGTTGGTGTCATGGAAAGTACCGTTTCGTTTTCGTATATATATGGATTAAATTGTTTTTTCTGTGTTGAGCTATAATTAGAGTGAAGAGCAACAAGAAGACTTTTCTTACTTTTGTCTAGATTTTTGGCAGATACTTGCCCTAGGGCAGTCAAATCCTCATTGTTGAGTTCAAGTTTTGGCTTTTTCTCGGGCGTAGTGCCTGCTGACGTGGACACTGGTACTACTGATGCCATCGGTGCTACTTGACGCAAATCGATATCATGAAAATGTTCATTTTTCGGCGACGGACTACGTGACTTATTTTTGTTACGTGTATGGTTGTGAGTTTTTTGACTAGCGCTGCGTTTGTTGTTATCCCGTAATTTGTTGGGGGACGCTGCTGGCGATAAAGATTTATGTTTTAAAGCGATTGAAAGGGGTGCTATTTCAAAAGCATCCTTATCGCACGAAGCAGATGTTGAGGATCCTGCTGATTTGTTACCTTTATCATTTGAAGCCGAAGACTTTTTGCGTTCGGTTGATACATTCGAACCAGCCGACGATGACGAAGTTGTGGAACTTTTCGATTCGCTGCGCTTACTGCGATTCTTTTCTTTATCACGTGTTGAATTCTTTCCAGAACGTCCTAAGGACCGGCTACTACTACTGTTGGAGGCGGATGAAGTGCGGCTGGGAGATTTACGTGAACTTTTACTACTACGCTCACTTTTTGTTTTATCCAATGATTTGTCCGAGACTGCTGATATTTTGCTCATTTCGTTAACGTGCTTTTCTGATTGTTGTTGTTGTTGTTGCTGTAGGTTTTGTTGATTTGTTTGTTGTAATTGTCTGGCTAGTCTGGGGTCTCGTTGCCGCATGACATTAACCATAGCAGCATTGACTGGATGAACCCTTGGTTTCGAACTCATACCTCCACCACCACCCACACCACCCGTGTTCGGTAGAGTACTATTCATTGTAGATGGTGGGAGAGCCTACACAACGGAAAAAATATTATTATCAATGAAATGATACAGTTTTTGAATGTCCTACCTGACGATGAACATTCATCATGGGTGGATGTAAGTGAGGTCGAAAGCTTTTAATGTTAGGATACATGCCAGGCCTCATGTTCATTGGACTAGGGTGAGGTGCCGGTGGTATGTAATTAGGCGGCATCATACCGGGTAACAATTGAGGTGGCAGAGCATGTGGTGGCAAGCCAGCAGCAGCAGCTGTTTGAAGCGCATTGGCTGCTACTAAAGCTTCCACCGGAGGTACAACGCCTTCAACAACTTTGGAAAACTGCTTCTCTTGCTCTAAATGTTTTTTAGTCGCTTCTAATTCCAGTTCCAACTTAATTTTTTTCAATTCTAATAGTTCACGTGTCTTATCTTGTAAAATTTTACCCACTTCGGCTGGAATGGCTTGTGCAGCATTTACCTGCAATTATATACCCAGGGGATGCATTATATATGATATTAAAATATTCAGGTGGAAACTTTTACGAACCGTTTTTAAAAAGTCAGGGTTGACGTGTATGGACGGTGGCCTTGCCGTTATTGGCCAATTCTGATCTAAACGCTTGACTCTCACATCCAAAGAATAGAGTTTTTGTGATGAGAACACCTCCACCCAAGTTTGCCGTAATGCGTACATACGTTCTCTGGTCTTCTCATTGACCTATTTTAAATTAGTTACAACAAATTGTCAGTATAACAAGAGGCAAGTGTGTCTTAAAGACTTCATATGTGTTTTGCTTAATACTTACTTGTTCGAAGACATCGCAAAATATATTAACAATGCATTGGCTGAAGAGCTGCACATAGGTGCTTTTGACATTTTTTACAATGGAATCGATTAAATACAAAATAGGCAATTTATAATCGGGTGGAACCTGTTAACAAATATATGATACACGGATACAAAATATTAGGAAACTAACAAAACTTAAATTACCGCTTCAAAACTAATACTAGTTCTATTCATTTTGTATTATGAATAATCTCCTCAATAAATTATATATATTACTTAAAATTACCAAAAGCCACCTTTTAACAGTTCACTTGGTCACAGCTCATCACTGCATATAAAACATTAACAGTTCGTCTAGGACTGCGTCCTTTTCTTTTTATGATGAATAAGTGATGAAAGTTTTATATGAACCTTTGGCTTGGTTAGGAACCCTTCCACAATATAACAAATTGACATTAACTTATTAATTAATTAATTTACATTTATTGCACACAATTTTCATTTCCAAGTGAACTGCTATGCACATTATTTGTATATTGTGGTTAAATAAAAAAACAACAGCTCACTAAAATTATTTAAGTTTTAATTTATTGGTATCATTTTTGGCAAGCCAGATCTTTGATTGATTAAAACTCCTTAATACTGACTGCTACTAGAATTATTAGAATTATTAAGGTGAAGAAAACAACTATAGATTTAGTATCCACTATTAATAACGAAAGCGAAAAGTTCACTATAATTATACGATTATCACAGATGTCACAGTCACACTTCCCTTTACTCAACATTTAACCGAAACCACAACGAATTTCTTTTAACACTTTCTTAACGCTAACATATATAGTTATATTTTTAAGACAGGAATAACTTTTAACCTTGGCCATATGTTGCTCTACGACCTTAACAATAACCGGAGCATATTCGATATTTTCTTCTGCCAACATTGTCAGCATATTAATCAATGGTTTACTGTTGCAATTCAAATCCGATAAGCTGGAAAGATATTCCTCGGCTACACGGTCTTCATTCTCTCTTTGCGTTCTGGCCGCAGTATCCATGTTGCGTAAGGTTATTATATTAACGACAATTACTGTTATATATCTATAATGAATTTCGTAAAGAAAAATATGTTTTTTATAGAAATCAAATTATGACAAGTTTTTGGTAGTAAACTACTAGAAAAAATTCTGATACTTTAATTAGGTATATTAAGAACAATTAGGTATATGTCTGCACACGCAAACACACCCTTCATAAAATTACGAATATGCATATGCATGTGTATGGTGTTTTCTTAAGCAAATTTCACACAAAATTACGTGCGAAAATTTTTCCCAAATTGTTTAAAAATCTAACGAAAAATTCACCATTTTCTTAATTGATGCGCACTTTTTCAATATGCTGGCCGATCGGTGATTTTCTGAAAAAACGTCAGCAATTTTGCTCTTCTAAGCACACGCACATACACTTGCTATCATTTTTTTTCTGGCATTTTTGCTTCAACTTACTTTATTTTCTTAATGTTATCTTCTTAATTATCCGCTCTAAATTATTATTTTACACTTCTGATATATATCTATATACTTCAAATATTATTTATTTATATAATATAATATATGAGAATAATTGTTAATTTTTATGCAGCGTTGCCCTAGAGATTACAATCTAAAACCAATATGGCTGCAGTTTATTAAAAATGAGGTATGATAAGTTTATCTAGAGATGGAAAAAGTAACAAATCTTCCGCCGATGACATTTTAACTTTGTACGAACCGAATTAGAGTATTTAAGGCATAATAACAAAGTGTTATCGAATATACGTCCTCTAGTAGCAATTTTTCTTCGAAACAAAGCTTAACTGTGCATAAAGTTTTCTGTTCATTTTATTTAATTCGCAGATATATTTTCTTTTAAAATTCTTATAAATATTGTAAATAAATAACTGATTTTCGTGTAGTTTGAAAGGAGAGCTAGTTAGCACTCCCCTAGACAAGGATGGAATCACATAATGGCCGGAAAAGGCACTAGACAAGTTCCGGTCGCCAATTTTTTTTAACATCCTCATAATTTACAAAATTAGATACAAATATTTTTTTTTTTTTGATTTTATTAAAAGAATGAATACAAACGACAACCGATATGTTTAAAAAAATTCGTTATCACATAAACGCCCGAAGAAAGAGCCACAAACAAGGTTAACCAACCTAAAAAATTTATGCGAGTGTTGCTTTGCGGTCGTATATGTTGTTGCAGTCCCAACCAACCACCACGTTCCCCCAACCAATTGATTAAATCATCTTCAATGATCTCTGCCACACCATCCACTAGATACTGCAAATAATCGTAATGCCCTTGACGGACACAATCAATGGCAAAACCACCGCTAATGGCGAAAATTGAAATGATTTTTGCCCAGGTTATGCGATTTTTTTGTCCATTGCGTGCAAATAATTCTTTGGCTACAAGATTTAATAGCACTGGTGCAGTGTCGCCATCTACCAATTCACCATAGGGTGCCCGTGACAGTTGCCGGGCTACGTTGTTGTACACCCGTGGATGCATGCGTTCCAACTCTTCGCCCATCTGCGTTTAAGGATATAAAATTAGAATATCTTAGTGTTAACGGGAAAATTCGAAACTTACTGCATTCAAAGCGGGAAATATTTCATAAACCACATTGGACGAGGGCTCCAGTATACTGCGCAATCTTTGTACGGCCTTGCGATTTAATGCGCCAGCTCTTCGCAATCGTGCTCGTATATATTGACCACAAAGGCATTTGCCCTGGAAGTAATGATGTAAATTAATTGAGCATGAGATAGGCTACCGTTCCCATTTTTTGCAATTCTTAATATTTTTTGACTTAAACTAAATTTGGACCCGATCGGACCTTTATTAGAACCCCTTTTCCCAAAATAATATTTTTCAAAGTGATTTATGTGGCAATGACTCACGTTTACCAGACAATCTAATTGTAGCATACTTTGTGGAAGTAAGTGGCGTAGGGTACTAAATTGAGGGCTTGACCGACTATAACATTTTTATTTGTGTTTTGTTATGTTAATATAAAATGTGCCAGATTTTTAAGTTTTGTTATCTCCTTTTTCAATTAAAATTCTGACCTTGGATCATTTCTATTATAAGCAAAAAGTGTTGTGCATTATAAGTTCAATTGTGTCACAGTCATGAACAGTGACCTCTTATTGCATAACAGAAAGAGCACTTATACCTGATTGTTGTCGCTTTTTATGCGCCCTACCCCAAGGATGGGAGTCAATAACATTTAGTTAAAAATTCAAGAAGAGCATCATAACTTGGATTGAGTATAAAAATTGACACGTCTACAGTTTGGACAGCTTTGTACAAGTATAACGGTAGGTATTTAAAGACTATGCTTGTTTTGATTGCTTTCTTGTTGTTGTTGACAAAGAAAAAGACAAAGATTCAAGTCTAATACAATGAGTATATGTCTGTCAGTCCTCACTATCTCTTTATGTCTCTTCCTATTCACAATTAAATGAAGAGCTCTTCACTCTTCGTAAACCATATAACTTTTCCAAATAATTTCAATAAATTTGTACAAAGCAAAGTATAAAGGGGGAGAGAGGGGCGGAAAAATAAACATGTCAATAAAAATTAATTTACATTAAAGAGGAAATAATGTTCAATTATTCGTTCTAATAAAAACGCGAATAAAATCGAAAAAAATCAGCATCTGGTGCATAAAAAAACCGCTTTTATCAATAAAATGGTACAAATGAAGAACCGTGCGCACACACACACACACACAGAACGTTTCATTTAATGTCTATTAATAAATTATATAAATTTATAAGTACTTGATAAATTTATAATGTGGTGAGTAGAACAGAAAAAACAAAAAAAAAATATTTCAAAAATTAAATAAAATGAAATAAAATTAGAATGCGGTTCAAGTAGAGTTGTCTGAATGGCTACAAACGTTTTTATTTTTATCGCGCAGAGTTATATGCACGCTTTGCGGTTTTGGCTAAAGTTGAGTTGTTGCATTATCACACACGTACCTGATTAATAATTTCTGTTTTGAATTCCTGACTATTGGTTGAACTATACGGCGCTACACTGCTGGCCACGGACGAGGTAGAAGCGGTGCGCGGTATGTTTGTAGATGTGTGCAGTTGCCATTCCAAAGAAGAACTATTCGCCAGAGACCGTTGCGGCTTAAAACTTGCACTTAGGAACAGATCGTGATCCAGAGAGGATGATTTCAGTTTGGCTCTGCCCAATTTGGGTGCTGGTGGGAACGGCGGCAGAGTGCGTATGGAGCGCGGTGTTGTCGGCGGCGACGGCATTTTGTTTCTATCATATATTTTGGGGATGCCTGTGTCTTTGTCTTAAGCTAAATAACTGTGGGCGGAATGTTGTTGTTTGTGGGGTGAGGCAATGACTAATAATGATGTTGTTCAAAGGTACGTTTGTTGTTATTGTTATTATCTTTGTATTGGAATTATTCTTATAACCGTTGCAGGTATTTTCTTTTGTTACGTCGCATTATATATACGTGCCTGTATATAAGCGTAATTTTATAGCAGAGATTCATGCACATATATGGTTATTATTATTGTTGTTTTCTACTATCTCCTCTAATCTACAACTCTCTTTATACTTTACATGAACACAGCATATCTCAATGTTAATGCGGCCACATTAAGTGTGCGTAAATGTTTGTAACTTTTCAAAAAGACCGCAGTCCGATCTCCGTTTTATTCTAGTAATCTATTCAGAATTCAGAAGCGAAATGTAGTTTTAAAAATGTTTCGATGGAATGTGGTAAAAAACCACTACACTACACCACTTGTGGCACTTGTGGCACTTGTGGCAAAGAGTACATCAAGTTTGTGCGCATGTTTGTAACCTCTTAATGGCAAGTGCCACACCCATCTTCAATAATACTGATCGTATCAGGATCAAAATCTGAATCGTTGTGACCATGTCTTTCCATCCGTCCCGTATCTGTCCGTGTAACTTGGTTTTGGCCGCACGTCTTAAAGTATTTCGCTGAAATTCCCTACAAACGCGACTCTTGATTCAAAGGCGTGCACTATTGAAAATGGTTTAAATTGTTCAATTTTTAGGACCTGTCCCCCACACAGCACCCTCATTTAAAATCAGACTTAAGAAAATGAAATTTCGCAATTTTCATTATTTTTTGACAAAACTTTATAAAACACATTTGATTTGCTTCATACTTGATTTGGACTCGGTCGGATTGAATGTTTTATTATAAAAAAAAGTCATTCCATCGCAAAAATTCCCAAATTTTTATATTTTAGAACAAAATACGGTGAAGAACAATAGTTGGTCTAAAAATTGATGTTTTAATGTTGGCCCGGATTGGACAGTTTTTAGAGCCTCCCTTCCCTTCTCTAAAGGTGATTTTCATGAGGTGTCTTATGTGACAATTATTCGAGTTTACTGATAGGACTAAAAAAATAAAAAATGATGTAGTCGTTTTGGATCGACAATTATTAGGTATTCTCATATAGGATTTACTTTGTTGAAGAGCATGACATGGGAAAGATTGTAAACGTGATCCCATCGGGACAAAATTTCGCACCATCAAATCAATTAACCATTCTTCACCACGTCCTGTTAAAATATATTACGATTGGCAACTTTCCGTTGCATAAAGGGGTTCAAAAAAGTCCAATTTAAACCATCGAAATATCTTAAATGCTTGTGCACAAATTTACGTGGACATGCATCAGGAAGATGGGTAGACGGTTACGTTTAAATCGATTCAGAAAGTGATTTTAAATTGATCGGTATGATGAGATGTTTGCCACTTAACATAACTTTTAGTGCAGCCGGCGTAAGGTGCAACAAGAGGGAACAAATACTCCCCAGTATTGCAGCAAGTGGTGTAAGGTGCACCAGTGTGCAGGCTTGAACGACCATTACACTTTTATTTGTTTGTTTGTTTTTGTTATTGTTTAAACTCTCTGAATCGAAACCAGAAGATTTACGGTTTAGTGACTCTGGCTTAAAAGCATATCTAGCTCACAGCTTTGACAGTAATTATTATTATGTTTTGTAGAATTTTATGTACAATTATAATGACTTATTGCTAACTGCGGTTACTAATGGAGCACAAATAATCTCACATAAACGCAAGTCTCACTTCTTTTGAGAATTTTAACAGATCAAAGTTGGAATGTGACGGGATGACCGATGATTTATTGCGTTCATAAGGTAGCCGTGTAAATGAATTTCAAGTAGAAACGAGACACTTTTTTTCCATCCAGTATATAGTATAGATGATTACATATATGACTAAAAAACAAAACAACTTTATAACAAATGAACGCAGAGCCGATTATGCGAATTGAACTGAAATCTTGTATAGAGCCGGCGAACTGGTAACAAACCGATATGTTTAAAATCTCACAGTGTTCTGACAAATAGCAAAATAGATTCGACAACTAAAACCAGCTAAACGACAATCAGCCAGGGAGGCAGGCGTTCAGTCGCGCTCATTCGTCTAACAACCTCGAACGCTTTGTCTCTTCTCGTTCGCTCAAGCTCTGGTGTGAAAAGCATTTATTTGTTCTAAAAAAAGTTTTCCCCTCACATCAAAGACATCAACCCGGGGACATTTACTATTTTGCTCTCTTTGATCGTGTCATTTACCCAAGACACGATAATATATATTCGGTATTAGACAAGTAATAACAAATTTTAAAATTACATAAAATAAAAATAAACCAAAAATGCCGCCAATCAGAAGAGTTGTCCATTCTAGGGGATTTAAATTGTTGCTGGCAGGTAGAACATGATTGTTTATGCCCAACTGAAATGGAAAAAAGCGATTGTGAGAAGGGAGCAAAGGTGCATGTACTTAAAAAATTTAAAAAATTGAATAAATTGAATAAATTTATAGTTCGTTTACAATACCAGACCAGATTGAGTTGATCTCAAATCCTGGGATACTGAAATTAATTGTGTAGACGTTTATAAGTTCGGCACGCTGTAACCTATTATCGGCTGGGAGCCATGCTCCCAATCGACAAAGACTTATCCATCAGCCACACAAATAAAGGAGTTGGGTAGCAGACACAACCTCAACTTACAAAAAAAGCTTATTTGGCGTGTAGCCCGTTAAGGCAGATGAATTTTAGATGGCCACGCCTGCCAAGCCAAATCAAGCCAAGTTTTTTCTTATTTTACTCGACTAGAATTTCATTCAACTTCCCACTTACCCAACCACCATTTTCATTAATCCAAGGCACCAATTCATCTTCAATCACATCGCAAACACTCTGCATTAGTTTGGGCAAATATTCGGGATGTCCCTGACGTACACAATCCACTGAGAGACCGCCGGCTATAGCAAATAATGAGACCACTTTGCTCCAAGTTATATCCAATCGGAACAGATCCCGGGCTACGGCACTTAACAAAACATTAATATTATCGGCTGATTGAAGTTCTCCAACAGGATTGCGACAAATTTGTCTGGCCACTCCAGTGTAAATGCGAGGATGCGTGCGTTCCAATTCATCACCTAACTTTGTGTACAAAAAACTAATATGAGTACGATTTTTTTTCCACTTGGTAGATCAGTATATACTACAGTGACAGCGGGAAAGACTTCGCGCACCACAGCCATAGTGGTGGTGCCCAGAATACTGCGCATTCTCTGTAGACCCAATTTTTTGTTAAACAAACCCGAACGACGCAAACGTCGCTTAATATACTGGCCGCACAAACAACGGCCCTGAAAACATGAAAAGCATCAATTTTGTGTTATTTGACGCTTACTTAAGATATGTTTTGTGTACAAGCGTTCGACGTACTTGCGTTACTATGTCCTGCGCCGGTATTTGGCTAGCTTTCCAGCCTATCGTGTACGAGAGTTTGCGTGTAACCACATCACTGACATTGCTGAGGCGACGGCGCGACGGTGTCTGGTGAATATCGAACAAGGCGGTGGAATGTAATGTGGCTGGAAAACTGAATTTTCTTTTTGTTTGAATGGTGTTGGTGCCCAATTTTTCATTAATGTTACTATTGTTGTAATTGTTGGCATAATTGGCATTAAAGTTGTTATTGTTATTGTTGTTGTTGTTGTTGTAATTATTCGTCATTGCTTATCGGTAAAGCGTTGAACATCGTTGCACGATTCTCGAACGGTACGCTAAGAGGGAATAAAAATTATTTCTCTTCCAAGATTCGCTTGAAATTGCTTACAAGTAAAATTCCAAAAATAGCGGCCATTTGTGTACGGCTTCAATGGCTTGGGGATCAGTTCAACTAACTAACTAAAGCTTTTTATTTATGTTCACGTCTCACTAATTAATTGACACCCCATGTACAGTTAATCGAGATCTGTGATAACAAATTGTTACAAAAAATTCCAACACACAGTGAACAAGTGTGTCTCCGCCAACTTAATAGCCATCATTTATAGAATTCAATATTGAGAATTTGCTTGATTGAAATATATTTCCAGTGCCAAGATCTGAACTTGGTCACAAATTTTGGAATCGAATAAGAAATTGAAGTTTGGTTGGTCAAGCGAAACGTTTACAGGACAAAAAAATTGAAAAGGGTCCAATTTTCTAAGAATAATTTCCGTCTGGGAAGAATAATACAAATAGTTCTTGGATAGATTTGGTGTCACAAGGCTGCATTATTTTATATCCAGTTCAGTTATGGCTGAGATTGCCTTCAATCATCATTCATCATACGTCATTATTAATACAAATGAAATCGTTGTCATTGTTAATATTTTTTATGTGATCAATGATCAATGATCAATTGTGTACTCGCACAATTAATATATACAGCTGGACAGAGCGAATAGAAGTAACTCACTGCGTTAGTATTTCATTTCATTAAATGTTGAACAGGTGCTGTCGTGAATTATGGTCTTTTAGAGATGTCAACTACAACTGAGCTGTCGCTGTGCCATGATATGCCAGACCATAGAACCAGTGCCATAATAGCCCAAGTTGGTGTATAACCATAGGATTATGGGCGTAGCATGTATACAATAGCAACTATTGAAGTGTGCATAAAATCTTACCTCAGGGAACGCTTTAAGTACCAAACAGTATTTTTTTGTAAATTTAGGAGTGCATGGTAAGACATCGCCCATTTCCGGCATGGCCATGCGTAAAGTAAGTGTACTTCAATTTTGTAGCTTTGTGCCGCGAGAGATTAGGGGCGTGCCGCTTAACATGGTTACTGGAAATATTTGTACAAAGTCTTGGCTCGATATCTCAAAATTTACGCCTGTGAGAACGCCAACAACAGACGACCTAGTTTTCGACGCTGATCAAGTATTTATATACGTTGTAGTGTCTCTGACGCATTCTTCTGGGCGTTGTAAACGGAAGATTGAACTTAGTGTACCCTCGTCACCAAGGTGGAGGGTATAGCAAGCTATTAGATTAGGTGCGGTTACGTTTGGATTAACTAGTGGGGCTTGACCTACACGTTAGGCGTCAGTTTAAACAAACCGTACAGAAAATAGTAAAATTAGGCATGGATGCTATAGAAGCAAGCAATTGTTTTCCAATAACCGCTGACAACTGCTAATATAGGAAAGGATTACAAGCGATTTTAACATAAAGGGGAAACATTAACACAACACAACGCATAGGAACGCAACTGTAATGTGAAATGAGACGAAGGGAAAAGTGGAAAATTTCAAACGCTTTTTGGTGATTGGTGCAATTCACTGCTCGTTAATTTGTAACTGACAAGTTAGTGAACAACCTGCCATTAGTTTTAACAAACATTTATTATAACTACACACACGTGTACGTACTTTAATAACTCACATATGGATAGACTTTGTCCTCCAAACTTGTAACTTTTACAATTAGTGAGAATCGTCTAGTAAGCGCCGTAAGTATGTAATGGGCGTGTGTGTATATTTGATATTCGGCCGTGTAGTTGATTCCCAAGATATGATTGATGTGTCTGTATGTGTGTGAGTGTGTGGCTGTGACCATCATAAAATAAAATATAGAAGCCGACTACTACCTGCAACGTACACATTAGACAATTCAAATGCTTTGAGCTTTTAAGGAACTACTACATGGCTGTGGCATGTTATGACATTGCTGTACCGTGCACTTTTCTTGCATTCGTATAAACTTGTATAAATTATGCGAATATGCGTTTAGCTTCAAATGGTACACTTATGTGGAAAGAATTTAAGTAAAATTAAAAAAAAAAATCTAATGAAAAGCCAGTGGCTTTTATGCCCTTCACATTAAGTCTGTCAGTTCGTATGCAATCATCAGTAGTCGAGGTAGCCTTCATACATAGTATAGATATTCTCGGTCAGCATCAAAGTATGTTTTGGTGTAACGACATTCGTGTGTCCGCGATCGATCCATCAGCAGAGTCATGAAGTTGAAATTTGGTATGCCTGCAACACAGCCTGGACACAGCCGAATAATAAACGTGCCCACGTGTGGGGCAAAGGGACAAAAGGTACACAAGTGCCACACCCAGATTTACAATCAAAATCTGAGTCGCTTTAATCATGTCCATCTGTCTGTCCATGGCAATTTTTTGAGATATTTCGATGAAATTTGGTACAAGGACATGTATAGGCTTAAAGAAAAGCTCTATTGAAAATGGACCGAATCGGACTCAAATAAGGTCTAGTTTTATATTTGACTGCGCCAAATTTGTACCCGATCATGAAGTAACTTTTATGACAATATCCTGCGATTACTGACACAACTAAACTTATTGTAGCATAATTTATGGAGCTAAGTGATATAGGGTCGGCCAATGAATCAAGGGTAGCCGTACCATAGCCGTACCTTCGTAAAGTAGATCACACATATTCATATAAATTAAAAACTACTTCACGTGCACCCCAAGCTACTGGCACAAAATCGTATTTTTTGGCTTAATTTGCTGATTTGTGGTTTTTGTTGTTTTTTCTAATTTAGACAAAACATAATTTGCATGCAAATAACGTTTTTAAAGACACTGCACGCTACGCTAAGTTGCAATATATTGAAGTGAGACGAGCACTCGTACTGTGCGCAAGTGTGCTTGCTCACAACCCACGGAATAGATGAATTTCAGAACTTTTCTAAAAAGGAAGGAGGGAAAAATACGCGTTACGGGTAAATTTAATTCCACAGCGCCATTGTCAATTATAGTCAACATTTTTATGTGGTGTGGGTACCTGTGGATTGACTTGAGCTCAATATATTTTTCATGCCTATGGCTGCTGGATGCAAACGGCTGTGAAATGAAATTTAGGTCGATTTTCAATAAAAATTGTAAAATCCGACAGTGCGCAGAGTATTTGATGGTTGCCCGGGGTTGATTTTATTTCATCGGTAACAACAAATAACATTAAAAAGTCGCAACAGCTTAGACCGGTTCCATGGCTTTACAAGTAGTTACAAATATATAAAAAGTTTGCCTGGTGATCGCGTATTCCAAAAAATTATTATCACAATTAATAATAATTGAACCTGAGGTAGGAACTGATTGCAAAAGAAGAGTGTTTCTGGTATTCGTTGATAGCGGAAGGCTGTTAAATAAATTAAAAGCCAATGTTCATAAATTTTTAATAATTTTATGGAAACAACAAAAACAATAAACATGCAATTATTAAAAGAATTTGCAAAAGTGGTTTTATATTTATTTGTCAATTAAATTGATTTACTTTGGATAAAATTTATTCAAATATGTTTAAGAGAACGAAGTTAAATGTTATGGTTGGTCAAGCGCTAACAATTAATACCTTACACCACTTGGCTCCTTAAATTATGCTGCAATTAGTTTAGGTGTGAAGGGGTTCTAAAAATTGTTGGGTCGGGTTTAAATATGGCACAGCTAAATATGAAGCTAAATAATTATTATTTACCAAATTTTGTCCAAAAATATTAAGAATTGCAATTTTTTGCCATATAAAGACTTTCGTTATAATAGAATCTTATATGGGGAGAGGTTCTAAAAGTTGTCCGATTCAGTTCATTTTTAACAAGGGCTTTTCGTTGAGTCTATACATATCCTTGTAGCAAATTTCATCGAAATATCTCAAACATTGCGACCGGTAGCTTACGCAAAAATTTACATGATCAGAAAGACGGACAGACGAACATGGTTAAATAGATACAGATTCAGATTCAGATTCAGATTTTGATTCTGAATCGATCGGTATAATTCAAGGTGGGCGTGGCACAAGAACCTCAGGTGATGCAGGATATAACAAATAAGAAAACGAAATTTGGCTTAAGAGTCAAATCTCAAATATGCTTTAAATCTGCATACAAACGTGGGCGTGGCAGGTACATGATTACGCTCTCTAATAGTGCACGTATTACGTATCAACGTGCAAGTCGAGATAAGGTTTTTTGGTAAGTGTGGGCGCATTTGTTATAAGCGATCACGCCCATTTTTGACACATCCATAAATGAATTAAATTTAAATATATACATATACCAACTTCCAACTGCCACCGATTTCCAATTCAAATTGGGTTGAGCATGCAGAAACCAAGGGAATAAGTTTCAGCTGAATATCACAAGATTGACTCAGATTTTGATGCTGATCAAGAATATATATACTTTGTAAAGCCTCTGACGTCTACACTGTTGTGGCCATGAGAGATTTTTTTAAATCATAATTAAAATCTGTTTATTTCAAAAGAAAACCTATGTCGGCACTGAATTCAAATCCAAATTTTTACGGCCGTGATGGACACATTTTGAATATATTTTGTAGGGCCTCTGATGATAAACCGCATGTGGAGTGTACCATATAACAATAATAATAACAATACAAACGAAGTCAAGTTTTGTTTAAATTAATTGAGTTGATAACTAAAGCACAATAACAGCCACGGTAAACAATTACGGTAAATGTTCACACACATTTCAACTGAAAATTATACCCAACGAAACAATTTCCATTTCTATGAAGTATTAGGATAGAAAATGACTGCGGCATGGTACGTGGTACGTGTGTACTTGAACGGTATCAGGTGCTCTTGAAATATTCATTGAATCATTTTATTACAATTCGAGTGAATTATAACCGTTTTAAATTTTTGAAACGTGACCGAACTGAATATTTTCGATTGAAAATAAAAATTGAGTTATTCGTGGAAGCATTGGTGCTCTCACTCTACCAGAGATCAACAACCGAACCAAGTTCATTTCATTATGCGTGTTGTGTGTTAACCTCAGATCAGAGAGAATCAAGACAGACCTAACTTTGAGTAAATGGTCGTAGAGACCATCATTTATTTTCTATGCGGGAGGTAAGAGAGATCTTTAAAAGGAACGTCGAAGGCTCAGCCATTCAGAGAGGTGGTGTCTCACTTGTTATTTTGATCTAAGCTAAATGTGTACGAATGATTGACTTTAGAATGTGCCAATTAGGACTTAAATTGTATTTCGGGTGGAAGTACTGCCTACTACTGCGACGTGGGACACGTCCATCCGTATGGTACTTACGGTTTGATTTGAAATTGATATCTGTTACTGAATGATATCCTTGATATGAGTAAGAGCCTGGGTCGTTATAACTGCATCAATTTGTTTTTATCGTTACACACAAATCAATCAATTTACAATAATGTCAACTTAATGAGTTCAATTAAGCATTTGCACAATAAATAATTAAGTGGTAATTTGCGAATAAATTGACACTTTTTGTAATTGTTATTTTGGAACTACTGCGTGCACTTATTAATCTTTTTATAGAGCGTTTACTTGCGAACAGCAGCTGAATTTAACTCAACACCCATTTAAATAGAGGCTCACTCGTTTAAAGACTACCATAAAACTGTGTATACACAGTAGAAATAACAACAAAAAATTATTAATATTTAATAGCATTCAGTGGTGTTTACACTGCTTAACTGGTACTACACGACGAATAACAAACACACAGCGAGAGAGCAATACAAGTAAAAACATACATAGAGGGTGAGGAGTAAAGATTGAAACTCCGACTGTTGGGATGAATTTATTTATTATGAATGCTATACCTGTGCACATGCATACCAAATTTCAAATTCATGTGTTAATTTTTATGGCAGGTATAAAGGTTTTTGTTGATTGTGAGCGTGGCTGTTGACCGATTTTGCTCATTTTAAATCGGCGTGCAAAAACTAAAAATAACTGTACAAAATTTTAGCTCAATGTCTCAAAATTTACGCCCGTGAGAATGATAACAACAGGAGGACACACGGACATTCCTCTTCACTAAGGTGTAGCTTATAAAAACTTCAAATTGTTTAAAGCAAAAGTTGTTGGGTTAGAAGGGGAAGGGGAAGTTGACGGTGACTTTAGATCGAAATAATTTAAATTTAATCACGAAAAAATAATATTAAAGGAAATGTAATTCAAATGTTATCAAAAATAATAACCTGCTCAAGAATTAATTAACAGATATGAGTCCTTCCCTTTTTTAATCGAATTTGAATAATAAAAAATTAAAGAACTGCGCTAAACAGTTTGAAAAGCATATGTGAAAAGTTACAATTAACGGTTTTTTAGTGTTTATCGTTTCCCAACATAAACCTTTGATATATACATTGAACAAATCTTACCATAACACTTTACAACGCCATTTTTCATAACATGTGGTGAAATAAAAATATTTACACAACGAACAAGTGAAAATGTTTTGCTAAATTTTTAGTGATAACTTCATAAGCTAATTATTAAAAAAAATTTTATATATATAAGAAAAGAAAAATGGCACTAACGGTGGTAAAATATCGCAAGACAACCAATTGTGGAATGAGACCACAAACACCAACAATTCTGATTAAAAGCAAATCGCAAAATGATCAAGAAAAATTTCAAACCAACCTTGCTCTCAGTAAGGTAAATCATTTAATTAAATATGAAATAGTAAAAACAGTGCTGTGGAAGATCAATTTTAAACTGTTTTGCTTTAGTGTTGTTTACTAATCCACCTGTTATAATTTTTATCAAATCACAGATTGGTTTTGGCGTCTTTTCGGATTTTTCATTAAAGTGTTTTACAATTTATGGTCATGACCAATAAATATTTAAATTGTTTTTAATTTTTTAGAATATATTTCAAGTGGCACAATAAATGTGGTGTTCTCATTACTTTCTTATCTAATTGCTCTTGTTAACTTTTCACAACTCACCACTTTAAATAAAGTAAAAACTCGTGTTGTATAGTGAATGAAATATAAAAATATTGCTTTGAAAAATATATCATTAAATGAAATAATAAATTATTGCTTTCTTTTTTAACTCAGAGATCTATTATCAAATTGGGTGGAAATAGTGGTTTGGTTATCAATAAAATTCCAGCTACTATTAAACCAGCAACTATTATGAAGCGGCCAATTACTGGTACGGAAGGTAAACGTATTCCTTAAGAGTTAAAAAAAAATTTAACAATTATGTAACAAAAACATGTTTATGTAGACCCAAACTTTAAAGCAGCCAAATATTCTGTACAAGCTATTACTTCAACGGGTGCCCCCTTGGCAAGTTTTCAATGGGAACAATCAATTGGAGGCAATTTAAACGATACGATACCAACAATAAAGAAAGAACCACAACTTGGAGCGGTTATCAGTTCATTGCCACCAAACACAATAATAAAACCGGCGAATCAGGTGCCCACAAGCAATCACTCTGTGAACCAACAACCCAGTCCACTCAACGCTAACGCATCCACAAACGCATTGCAAATGCGACGTCCTACAATTTATATAAAACGTGAAGTGCCAAAGCGTACCATACGCACAATAACATTAGAATTGATTGAGAAGAATCCCTTAATACATCTGGGTGTGCACAGTACGCGATTGTCAATGTTAAAGAATATCATTTGTCCAACAGCCAATGTCAATTTGGTGGACTGTTATATAACGTTAAAAAAATTGAAACAAAATGAAGATTTTTCTTTGTTGGCCGAGTACTTTGAAATTGGAGAAGACGAAGTGAAACAAACATTTGCACGCAGCGTGGTGAAGTTGGCACGTTATATGCGATTCCTTATACGTTGGCCGGATAGTAAAAATTACTACGAGCGTCATAAGAATTTACCATTTGCTTTTCGCCAAAACCTATCACATGTACAGTCTTTGGTGGAATGTGTCGAAACGGATATGTTGACATCGTCAATTCACACTGACTGTAATAATTATAAATTTATACTCAGCATTAATACAAATGGTAATTGTAGACAAAGTAAAAGCAAGCTTCCACTTAATGAATAATTTTTAATTTAAGGCATTATTACGTTTGTGTCGGACGTCTATATTGGTCATCACGATGATTTGAGCATATTTAGTGCATCGAACTTTAAGAATGTTATTCCTAAATACCTATCGCTAATGGCAGATCCAGGCAAAGCTATCAGGCGTAGGCGCAAACCAAAGTCAATTAAAGCGAAACAAGAGGCATGCGCAGCAGGAACTGACTCTACTACTGATTCGGCTGATGAATCGGCCGATGATATGGCTCGTACCGATGATAAGAAAGAAAGTCATACTCTATCAAAATATGCCGTTTCCCGTGTGGCCGGAGAGCTCGCCTCACATCAAAGCTTAACCGTTGTAAATAATGAATTGACATCGAAGCGTGTTAAGAATTTTACCATTCCCACTATGCATGTCCGAGAGCCCGTTTGCCGCTTACAAATACGCCACACGATTAATTTATTGCGCGAATTTAAAATATTACAACATTTAGCCATACAAGAGACCATTCTGTATCAATATCTTAATGAAATATTGGTGGTCAGTGCGGCTCTTATCAATTTGCAAAGATAAAGGCCGTAGACCGTTGTTAGAAACATTTCAGTTTTGTGATTTTGATACCCTGCACTACTTGTTGCATCAAAGGGTATATAAATTAGTTTTAAATGGCTGTGCCAAATTTGGACCCGAACGGAGGTTTCATTATCTTCACTTTGTGTACATTTTATAATGTAGAGAATATTTCTTATTGCCCATATGTGCGTCCATTTCATATTATTGTAAATTAAACTTTGATGTTGTCTTTATATTATGTTGTTACATAACTAAATGAATTATTTCAATTGTGTATGTCATTGTATGAGTAAATACAATAAACGATTGAATGAAGATTCTTATTAACCAGAAATCTGATGACGCACCCTATATATGATCATAAACATCCGTGTGTGCTTTTCTCTATATTTCTATATTTTGTACGGCTTGTGTTGCCATAATTTAGTTTGTGTTGCTAAGAATCAATATTTTAAGTAAATGGCTAATTTTTATACCCTCCACATCATTGGGAGATTTAAGTTTATGATTCCATTTGCAATACCCAGAGGGAGGCGTCAGATGGCCTATAAAAATTATTCTTGGTCAGCATCTAAATGTTGATTGGTTAGGAGGACGGAATCATTTACTTGCTACATCCTTCGTTTGACAATACATGTGGAAAGTATTTAAGATTTGGCCTAAACCAAATTTAACTTATTACGTGTTAGCAATAACAACAAAAAAAAAAAAACTATAAATTCTCTCTCTTCTCTCTATCAATAATATAATATAATGGCTTCTTCCCCCTGTAGCTTCAATAAAATAATTGCTGATGAAAACATAGACGATCTATTAAAATTGTAACATAAACTAAAAAAGAAGCAGCACTTACACACAACATTCACAAGCAGCATATGTACAGGGTGAGGAAAAAAGTTGGAAACTTGACATGGCATGAAATTTTTGGAAAAAATTTAAAATTCAAAAGTTGTTAAAGATCAAGATCAAGTTACCCTATTTTAATCCAAAACGTTTTTTTTGAAGTTTTGCGAAAATTATATTCTATGACGTTACTACAGAGTTTCAGGTTTTTTCGTCACACTGTATGTGTGGGTATGTCTAAGCTAACCAAAGCATTATTTGTTCTTTTCGATAATATTTTTGACACACACACACACCTAACACAGGCATACAATGTGCTTATAATTATTGGTTTTGTTGCTACCTATCGTATCGGCTACGTTGTCACCCTAGACAAGTAATTATCGTAATTATTAAAAGTTTGTACAAAATAACAACAACAACGAGAATCATTATACCTTATAAAAATAGCTCTTTAGAAATGTATGGGAAAAAGTACAAGAGAGTAAAATATGCTATAAAAAAAAAACTCCATTATATAGGTATTCCTACAAAAGAGAAACAAACCGTTACTTACATATGTTCGTGATGGACACATATTAAAATTAATCGTGAAAAGCGAATTAAGGCAAGAAATATCGAATAAATGTATTTGTATTATTTTGAACAATGCAAACAAAAAAATTCACCCTGAAAGTAAAATTTCATTATAAGCGTAAGGGTTTGTTTAGTTGTTACCTGAAGAAATTTTATACTGAAGTTTAAGGCATGTAAAGGCATCGGTGGTTAATTTGATTATAATAAAAACGTGAAAGTGAAAATTTTTTTGTCGATCAAGCCCGACTATGCTGCAATTACCTTAATTGTGTCAATAACAGCGAGGTATTGCCATACCTCTTCGAGAAAAATCATTCGATCGTGTACAAATTTGGAACAGTCAATTATGAAGCTAATTAACTATTCTTCGCCAAATTTTGTCATATTCTCGTACAGTTGGCATTGGGTAGCTCAACTAAATAAGTATTTAAAAATGTCTTTGGTTTTGATAAAATTAGTGCTTAGTAATTTCCATACAGTCATCCCTAAACTTCATTCATTTTATAGTTCATTTATTTTGATAAAAATCTTTGTACACTTTTCTTCGAACATTTCCAAAATCATGATTGTTCATATTTCAGCTACCTACCACGCACGCTATTCAATCATCATTATATGAATATTTCGTTCAGTGAATTAACTAAAATAATAGGCGTACAGAGAACGTAGCAACTTGACAAATACATTTTCTACTTCATATGGGAAGAGAACGACAGAGAATAAGTACTAAAATCAAACGAATCATACACGAGCACCGATCCGCCTGATTTTATAATTAGTTTCATTTTATAGTGAGAGTAATTTTTTACTTATACATTTGTGTGTATAACTGTGTGTGCATTAATAATCTAGTGTGTATGGTAATATTTCGTGCTGGGAGAAGAATAAACATGTAGTCTTTTGGCAGCGAAGCGTAATTGTTTGTCGGTGTCGTTGTCGTTGTAGATGTTGTTGTTGCCAACGGGGGAGATCACTATGTTATGAAAAAATGAATATTGAAGAGAAACGAGCAGCTGTCTAAAAGTTTTGCTAGCCTGGTAATAACAGGGATCACTTTATCGATTTTTCTACAATGGATGGCCGATGATCAACTGTAAATGACAAAAATTTGTTATACAAGTGATCTATACGATCATTAAAAAACACTCGTTTATATGAATTGTGTCCTCTGTATAGTAGGTGCGGTACATTTTAAATAGGCCGTCAGTACTATGTAGTGAAAAAGTGTGAATGTTAAATATTAATGTAATTTATATCCAACAGAATTTGTATTGTATCTCAAGTTATAAAAAAAAGTTTCATCACAAATATTTACTTTAGCAGAGCAAGGTTTCGATCCTCGGACCTCTGGGTTATGGGCCCAGCACGCTTCCACTGCGCCACTCTGCTCTTATTAACATCAATGCTTATAAACGTACTTAAAGCATTCATATAAAAAAGTCTAACCGTGCACAAATCTTTTTATACCCTCCATATAAAATGAGGCGAATACCAAGTTTGTTCTTCCTTTTGAGACTACAGAGAATATATATTCTTGAACAGCATCAAAAACTGAAACGATCTAGACATATATGTCCGTGAGTTGTTAGCATTTTCACGGGCTTAAATTTTAAGTTACTGGAGTTGAAATATTGTACAGGCAATTAGGCAAAATCAACACAATCGACAAAAATCTATATATCTGCCACAAAAAATGGCACATAAAGTTGAAATTTGGTGCTCATATAAAAAGTTATTCCATCCATCGATGTGGTCAGAAATAAGGTACGCTCATGCACAATACAAAAATCTATACATCTATTACAAAAGCTGACCTATGAACTTGAAATTTCGTGTGCATTTTTTTATATATTTATCTCATCCACCAATAAAAAAAATCCATATTCAGCGTAAAACTCCACTTGCAAGCTCATACGTAATACATACATAATAAATCTATATATATTTGCTACGCTGACCATTGCGGATGTGAAGGGTATTTAATTTTTGACTTAAGTCAAATTTAGTTTTCTTACTTGTTAATTATGCGTTAAAAAATTCCACGAGTGAAAAATGACAGACAGAGCAATTAATTATTACTTATGAAGGCGACTTGAAATTCACGCTCATTATGTTATTATGTTGACATTTAAGCGGCAAAAATGCACTTGGAGATGCCGGGGATCGAACCCGGGGCCTTTCACATGCAAAGCGAACGCTCTACCACTGAGCTACATCCCCCCTTGTTCTCTGTACCAGTTAATAAAGGTTTTTCAATAATTTTACATAATTTTTCAAATTTACTTTTGTTGTGAAATTTCCAATTAATTCCCTTCCGTATGGGCTGCATATGCCATAAAATAAATAGTTGAAAACAAAATTCAAAACTTCAAATTTTTCACACAACCACGGGCATTTTTATGTTCACAGTATTTCTTAACAAAAGTTGGCGCGAAGCCTTTGGTTTAATCATTATATGACCATATTTCCTATGATCAATAATTACGTACATTTTTCCATATAAACTTCAATAAAATGTAGAAAAATTTCAATTTATAATTTCTAAGTTGCAGTTGGTCATGGTGTAGATCGAACTGTTTTGTAAAACTTCCCACGGTAAGGAGAGTTTTTCATAAAGGGACTGTTACTACTTAACAACTTATGAGATTAAGTTTGTTCATTTATTATTATTGTTGTTTGCCTTAATGATATTAGCTGTGGCTCTTTAAGAATGCTTTTGAATGAATATCTGATCTCTACATCCTGCAATATTCACGTAAAGTACGGTAAGTAAGTTAAATGTTCTTCTTTTGCTTTATGCTCCTCTCTGGGTCTATTGCATTAACAAATTGCAAATTTTATTTTGTATTGTAGTTAACCTTTCTGTCATGTACATAAGGTAAGCGGATCTTAATATGTGCGACTTAAGGTTATTTATATGCATAAACTTTTCGGAAGTGTCAAATGTCTAAGAATATTTAATTAATTTTCAACTGTAAGTATTTAAAAAAAATAATAAGACAGGAGGAGTTGTTTTTCTTCTGTACCTAACAAATGTTGCAATCTCTGGCTAAGAGGCCACACAGAACAGATGTGTTTGTAGTTTACAGATTTTGTACAGGGGAGAAGGAAAAAAAGGATAACGAGGGAAATGTGTAGGACGAGAACGACATAAGGGCAGGGGACAAGGATCTTAATTGTACTAGTATTTGAGTAAGAATTTTTTAAAAAATAAAACACCAACAATGTGCTGCCTTCGAGCTGCAGACAAAACCAGGTGGATCTCTGAAGCTTAAGCTTAATGTTAATGTGTAAGTAATTGTATGCTGCAGTTGAATGCATTTGTATGTGTCTATGCATGTAAATAAAAGCAAAACACTAAACACCTATCCATGTAAATACGTAGAAGTTAAGTACAGAATAGAAGAAGAGATGCAGCATAGTTATAAAATCTCTATAACTACAGCTGATTGCCTACTTTCAGGCAGTTGAATTTTACTGTAATGTAATGCATACATTGACGGCCCTAAATACAAATTTTTTCCTTATGATTTTGTTCTTGAGATAAGAAGGGCCAAAGAAATGAGTGTAGAAGAAAAGCAAATAAAACTAAAAATGCCAGTAAAGTGAATACTAAAAGATATTCCTATTACTCTGGGGTTGGGGTTGACTTGGGGTTCATTTACAATAACATAAAGACAAGTGGCGGGGAGAGAGAGAGAGTTATAGAGCTTCATTAATATCGGTATAAATACCTGATAAAAGTGCATATAATTCAGTAATAAATTACTGCCTCTTTGCGAGATTAGTGCCTTATTGGGCAGAGCAGTAAAAAGTAAAATTCAGCTATTCTAGGTAAGTTTGTTTGAATGACTTTGTAGAGTAAGCAACGAATTTTCATACAAACAAGGATTGTATCCTTTTGGCAGGTTATTTATTTAATTTATTATTAAACCCTATAGAATAAAATTCATTTCCATTAATTTGCCCTTTTTTAAAGTACAGGGAGATAGAGAGAGAGAGAGAGAGAGAGAGAGAGAGAGAGAAGGAGAGCGATAGTAAGAGTTTATCAAATAAATGATGACGGAATGAAATCATGACAATTTTAAGAAATTGTGTAGAAAATTATTTTAAGGCAGCATAAGCAAGTGTGTGTCTGGTTTCTTCTTATTTTTTATTTCTCTTTCATTATGGCGAGTGTTGAAGAGTTTCCTGAAAATTTCCACAGAATTTCTTTACACTTTCTTTTGGTTAATGTTGCAACAAAACTTTATAATCTGTTAAATTTTTGTCTTATGCTAAGTTAACAAAATTTTTATTGCCTTCAGTTGAGTCTGCCGCTTAGGCTTATACCATATTTAGCTTTTTTAGTTTGTATTGCGTGGGTAAGGAGGGGCTTATAAGGGTGAGCTTTTCTTTTTCTTATTTTCAATTAACAATAAGTAGGAGAGGGCAACGCTACATGTAGAGTTATGTTATCTTATGTAGATCATCCACGCCTAGTATTGTAAAACGCTGCAAATTCTGCCCATGGCCACTCCCGCAAATTTCCAACCATTGCCTTAAATAATTCACGAGTAATACAAATTTTTTGTTAAGGATACATATTTGTATAAAAGCAGGTATTGCGCGATGTCCGTACACGTATATTAATTACACATTAGGACGTTATTCTCTAGAAAAGATACACACCTTCCTTTCAATATACCTCCCCAATATGTCTTCTTCGTATACCGTTAGAATATACAAAAGCCCAACCCCTTACTAATAAATAAATATTGTATACATGTCGGGCGTTCATATTATTTTGTTCTGGTTGTACTACACAACCAGTATGGTATGGACATAGTACCGTGCGTTTCGCTTTTACGAACGGAAACGAATTTTTACGAGCTAGTGAAAGGTGTTCAAACACCCATCCCTCGTTTTACACGGTAGATACGTTCCTGACAAAATCGTGTATTTCGAAAAAATTATTTTTATATGGAAAAACAGTGTAAAACGAACACGACTATAAATAAGCTTTTTTTTAGACATTTATGGATAATAATAAAATATAAAATATAAAAATATCATTTAAATCATAGAAAACATAAAAATAGTCACATTTACTTCTAAAATGAAAAAAAAAAAAACATAAGAAATATATTTCATAGTAAAAAAATATTGTACTTCCTTTAAATAACTCCCATTTTTTTTTTTATCAAAGTACAACATATGTACAAGTTTACAAGTGTATGCGTCTGAATTGTTAACAGGTTTATAATTAAGTAGAAATAAATTCGTTTGCAGTCAAAATTAGTTAATTTTAAGAACCGTGTAAGATCGAAAACGTGCAAAACGAGGGTTGGGTGTATACAGAAATATTTCAATTTTTAGGCACTTACTTTATGTATGTAATGTATTGATGCGTTTATTAAACTTTATTGAACATTAACGAATTGGTTTTTATATAATTAATACCCTTTTTTTTATAAGGAAATGTAATTATTATAGACCACTAAACAAACACAAACACATTTTTTCACAAACATTTCCTTGAACAATATATTACGCACTTGCTTTTCTCTGTTCTTTGTGAACTATCAGTTAATAAATATACTTTTGATTGTATTAAACACTTTTTTATTAGTATAATTTTTATATAATTTAATTATTATATATTTCTTTTTATTATTTCATAATTTTTCTTAAGTAAGCGATATTTTTAAAGGACCGATTAACAAGAACTAAAAAGTAAACGAATTCAGTGAACTTAACAGGTGGGATAGAAATAAGATCATGCAACCCAATCTCTCTAATACCAAAATAAAGCAAATGTGTGTGTGTGAAGTGTTTACATTGAAACATAAACTAATTGCCTAAGAGATGTCACTTATTTATACCATGCAATGAAATGAATAGTTTGATGATCTCTTATCGCTCTTCTTACACCTGTTCCGCTGTTGCTAATAACTCGTTGTTTCTTTTCAGTTCTTGTTAATTGGTCGCACCGGTTGAATGTGGCAAAAGTTAAAATATTTTCAAAGTAATAGAAAAAGAAATTATTAAATAATTAAAATATATTCATTAGCACATTAGCACATATATAAAAGTGTTCAATATATTTCATTGCATATATATTAAATTTTATTGCTGCTGCTTACATTAAGAGTGTAAAGGAAATAAAAATGTTCAAGGAAATGGTTATGAAAGTGCAAAATGTGCTGATACGTTCGTTTTAACTAAATTCTTTAAAAAAAAGTAATAAATTATATTAATAATATAAAAACCGTGATATCCGTGATATATCATGTTAAATAAACTAAAATATTATGAAATAATTTGCTCCAAAAAAAAAGTGAAAATTTTATGTATGCCGTGAAAAAATTTGCATTAGTTCGTTAATGTTCGTTTAACTCGTTACATATATATCATTATGAATCATTATCGTGTGTGTTTGTTAAGAAAGTGACTTTTTTTTAAGTATTGTACGCAAGTGCGCGATTGTATTAAATAGCTAGGAACACTGCATTCAAAATGAAGACTTTAGCTCGGTTTCGGTTTATTGTGTGTATATAAAAATGCGATTTGGTGGTTTCTTAACTACTTGCAACTGCCGTTATTAGAATGAAGGTAATTTTCACTTTATATATAATTTCGAAATTTGTATATAATTTTTTACATTTTAATTATTTTCAAACAATTGCCCGACAATAAATATATGCACCAACTGGGTGCATTTTCTTATTTTTTTTTAATAAATGGTGGGCGTGTTTATGTATTTTCGTCCCGTCCATTTTTACTACTTCTTAAGAACATTTGTTTTAAATCTTCTTTTGTAGCTTTTTTATGTGAAATTTTTTTCGATTGTGGTCATGGCTATGAACAAATTTTGTTCGCTTTAAAGGAAAATCTAGTAACGTAATCTTAAATATACCAAATACTATACTAGACAGCACAATTTTTGCGAACCATTCCCAAGTAAAAGTATGGACGGATGGACATATTGGCTTGGATGCTCATGTTGATCGCCTTCTTCTGCGTGTTGCCAACGGGAGAACAAACTTACTATATACCCTCATCACTAAGGTGGGGGATATAAAAATTACTACCTTTGAAATACTTAGATGCATACATATACAGCTTTCAATCATTCTAACACAGTAAATGTTAAAAATGAATGAACACGATTGTTGTTCATAAGGCTCTTATCAGTTTAATCAGTTATTTCCAAGCGAATAATTTTCAAAAGAATTGTTCGTACAGTGTCATGTAAAAACAAGTAAGAAAACTAAATGTGGCTTTGGTCAAATCTTAAATACTCTCCACATCTACAAACAAGCAGTGGGCGTGGCAGATGTATGATTACGGTCCCTAATAGTGTATACATTACGTATGAGCTTGCAAATCGAGTTTTGTACTGAGTACGGATTTTTGTAAATTGTGGGCATGTCTGGTATCCATTGTCGCATCGATAGATGAACTAATTATACCTATGTGTACCAAAATTTCAATTTAATAGCTCAACTTTTGCAACAGATATATAAAAGTTTGTCGATTGGGGGCGTGGCTCTGGACTGATTTTACCCAATTTAAACAGGGATCTGCGTAAAGAAAGTATTTCAGTTCAATGTCTCAAATTTACCAACCGTGAGTGTGCCAACCACAAACATATACATGGACATGCATCTTCAGATCGACCCAGTTTTAAGAACAGTAGGGTAGTAGAGTTTCTTCTAAGAATGTCAAACTTAATGTACCCTTCAAGCTATGTGGAGGGTCCAACAAAGAATCGTTTCGTTATGGTTATGATTTTAACACTCTTGATCAGATAAAATTGCACTTATATCCGTTATAATAATAAAACTTTACTCTTCGCCAACTAAAATGTTCACACATTAAAATTTTCTTATATCAATCGATGCTATGAAAGTATTTCTATATCTATACCAGACATATCTACACTTTACCAAAAAATCTAAAATGTAACGAAGAAAGAGTAAAAAGTCGACGTTTTTAGGATTTCTCAACTGTGTGCCATATTCTTCGAGCAATTATTATCAATCTACGTACAACAGCAACTAATGTTTCGTTAAAGTTTGCAGTCGATATCTCTATATTTGCAGGCTTATATGCCACTCGCACAGTTTATATATGTGAAGCCATTCACAGATTTGTTACAATCTACGTTTGTGTGTACGTTATTTTTACTTGTTTTGTTTTATGGTAAGGCTTTCTATTAAGTCCGAGATCCATTTTGAGGTTAAATTTTCATAAATTCTAATCATTGTCTGCAAGATTATGTGACTATGTAAGCAGTCGTCATGTTTAAGACAATGCAAAAAGTAATTTTTTGTCAGTTAGTATTCCCAGTACATATTGGACGTAAACAAGTTTATAAATGTTTTGAAGGTTACCCAAGAATATAACCGCAAAAGTGAAAATATTTCCATTAAAAACGAAATAATAAACGAGAGCAGTATTTTTGCACAAACAACTCTACTAATACCATTACATTTATAATAAAAATATGAAAATAATACATCAAAATCTTTAAGGATATTGAATACGACATACATTGAATACAACAACATCAACAACAACAACAACTACAATATTAATAATAAAAACCACAATGAGTTTGAAATGGTCTGGCCATCACTGGAACTGAAGTAAAAACACCAATTTAACACACACACACACACACATACTTCTCATCATAAGTCCTTTTCGTAACTGTTTGCACTCATTTAAAAACACACCATTCTTCTCGTACAGTTTGCCTAAATCTTTTTCACTCTGTTCCTGTTCCTTTCCGCTTTATTTAATAATTACTTAGCTGCCGACTCCCTTATATAATGCAAAAAAAACATACGGCGGTAAATCAATTCAGAATTGTGACGTGACCAATTCTACTGAAGTTGTTAAAATTCTTTTCGGCGTTCTCTCGTACTCAACGTAACGCTTTACAACAAGTTTTGTCTAACGTTATGTAAGCACTTGTTGTTATTGTTGCTGTTGTTAATTCAATTAAATACGAAACACAACTACACAAAAGTGTTGCGGCTACTCTCGTACCCAAGTCTGATGCGTTGTTGTGACGATGAATGTTGGAGCAGTAAAGATGAAAATGTAATTTCTGTACTGTGTTTGTGGTGGTGGTGTGTGTTGGGTTGAAAAAACATTTCGCTTCATAATGAACAAATGCTGTACTTTTTGTTTTTCTGGTTTGCTCTCATACCCCCTGTTCACGTTACATCCTTTCGCTCTCGCTCATTCTCGCTTATCCTGTCACTATATCATCACATTCAGGTAGATGATGGTACGTTCGGTCATTGTGTTATATGACTGCTAACAAAAAGATTTTATGGCAAGTGATATGATTGAATCATTGGCCAGTGTTTAATTTCCGTCACAAGATATAAACGAGACGGTGCAAGGGAGTGAGTTGATGTAAAAAATTGGGAAACAAAATAAATTAAAAACTGGACAAATTTGTTGATAGATGAAATGTGTGTGTATGTGTGGCTATTGAAGTTAACAACTGTGTAGTTCAAGTGCAGATGGATGGAATGGATTCTAAATTCTTGCTAAATATCCATATATTCATAGAAGTCATTGCTAATCCAAATCTGATCTGTGATCTGTGATCTGTGATGTCTTCAGCAACAATAGCGAACTTAGATTTTTTTTCACATTTCTGGAAGGGACCCTAAAAGTGACTCAGAAAATGATTTCATAGACTCTTCATATATATTTTTTTGCAATATTACAATTATTTATAAATGTGTGTCTAAGAGTAACTTTATCAACATCTCAGTGGACCCACTTCATCAAACACACTTTCTTTTTAGTAAAATTAACATGACTTTGCAAAAACTTTAACAAGTAAAAAGAAATTGCGATTAAGCTTAAGAAGGAGGAGCAGCTACAGAAAGAAATTACAGAAATTATAATCAAAAGCTTGAACGCGCAAGTGGCCAAATGGTTTCAAGATTAAAAAAATATATGAAAATGGAGTAAATTTTGGGCTTTGACCAAATCTAAAACACCCTCCCCATGTACATGCAAACAGTGGGCGTGGCAGGTACATTATTACGCCCTACATAACTACACAACTTCCAACCTCAGCTCAATATCTCTAAACTG
The DNA here is from genome assembly GCA_949710015.1 of Crataerina pallida. Taxonomy (NCBI): domain Eukaryota; kingdom Metazoa; phylum Arthropoda; class Insecta; order Diptera; family Hippoboscidae; genus Crataerina; species Crataerina pallida. The sequence goes on from OX453293.1 coordinate 1,184,120, forward strand.
ACGATTTACATAAAGTCAGATTTTGATACTCATCAAGAATATAATCTTAAAACTTTGTAGAGCCTCTCTCTGGGTGTTGCAAACGCAATGACAAACGTAGTATTCCCTCAATTTTAGATAATATTTAGAGGGCAAAAGGCTAAAGAGGACAAGACAGCGTATTTTAAGGAAGGAAAATATAAGCCGCTAAAATATGGCAAAAAAAATTCTTAATAAGAGGTTGAATTAAGTTGGAAGCATTTCTGGTTACCCTCCTCAAGAAGAAGAAGAAGAAGATATAAGATGGTTTCAAAATAGTAAACTGACGACCTTTTCTGTCCGTTAGATAAATTGAATACGTTGTTAAACGGCATCTATCACATATTTTAGATTAAAATCGGACCACCAGGCGTATGATTAACTTAATAGACTCTTTAAAATTACGACCCATTCAACGTGTAGGGAGAAAGTTAATGACTTTAATAATCTACAACAGATGAATATTAACAGCAGCAGGCTACCATTCCAACATTCGTATTAGGTAGTAGCTGAAGATGTTTTGTTGCAGCAAAAGTATTATTACAACTATTACGCGTGGGACTGCAGTTGGGTGCGAGAGTATGTTTGTAAATGTACAGTGATAAGATGCGATAACTAAAGTTAAAGTTTGATAGTGTGGCGTCTTAGCGGTGGCAGTGGCAGTGGCAGTGGTTCTTTTAGTAATAACCAGAGTGTGCAACCACTTAAGTGGAAATTACTTTGCAGTCGTCCAAGGTTTAAAATAACTAGAGGAAGAATGCGGCCTTGGTGGCTATAACAATGGTGGAGGACAGAATTAGGAGGGAAGCATAAAACGTACTTAACATAAACAGCATCATAGCACCAACAACAACTATAACAAACAATCAATGATGACATACTGTACCAACAACGCTAAGTAACGTTAAGTAAGTTGGAATGAGATACAGTGCACAGACATTAATACAATGTGCAAATAATAGGAGAAGTTAGCAGAAACAGAAATCAACTTAATGCCAAGTGTGCACCAGTTGAAATCCTCTTCCTTCTAATTCTTACCACTCCTCTTATCGGTCAGACAGCTTTGCGACATGCGGACATGTTTGGAACCATATATTATATACAGCGAAAAGTGAAAGTTTATGATAAGCGGATTATGTGATTGAATGAAGTAAGGAATGAAAAATTCGCAACTCCAGTCATCAATTACACTGAACAATGAAAACAAGTGAACAAGTGTCGCGGAATTTTAGACCTAATTAAAAGATACATTTCGTTTCCGAATTTCCAAATTGATTCTTGTTGTTGTAAAAATGAATTAAAACTTTACCAATTGTCAACAAACATAATTCTCGCACTCAGTTTGAAAATCCATTCCCAGTAAGAATCGCAAATACACACAAATACACATGCGTTCTTTGGTGTCTGTCGGTCCAATCAAGGTTCTATGACTTATTTTCAAATACTTATTCATCAATATATGCGGTACATACGTTTTGAGATCAATTCACTTTCAAATCATTCATTTCTTGAACACAATTGAAACATTTATGCATACGCTGGCATGTGTGCATGACGGAGAAATGCGCTTCGTCTGCATACTAAATGTGTTTCAATATTTATTTATACACAGGAAGAAACTGCACGAACTTGGGCTGCATACAAATCAAAATGTTAAATAAGAAGAATAAATAATGCGTTCACACAACGCTACGTACACATTTCGGAAGGAAGAAGGCACAGTCAGTCTGTTATGCATGTTATTGTATAATGTTATACTTATATTTATTTCTAGTGATGTAGGGTTTTGCCGGTCCTAGTATTCTTTTCAAATAATACCATATCGTCACAGCAAAAGTCAAAGGTTCGTATCAATAATTCAATTATTTAGATGGCACAGGAAAACATGGAATTGTTTGTTTGGGTAAGAGAATCCGAATAATGAAATAATTTACTCATCTTCGAAAATATCACCACGACGTACGGAGCTTACATATGCATATAAATCATGAAGGTTCCCGTAACTTTGCAAGAACGAATGCATTGTGTGCATATTCTATGAATGCCTGTGCACTACATTCCTACAAATCTGCTACAAAGTCTTTCGTTCTTTTCTACGAGCAGAACTGTTGAGGTCTTCAAGTGTTTATACATTCGTATGACCGTCCAACACTAAATGGATACGTGTGTACAATTGTGCATTTATATAATTGTTGTTGTTGTAATTTTTGTAAAATTCTTTATTTAGTAGCATATGTCTGTCCGCTGGTCGTTCAGTTGGGCTTTTATCATATTTAAACGCATTGCTTTTGCATAATTTCTATAAATTCTATGAATATGTGAAAAAAGAAATTGATTTGAATACATTTGAAAGCAATTCTGACACTTGTTAATTAATTTCTATGTATGTTCTTTCATTATACAGTATATTGATGCTTGAAATAATTTTCCAACAAAGTATATACACATGCACAGATGCACACAAAAAAAAATGCTGTTTAAACGAAACCAAGTTTTTTTGATAATTTCCGTTTTTTTCTTTAACTCAAATGCATATTTTTGTACTCGTCACTTGCAGTGCCTTTAATGCAATATAAATTTATGAATTTTGTAAAATTCGCCATGTCTGTCCGTCCGTCCCAGTGGAAAAAATTAAGATATCAAATTGAAACTTGACAGAAGTTTTGATAGTTTTTGTACACAGGTTAACATCGATGTATGGGATAAGTATAGACAAGCAGACAAAATTTCAAGTTTATGGTCAAATTTTTTTGGCAGATAAATATGTTTTTGTCGATTGTGGGCGTGTCTCTCTACCGATTTTGCCCACTTTAACCAGCGATTTGCGTTCATAGCCTAAAAGAGTCAATATCTCAAAATTTACGCCCGTGAGAATGCAAACAACAGACCTACACTCGGACACGGACCCACGCACAAACATCTCTAAATCTACTCCGTTTTTGATGCTGTTCAAGAATATATATACTTTGTAAGGTGTCTGAAGCCTCCCTTTGAGTGTTGCAAACTGAAGAAGAATTTCTTTCAACTTGTTAAAGGCTGAATAGCAAACATTGTAATAACACTCAAATAGTAATACCAACAATATCTTTTGCTTTGTTGGGTTTACAAAAAAGAAACCGTTTTAATAGAACAACTGCGAAAGTACTTGAAGACACACAAACTAACATAACAGTCACTCAGAGACAGACACCGTAAGGAAAATCAACATAAATAATTCATTATTGCCGCCTGGTTGAACATAAATCAAAAAGCCACATTTTGCCACACACATGACTCGCCACGTTCGCTTGGAAAGCCACCAAACTCTATCAACTCAGAGTATAAACAATCTTGTAAGCATATACACATTTAAGATGGCTTATGTGACGTGTATGTACATACATGCACATGAGCCTCTGCAAAATTTACTTCACATTACTATTCACGTACGCACCCATTATGTGTGCTGGCAAGGGGTGAGCAAGTATGTGGTGTAATCGTTGGGGTTTTTTTACATAAAGGTAAGACTTTGTCCGCACATACGCATATACATGTGTACGTGCACAGCGCGAAAAATTAAAAGCACAGTTCATAGCACGAGTACGTAAAAATCTATGCTTTGGTGCTAGAAGTAAGAGAATAATGTATAGTATATACTGGCTCAGCTTAACCAATATATCAGAGAAATTGGGAGAAGGAAATTTCAACCATAACAAATTTTTATATACTCATCTGTCTGAAGTGAAGAAACCAACCAATCTGCCACACAAAACATCCGCATCTGCATCTTACTTGCGTCCTTGTCTCTTCGCATACACAGAACACACGCATATAACCTGTGACATAAATACATACATACCTACGCTTTGTCTTCGTACAATTTGGAAGGTTGACTCAGTTTAGTCCTTCCTTTGATTTGTTTTAAAATTTCAGTCAATTGCATGCCATTTAACATACTCGTATGTGTGCACAGTACACACCAACCTACACATAATGTATTGTGTTTGATGAAAAACAAGACGGAGAGATGAAGTGAAAGTTTTAAATTTACTTTCACTTTGAATCCCTTTGTTTTTTCCGTGTATCGTCTCGTGTAGAGGATTGTGTTCCTCTTTGGTTTACATAGGACTTTAGAGTTTACCATTCTTAGAGTTGTTGTAACAGTTATGAGCGTTTTGTATGTTTTCGTAGTTGTTGTGATTATCATCGTTAACGTTAACGTTATCGTCAGTCTTATCCCAAATAATTCCATTGCGACGTACAAATATCTTCTAAATCAGAGCGTACCAAACTTTTCAATTTCTTCGTTACCTTGGCGGTATTTGTTGCGAAATTTGTCAAAGTAATACTTAAGTTAAACTTAAAACAAGTAAATAAAAAACCAAGCTTGGCTTAGGCCATATATTTTTTATATAAGAAATGGGCGTGCCGGGTATCTGATTAAGTCATCTATAGTTTACACAAACAAATCGTTTTCTGTGCCAAAAAAAGCTTCTTGGTATATAGTGGGCGTGTCCGAAATTCGATTTCCTCCACTTTTTTTATAAATAAATTGATGGAATAATTATACATAAGAGTACTGGATGTTTACTTTAGAGTATTTTTTTGAATTTTTCGTGGCTGATAAATAGATTTATGCCAGTTGTGGGCGTGGTACGTGACTTATTTCGTTTACATTAAAAATTACTACTATTAGACTGCTAACAACATGTATTTTTTAGGGTTTCTGGTGCTTTAACATTCTTCCAATCGATTCATAAAACGTCTTAAGGTGTTGCTATACTCCATACAAAGAACAGTTTGGGAGATTCTGTTTCCTATAATATATTTACGTACAAGATGAACGCGTCTTATCATATAATCATCATAATCATTATCAAAAAGGATTTGTAGAATTGTTATTTTTGTGTATGTGTGTATATGTATGCGTATGTATGATTGTATATACATTCATACAAGGTCTCATATGGTGTTATACCTACAACTCTAAGCTCTTGTGTTAAGAGGATTCAATTTATACAACATTTTCTGTCTTCTTATTTTTATTTTTAAACCATAAAATGTTTATGCAACGGTCTCGGCAAATACACACACACACACACACACACAAAACTAAAGTGTAAACGCGACGTAGAGGCATACATATATACAAGTTAGACGGTATGTGCTGGGTAGGGGTGTAAGTGTGTAAGTGTGAGTGTGAGTGTGTGATTTAGTGTTAGTGCCATTTTGGTAACATTTGGTGGTAACCTAAATGACGCTATTGACACTTGTGCATGACGCATGTTATTATAGTAATTGTCATGACAAGTCATGGTTCAGAGTAACAACACAGAAATGCTCACGCACGCAATGATGTGTTATTGAGGAAAATCATTTTTTTTTTTGGGAAGAAATTAAAATAAATGTATGCTCCGTTCTATCTTATGCATAGGCAGTCACACACACACACACACACACTACATGACATTTGTATGTGTGTTTAGATGTGCACTTGAAATAACTGTCACAATGTTTATATAAAACTTTAGCACAAAACTTGACTTTATAACGGCGAATATTTGTGTTGTGTTTACTCTCGTTTGTGTTTCTTGCCATTAACATTGCACGGCTCATATACGTATAATGCAAGAAAAAGGTCACCTTGAAGTAATAATATTGTTATGTACCACGCAACATATGTACATTTTGCATAATAACAATTTAGATACGAATATGTTGCATGCGTGCTTCCCCACTTAAGGAGCTCATTAAAATATTGATTGTGTTTGAAATTGTGTTTAGTTGTGGTGAAGAGAACGTAACTTCATCAAGTTTCGTTTATTGTATATTTTTCTACATTAAGGTTAAATATGTGTAAAATTTATAGAAAATAGTTAACGTCTACCACCCCCCACACATTTTCTTCTAATCTTTGTAGGTAACATGAAAAATTTCATTAAAAAATTGCTGCTTGTGTTGCATTGTTGGCCCAATTTTAATACGATATCTTAATTTTTGAGACTAGGAGAGTGATTATCCCAGAATGGGTTTTAGTGGGTGCAAGTCCCACACTGACTGGACTTTTAAAGCTTTCCCCTTCGTTAAAAAAAAGCACAGGCATGGCCAGATCGACTTAGTTTTCGTTATTAACTCTGAATGTATATACTTCAGACGGCTTCTTTTTATATCCTCCCCACTAGTGATAGTGATGAGGGTATACGAAGTTTGTTCTTCCATTTGCAATACCCAGAAGGAGGCATCAGAGACCCTACAATGTGTATATATTCTTGATCAGCATCAAAAACTGAGTCGGAGTGTGTGTGTCCGAGTGTCTGTCTGTTGTTTGCATTCTCACGGGCTTAAATTTTGAGATATTAAGGTGAAATGTTGTACAGGCACTTCTACTTTTTGCATACAGTTCGCTGTTTAAAATGAACACAATCGGTCAGGAGCCACAATCGACAAAATTATATTAATTTATATTATCAGCTATAAACTTGAAGTTTCGTACGTATATCTATAAATATATCACATCATCGTCGCAGGTCGGGTGTAAGCTAAATATAATTTTTTTTAAATAATAAAAATATATTTAAATAATACATTGGAGCTTAATTGATAATAAGTGCATATATAAAAAGAAAAAAAAAATTGTTTTAACTCGACTTGGCATCACAACCTATCACAGCCCATTACCAATTACACAATACATACAAACACCCCCAGCATACTTCCTTAAATACTTACATACAATATTTACGTACTAAAAGTTGAATTCTGACAGATTGAAATATAACTACGAACAAATAGACTAAAAAGCACACACACATATATATATGCTTACGAGTATCTGTATACAAAATGTAAATAATTGCACTTATACATATATAGTGTATGTGTGCATGTGTGTAATCTTACCCCTTGAGATAAATAAACTGATAGACACTCTAGATAGAGTTGTAGTTGTGAATGGTTGGATGGTTGGATGGCTTTTTGGAACGGACATATGGACAAATCAATATAAATTTTTCAGCATAATGCAGTGCATTACTGGTTAGTAGGATATATGTATGAATTCATATGAAAGTCTGGCCTTAATAAATGATTTTGCGAAAGAAAGAGGGAAAGATATGTGTGTACATATATGTGTAGTATGTTTAGTTGTAGTAAATTGTTGTTGTTGTTGTTGTAATTTATATGAAATGTGTGCGTTCATAGATTTGCTTACTTCTGCTAATAGGATACACAACACAGATAGAGAAATAGAAAGAGAGAGAACGAGAGAGAGAGAGAATGTTTACAGTTAATTTTATGCCCTACATCATGATGTGATACAAAAGTATTTTTTATTTTGTAACTCATAAGCATCGAGCAGCCCTTTAACTATATCGACCGGTTCTGAATTACAAATTAAATCAATTTAACAATGTCCGTCTGTACAAACTTGTATTGTATATATTAAGTATAATCAATATTCAGGTTCCAAATTTTATTATTCATTGGTGAAATTTGAAACAGAGCCAAATACAACAACAATTGATGCCCAATTTTAAAATAGCCTTTCTTTATAACGAATATTCTCACTTTTTTTAATCTCTTAATAAGATTTATCGAATATTATCTGGGTGGAATTTGCTAACCGTACTAAAACTTGAACTTTTCATATAGCACTGTTTCCCGGCACTAGCGCTTACTGATCCAACTCAAGCAATTATAGCATGAATGGTGAAAGTAAGGGGTGCACGGTATTATGTGGTCGCATAACTCCGGCCATAATATATATTCGGTTGTGTATAATTTTAAATTGAAATAATTTACTTTATGCTTTTGGGGTTTTGGGAATTAAATTTGCACGCACTGAATTGAATTTTAATGCAACCCTGTAGTGCTGCTACTTATATACGATTTCTACTATTATCATTGCGGATCGTACTACAGCTACCAGGCTATTGTTTGCTAGAAGCAACAACCAGCACAACAAGTTCAATAAATTTATTAATTTATAATATTTTCATACCCACACAGCTCAACTCAGCCCTACTGCAGCCAATACAACTTTATTTTTGTAAACAATCATCTCCTCAGCATTTTTATATGCGTTTACAAACAGTAAAATTTTATGTAAAGTGTATTTCTACTCAACATTAAGAAATACTGTTGTTGTTTGAATTTGTATATGTAAAAAAAATCTATTTGTAGAGAATATATCAAGGAGTTGACTTATTCAATCTATCCTCTCTCTATTCCAAACGCTTCCTCTCGCATTGACCACTACTGGCTGTTCAGTTATTTTATGTATGATAGTGTTTTATGTACGTGCTCGCAACCACAGTGCATTGTATATGTGTGTTATATGCTGAAAGTGTGTGTATATGTAAAATGTAAATATTTATTACTTTCACGTGCGTGCATATAACAGTTTTCGATTAGCTAATGGAAATAGAAAATGGCAAAAGAAGCAGAATAAGTAACATATAGAAAAAAAGTACATTTAATTTATATTGTAGCAAGTCTCAAATACCTTACGCTCTATGTTAGAATTGTACATGAGGGTCGAATTCGATTTTTTTAAATTTCAATACATAGTGTTTACAGTTGTTATCTTCATTATTGTGAGCCCAAGAAATTTTCTTCTAATGTTGATGAAATATTTGGCACGAATGCACCGACATTATTATTACTTACCTGGACTTACCTGCAGCATACCAGTAATCCCATTATTACAAATATAAATATATCGATATTTTTTTTTAGTAGAAGTTCAATGCATTTATTAAATTTAGATATTGTTTGCTACAGAAAGAAATGTTGAATATGTTAAATATTTGTGGTTGGCAGGTGGTCAGTGACAGACCACGTCCCAAGTGAAAATTATTTTCTCTTTTCTTAAATTTATTGTCTCAAGTACGTTTCATATAAATAAATTAGATTGTGCTCTTGTGCCTTTCACAGGAAGTAGCTGCAAATAACTGCAAGTTTTAATTTAAAAATATTTTCTGTGTGTGTAAAAAATTTCAAAATTTAGAATCGAACTTCATTAAGCATATTGTCTTGTAATGTAGGCGAAAAATATTTGAGTGAGTTGATGGAGTGCCATTACAATGAAAATGACCCGAAGAAGCGGAAGAGAGATTTGAATGTGATGTCATCTCAGCACCTACTGTGCTTACGTATGAAAACATTTGCTTACATCAATCATGGTGTGGTATGATGGTAGGTTGGACTGTTGACCAAATTCATTCAAGTCCCTTGGTTGACTTAATAATGTTGCATTGTCACATATTAACGTAATTAGTTCAGTGTTGTCCAGCCTGCATGTGAGTGTGCCGCTGTGTTGAAATATGCATACAAGATGAATGCACCTGCCTCACTTAATGAGACTGATGATGCTGTTGATGATGATGATGATGTTGATTTCAAAAAGCAAACACCAACTGCAGATGAAGATATGTTTCACAAGTACTATAAATATGCATATGTGTGTGTGTATGTCTTAATGTACGCTTTGCAATCATTTTGCTTAGGGTTTGGTTGTGTAAGCAATTCTTGTCATTAATGTCTAAAGTTTGTATGTTTATGTGCATTCAAGTTTCTAACATTTGCTACAAATGACTGTTGCGGCCAAGAATTCCCTCAAGGCATGAACTGGTACACAATTCCAAATACACATGCGCTTATATATCGTACGTTTGAATGTGTTTTGCACTTACCTGTAGTTAACACTTGTGGTATCCGTTAAGAGAAAAATGCATTATGTGTGAGTGTGTGTGTGCTGCTGCAGCTGCTAAAACATTAATGTAGCGGTACGTGTAAGAAGAGGCAAATGCGTTTGATTATGTGTGCGTGTATGTAACATGGATTCAATTTCAGTGACCATTTAAAATGTTATGCAGTGGAAGGTACGAGTGAACCGAATTCAACTTGTAAGGCCAACGCTTATTGGTGTTTGTGGTTAAGTATGGATTGCAGCACATTCATATCTATCCACATGTATACAACACATGCACATATATTTATATACTCGTACAGGGTTTTAGCGTCATGTGCTTTTAGTTTTCCACCTTCCAGAACATATGATATTATGATGATGTTTAACATTTACCGCAATAACGTGGCATTTATATGCTCTCATCGGTAACAATATAATAACTGTACACAAGTATTTAGTGGTAGTTTAACTGTTTTATTGTGACTGTGTGTGCTCTGCGTACATTCATTGTTGTAGTTTTATTTATACTTTGTTGTTTGTGAAAGTAATTATTGTACCTGGTGAAAAAAATCTCTTATATTCCAATCTTACACGCAGAGTTCCTCATTCGCAAAACTGTTTAATTGGGTCTTTAATTAATTTTGAAATTTGAATTAGAACGAAATTGTTTAAGATTTCTAAATCATTTGGAGCAAACCTGTCCGTCTGTGTTTAATGTTCCATGGCCTATCCACAATGTCATATCTTTTAATACTCTGCAGGAGAAGAATAGTAAATAAGCTTCTTATTTAGCTGTGGCAAATTCGGACCCGATCGGACCCCTTCACATAATCAATTAGCAGTGCCTTGCATATACAGATATAACTAAAACAATTATAGCATAATTTAAGGAGCTAAGTGGTATGGGATATTAAATTTTTACTTGTTTTTTTGTAAAAATCTTTACAGCAATCTTTCACAGCAGTTTCTTATAAAACATGTACGAGTAAGAAAACATTACTTTTCGAAAAATCAATTTTAATATATTATGTAGATATAAAGACTGCATGTATACAGCTATTGAAAATAAGATTGTGTTGCTGGTCAATATAAAAAAGTAGGTTTCAGTACTGTCAAGTAATTCTAATATAACAAAACGAACATCCGTTACAACCGCATGAACTAGAAACTTTTACTTGCAGCTTCGGTTTGCATAAACAGAACCTATCAAGTATACACTTGTGTACATAAAGACTGCATATTTATATATTAAAACATAAACAGGGGGGCACACACATAGCTGTGTGTAGTTACATAGAAGCTTAGATTTTAGTATAAAAAGCAAGAGAGAGAGAGATATATGTATATATCGATATAAAGACCAAACTTTTTTTTTTTAACATAACAAAATGTTGATATGACACTTGTATTAAACCTAACGCGTTCATATACAAACATATAAATGTATATAAACCTGGTATGTTGTGTATCTCCTGTCTAGTGGTGAACTATTAAATAAGGTCGATGTTCAAATAGGGATAAGAAGAAAAACCATTTAGTTGCTGTTTCAAAATGTTGTTTAAAATGTTGATCGTTAGACTCTCTTACAAGCACATACATATCATACAAAAGTCACACACATATACGTACTCGTGCATATACATCATTTGAGTGAAGTGACCATAGAGAGTAATGTATAAAAAAACAATATTAACTAGACAGGGTATGTGTAGTGGTCGATAAAGTTTTGAGAGTAGAAACCTCTTACTTAAGCAACAACAATAATAGCAATTTGTTTAAAGTATATGCTCGATTGCGTAAACGAGCGTTCCATTACAACACCAAGAGCAACTTTATATAAATTCAAGGGTAGAGAGAAAGTAATCGAATAGTGTTCCATTGTGTGTAAATAGTTATTCTTCCACGCACCATCTTAGCATTCGGGGCATACTCATTTTGTTAGAACGTTTCTGATACCCAACATCTAGAATAAGGTTTTGTAGACATTACAAGGATCCATCGCTAACAAAAAAGGGAAGGGTTGGTAGACCGTCCAACAAAAGATTTGTTATTAACAAATTTGCTTTCTATCAAAATTTCGTTGCTTTTAACCATTTAATGCCAGTTTTATGGTGATGGGTCTCTAAGATTTGTTTTTAATGTAGTTTAACTTTTTTCTTGTTTCCCCTAAAAAAAAATTATATTCAATTATCTTATTTGATTTTGAGGCACTTAAACATTTGAATACCCTTCACATAATCAAAAACTGAGATGTCATCTAAATGTGTATGTTCGTGTATGTCAGTCTGTTCTTAGCATTCTCACGATTGTAAAATTTTGTCTGGTTTCTGCACGTAGATCATTATATGAGGTGTATAAAATAGGGCAAGAACCACGCCCACCATTGACAAAAATCTCCTTATCAACCAAAAATAATTATAATTACCAAAATATATGCCAAAACGGGGCATGGTTACGCCCTATTAAAAACTTTAATCAGCGCCAAACTTAAGTTGCAAGCTGATACATAGAGGGCGTGCATACTTACTTTGTATGTAGTTGTAGTTGTGGAGAGTGTTAAAGATTTGCCAACAGCAGCTTTTTTACTCGCCCTACTTGCATTGCTGGCATACTTGTATATAGAATACAACACACACATCGGCACGTATGTAGACATCGTTTTCTGACTTACTCTACAAATTAAATTTTGAAAATGATTTTCCAACAATTCTTTACTCTATATAAAATAAACATGACCAGACTTTGTATACACCATTCAACCATTAAAATAAACTTGTTTTCAATGAAATAACCAACTTTACACGTTCAGAAATTCTACACATATGTGCAGCATGTGCGACTTCTTCCAAAACGATGCTACAAGAAATGTTCTCCTCTCATTTTGTACAAGTTGTTGTTGTTGTTGTTGGTGTACATTCCTTTTCTATTAGAAAATTTAATTTTTGGTAAATGCCAGGATATGTCTTTTAATATAAAACAATGTGTACAACATAAGCAAATTGTTATGGGAGTATAAAGCAAACTTGCTGGTCCGTTTGCAACACCCTGATTAGCATGAAAGACTGAGTCGAGCTAGATATGTCTGTCTGTGTGTCCGGCTATTGTTGGCATTGTTATGCTGAAATATTTTCAGATATGAATCTAAAATTAAGGTCGCTACTTAGGAGCACGCCCATAATTTATATATACACCATTAGATGGCCTAATCAGGTATATGCCGCGCCCTTGGTGTTAAAGTATTTATGATTTGGTTTAAACCAAATTCATTTTTTACGGGCTTAAACATATAAACAATTATGTATTTGTACGTACATGATACGTGTTGAGGTTTTAATTAAGAAATTTTCGAAATAATGCAATCAAATAAACGGAAAATTGTAAAAGGATTGAGGCTTATACAATATAATATAATCACACAGATACATGCGCACTCGCCTGCACATAAATTTAAAGTAAAACTAACACAAAGGTAAGAAGAAGAGAAGAGAAGAGAAGAGCAAAGATTCTTATTTTAAAGACATAACAGGGTCACACAATATTCAACGTATGAATGGGGGATATACTAAGTCTGTCATTCCGTTTGCAAATCCCAGATGGAGGTGGCAGACACCCTACAAAGAATATATATTCTTGATCAGCATTAAAAACATAATCGAGTTGAACATACATGTCCGTCTGTTGTTGGCATTCTCAGGGTCGTAAATTTTAAGATATTGTGTGCGAAATTTTATGCAGACACATTAAGTATCTCGTGGTGCCGTCAAGAGTAAAATTAGCACCCTTACTACTGAAGTACAAGAATATACATAATTTTTAAGCACTAATGGGCAGTTTGCAAAAAAATGAATTGGACTTATACCATCAATGCTATGACGTTGACAATTATTACTTCAAAAATGAAGGCTTGCTGACTTGCTAGTGCTGAACATTTCATTTTTTCTACAACTGTGTTATATGGAAGATTAAAAATTCATGTACGTAGCAGGTACAAACATTAGCACTAAACAATTTTACATGTGTGTGTGTTAGCATCAACATCAACCGAATTTTTCTCCTCCACTCTCACTTTTCAAGAAACTTTTGCTTAATTAACTACTTTTGTAAAGCCACACAAAGCTGACACTACTGCCTCTCGATTCAATCAGAGTTAAAGCAACGTTTTCGAAAAAAATGTTGTTATGTCTTGTAATTTAAGTCCTTAGTAAAGTGGATTTAGAAACATTTTTTATCACTTTTCCCACTTTTTCAATAAACGTGGAAACTTTGCCATGTTTTGTGCACAACAATAAACAATAGAAAAGTTCCACGAACCTAATAAACTGCTGGACTAAACCACAAATTTCAGTTTATTTATGGAATAACAAGAAAAATACACATACGCATAAAATAAAAGAGAGAGAAAAAGTTGTAAGAGGAAGAGAAGGCGAAAAAAGCGTTTACGAAACAGATAACTGACCAGAGGAGGAGGGTGACATGTTTCAGATAAACAAGAAGCAAAAGTTACACCCACGAACAAAATATATGGATGCTTCCGCTGTTAGCAATGATTTAACATCCGTCACTTAAACCGGAAATACCAAAAGCAACCAATGTGTCGCCTATTTGCTACCAAATGATGCAAGTTTTCCCACAAATTCATATATAAAATTATTCACGCACACACACAAGGTTAACATGGTATACCCCGTCTGTCCATCTAGGCTAGAAAAACTTTAAACTTAAGAATACAAGTTATGATCTTCAAAATATATAAAAAGTATATATATATTGTGTACACACACATGTGTGCCAACAAATGTTAAACAAAATGTTTTCGTATGAGTACATGGGAGAGTTTAGTGTGTGCAAGCATTTAAAGTTTGCACTATACGTTCATCATTGTTGTTGTTGTTGTTGTTGTTGTTGGTAACGGTTGTTGACGTTGACGTTGTTGCTGCCACATCAGATTTCATTACAATTCAATCGGTTTCATAGACATCAAATCTGTGCGTAAGCGCATCCAGTAAAAATAACGAAAAAGAACCAAAATAAGCAAAAAAAAAAGAAACGAAAAGAAAAAAAGAAACGTTTCCTACTTCCGCCTCCCCCTTCCCTCTTCCATTTTACACACGACTCCCATTACATTGGAGAAATCTATAAAACTGATTGAAAAGCATTAAACAAAAACCCTTTAGGAATAGTTTGGGATGAAAGAAGGTTCGACTATACGCACATAGTTTTTCAAAATAAAGAATCTCTCTTGATGTGAAATTGTATTCCTGCCACAGGAATACACGTACACTGCAACGAAAGAACAAGAACTAAACAAAAGAAAATTAAACAGAATAAGAAGAAGAAGAAGAAGAAGAAGGACAGGCAGGCGGATAAAGTCAATTTTAAGGGGATACATTTTTCACATTTCCAAATACATCCAATGTTAGGCCATCACTCTATCTGTATAGTGGATCTGTGTGTAGTGTAGAGAATTTTTCAATATTTCCTTGACTCGCAACAATTTAACCCTTGTCACTACGCCTACAACAACCACTCTACTGCGACTGTGACTGCAACTACTTCATCATCAAATCGTGCTTTGTGCATGCCCGTATTTGCATTAAGTGCCACTTAACATGGAATTTCAATATTTTATGCAAAATTCACCAGGATAATCTCTTTCTGCTCACCCCCTCTCTCCTCTTTCTACATTTGCTGTATAGAAAATATAAGTGTGTTTGTATATTTACGTGGAGGATATATGGATGTACAAGTAAACACTAAATCTAATCTACTCCGCTTTGAACGCATTTTTCTATGCAAAGACTTTTTTTGTGTTTGAACAATAGTCACACATAGTCACACCCACAGAGACAACAAATATCAATAACAACCATAAAAGTTGAAATTTAGTAGACTTGGTACTGCTTCCCTGATCCCTTGATGTGCTGAATACTGAACACATTGCTATGTTTAATTTATAAACCGTGTATTGCTTGAAATGTTTTGATGAAATTTCCTATTAGGACATAATTTAGTCGAATTGGGCCCTTTTTAGAACCCCTCCACTTTGCACGCTCTATTTCAAAAGGTGTTTTTGTATCATAAAAAATCGTTAATATTTGATTGACTCGAAGTTGCTGAATGTAGTTTGTTCAGCTTTAATAATAAAAAGGAGTCTTTTGCAGGAATGACTCGCTCATGATAACAAATTATAATATAAATTGCGTTTGGTTCTATTTGACTCGTTGTACGTTTAAAACATTTCTAATTTAATGTTCTAAGGCAAATAGCATAGAGCGTCCTATGACGTGAAGGGTATTTAAGTTGTGGCTTAAAGCAATGGCATGCTTGAGGTGTTTTTTATTTGTATTTATATTATATTAATTGTATAAATTTTGAAAACTTGAGTTCACTTTCTAGTTAGTAAGAACACCCCCCCTCTCCCATCTTTTAGAATGAGTTTCTCTAAAATATTTCATAAATATTCATTTTCACAACTACAAATTATTTGGAGAATGACTGCTGCAAGAAGAACATTATTCTTATTCTCTATAATCTTGCACACAAACGATAATATGCTACAAAAATAAATTTCCAACTTAAAGAAAATAAATAAATAACTTCACCTTCGCGAAAATATTCATTAAAAAACGAAACTTCTCAGATAACTGAGAACAGTCAATGCTGTGCATGTAGGATGTTGCAGGTAGAGAGAGAGACAATTCATTATAACGGCTAAAAAGCAACTAAGACAACAACAATGGCAAAAGGGTGAAGTGAAGTGTGGCTGAAACGTAAGGTGAGAAAAAGGAAAGTTGTTGTTGTCGTTTAGAAGTGAAAGCGATAACGGATTGGTTCGCTCAGCCAGCACAGCTGTTGGAAAATTGAAATTAATTACATTCCTTAACCTTAAGCTCAATGAGCTAAATAAGCAGCATTAAATGGACATTAAAATGAAAAATCAAATTGTATAGAAACGCGCATGGAGTAGAGACTGTGAAGAACTGAGCAAAATCAATAGAACAACAAAATAAACGAAAATAAAAAATGAATAAAAATCTAAAATGTCAAAAACTTAAAAAAAAGTTTATAGCGAAATACGTCGAGATAGTTGGAGAAAGATTAAAGTTTTTGTACAGCTAGAGAGAGAGAGAGAGAGAGAGAGAAAGAGAGACGTAGGGCCTTCGCTTCCAGGTATCAGTTGCTTTTTATATTATTTTAAATGCTGTGCAATGTCCGTTTACGCGGATTTGAAATTCTATTTAAAATAAAAAGTTTTTGGCATACATTCGATAATGACGATGATGGTGATGCTTATGAAATGTTGGCACTAATATGAGAAAATAAAGCGTCGGGTTGGGTTTATTTTCCATCTTTTCTTTATATTGGCACAAATTTTTGTCAAGTAAGTGGCATCTCGTTAATCTACAATTGTAATCCTGCGCTTACTTTTTATGTGATCGCATACCATTTTATACCTTATATGTCTTTTAAGTAATTAAATCTTATTTCCCTTCTATTTAGTCGCAGTCGTATGGTGTTGTAGAGCTTTTAAGTGCAATTCTAACTGTAATGTTAGTTAATGTTCTTTACACCATAATACAGTTTTTAAAGACTGCATTAAATTAGTATACTTTTATTAACAAGCTTAAGTTTATTAGAGTTCTATAGAAAGGCGGAGCCTGGGGCGCATTTTTCTTACGAATCTCAATAAAATTAAGTCAAATTAAATCACTAATGAAACCTCATTAACCACAAACAGTAGTCGTGGCAGGTGTCTAATTACTTCCTCCAGCAATTTTTGTGATATGCATCAACTATAAGATTTTTTAAAGAATCGAACCTATTATGCTATCATGCCCATGTTTCGTATGCTTACGTACGAATTTCTACTCTCTTGATAGGTAGATTTTTGTCGATAGATGTCTGCTCCTGCATATAGAAACTACGAATCTCTGTACAAAATTTCAGCCACTCAGATTTCGATGCTGATCAAGAATCTTCATATTTTGTGCGGTCTCTGGCGTCTCGGGGTAATGTGAGGGGCAATCTTGTCCTTTAGCGTTTGGCACTTAGACTGCAAAAGCATTTGTGCAGGAGGAAGAAATCAACAAGCACGAGATGTGCTTTATTGTTGATAAACTGAAATTCGACTCGTTTTTATTTTTTGCTTCTCCATTCTTGTGTGTCTGCTTACTTAGTTCATACTTCACACTTCTCAGCTTACAATCACTCATTCTGACTTATTCATTTATTCATTTGTTATATCGCTACCCGACGGTTGTTGGGTGATAAAGCCCCCTTCAGACATCCTTCTCCTTTATTTTCACTTATACACTTTGGCGTATGTGTATGTATAAGTGTGTATGTTTTTCAATAAACAAAACCTAAACAAGATTAATTATCGTTAAGTCAGTCATCAGTTACATTTAAAGGTTTTCTATACGTACAGTTTGAGACGCACAGAGACATGATTCGTTTTACCAATCATCGTTTTGTTTAACCTTTCATTTCTGTTTTTGTTACTTTTGAACAACAGACATAGATAGATTTACAGTTAAGGCAACAGCAAGAGTCTTTTATTAAAAGTCATTAACAGCGAAAGTAGATTAATGATCTGGCAAGTGACAGGTTGGGAGGTAAGAGTGATCTAGATCACACCTTCACTCCTTCACATATCTGCACATAATAAAAGAAGTTTACATGCTAATTGGCGTTCAATCGTGATAAATTCATGCCCCTCACGGAGCGTGGCAGCCACAAAAAATGGGCTACGAAGTTCAAATTTGTCGAGCTTTTAAATAAATTTGCCAAGAACGGGTGGCGTGGGATAGTAGGCATGCCGACAATTTCAAAATATTTTTGTGCACAATCTAGGG
Source organism: Crataerina pallida (assembly GCA_949710015.1). Lineage (NCBI taxonomy): Eukaryota > Metazoa > Arthropoda > Insecta > Diptera > Hippoboscidae > Crataerina > Crataerina pallida. The sequence continues at coordinate 1,202,663 of OX453293.1, forward strand.
TAGAAGTTGACATTTCGTAGGGTGTTTTGGATTGGGCTGAAGTCAAGTTTAGTTATTTTACTTCTTAAAATATATCCACGTAGTACAAGTAGCTAAAGATCGATAGATTGAAATCAATGTATGGGAAACCTTTAATTGCTCATGAATTGAATTTTGCTTTTTTTAATAAAATACAGGAGATCTGTGGTATACAGACACATATAACGAATCCGTATATGGTATAATCTGGTATTATATGTAGTGATAGTGCCCCTCCTCCCCTTCCATTCTCCATCACTCTAACGCCATGGGTAGGAAATGACAATAATAGTTAATAGAAGAAATAACATGGCTGCGTATGGATAACAAGAGGACCAAATAATAAACATTCTATAGGTATGTGAAACGATAACAAAAACAACAACAATGGCTAAGCCATTAAAGCTATCTGTAAAAAAGGCTACCAATCTCAGTCATATACTATAGTTGCAGTATAACGCAGCCATTGAAACCGAACACAATGTTATCATTACTGGCAGGTTACTGCATACACATGTAATAGAGCTCTTCGAAGAGAGCTCGGTTTTTTTCTGTTTTAGCATTTTTTTTTTAAGTTGATTAATAACAAATTTGATGGTTTAACGGATGGCTCGATAAGTCCTCTCTCTCTCTCTCTCTCTCTCTCTCTGGCTCTGTCGCTCTCTCTATCAGTCTTTTGTTGTACAAACACTATTGATGTGATTTTAACTATTTTGCTGTGCTACTGCCCTCCACTTTTATCTATGGTTTTGTCTGTGCACACGTGCCTAAATCATTTTGTTTAGTTTAGTGTGTGCCATCTAATCCAACAATGTAATAATGGCATGTTCCGCTTGCAGCACCACAAGCTTCCACATACACTACCATTCACTTTTCACCAATTCAGTGTTTTTTCTACAATCCAGAGATTTTCAGAGTGTTCAACTGTGTGACAAAAACGACAATGAAAAGCAAGAAAATAACAGAAATAAAAAACAAGAGAAAATGTTATAATCGGTCAAGTCCGACCATTTAATACCTCAAACCATCTAGTTTCACAACGTTAGCTACAAGTAGTTTAGTTGCATCAGTAAACGTGAAACATCGCAATTCGAGAAATACCATTATATGAAGAGGGGTTCTAAAAATGGTCCGATCGAGTCCAAATTTGCCACAATTCAATATGAAGCGACTTCTTCAACTTTCATCAAAAAATATTAAGAGTTCCAAGAACCTGTAAGCTTGCGCACAAATTTACATGGACACATTCAGACGGACAGACGGACATGGTTAAATCGATTCACATTTTCATTCTGAATCGATCGGTATAACTGAAAGGGGATTTACAAACATCCGCACAAACGTAATATACCCTTTGCCACACGTGGTGCAGGCTATAATTATAGGATTTGAAAATGGAAAAAACTGAAACAGAATATCAAACAACAAAGAGAACAAGAGTAAATGTGTAGAACTCTGCAACATTCTATGAAATGTTTGTTGCGTTCATTATGTACTTATTCACACACACACATGTATATCAACATAATTCAGTTATATATGAGCTGAATGAAAGGGTTGCAGCAGTGAGAGCACAGCAGCAGCACAGTTTGTACTTCATTATTGTATTTTTTATTTTCTTCGTTTTCTTTACATATTTTGAAATATTATTGTCAACCCTTGCTGTTATTGTTGTTGCTTTGTTGTCGTTTTTGTACAACTTGAAATTACATAAACAAAAGTCTAAGTTGCTTTCATTATCTGTTTGGTGTTCTCTGTCACGTTTATCGTGTCACTCATTCGCCCCGTACCATGTGGTTATTTTTGCCTGTTGGCAAATTGTGCTGACGGTACATATATATATATACACACACACACATACACATTTCTGCGAATGTTTAAATTGTTTCTTATGGTTGACGTGCCGTTATTATTGTTGGTGTTTTTTTTTCGGTTTTACATTGTTTTGCTAGAGATTGCCATGTTTTTTCTTCACTTTTCTCTTTCTTTGGTGTATAACTGCGCGAACTGTTTTTTTTGTTCTATTTTTGTTTTCGTTGTTGCATTGTTTGTGTATGCGTTTTGTGTCTTTGCGCCTTTGTTAAGTGTTTTTTGCTCAATTAATGCAATTACACATAATTCCCCTCTGTGTTTCTTATGCTAATTTGCAAATTTAATCTGCCAGAAGAAGAAGAAGAATACAAATATTAAAAGGTGGATAAGGTGGCGTAATTTCTTTTATTAAATTTTTTAAAATGTATTTTAAGTTGCTGTTGTTGTATTATATCTAAAAGTGTAACGCCGCTATCTTATGTGGAGGGAATATTATATTACCGACTTCGATATTAAAAGCGTAAATTTATTTAAACATGAAATTGTCGCATTTGAAGTGTTATATTAGTAGTTGCGTTGTGTATATTTGGATTGAATACATTGATCTCCTAATTGTTTACCCTGGCACCTCGTTATTCCTTCTCAACAAATTTTCAGAGATTTAAGTGAAAACCAACAAATATTAACATATTTATTTATATGGAATAAGAAAAAATGGGTGGAGCGGCCCCTCATTATTTTTAACTGTTTAACGGTTTTCGCGATATATATATTACAGTGGGCGGGGCTACGCCATCCAAAACGCTCCTGCTTTTGAAATATTTGTTGTCACGAAACAAACCTTTTGAACACTAACACTAGCTGCAATTAAATGCTTCTACGTAATGTTTTAATTTCGAATAAATCTCTTAAGGATGTAAATTATGAGATGGAAAAAGTTGAAATTGTTTCGTACATTATGTAGGCACATAAGCACAATTTTAATTACCCAAATCATACTTATTGTTGTTTTCTTCCAGACAGTGTGTTGTGTTATTTTGAACTTATAATTTTAGTTGTGTGTTAACTTTAGTACCGTACTGTACATTACAGTACAAACATAATAAGAGCATAAAAAAAGTGATTCAACTTATAATACAACCACACAACGAACTAGTTAACTTATAAGTAGACAGAGAGTATGAAGAGACAATTAAAAGGACAACACAACATAGCGCAGCAAAGCGGAGAGAAAGGTTTCGGTTATATACGTGTGTCACATATGGGGCTCTAAGTATTTATACTATCCTAATAAAATACAACACATCCATAACGTAATACAATACAAACAACAAATGCAAAGTCTTATGGAATATATTAAAAACACATGCTAACAACAACTACCTTTAGAAAGGGGAAAGAGAGGGAGTGAGGAGAGAGCAGAAAGTAACAGAGCTTTTCCACTAACTAATACCTTACACTGCATAATAGTAAACGCCAATCATTCTCATTCTGTTTACTTCGCTAAGAAGCATTATACGGGAAAGGGTTCTAAAAATGGTCCGATCAGATTCAAATTTGGCACAGTCAAATGTTAAGCCAATTAACTTCAAAGTCCCCAAGTTTTGTTAAAAAATATTAAGAAGTGCAAATATTCGTCATATATGTGGAGGGGTCCTAAAAATGGATCAATATAAATTGATTGTGCCAAAGACCAAAACCTCACGCTAAAATTTACATGAACACACAACAGAAAGGCGCCCTGGTGGCCATCCCTTAATCGATTTAGAAAGTGATTCTTGATCGATCCGTATAATAAAAGCTCTCTGGGAGTTACAAACATCTGCACAAATTTTATATATTTTCTGCCACAAGAGGGGTGTAGCGTATAAAAACTAAGATAAAAACTCTACTGTGTGCTATATTTTTAATGTGTGAGAGAATCACCGGTAACATCTTTGTATGGAAAAATGTTTTGTTGCTCACACATACGCGACACATTTTGCAAATGTATGTTGTATCCATTTACAAGTTTGTGTCATTATCGTGAACATCCTTTTAAACATTATACTTTCCTTTACTACATGTGTTGTGCATATGTATAAACTTTGCTGTTTCATTTCATTTTCTTCCTCTTCTTTGTGTTTTATTTGTTACTTTGTTGTTTGTATTAATTTTTTCCAAGTTTTCCGAGTAGTTAAATTTTTAGTTTTGTTTATCTTTCTCTCACTCTCTCTGTCCTTCTTTATTTTGCCATTTTGTAGTGTATGTATGATTGTGTGTATGTGTGTATGTGTGTTTTGGTGTGTTGCAATTTTTTACGCATTTTCTATTTTCTTTTTTGTTTACTTCCAAATTCTTGTAAGCAGCTTAAAAATGTCATTTCGTTAGTGTTTCATTTGTTGGTTGGAAGGTGTGCGGAGAGGTATATGTTGCACTCGTTCGTTCACTTAAAATTCTATGCTGTTGAAATAAAAAACCTTAAGCTCTTGTACCGATATGAACTTTTTTATGCATATCGCATCATGACATTAAATGGAAACTTTTTCCCAGAATGTTGCTTTATCGTTTTTATTGTTGTTGGTTACTCTAAATAAAGTTTTCTTAAGCCTGCTTTGCGAAATTTTACTTTCCTGCTTAAATATTACATGTTATGTTATACGGTTGTGCGTATGTTTCGAGGAAGATGGGAAGACATTTTTCGTTTATTGTGTGGTTGTGTGTAAGAAAAACATTATGTGTGCAGTACAAGTGATAACAGAATACTTTTCAAATCAACATAATTCTATAATTGTTGGCCAATATCTTGAGTAAGCTGACGTATTGGTTGCCACATTTATTTAAATCTAGAAGGGATTTAAAGAGATCTTATAAATTACATGCATTAAGGATCCGAGCAATTTTAAACTTGGTATTGTCCACATGACCGAGTATCTGTGTGAATATTAGGTTAGAATATTCTTAGGTCCCTATTATCGTGTGTTTTTATGTTCAAATGTCCGTATATCCACACGTCCGTAAGTCGTAAGGATGAAGTATTTCCCCCATTTTTGAAGTAAGGACACATTTTTTATTAGGTATTTGCGTCTTTCAGGAGATTTAATCATATCCGTCCGTCCGTCTGCGTATCCATATAAATCTGGTCGCATTGTTTGAGATATTGCAATGAAATTTTGTTCAAAACCATATATTGGCTCAAAGAGGAACTCTATTGAAAATGGACCGAATCGAATGATTTTTAGAATCCCTCCTTATATTGTAGTGGAAGTTCTTATATGGCCAAAAAAAAACGTAATTCTTATTATTTTTTGACAAAAATTTGGTAAAGAATAGTTAAAAAAGCGTTAGCAAATTTAACTAAACTAAAACTAAACTAATTGTCGCATAATTTAGGGGGCTAAGTGGTATAAGGTATTAAATGGCAATTTTTTCTTGTTTATTATTATTAAGGCTTCACAGTACAAATGAATAAAAATTATTTTTAATACAAATTCCTTTAATATTCAGCGAAATTGATAAAATCGATTTGCAATTTTATTGCAAAATGCTTTACATAAACTCTGAGTGAACGGAACTCTTAAAAAAACACTTTCGAAATAAATTATTAAAAAGAGAAAAACACAAGAAAGTAATACTGAGCGTAATAATAAGTTATACATTATGCATATACAATATATATAGATGCACACATATACATCTCTGCATGCATATACCGTAATTCTCAAACATGTATTTTAAGAGCAATATTCCGTTTTATCACTATTTTCATATGTGTTGTAGCACAAACATTTCTTAGTTGTTTAATGTTTACATGTACAAATGTACAAAAACATACACACATTTCACGCAAGTACTTAGTTAAAGCACTCCAATGTGCCATCAAAAGCCTCTTTTTAACATTCATACATCTCATCCTTCTATCTGTCTGTCTGTCCTTCCATTTGCTCTGCTATTTTATAAAACTTAACTTTACTGCGATTACGGGACTTTTTGCTAACGTTTACCCACAAGGTGAACGCTGACAATAACGTGAATTTTAATATTTAAGCGGAGTACTAAGGTCTTGTGCTTATATTCTTTCTTTCCACTCATTCTTTACTAATCTTTTTTCGTTTTGGAAGATAAATGAACAAGTATTCTAATATGTACGCGACTAGATACATATATACCCATATACCAATTCTATATATATACACACATACATACACGCTTTTCTTATGGTAAGTACGGGTGTATGTTTATGCTTTTCGTTTTTTTCTCTTTTTTCAAAGGCATATTTCCGTTTCACTCTTGGTTTTTTTTGTTTTTTTTTTTGTAGATTTCAGTAGGTAAACTTCTATACACACACATAAGCGTGCATATTAAAGCATATGTGTGTATATAGACTACTTCACACTCTTTAACAGTTTTATGCCGTCAAGGTTCACACAAGAGGTGCTGCTTGTATGGCATATATGCGCGACATTTATAAATTTATAACCACTTTAGCTCTTTAGAAAAAACTGGGAGAGACAAAAGTGAAATGAAATAAACTACCGAATGAATGAATATGTAACAAAGAAAACGAACAAAAAAAAAAAAAATACTTACCCAAGACGTTCTTTATGACTTTCAAAAACACTACATAAAAAACTAAAAAATAAATAACAATTATTCAATATTAATTAAAATTACATAATTTTATGGTTTTTTCATTATTGTATTTTTTACCTTTCATTTTTTTTAAAATATTATTTATACCCTCCAGCTTGAGAATGGGGGCACAACAAGGAAATGGAAATTCTCTTTGCAACAGCCAAAAAAAAAAAAAGGTGTCAAACGTGAGCGTCCTATAAAGTACATATATTCTCGATCAGCATAAAAGACTGAATCGATCTAGACACGTATGTCCATGTATCCGTCCGTGGATTATACTCTCACAGTCATATATTTTGAGATATTACGGTGAAATTTTGTAAATTAAACAAAATTTGTTGAAAGCCACGCCCACATTGCGACACAAATTTTTGTTATTAGCCATCAAATTTATTCTACAAATCAATATTTGGCCTTTCCATTGCCCCTATCGGACAACAGATACGTTCACAATTAAAAAAAACCATAATTAGCGCAACATTTTATTTGCCCGTTACATATAAAAAATATACTCGTACACTATTAGTGGCTGTAATGTCACGCAACATGTCACGCATGTCACATGTTTTTGTTGTTTTAAATGATATTAATTAATTTTTTTACAGAAATTTGTAAAAATGTTGATGAGTTTAATATACCTTTTCATACATAGAGCTGGCAGAGAGAAGAAAGAGACTAGAGAGAAAACTACTTATTTTTTACAATGAAAAGAAATTACAAAATATATAAAAATTTACCACAAAAACGCAAAAACGGCAACGCCAAAATGGTGGAGAAGAGAAAAAGCAGCAAAAAATCTATACTTGGCTAGAGACAAATGTTGAATACCCACCATCTGTGAACCAAAGATTCTAAGCACTAAAGCCGAGGAGTATATGTGTACACAAATGTCAATATATCGTCTGTTCAATATAAACTATACGGAATATTTGCTTAAAAAATTGCTCCTTTTTCAATTATTGTTGTTTTTTGACCAATTCTGTCAGATTGCAATAGCAATCCAAATATGAAAGCTAGCAATACTCCTGTTAAGTTGGATATCGAGAGTAAGCACAAGCACGGTTGCATGGACAGACAGACATGTCTAGATCGACTCACTTTCTGGGATCTCCAATGCCTCCTTCTCGGCGTTGCAAACGTTTTGTCAAGCGACGTATAACCATGTGATGGTGGGTATAAAAACGACTGTCACTACTTTAAATTATGTACCCTGATGGCACGGTTGGATTTTAAGTGACTTTGTTTTCTCTCTTCGTGGCTGATAACGTTGCATTAAAAAAATTTAATCTAAGAATATTAAAAAATAAAAGAAATTCTCAAACTTGGCTGTGAAAGGTAATTTTATGCAGTTTAAATTGAGTTTTCCTTGAAATAATAATGAAAAGAATTTAGTGAAAATACTCTATAGGAGTAGGTGGTTATAATAAAACATCCGATAATTACATAATTACGCAGAATTTTTATGTTTTAAGACGTTATAACAACAACAAGTAAGAAAGCTAGGTTTGAATTGGGCCAAATCTTAAATACGTCCCTTTTTTGGCAAATCGATGGATACGGTACAACATAGAAGATAAACATATGTGTGTAGCAAATTTCAACTGCATGGCTCAATTTGTGTGTGACAAATAAATAGGTTTCTGTCGATTGTGGGCGTGGTTATTGCCCGATTTTACCCAATATAAATAAAGATTTAAGCGTATAGAAACTGAAAGTGTCTGTACAATATTTCAGAGCGCCAACAACAGACGGACACAAAGCAAAGTCTAGATCGAATCTTCTGGGTGTTGCAAAAGGATTAAGAAACGTAGTATATCCGCATCTTATGTGTAGGGTACCAAAAGAAACTAGTAGACTATTAAGCTAAAGTATATTCACAGGGAATACAAATAATATATTAAGAGGATAAAAAACATTTTAGTGGTTGTATAGTTTTTAATGAAGTGTTATGAAAGAAATTTAAACATCAATGTTGAAAAAAAGTGAAAGATATTTAAAAGAAGAAAGTTTAGAGCTGCATAGAAAAGTTATATCAAAAGTTATTAATAAAAGAAGCGCTGCTATATAGATTAATGAAAAAGAAACATAAATAATTAGTTGAGTATTGTCCCTTATTTGGGGAAGCTGACAATACGGAAACGGCTGAATTAATTCCCAATAAGAATTGCCTTAAAAAGTGCCTGACCGATAGACTCCAGCTCTCTATTGGGTCAATAGTATTGTCCTCTCAGCATGGCTTTCTCAAGGCTAAATCTACTACAACTAATGTGTTGGAATTAGAACTTTCAGTATATATCGGTCTTCTTCAGCAAGAAAACGAACCGATTCTCAAAGACCTCCTCTTCCATAAGTTAAAGTTTAAGTGCGTGTTTTAAATCCTACATGCCTGGGCGTCCTCAATGTGTAATTTTCTAGGTTTGCTTGTTTTGATAAAACATCACAATGTCGCACCAATTATGATTCATAAGAGACCATAACAGCTTTATTTTCTTGATTTTGATTTTGTTCGTCCGTACGTTCAAAATATAGAATATCAAATTGTAAGCGCTGGTGAATTGTTTACAAAATTTTCAGTTAGATATCTCAATGTTTGCTGCTGTGATAGTGGCAGAACGGCTGAAGACGCAGGGACAGGCAGAAGGATTAAAATGACATGCGACGGTACGGGTTGTTCCCTTTTGGTTTAAACAAAAACAATATCCGTTCGTATTTATTATTATGGCTTGGTATAGCAATGTGTGTTTGTTACATTTATACCAGCATGTGCCTTATAATATATGGACAGCAATCTCAGCTTAAGTAAAATAATGCCATTCACACAATGCGCATACATTAGCATTATAAACATATCAATGTATGCATGCATACAATATATAAACAAGTATTGAAACTGTACAAAACCAAATGAAGAGAGAGAGAGAGAGGGAGGCAGTGTGAGTATTGTGTAATAATTTGTCATAAATGTTCAAAATGTAAGCAAAACCCTTCGTTCATAACTGCAATATTTAGATAATGAATAAATAGTTCATCTTTATTAAGTTGATGTTGGTTCAATAAAAACGATACGAGTTAATTTTTGGGTAAAAACCACTTGACAAACTATTAAAATCAACTTTATGTTCATATTCTCACATATTTTATATGTGTTTGCTTATAAATGTATTAAAAGCATACACACACACAACCAGTATGCACACACAATTTAGCCTAAACCTCAAGGTATATTGAATATATAATGAAATTGTGAATGTGTGTAACTTTTGTGAGCACACATGAATATTAGTGCATATAGAGGAAGAAGTACTGGAGCAGGGATACTCAAACTGTGTCTGGTTAAGAGAGTATGTTCACAGACTGTACAGAATAATTTATAAACAAGTATAAAAAAATTAGATTTTGTTCAAATCAAAACTTCAATATCTACCAATTTCAACGTTCCGTTCCATACTATTCTGGGAGTAATACAAACAAGCAAAAAAAGGTATATTTGGCTTAAAGCATTGAAAAAACAGTGTAATTTTTCAGTTAAAAATCTTCAAGGTGGTGGGTGGTAAAAAAATCTTCATCTGCTCTATGGATGTGCCCTTTGACCGAATTAAGTATTCTTCTCGATAGTGCAAACATTTACACACATTAAGTTCATATTGGGGCTTCGAATAATTAAAGTTTGCTCAACACTTTGTACACGACAGCATTGACAATATGCACGTTCACACAGCAATCGTAGCAAGTTTGATTCAATTAAAAAGTAATCAAACTTACTATATACTACTAACAGTGCTAACAAAAACAATTACAATCTTAATAATAATAGGAGTAGCAATAAATACCTTGCAATATGTTTATGTAGTTGTGTTAGTGGTAGTAGTAGCAGTAGTAGAGTAATATATTTGAAAGGTGCACAACAATAGGTTTACAATACGATACAAAATGATGCAATAAATTAATAATTATACGTAAGCGTGTACTCGTACAAACGAAACAATAAAACATTTCTACATCGTATGCATACAGTTGGAAGATTTCTTTTGTTTAATGAAGTTTATGTCCTCCTTACATTATAATTATATAATCATGCGTACAATTTCCTGTATTCAAACATAAGTCTATTGTAGACGGTAAGAGCCTTCGCTTATGCTCTATAACAATTCAACAACTATTTCTTTTTTATACTCTGCATCACTTGCGGCAAAAGATGTATTAGGTTTTTAAGATGTTTGTTATTCCTGAACGGACCATGCCACACCCATCTTCAGTTATGCTGAACGATTCAGAAACAGAGTCTGAATTGATTTAAAAATGTCTGTCCGTCTATGCGTCTCTCTGTCCATGTAAATTTGGGCGCAAGCAGCAGGTCGCACTTATGAAGATATTCGATGAAATTTGGTACAAGGTCGTGTATTGCCCGGAGAGGAACCGGATCGGAGTATTTTTAGAACAAGATATAACACTTGTGGAGAATACGTGTTTCGTAGAAACATGGATTTTTGTTCTCATAACATCCGATTTAAGTCAAGCGAAAGTTCTGATTTAACAAGATTTTAGTTCCGTATGCGCTACTTTACAAAACTATAGCTTTCGTTTTCAGAACAACGTGCGTTCTCACTCTGGTAGGAAATTCCACATGAAGGCAATGCACATACACTGCTGAGCGCAACTTTCGAGATGTTTTTTTTTTTGGATGATTTCGATGATCGAACTGGAAAGACTGGAAGTTGGCCAAAGTTGCCAGACAGAGAGTGTAAGCAGAACCCTACAATACAGGGCCCAACTACCACCTTCTTCGATATAATTTTCTTTCATACATGAGACTTTTTTGTAAGCGTGTTTCAATTTTCATCTACAACACAAAAAAAAAAGAACTAAATTGTGATTGATTGACGGAGAGTATTGAAGAATTTAGTTTTTACTCGTTCTTCTGTTATTTCGTAGTTTCGTTTCCTACATGCATGCAGCATTGGATACATGTGTTAATTTAATGAAAAATGCAAAATACGGCCCAGTTTTGTTTCGGCACTTCAAAGTATGCTTTTTAACGCTTTTGAGACATGGATACTGTACATGCATGTGTGTGTATTGTTGTTATAAAAAGTGAAAATGTTAAAGACGGTCAAGCCCGTCCCTTTAATACCCTTTACTAATAATGTGGCAGTAGGTTTATATGGAAAGAGCTTTTAAAAGTGGTTCGTCGGGATCCAATTAATTACGTCAAGAAGATTTTTTCTCATTCGGTCCATCTTATTTAGGGATTTTCCTTGGGCTAATGCACGACTTTGTACCAAATTTCATTGAAGTATTTTAAAAAATGCGAGACGGACATGGTTAAACCAGTTGAGATTCTGATCGGTATAACTGAAGGCGGGTGTGGCAACAAACATCCGCACAAACTTAATATATCCATTGCTGCACGTGGTGCTGGGTATAACAAGTTTACGTACAAAACTATTCGATAGTTCAACAACCAGAACACATGTTAACGTAGACCATAAATTTCAAATTGAGCTGTAGCTTGAGCCCGAAGGTATCAACGTGCGTTTGTACAAGTGTTTACTAGTGGGAATGTAAAGTGTAAGTAAAAGTTCGCACAGGGGGGTGGGTGTTGAAAAAGAAAGCTCTCGTGTTTACACCGCAGACACACCAGAAGCATTACATGTGAAATAAATATTCACATGTATTGCAGAAAGAAAGGAGGGAGGCGGAAAACTTTCCATTCTAACGTAGACATTATGCGAGGGTGTTTGTACTTAGCAATGATAATAAAGACATGAAAGAAGGTAAGAAGGCGGCGAAAGAGGGAGAGCTGGTAAACTGCTGGGATGGTAAGCTTCTCTGCATATTGCTCAAGGCTTCTGCCAGCGGGAACTTGTTTGTAATCATGGGAACCTACACATGTACATCGCACAACCACACACACAGTTTGCCAATTTCATTGCCTGCTTACTTTCTGCAATATGTTTTCATTTTTTTGCTCGTTTCTACAATTTGTAAGCACGAGAGCTTCGCTGGTGTAAAATTTGTTGTTGGCAATAATTCATTCATGAAAATGAGAACGTAACTAAAACCAAGCAGATCAGGTATATACGAATGACTTATAGAACACAATTTCAAATTGGCTGATAAGGTGAAATGTATGTATGATTGCCTGTGTGCTTCGAGCAAGTAATGGCAACTGTTGGAGAGAGTTAGCACATATGAACAATGGCTCCATCCATGTAGGCAGTAAACACAGTAAACAGTGCTGTTATATTAAATTTGGGGCAAGAAGCCAATTTTATAAGGCTTCGGTTTTGTTTGTTTTAATTTAATTAGGATACGGAAAATGGGGCACATGGTAAAATATTAGCGTGCATGCAGTGTTTTGTACGTGAATAAACATATTTTATGCTTTTTGTAAACAAGTTCCCTTCCAAGTAGGTTAATAAGTAAGAAAAGCATGCAAGAGGGGTGAGTGTGGCAAGTTTTTCAATGCATTTGCAAAATTTTGAAGGTGTCAGCATCAAAATCTGACCCATTCTAGATACGTTCGTTCATGGACTCTTCCGTTGAGACGCTCACGTTCATTAATTTTGAATAAGTTTCTATCCAAATCAGTTTTTTGAATTTACAAATAACAACAACATGCGTCCAATTTAGAAAAAAACTGCACTTTTGCGCAGTCAGAGTGGAGTGGATAGTCAAGATTGTTATTCAAATAAATGCATGGCCATGTTGACACAACAATTATCCACAACTGTTTGAAAAGCACTTTCCATGTATTGATTACGAACAAATTTTAAATGAAATTTTGAAATAATTTTTGTTCACGTAAAAAGAAAAAATCACCAATTGGGAAGAAGAAAAATTAACGTATGAGTTGTCTTGGAAACTTTATCACGAAGAAGCATATTGCAGTTCAGATGAAAGATATTGAAATTGGAGTGGCAAGCCTGTACTCAAAATAAATGACAAATTGTGAATTCGCATTTGACACTTTCTGAATCATTGTATGTTTCAGTTGATTTTGGTTTGGCCTTGTGCCTGCTTTTCACCCGCATGAACATGTCAAGTGGTACAACGTACATTTTCAGCCTAATGTTTGCACTTATCCGGTGCCATTTTGAGGAATCCACAAGTCCGGACGAAGATCGCTACAATTATCAATTGAACATGGGAGAATGGGGTATATATTGTCCTCTTGCGGACAATGAATGTTCCGACGGCCAGGATCACTTTCTGTGCGACGTAAGTTGAATATCGATTCGTCCTTTTTAAGAGGTTTGATGATATTTTGTATGGAATAGCGCGAGAAACCTTGCCGCAGCTACAAAGTGGTCAAATTGACCACAATGAAGAGAAATCGGTTTCTCTACGGACACAATGGGATACGCAATAAAGTCGCTTATAATTGGAATATAGCCAACATGAATATTCTGGTATTTTTGAGAGATTTTTGAGACTTTGATACAAGTCCGTTTTTATTGTGGAATGTTTAAATTTTATTTCACATTTAGCATTGGAGCCGTGAATTGGAAACGTTGGCCCAAATATATTTGGAACAATGCACCTTTAAAAGGGACCCATGCTTAACTATTGGTATATATGCGGATTTCCGTACAGTTTCATATATTTTTATTATAATCTGCTTGAAACCTCAGGTACGAATGCTTTGGTTGTTAATCAAAATACTTTTACGCTTAAAACATTAACGAAAAGATGGAGTGGACGCGTAATACGGAGTTGGTATAGGGAGCTGGGTATGCATGTGAGAACATTTGATCAATTCTTTCGTAACCAACAAAAAGGCCGCATGTTGAACTTCACCCAAATGATTTGGCCGAATGTTGAGTTCATAGGCTGTGCCGCAGCATCGTAAGCATTGCCTTTATTCACTCAACTAACCTGCAATAATTACAACATTTAAACTAAGATTTTCTCGTATGAAATACATTGTTTGCTACTATTGGCCCTCATTCCATAGTAATAATACACGAGCGATATTTCGTTTTGGGAATCCTTGCACTAAGTGCTTTCGAAATCGTAATGTGTGCTCGCACAACTTTATGGGCTTATGTGGCATGGGTATGGCTAAGTTGGATCTTTGTTTTATAAAGTATTTCCCCATTTTATACTCTGTTGCTGTACTTCTAGATTTGGACGTTGCGGATTCTGGCCAAGCGTCATTTTCTACCTTATTTATTCTTTGGTTTTGTGTCTTGTGGAATGTTGTGTTACATGCGAATAAATAAAAAAGAGCAGAGTTATTGAGAGAACAAGAATACTTCGCTTAGACCAGGAGGGCCATGACATGTGCCTATTTAAGACCGATTTTAATTTCTGTTTCAATGTTAAGTTGTACTTGGAAAGACAAATTTATTGTACTGTATTAGGGTATGGAGAAGAAAATTTGCTTCATGGCAAGTAGATGTTGTGCTTGAGATTTTTAACTAAAACGAAAGCTTGGGGAGAAATAAAAACAGGGGGAAGAAGTTGAAAGCAGAAAAGTTCTGGAAAACTTTTTCTCCTTCAAAACTGTGCCAGTTCATTTCCATTAAAGCAGGGTAACGAAGTGATATAATCATTAATAATAATTAACTGAAGTTAAAAATGAAATAAAACGCATTTGAATTTGTATATTAAATAACTAAAGAGCTTTGTGGATTGTGATCGATTTTACCCAATTTCAATAGAGATTTTTCAAAATGTGTAACCGTTAGAGTGACTCAGTTTTTCATGCTCTCGGTGTTAGAAATGGAGAGATAAATTTAGTACACACCCCACCTTATGTGGATGGTGCTCAAAATGCACAATACGCACTTTTTGAGCACTTTAAGTTATCCATAATTTATCTAGACTTCTCTTAACTTTCGCAATAGAACAGACACATAAGTGTATTCCGTACTCACATCTCACATTGCTGCGTACGCTCACTTCGCAAAAGAATCGATTGTAATGATGATGACGGTGATATTGAAAAAAAAAACAAAATAAAATAAATTTAATGTTCAAAAAGTGCTTCCTATCATAACACACACATGCCCATATTACACATATGAATATTTTCCGCTCCATTAATTTTACATAACATATTTTCCTCAAATAAAGTTATGCTCCATAAATGGCAAAAGGGAAGAAAGGAACGATTCATTAAAAGTTAATTAACGTAGCATGACAAAATGTAACAAAATTGTATAATTACCTGTCCCCCCTCTCTGACTTTTTCTATTTATCACGCCTCTTCATGCTAGAACGTATGTCGTCGTGAATATGTTGTAACGACACAATGACAAGGTGAACTTTGTTAGGTAAGGAAACCTTGACGTTCGTCAACATAAACATAAATTAAGTTAAACATCAATTTATGGTCCATTTAAGATGACGGATATACTGAGGTTGTCATTCCACCTGCAATATGCAGAAGGAGGCGTCAGAGACCCTACAATAAATATATATTCTTGATCAGCGTTAAAAACTGAATCGATTTGACATGTACGTCTGTATGTCCGCCTGTTGTTGGCATTCTCACGGACGCAAATGGTGAGATATTGAGCTGGAATATTGTACTTTTAGTTTTTGCACGCAGATCGCTACATAAAGGGATCGAAAAAATCTACATATCTGCTGCAAAAATTGAGCTGATTATTTTCTTTTTAACGCCCAAAGTGGCACATTTTTTCAAAATTTAAATATTATTTGTTTATTATTTGGAGCAGTGGTGTGCTGTTTGGAAGAGGCTTAATGTGATGAGTATCTTACATTTGGCGTACGCCTAATATGGACAACTTTTTACTTGATATACGTGTTGTGGTTATTTTGAAGTTAAACTTGCAATTGTACGATAGATGGTCATTTGCTTTCCCGAGCACAAACAATAAAAATATGAGTAAAAGATTAGATAACGGGAGGCAAAGGCAAACAGTTGGGTAAATGTAAATAATAAAACGAACATGTGAAAATGTCCTGGTGCTGATGATTATTATCTTAAGGTTTAAACTGTTCAAGTTAAAATTTTCACCCATTCTCTGTGACAAACTAAACAAAAGCAATTTTTTCGGGCTCTGTGTTATGTTGTCATAAGTTTACACTTCTCGTTTTAAAAATTGCTTTAACTTCAACTGTAGTCACATATAATTATATCTGTATGTGTGAGTGTCAGTGTCACTAGATAAATGTGTTCTGTAACTATTGTCAATAACACTGATTTTATTTGTGTAATAAAATCAGCAACAACATATACACCTAAATGCTTGTATGTGTGTGTGTGTGTGTTTGTGCATGCTATCATAAAATTTTACAATTTAAATCGTGGCATCCCATTATTGTAATGAGCAGCAATTACAAGACATTTTTTAATCACACTTTAAGTGACAATTAAAACACAACCAACCAAACTACTAGTCCAACCAATAACAACAACCAATACAGGGCATTATTTTTAACAGCTTTTCCATTATGTTGTCGTCAGACAACAGCACAACAGAGGTGAGTGTGTGTATATGGTTCTTTCCAAACAGTTTATGCTCCTGTTCAGTTCATTTGGGAAATGTTTTACTGACTTATACTCTCTCTCTCTCTCTCTCTCTTTTTCTCTCCGTGTTCTGTGTTACATATCATACAAGTATAATTTAATTAAATGTGTACCGTTTACAGGTAAAGTGAATCGAATATCTACACAAACACACATATTCATCAAAATAAAAATTAATAGTACATTTGCCACTCTCTTATATGCTGTGCGTATTATGTATAGATCGCATGACATGAAAGAAATTATTTTCTTTTGTAATTTATTGTCGTAAAGGATGCTTATGGCTGTCTGTCTGTCTGTCTGTCTGTCTGTGTGTGTGTGTTTCTCTTTCCATATGCAATACTTGTATGGATCTTAAGCAAAACATCAAAAAATTCTTCTTTTTTTTTTTTTTGTAAGGAATAAAAGCAGAGAAAAGCATAAATGAAATGAAATTAAATGAAATTTTAATATGGCAGCCATCATTTGAATGCTGATCATTCTCGTTAGCAGCTGCAAAGGTATTACTTACCTTTACTTGTGTGTCTGATAACAACAGTTGCGCAACAATTCAGAGACGTAGCTATAAAGGAAGTACTTGCGATAATATGCGCATTATGTTGTCAAGAGCAAGTACAAAATTATTCCATCTATTTCATATGTTTATATATATATTTAAGTACCCAACATCACTGGAAGTGAAGGCAATTAAGTTAAGTAACTTAGTTTATAAGCTGATATTGTTTTTATTATTTTGCATATAGGTGTCAGATACCCGCATATGGAGTTTCATTTTAAGTTATAGACAAAAGGTTTAATTTACTTAAATAAGAACAAGAGCCAATTTAAAAATTCGCACATCAAATGTACTTCATCGAAATATTTTTGCTATTTTTTATTAATTAGCGTTATTCGAACCTCCCGCAGATATAATTTTGAATTTTTATTATCGAAAAAAAAATTCCAATTTTTAATAATTTCTATCTAATTATATACTAAATAATAAGAGAGTACAATAATTTATCGAATCATATTTTATTTTTAATTTTTTGCAAAAGTTGGCATTATTTCCAATTATAACTCCTAACTGGACAATTTACCAGAAGCCAGCTTAAATGAAATTTTAAGGTCCGCAATCACATTAAAAGTTAAAGAGAGACTACGCCACTGCCTTCTTCCGAGTACCTTGTATTAAGTTTCACTATTTTATTCGTGCAACTATTGTCATAAATCTTTGAGAGAGAAACACTTGCTTTATGTTCTACATTAAAATTGTAACTTTTTCTTCTCTTAACGTCATTTACTCGCAACGTTATAAAGATACGTTTATCTGTAAAAGTACATGTACACAGGCACCATCCTGATTGTTTATAACTGCTGCTGCTGTTGATGGTGCCCTTGTACTATTAACTATTATAAAAATCCCATTAAATCGTGTGTATGTGTGTTGATTATTATACCTGGAGGTAATATTTTGCAAGAGCACACAAACACACATTACACTATACACGGTAATTTCTGTCGCCTTATGTCAACTAATTGCAACACTTACTCTTCACTAGTACAATATATTGCTGTGTACTGAATACCATGCAGGTGAGTTTATATATATGCACACATCCACCCACATACGTAGTTGCATGCAATTATAGCTTATGCTTGCATTTTTCTTATTTACCTCACTAAACACACAAATGTGCGCACACCTACATACATACAAACTGTACTTACTTGCTTACAGTTTCGGTTTTTTTTATCCAACTTGAGCGTACGCACACACACACACACACACACAAAACACATTTCTACTTGTTTGAGGTGTACGGGGAATAATACCATTAGAGACTTGTAATAATTGTTATTGTTGTTGGTTATGTATCACACACATAGGACAACTACTCTACATGTAGGAGTGAAGCAACTTTACCGTAAGACTCTTTAATTTGCCTTTTCTTATATATTACACCTGAACAAACACACCCGACCGCACACTTTTCGAATACATATGTATGCTTATGCATCTCCATACGTACGTATGTACATACATACTTACATAAAAATATAATGGTGGTTTTCTTTATTCATTGTAAGTAATGAATGAAGGCAACAAAATTTATTTAGTTAAGGTGCTGTGGTGGAGGGTCCTTCAACCACATATGGTCTCTTGTGCGAATTAGTAGAAACGCAATGATGATTTATATATATAACTAACATTAAAGCAGTACGTAGTGTATCAAGTGGGAAAAAAAAGAGAAATAATTAAGTTGTTGCAGAAGTTCATCCCGTGCAAATAAATTGCGATGCAAACCAAGCTGTTGCTAATTACCACCATGTGCCAATGATGCTATGGATGACAACGTTCAACACTTCGTGTAACCTAAGAAATTGTGAAATAAAAGTGGTAGTCTTGTCAGTCCCGTCCAGCTCATGTCCGGTTGCAATAAAGAAATGATGGAAGAAAAAATGCGCAGCGATGAAAGTCATCAATAAGGGAAGAGATTGTGAAACGTATTTAACATTCCGTAGCGTTAATCAAATTGTCAAAGCATTGGTTTTACACCCTACATATTGTAGTGTGCCAGAAAGATTCAGATGCAGAAATGAAATGTTTTAATCACTTTGACGGGATAATGATAGAAATGGTTGGAATGCCGACTATTGACAAATCTTTTACCGCTTTAATAATGCAGCCCTGAGTTAATATGGGATCGTTTGTTTATGTGATCAAACCCAAGGTGGGTGTATATTGTACAAACCTTCCCAAATTCAATCGTTGAGACGCAAGTGAACGTGCCGTCCACCCAACAACTTCCGCCCGTTTTGCTTGTTCTGCAATAAAACTCATTGCAAAGAAATTTTTGTGTAATATTTTTGTTGTTGTGTTTTATTGTTTTCTTTGTTTTGTTGTTGTTACTGTTGTTGTTGCTTTTTCTTCATACCTTCATTTGCTTCAATTTCGTTCGTTTGCTGTACTTTGTGTTTTGTCTTGTTTTTATATTAATAACTGTTAATATTAATTTTTTTTTTTGCACAAGTTTACCACTTGCATTGTATGCTTCGTTATGTATGTATTCTACTACATTCAACTGAAAATGTCATTTTCATTTCACCTCCTTCATTATTGTTATTATTATTAATTATTAATTATTAATCATTAACTATATTCTGTACGTTCAAATGTTTGAATAAGTTTTTGTTTGTAAATTTCTCGTTCATCTAATCAACATCTTGTTCGTCTGACTTAACATTCTAATATTTATGAACTGATTTTATTGCAGTTGTTGTTATTGTTGTTGCTGTTATAGTAGTAATAGTGTGTGTTATCATTGTATAATAAAAATCCAATTTTGTAATTTACTGTACACATATACATACGTCTTAAGTGTGTATATATTAAATATAAATATTTTCATACCCACATCATCGCCATGTAAAAACGTTTGCCATGCCCAAAAGAAGGCGTCGGAGATCAAATGGAGTATATATGTTTTGAATCAGCACCGAATACTGAATCGATTTACACATGTCTGCCCCTCTGTCCATATGTTCGTGGGTGTATGTTTTGCGGTAATCTCCCACCCGATTGAGATTTCAATTCCAACCGTGGCTTAAGTGTTGGTTGGTATTAAAATTGGGTAAAATTGGTAAAATCGGTAAAATCGGACGACACGTCCACAGACATTTGTGAAGTAAATTCCCCGCATTACTTATTAAGTGCAACATAAATACTCCTGGGAAAGCTTTATGGCGTCAGTGGTGGGTATTCAAAATTTGGCCTCAGCCAAATATATATATTTTTTAACCTTTTCGTTTTTTTGTTTTCTTGCTGCAGTGTAACAGGTTTAATGTGTTTGTTGTTTTCATATCGATAATACATTTTAAAAACTTTTCTTTTTGTTATTTTGTGTTATGTTCCTTAGAATGCCTCATGGATTCACATTTCGTTTACGATTTTTTGTAAACTTTTCTTAAGCATTAAACAATAAAACAAATAAAAAATACAACAAAGTACAAGAAGTTATATTATTGTGGTGTTCAAACTTTGTCATCATGTCAATTAGATATTTACATGTGCCCAAGTCCCTGAACGTACACATCTAAACCGTTCAACTTGGCTCGGAAGTTAATTTGCTTCATTCTTCTGCGCAAATAAATGATAAAATGAAACTATTTTATAATGGTATGTATGAGGGGGTTATGAAAAATTTTTCATTTAATTACAAAAAAACAAAAATTTGATATAAAATTAAACAACAATCAAAAAATTTAGTAAATAAATATTTTCAGTTTGCATTATTATTAACAAAAACAACGACAAACAGAATACACTGATTATTAATCTATAAACAATATTTAATGTGAGTGATTAACTAAAGGTAGTGTTTTTGAATGAAAGTCTCTCAACTGATGGAATCTTTTTCGAGTACATCAATTCACTTTGCATCACATGCGGTTAATGTTTTAATATGATACAAAATACAATATAAAGAAAACAATGCGCACCTCACTCCGACGCAGGAAAATGTCATTATTGCTTTTAATAGAAAATTTGAAATTTGAAATAAAATAAAATGAGTCCACTTATCGAATGACTTAATGTGCTGCCCATTATTTGTCGAAATGAAAAAACGCAAACACTTTTTGTCCCAATGCTTTCGCAACAGTTTTTACTTTGTTTTTTCTATTATATTATGTAAAATATCTCTACTTGATCTCTACAACAATAATTCATATCAATCGAAATAATAAATTCATTAAATCGTTCTTATTGAATTCTCTCATTTATATTCATAATCGTAATCTGAAGAGGTGTCTGTCTCCTCACAAATTCAAATTGCGTACAACTGAAGAGTTTTCGTTACGTGCTACCGTACATTGCAATACATTGGTTTTTAAGGTATGATTTATTTCCTAAGTACTATGTAGTAAAATGTATTTGTAGTTATACTTTTGTTTGTTATGTGTTTAGGTAATATTTTTTATTTTCTCTTTTTTTTTTTATTTAATAATTTAAACTTTAAGGCAAATAAAAGTTTCGTTCTAGTAGTAATTCTAGTTGCGTCTGGCATTTACTTAATTCCCTTCTTTCAGTGCTGTGGTTTTCCACAGAATTTTGTCAATATTCAATATTCGTCGTTTTTTGATAAGGAGGAATTGAAAAAACTTAAGATTTGCTGTTTGTTGTTGTTACAATTTAGGAAACAAAGAATTCATATCATTTATAAATAATTGAACAATTAATTTAAATCATGCATTTATTTGTGTTTAATTATTTTCTCGTGATTCTAACTGGTTTTTGCGAGGAGGCGTCAAAGACCCTACAAAGTTAGAAATTTGAAAAATTGATCATGTCCGTTTGTCTGGCTATTGTTGGCATAGTCGGTCAAGATCCCCGCTATGAAGACGATAACATATACGCCCACAATCGACAAAAAGCTGTCACGAAAATTGACCATCCCATCGATATGCCAAAAATGGGCATGATCAAAAAGCAGACGCGCCCACAATTTACAAAAACCACGATACTCCACATAAAACTCGACTAGCAAGCTGTTGCTGTGGAGAGTTTTTAAGATTTGGCTTAAGCCGAATTTGGTTTTATTACTTGTTAAATTCTCATTTCGATTTAGTTTCTACATCCTCCGCATAGGATATGCGGCGTCCATCTATAGTATACTTAAGTTTGTTTTTCTACCTTAACTGCCAGAAGGACACACTAAGCAGTATAAAACGTGCTGTTTAAGATCTTGTTAAAGTATTTTTGATCTCTGTGTGATCTTCAGTGTTTTATTTAAAATAAGTAGAATCTGAACAACAGACACTCCCACGAATTGGAAACATCTTATTCAGCTCAGATTGCTTCTAGTTGATGTTTAAAACATATTTTCGTAAAGAGCTCCAGCATAGAGGGTGTAGGGTATCCAAGCGCCAAATGTAGTTTTTCAGCTGATTTATATAAAACTATAGTGTTTTTACTCTTCCAGTTTACTCTTACTTTTTATATGTTGCAATATTTTTTTAAATCTCATCTTATTTAAAAATAATTCGTTTATGTTTAAGTTTGTAAAACAAATAGTAACTGTTTAAAAGGTGTTGTTGTTGGTTTAGTAAATGTATGCCGTAGTTGTGTGGTTTTGATTGTTTTTACTGTATATTTACTTATTTATTTATTTATTTTTTTGTATAATAATTGTCATAAAAAGTAGATTTAGGTTTATAAAAAATGAATGATTTTCTTGATTAATAAAATTTGGTTTTATTCGCTTTCTTTAGGTTTAAGTATCATGGATAATTTCTTATTGGTTTGTTTTGTTTATTTGTTTGTTTGTTTGCTTGTTATTGAAGGAAAATTTTTCAAAAAGAATACTCCTGGCTGTCTGTCATATGGTGAGGAAGAAAATTGCTGTTCACGCACACATATTAATTTAAGGTCTGTTTATAATGGACGGAAACTTATATAGGCCTTGTTGTTGTTGGTGTAGTTGTTAAGGTTTTACGTCTGTACGTATATTCGTGTTATTAATATTTTTTTTTTGCTTTCTTTACAAATTCTTAGCCAAAGATAAACAAATATGCACCAGTAGAGAGAATTGTATAAGAGGATTTTTTCATGCTGTCCATATAACCTTAGGATAAAAATTGCGTTTAGAGTTTATGTGTAAAGTTTATATATAGAGAGCTAGGTGTAGTAGAGAAGTGTTATAAATTTTTCAACATGTTCACCCATGCACGTATATGCATTCGCATATACATACATACATATATATATATATAATTTATGATGTGCTTGGTTTTTAGGCTTAGGTAGAAGTTTGTGTATGCGATTAAGTTTAGTATGTCGTAGTGGTAATTAGATATAGTGTATGTGAGTATGTAGTGAAAGAGATTCAAGCTAAAGTTAATTATATGTAGAGAGCAATTGAAGTATATATGTACCCAAGTGTGGCTCTCTGTGTGAGCATAAGAGTTAACAGTTAATTAACCATCTAAGGTAGAGATTGTAGAAGGAAAGAGTGTCGGTGTCTTTGATGCCAATGAGACGCGCCATCTTAAAATTGACAAAATTTATTCTCAAAAATAAGATAATAAACGAAAACCGACAATTAATCGTTTTCAAATGATGTGAAGTAATCGATTGAATTTATTTTAATTTTTCTTATATAAAGACACACATACACGTTTGATAATAATAATAAATAGTGTGATGTTAGCAGCATCTTATCGACATTATATTTTTATAATGAATAAATTTAGTTATCTATACTTAATAGTGCGCTACTTTACCCAATAAGAGATATCTGTATTAAGAATGTCTGTAGGACTGCAAATTTCAGCTTAATATCTCACTAGTTAGCGTTTTAACATTTAGTGACGGACACACGCAAATTGCCTCAGATTTTAATGTGGACCTCAAAAGTCCCTTGAATTAGGAATAAGTTAATACAATACTCCGTGAAAAATGATGAATTACTTGCTACAGAAGAATTCTTCTTTTTTTTTGGTAGAATATAAAACTTGTCCAGTATATTCAAAGGTTGAGAAATGTTTTTTGCCTCAAATACAACATTGGTGTAACGTTGGAAGACCTAGAAATGTGGGATGGAAGGTAAAAGGTGTTCAGTATGTGTGCTTTCTCCTTATTACCGCTTAAATAATCAAAATTGTTACCTTTTTTTAAATTTAAACATTTAAGCATTATTTTTTCCGCAAGATAACAAAATTCGAGAATAAAAAGAAAAACGAATAGTAATCTATTTAGATAAGATAGCAAAAATAAAAAGGATCGAAATTATTTCCGTTGATTATAATCAGCCCTTAAAGAAATACGCGGCCATTGGGTAATGTGATGTGCTTTAATTATTAATTTCTCTGTTATGTCATTTCATTTCATTTCATTTCATTTCATTTCATTTCAATTAAGTTTTCCTATGTTGTAAAGATCACATTTCAATTGTTTTCCATACTATAACGTTTATGTTGTTTTTTTTTATTTTTTTTTGTCAAGTATTTTATTATAATGTAATTTGATTAGATTTTTTTTTTAATGCAAATTTATTAAATTTTATTTTCTGAAAGATTGTTGGTTTTTCGAGTTATCCGTATATAGTAACACTGTCTACATAGTTATTTTTTTTTTCCATTTTCGTATATTAACATTTTCATTAGAATTATTTTTTAAAATTATGATTTGGTAACAAAGATTCGCTGCTTTGAGCATCCAAAATCTTTCCGATTCCTGACTATGATACATTTTTGCGCCTCATGGTAGATTTTGAATGCAATCAAGGAGAGTCTTTTTTTTTATTTGTTTTATAATGTGATTTAGCAACATTTGTTGTTGTTCTTTTTAAGGTCTTTTGTCATCTAGATAATATGAAAATATTTTTTATTTTATAATTATTGCCTGATTTTAAAATGAAAAACAAAAAAAAAAAAAAAAAACAGAAAATAAATTTTTTTGAATCTTTATTTGATTTTTTAGGGTTAAAAAACAGGTGATTAGTATTAATTTATTTTTTACATGGAAAAATATGTTGAGTATTTTTTTAATTCTTCCTTTGTATATATATACATTTTTCAATTAATTGTTTTTGGGGTTGTAGGTTTTTAATTTTTTTTTTTATTTTTTAAAAATTGTTTTTATGTCAAACTATTATTTTTTCCGTGTTATTTTGTTTTGTTTGTCAAGTTGTTGTTGTTGTTTTTGTTCTTTGTTCTGTAATAAATCGTTGTTGCAAAAATAGGACGTGACTGTACTTTTGTTCCTTAATTGTTAAATATTTTTTTCATTTAAAACTGCGGGTTCTATTTTTTTTTAATTTATTTTTTGTTGTTATTGAAGTTTTGCGGTAATTGTGAAGAGTTTGATGTGTGTGTGTGTGTTGTGTGTGTGTGTGTGGTATTTCATAATTTTAATTTCATTTTTAATTTTGTCGGATTATCTCTATAATTTTAATTTTTTAATACTTTTGTTTATCATATATGCTTAGAAGTGTAGTAGTTGCTTTTTTACAATTCCTATTACTACAGAGTCTTAAGGTTATTTTTCACATTTTGAAATATGGAACACTAGGTTTATTTTAAAAATGATTTGCTTTCTATCATAAATGTGTCCTTTTTGTATTAATAAGGATTAAATGAATGTTTATTAGTGATATTTACTTGTAAGTGTGTATGTATGTGCATATGTATTTATGTATGTATATTTATTTATTTTATGGTTCGCTTTGCCGAGAGAAATATCTCCTTTTTTAGCATACGTTAGTATGACTGTGTTTTATAATTTGTTAAACGATTATATTTTTTATTTTTATTTTTAATTTATTTTTTTATCATTTATAATTCTTAAAATAAATATTTTTTTTTGTATATAAGTCTCTGCTAAGGATTAGTTTTATTTCTTTTGTATAATTTTTACAATATTTTTTTTGTTTTTTGTTTTTTATTTTTATGTGTGTATAATGTTTTAATCAACCTTTAATTTTCATAATTATTGTTAGTGGAAATGTGATCGTTTATAAAAGTTTTTGTGTTTTTGTTTTTGTTTTTGTTTTTGTTTTTCTACTATGAACGCTTTCAGAAATGTTTCAATTTTCCCTAAAATAAGTTCATTTTCAAGATTTCATTAGAGAAAGTGAAAAAATTTCAGGAAAATTTTCTGCTTACGCTATTGTTTGCTCTTGTTCTACAGTTTTGTTGTTGTTATTATTATTATTATTATTTTTGATTACTTAACTACAATTATTTTAAATTTTGTTGTTGTGGTTTTACTTTTACTGTTCAACAGTTTGGTTTTTCAGAAGGGAAACTTTCTCACCGCTACAAAAAAAAAAAAAAAAAAAAAAAACAACAACAACAAAAAAAAACAGTAAATATTTTTCTTTATAACTAATTGTTTAGAATATTTTTGTATATATATAATTTTTTTTTTTTTTTATAAACTCTGTAATAGTTGTTGTTTTGGTTTTTTTTCTTTTTCCTAAATTTTGATTCAAGTTTTTTGTGGCAAGTGTATGGGCGACCTGGAGTGGGCGTGACATGATATTAATTCTTGAAAGGAGGAATATAAAAATAATGCCATAATGAGAGCAATGATAGAGATGGATAATCATGCTTATGGGTAAACGTTTAATGTTGTGTTTGCGGGGTAGGTGCCGGATAAATGAATGCGGTGGCAGGCGGATGCGTACGATGATGCGAATGATGTTGATGCGATAACGGCGTTAGTGGTGTGGGCCCGGTAGGCATGGTTGTTGCCGTTATACCGGGTGGTGTTGTCAAAATTGGAATGTAATTCGAACTGTAGTCTTTATGGTGAATGACGTTGTCTGTGCCACCCATTAACAGGGGCGCTTGAGTGGCTATTGCTATGGTCATGGCAGGTGCTGCATTTAGAAAGGTGGTGACGACAGGCGGCGGTGCCGTCATAGACAAATAATTCGCCGTCGACTTAGTCGAATGTGTCGTGGTGGATGAGAGTGTGGGTGATGTGGCTTTTGAGCCGTATGACGAGCAAGATGATGCGGTAGAGTTACCTGATGGCGAATATGGTGGAACTATGTATTGGATTGTAGTATGTTGTTGTTGTTGTTGATGATTGTATGTAGATGCGGGTGGTAGTGTTGGCTGTTGATAATGTGTTGTAAATGGCTGCGTAGTGGATGTTGTGTAGTGTACGGGGTGATGAGTATAAGCGGGCACAGTTACGGCTTCTAGTGCTTGATGGCGCTGTTCCGGACTATTGTGATAGATTATAGGTGCCGTTGTCGTGTGACAAACTGCTGTCTCTGCGGGTTCAGTTTTGCCTATCTGCTGCTGATGTTGTTGCTGATGATACCGCTGCGGATGTTGCTTATGACCCTGTGTCGAGTTTGAATTAATTTTATAATAATTATGTTGTCGTTGTTGCTGTTGCTGCTGTGTCTCAATGAATATCAAATTGTTGTTGTTATAATTTGTTGGGTCAATGGCTGTTGCTGTTACATTAGGTGTTGCTGCTATTGTTGTTGTTGTTTCTGCTGTTGTAAATTTATTTTCACAACATTGTTGTTGTTGTTGTAGCGTTGATGTAGTTTTTGCTATTACTGTTGTTTGTATATTATTTAAATTATTTGTATTGCTGCTAATAATGCTGGCGTTGTAGCTGCCACTGTTGTTGCTGCTGTTGCTGTTGTTGTTGTGTATTAAAGCTGCCATTATATTAGCCGGCGGCAATATGATCGGTATGTGATAATATTTACATTGCTTACGTCTACACTGACCATTAGCATGATCGCGACACACAGCCACACGTTGTTCACATACTTCAACCTTATCGTCTGCAGGTAAATATAGTGGAAGCAAAAAAAAAAAAAAGAAACAACAGGTACAAACAATATTTTGAATAGAATTATAATTCTTATAATTCAGCTTTATAAGGTTTTATTGTTCATTAAAAAATTAGCATAAATATAAAATTTTGTCTACTTTCAATATAATCCTCATCATTTTATTTCATACTCTGTCCCAACATGGTTAAAAACAACAAATTCTTATCCTGGTAGATATTCGATAAAGATTGAAATTGTTTCATTGCATGTTTTTGGACAAAAAAAAAAAAAACTTCATTAAAATTGTTTTCGGAACTAATGAATGATTGGGTCTACAGAAATGTTTTAAAGAAATTTCTGTAAAAATTGCGGCTTTACCCTCAATCCTAGCCATTAGCCATTTCCTTCCTTCGACGGATCATTAGGTCTTTCAAGAAACAAGTTTTTTTTCTCTAAAGTTCAGCAAAAGTGTTGAAATATGATTTCCCAGAAGTTTCTCATTTTACAACTCTTCATAAACCTTTTGTCGCATCTGCCATCCCATTCCGGCTGCTTCTCCTTTAATAATCGATCAGTTGCAAACATGCTTTTGATTTCTTTTTCAGCTCCTTGAATTTTCGTGACGAAATTACTGTTTTCTTACTACCTAAAACAGTACTCACAAGTTAAAATTTAGGGTTTTTATAAATTGCGTTTCTTTGGGACAAAGTCCGACACATTGGGAGTTAATGTTAGT
Source organism: Crataerina pallida (assembly GCA_949710015.1). Classification (NCBI taxonomy): domain Eukaryota; kingdom Metazoa; phylum Arthropoda; class Insecta; order Diptera; family Hippoboscidae; genus Crataerina; species Crataerina pallida. The sequence goes on from OX453293.1 coordinate 1,231,635, forward strand.
GAGGGCAGTTATCCCGTAAATCCTTTAAAACATCGATGTACACTTTACATTTTATGATTTCGTTGTGAGACGAATATGTCATGATTCAATAATATATAAGTATAGAGAATATATCATCTGTACAGCTCCGAGTTGGATCTTTTTAAGAAGAAAATGTATTAAAAATATATCTCAACAAAAGCTGTCCGAATATAATTGTTTGTCATTGAAGCGGACTATTTCTAAAGTGAGCATTTGAGACATTTAACAAAATCCAATACTCTTAAACAATTAAAGGTGTAAACAAATTTCAGTGACAATTATCGCGCATTTGAGATTTATTATATTTTTCCCAATTTCAACTTCAACAAGAAAACTTTCAATTTTTTGTTTCAGTAGGCTAAGGTTGTGCAATCCAAAGGGAGTGTGTACGTATCCAAAACATCGACGCTTTAAAGAAATTCGCTTCACAAGTATAAATTGAAAACAGCCCTAATTTGAATACAAGGAAAGCCAATTTAATGTAATTCCTACAAATCATAAAATATACCATCTAAGCCCTGAGAGCAACTTAATGTTTAAAGAAAATATAACAAAAAGAAAATGTAAAAAAAATTAGCCGCATGCACTTACCTTCAGTCAAATGAACGAATCTACAATTTAACCGACTGCACATAGATCTATTAAAATCTTGGCACACCGGGAGGGTGTCCAGTAACTAGTGTTGTTATTGTTGTTGTTGATGTTGTTGTTGATGGTATGTATAGAAAAATTATTATAAAATTTTGTGTGAATAGTTGTTGTTGTTGTTGTTGTTTTTTTTTAAATTGATTGATTGATTGATTGATTGATTTATTTGTTTTTGTTGTTGTTATACGCATATACATAATAGAGCGTTTCGTACGGATGCGGGCACACAATGAAAAAAAATCATTAAACCAAAGAATATGAAACCAAAAAACAAAAAATCAAAAAATATGTAAAAAATTTCAATTTAGTTTATAGTGAAAGAATCAATTTCAATTCAAAATGTATACACATATAAACATATATATTTTATAGTTTATGAAAAGTATTAAGTGTTAGTAGTTATTGTTGTAGTTGTTGTTAAAATTTGGCAAACATAATCAAAGTTACAGATAACAATTTTGTTTCCGATGAAAATTTTAAAAAAAGAAAAAAAAAAGAATAAAGAAATGTTTATGTACAATATTAAGTAACAGGAATAGAGATAAGAAAAGAAAGAAAAAAGAGCACAAATTAGTTACAGTTCGAATAGTCACTCTTTATCCATAAATATCACAATAACTGTTTATCCCCGTTTCTAAAAAAAGTATTCATTCAACAATGAATTGTTAATTGCTTGTTGTTGTCGCGTATAGATTAATTTTGTTATCCTTCCAGCTGGAGAAAAATCAATGCTTTACAATACATGGTTTTATGAAATTATTAAAAAACTTTCCATTCAAAATCACATTCGATGATTGCACTCGAAATTATTTCATTTAAGATTCAATTTTTTGATCACAATTTTAAAATTCAAAACTAGGAAATGGAAAGTTTTTTAAATATAGCGCTTAATTGTAGTAATTCGATAAAGCTTAAAATAGTTTAAACCGAAAATTCTTCATAAATATGCACTATTTAATAATATAGGGAAGAAAGCAGCAGGTTATCCGAAAATTTGAAAACGGAAAAAAAGTTTGCAATTTATAAATACACTCAACTCTCTTTTTCCTTGGGTTAAAGGTCTAATGGCAGCCGTCAACATAATTCTTTTGTTATGCATTCGGTCAAGCTGGATAAAAAGTTTTATCCTTATCACCATTAATGGACAATTACAAATTATTTTGGTGTTTGACTTGTTGCACAGGATAACGCCATACATTGCGATTTATCTGCGAGTTTAATGTCTTTAGTCGTTCTCGGCCTCTCCGGAAACAGAATTTTCATGTAGTAAAAGTAAATGTTTGTAAAAACGTGGACCATTCAGAGACCCTTTCATTGACTGGCGGTTATTTATTAAATTGTTACATAAAATACAAATAGCTTTTGGAGTTCTCTTGTCATGTCTTTTCGCCTAATTTAACAAAGACACTTTATTTTTGATTGTCGCACGAACTCAATTTTATACAACCCTGTGGCAATTATAAAAGGAGTGTAAGAACAATAATTAACTAAGAAATCGCATTCTGCGGCAATATATATTTAGACTCTTCCTATTTTAGGAATGTTTAGGAGTTTTAAAGGTGCCCTAAACGTCATCTTTTGTGACTAATTCAGAGATTTTTACCAATAGTTTAGTACCACCACAAAGACATTTTTCACGTTAAAAGAGAGTTTGGTGTATGTGGAAAAAAAAAAATTTTGTAGAAGCTCGTTGTATAAACTGTATATGTTTGTAAGAAGCGAAATTATAAGAATTTATCAAATAAAACCTGACTGAGGGCTCCTTGATCAAAAAACCCTATCTCATGCGTCCCAAAGAATTTAAATTTAATCAATTAAAGGGAAACAGCATTATTAAAACAAATCAACCAATCAAAGCGTTTATAAAATAATTTTGACATAGACTAGGGCATGATAAGCAGCAAATACCTTAAACCGGGTTAGCACAAATGAAGCGTGTCTAGTTTCAACTGAAGAGAAGCGAAAACCTCTCTCCTACTTGACCAAGGTTGGAGATTATTTCAATTTTAAAAATTGACTTTTAAATAACGGAAACAATAAACAACAAATGCACTCACTTGTTTCAACTTTAATTATTCCTTTGGTTTTTTTCTCTTAAATTTTTTGTTTTAATTTTTATTATTTTCCTTGCAGTCGCTCTTAATAGTAAAATTTTTTGATTTTTATCACATTGATCATGTTTTTTAGTAGTGGTGGTAGTAGTGGTAGTAGTGGGCATGTCTTTTGTGAACGGTAATATTTTTGAGATTCTCTCACACTTTGACCTGCTTTACTAATTGTGGGTAGAAAAGTTTCTTATGTCGTTTGCTTAACAATATAACAATTACAAATCCTAATTGACGGCACTAGAATTGTGGTACAAGAGAAAAAGTAAACAAAATAGAGAGAAAGAAGAAGATTAAACTTTTTAATATTTTTCAAATACGATTAAGAATAAAACATTAATATAAGTTGTTGTTGTTGTTGTTGTTGTTTGCTGCTGTTTGGCATACATACGCACATTTAGTTGAAGCTTGATAGATCGATAGAACGGAAAGTGTCTACACTGGAAACCAATTCAAAGCAGATTTTCTTGCATTCGTTTCTTTTTTTAACAGAGAAAGCTACAAGCTCAAATCTAAGAAATGAAGAGAAACAGAAAACACCGATAACAGTTGCCCGAAATGAAAATGAAGCTGAATAAAGGAGAGTTGCTCACAAAAAAAAAATAAAAAAAAAAACAAAAGAAACAAAGCAAACAGTCACCTTTTCAGTAAGAAGAAGGCTTTCAGTGATTGTTATAAAGACAAACAATTTTGAAACAAGAGGACCGCCGTACAAGCTGTTCTTATTATTTAAAGATTTCAAGGATTTCAGAATAGAATGAAAGCACACAGCTGAAGCGATTAAAGCTTGCAGAGCAACCACGCACTGTTCTACTGATCACACAGAAAAGAAAATAAAGAAATGAAACAAAGACCGTGTAATTCAATGCTTTCCAAACACTTTCCACCAAAAACCGGCATTTCATTACACTTCGCCTTAGATGGGTTATATTAATTTTCTTTTTTAAATTCTAAAGCGATGCGTCCATATCTTTCAGTACGTTTCAACATTTCTGTTTTCGCAACGCTCATAAATATGTTGTAGGTAGACTTCGCTACAGACACTGTTATAAAGGGGGTGAAAAAAAGGTGCACGCAATGGAATTAATTCCATTTTCACAAATTCTGCTGCATTGTGTTGTTTTAACTTATTAATCTACCCCGTTGTTGTTACACAGCAGGTCAATTTCAATAATTAAGGATTGGCTGCTATTAAACTATAAGTCATCGCCAGCTATTAGCAACATAAAGGTGACCAAGGTTGTAAGTAAATGTGGGATACATGGCATTTTAACTGACACCATCATTATCATTAACTCTGCCCCATTACCACACAATCATTACCGTCCTTGGCGTAATGCCCTGCAACTCGTAACAACTAACAAGTAGTAATTGTTGGTTGTTGTACAAACTCTGTACTGTACTGCTCGTGCATGGGTGGGTGGGTCGGCCGGTATGGTATGTTATTTAGGTGCGGAAGCGCAATTAATTTGATTGACCCAATTTTTTCTATATGTAAAGAGCATTTAACACAAATAAAAATATAACCTAAATACCTTTCATACCCCGTTAAATAAAACGTACAACGTTTCAAAACAGACACCATCACTATTTGTCATTTACTTTTTCTCTTTTTTCTTCTCCTGCCTTTGTCTTTATATTTATATTGTCTATGGGAAGTTCCACATCATCAAGGACATGGATTTGAAAAATTATTGTAATTTTTTGAGAAAAATTGTACGAAAGAAAACACGGAAACTATAAAAGCTTTCATAGCCTTTTTTTACCGAACGACTTGAAACTTGCATAGAAATTTTAGGGAACCAACACTATTAACCAATTTGCTCGTTTAGTTTACAACCTTCAGTTTATTTGGTTTATTTGGCAGTTAAGAAACAAGTCAAGGGCATATATATAATTTTGAAGCTATGATCTGAAGCACACCTTTACGTATATAATAAGCACAAGTATAGAAGTGCTGAGTGCCAACCGGGCTAAGTTTGAGAGAAGCCTAGGATAACGTTGACATGAATGGAACCGTTTCACAATGTGCAATGTTGCTCGGCACCAGCTTCCATTAAAATATTTTAATGTTTAAAACTTTTCGCCCCCTAAACATATACTCGTATTTACTGAAAAGAAACAGTCCGCAAAATACTCTAATTGATGGAATTTAATATAAAACACGTATTTTTGCATGGGCTCCAATCCTGCAGTTTTAGTGCGCGATTCTAACCGTCCTGCGTCATATTTAAAAAAAAAAACACCTCGATTTGACTTGAGTAACCAATCCTTAGCTGTTGGGTGGATTGCTTTGAACTTTTGCTTTTCCTCTACATGCAGTGGTTAATAATATTTTTCCTTAAATTTTTTTGCTTTAGCAGGCAAAGGACAAAGGCAATCGTCAATTAGAGAAATCTATACATCGTTAAAAAAAATGTGGAATTTTGTTCCAAGCAATGTAACCAACCGGCCGAAATAAAATTCTGAATTGTGACATAGGCAACGAGTGGAAGTTTGGGGGTGCATGCCCAGTTAATAGCTAAAGTCAATTAAATTTAGTTACCCGTAGTCATTTGAAAATAAAAACGAATTGAAGGGTATAAAGAAAGGGGAAAAAGAAAGAAACGAAGGATGGACGTTTATAGAGGTCGAAGCAGAACGGGTTAAACGCGCACAATAATTGTTCGTTTAATATTCTATTTGTATTTAGCAATTTATTATTCAAATGATTTTAAATGTTACTTCTATTGCACCGTTCTCCGGGAGGGCCTTTTAAAACCGTTTAAAACCTGAGAGGATTAGGCTTTATTAGAGAGAAAGTAATGTTTTTTGCAAGCGCTTGTGCACACTATTTGCTTCGGAATAAGTCTTTCGAAAGCTCCGAAGGGACAAAGAAGCGCTGTTAGCCCAAATCTAGTGGCATCATACAAAATGACTCGTAAACCAATTTCATTAGCTTTTGAGAAAATCATGTTTTTATCATTGAGAATTTTACTTTATCCCTTAAGAGTATTGTATGAAAATTAAAAGAAAGGATTTTAAAACAGAAACAAAAACAAAAACAAAAACACTCAAGAAAGGCCTACAGAGCTTGCCATTGATAAAAGCTTTGTTTTTTTTTCTTTTAAACGCTGTTATAGTTAAGTGTGTAACTGTACTTGGATGTTTTTTTAAATAATGTAATGTATGTAGTTAAAGTATTTAAGGTGTAATAACATTTATATTGTAGCGTACTTGTTATATTGATTGAATGAAACCGTTCGCTAAGATCTAAAACCAATCGATTAAACACTTGCTGCTTTCTTGTATAACTTAACCGTATAAATATCATATCATATGCATAATTATAATGTAACTACAGATATATACGAGTACTCGGCAGATCAAGTACAGTCATTGCTGCTCAAGTTTTGCTCGGTTAAAGCGCAACGACTGTGGATTCTAGAGATTTACTTTTTAAATTTTATTTTTCATTTATATATACAATACATACATGAATAATGGAGCAATAAGTAAAAAAAATATATTTTTATATAAGCTTTTGTATTGCAACACCCACAGTACCTGGCCCTGGTCATCTGTGTAAATAACGTAAGAAGCATTTAAAGGTAGTTTGCTGGAAGCTACGTATTCAATATTATTATTAGTGTTAATTGAGTTTGATTTTTATTCAAATGTTTTTTTAGTTGTTGTTATTATTATGATTATTGTAGATTTATTTAATTTGGTGCAGCAAATAACAGATTAATTTTTTTATTTTTATTTTTTTTCATTCAACATGCAAAACAATTTTATTTATTTTTGTTATTGTTTATTTTATTTTTTTTTTAATTATAAAAAAGCAAATAAAATCAAACAAAAAAGTATATATCAAGATTTAAAGTGTTTTTTTTGTTTTTGTTTATTTATTTATTTTGTTAATTTCGTTTGAATGAGCAGCATGCAGGGAATAATTTGTTATTGTATTTGTAATTGTTGTTGTAATCCATTTGTTATGGATTTTGTGCGTGCGTGTATATTGTTTTTCACGTTTCATTTTTTTTTTTTTTTTTTATTAAAATTTGTTGTTTTTTTTGTAAGCATGTGAGAGAAAAAAGAAAGAGACATAAATGCATACATTTGTTGTAACTGTAAATAGAAGAAGTTTTGCTTTACATAAAAACGCAAACAAAAAGCAAACAAAAAACGGCACAATACACATACACTCGAACAAAAAAAAAAAAAACGTAATCTCTTTAGCATTAAAATGTTGCAAAATTTATGACTAAGTAAAGAAATCTATCCTTAAAAATATTTCTAAATACACTCTAAACAGCAACAGGTTTTCCAACTCCTTTCTCTGAATTACAATTTAACGTAAATCGCTGAAAAGGAAACGAAACGGCACTTATACGCATACGCATACACACACAACCGCATATACAAGCATCATTGAGAGAAAAAACGAGAAAATTACTTTTTTATAGTATATTTTTGGGCAGAGTGTAGTAATAAAAGTTTTTGCAACCCCCAGACAAGTTAATAAATGTAAATTAACGCCTCTTCACCAAATGTGGCCTGGACCACCCGACACGACATTGCCATATAAATACTTATGATTGTCATTGCTGTTGTTATTGCAGTTACTGTTAGCATTACAATGCATACATTATCCCCACAATTCAGCCGCAGATAATAAAATTATATGTATATGTATGCGTGCACGTACGTTTGAACAGTTGTACGACTGCGAGTGTGTGGTATTATCAGTGACTGCAAAAGTTTTTCAGAGAGACGCCATTTTTATATAAAATTTACAACGAATGTTTAATACGTTACATCAGCCATGAAACATGAAATTTAGTGAGAGAGGAATTGGAATTTTATTGAGCAACGTAAATGAGATCAATTGTGCTGGGGTTGAGGTGAAATGTAATTAAAAAAATTTAGGTAGAAATCTTACAAGTGAAGAAGGCCTTACAAAGAAAATACTTGAAAATAGTCGGCACTTGAATGCAATCAATTCATGTTTGATAACAATTTACAATAAGGCACGGAAGTACGTGCATGCGGATAATCGTTCAGTTGGCCAAAGTACGTTCGAAATACTGTTATGAAAAGTCAACTGAAAGTCAAAGTGTGAGGGGAGACGTCCAGCCGTTTATAACTGTTAGATTGCCATTCCTGTTCGGCGATAATTGCGCTTCTTGTTAGGTAGTTAAGTAGGTGCTGTGAGTTTTTCTTTTATTATTATTTTGTTTCAAATAAATATTTACTTGTTGCACTACTCACCTACATTTCTCTCCATACTCTTCGCATACATATGAAATGGACAAAATGAATACAAAAAAGCAACTGAAGCAAGTTTTTTTTCCAACGATATAACGAGATTTTAATATTGTGCCATTTTTTTTTTTTTTTTACAGTCAACAGCAAATATAAATTTTTCATATATGATTTAATTAAAAATAGATTAAAAGCATTAATTATGCATAATTTTTTTTAAAATTTAATACCAAACGAGATTGAGAGCATTTTAAATTATTTAAAAGCAAAAAAAAAAAAATTAATATTAAAAAACTAACTGTAATGGAGTTAATTTAAGAGTTTGTTTTTTATATTTTTTCGAGTTAAATATTGAAACTGTGCTATGGAAAGTCGCATTAAAGTTCTTTTCTTAAATGCATGGAGCATGGAGTATATGAAGTACATTTAAAAATGGAGCAGAACTAAAGTAACAATGGGAAGTGGCGACCGCAAACCCATGTTCGAACAATTGGTACTATTTCTAGGTATTGGTGGCACTACATGGTTTGTCTTGGTATGCTTTCGCTTTATCATATATTACATTTAGTAAAAAGCTTTACAACAATTCAATATTAAAAAATAAAAAATAAAAAATAAGAAGCTTTGAAAAGGTGTTGAAATGTTCATTTATTTTTTCTATCAAGAAGTTTCAAGATGTTGCCAAGCGTTAAACATAAAAGCAAATGATAATGATCGCAAAGCCATTAACCAACCGATTCTTTATTATCATTGTAAGATTTATATGTGGGTTAATATAGAAACATTCGAGATTGTACAATAATGCATTTAGACGCATACATAATATTTGATTTTATAGAATATATTGTACACAAGTAGGTAAGGATGTGATATTGACTTAGAATTAAACACACACACAATCTAGGTTATATACTTACTACATAAAAGCCTGTCATACACAGTAGTTGAACAATATATTTAAAAAATATATGAAATGTTTGTTTTGGTTTTGATTTTCGTAAATGTAGGAAAAAGATAAGAAGAAGAAGAAGAAGAAGGGGAACATATAAAACAAGTGATTTTTCTTTCAATTCCATTTGATTAATTGAGTGATTTTTTTATTTTTGATAATTTTACAATACTTCTCTTGGTACAAACAATACATGAAACATTGATTAAGTATGTATAACGAAAATATGAAAAAAAAAAACAACAAAAAATAACAATCCATATATAGTGAAAGTGCGAATGGATTTGATAAAGAAATTTCAATTTTACAAATATTTGAAATAAATGTGTCGTTGAGGCGTGAAAAAGCGTTAAATGTTAAATTTAATACAAATGTTAAAAAGAAAAAAACTCAATTTGGCTGAAGCCACATCTTAAGCACCCTCCATATGTACGGGTGGGAGGTAAATGCTTACGCTCTCTAACAATGTACAAATTGCGTTACAGCTGGCAAATCGAGTTTTACGCTAAGAACGGTTTGTACGTTGTGGACGTGACTGTTATTACGATTCGTTTTTACACATTTGTACCGAATTCTACCTTCGGAATTAAATTTTTTGTGGCAGATAAATAGATTTTTGTTAATTATGGGCGTGGCTCCATTTTTAACAGCGATCTGCAGAAACCCCGAAAACGTCAACAACAAACAGACACACGGACATACATATCTAAATAAATTCAGTTTTTGACGCTGATCCAGAACATGTAGAATCTCTGCCGCGTTCTTTTGGCTGTAGTACGCTTCCCATATTATGTGTATTATATAATAAAAATATAACCATTGAATGCTGACATGAGAGATGCTTGAAGAGAGAATGAAAAACATACAAAACGTGGATCATACAATAGAGAATAAAATTTTTATTATTGATATCATCATAATCACCAGCACGAGCGAGCATACTTAAATGAACAGCCTTTATAAAGTTTGTATTGATTGCTTGATTGATTTCTTGTTCTTGTTTGTTCTTTTTTGATATAATATTCATTTCATGTTTCAGTAGGAGAGGTAGAGTGATGGTGGTGGTGGTGGTTGTTGGTAGTTGTGGTTGGTGTTGTTGTTGTTATTATTGTTCCTGTTTTTATACCACTTTGTTCTACATATAGGCAGAGTAAGAACATCCAGCCACATGCGTTAATTACGTATACGTAACAACTTCTGTACACACGTCCAACAAATTTCAAATGCAAAGAAAAAAGCTTCACCTAATGTGTATGTGTGTTCATCTATACATAACATGTGTTGTTGTTCATTTTTTAAGTTTTTGATTACTGTTTGGAGAGTTGTGCTTATTAAATGAAAATGTATTCGGCAAGTATGGAATAGAGCGAAAACTTAAATTAGTTTACAAATATGCCAAAAAAAGGAAATAAATAAAAAGGATTTGCGTTCAATTTTGTACATTTCGAAGTAGATGCGATTACAAGAAGCTTACAATCATTTTAAAAGCCATGAAAATATACAGAGAAAATCTTGTAAAATTTTAACAGAAACATTTTAGCATAAATTTACACTTAAAGTAAAGTAAAGCAGACCTGCGTGAGCGTTCAAGTGTTGTTTTAAACTTAAAGTGAAATTTCGGCAATTTGCTGAACTACGCTGTCAGTGTAAATTATTCCATACAACAACGACAATAAAGTGAAAATCAAAAAATAATTAATACATTTTTTTTTTTAAATTTCATATACTTTATGTAATAATAGTGTAAGTGTAAGTATGTGTGTGTGAGTTATATATACATACAATAATAGCTTACAAGCGTACCTGGAGATATAAGAAAGAAGAAAAATGAAAAATAAATGTAATGTTAATAAAAATGTTGTTGAACAATTTATTCAAAATTCATTCAATTTGGATGTGATGTTGTGTCCAAACACAGATGCAAATTATTATTGGGAGAAAAGTATCGAATAAACCATTCATTGGTAAAAATGTAAAAATTTTAATGCATCCTCTACATACATATATGCACGTGTATGCGTAACTGCAAACTGAGTGCTAAGGAATTAATTTGGTTCATTAATGAAAATGATTTTTAAAACACCGAAAATAAGTGGTTCAATATGAAACGTGCAAATAAAGTGCTGGAAATTAAAGTCAAGTAGTAAAAATGGTGCTTAAGCAGCCCTAACAGAGCGCTACTTGTTTTTATGACAAGTACTACTCAATCATGTTCGAAAGGCAGCTAAATATTAGTCATGGACTCCAAGGTGAACTTGAGTTTGTATTGGACACAATTAGAAAACTAGAATCGGCTGAATACTACTTGTGGGCGTGGCAGATACCCATTTACGTCTTTTAATGGTGCATTTTTTCATACACGCTTAACAAACGTCGAATAAGTCCTTGCGATAGGTGTAGACGTTAAACAATAACTTACTGTACATGGCGAGCGTGTCTGTTATCCAATGCTGTCCATTTCTGATACAACGAGGTTTCAGTACATTTTTGTCGAAGATAAATATATTTTCATCGATTGAGGGCGTGGCTCAATATATTATAAAATAGTATACATACGCGGACGGACTCTGGGACTTCCGGAAGCATTTTGCAAAGCGAATGCCAAACTCAGTGTGCCTTCGTCGGTAAGGTGCAGGGTATGATTATAAAAATGTTTGCGAAAGTGAGAATTGACTCCATTGACCTGTTGCAAACGGAATGACAAATTTAACATATTTATACTTGAATAAATAAAGTGAATAAAGTGAATAAAGTGATATATTGCAACATTAATTATTACGGTGCTTTTCAATCCATTAAATGAACGTTGCTTAATATCAGTAATCTGTACAAACGTACGTATACGCGTGCATGTTTTTCTCCCAATAATTGAATATCAATAATAATGGAATATGAAAAGAAACAAATATGAAATGAAATGATAAAAACAAAATGTACAATTATTGAAATGAGCGAAATATAATTTTTATATATATACGTATATGGTTATGGTATCAATAATACCTACGAAAGCGCTTTTACCGACACAACTTAAATTTTCAACCATATTATGAAAAGCTTCATCACACAGCCCAGCATTCATCGGGTTTTGTTTCAGTTTAGCATGTTCTGTTCACCTCCCTTTCTTCACTTTCTCTCTCCCACAATCGGTATGTTTTTTAATTTTTTATTTTTCGTGTATAGCATTTTTGTAGCCAGTGCGCAGCTTACCTTTGCATACGTTTTCTCTTATTGTACTTTTAATTACAAACATGCTAAATAATGAAATAATTACAAGGAGGGAGATATGTTGGCGGTTTTGGAGGGGAATTATGGGACAACCTGTGGAGAAAAGCTTACTAATAATAAATGTACAATAATTGAAAAAAAATCCTTTTTTAAGACAAATGGGAGAAAATTACGCTGAGAAGAACTACTACTCTTCAGCATCATTCAGTTGGTCTGTCCGTTCGTCCATTATTTCTTGTAATTAACTTGCGGTTCACGCATTGATGATATTTGGACAAAGAATGGCGCCTTCTACAACAATGAAATATACTGAAGAATATAATAAATAGTTAACTTAAAAATTACTCTGCTTCCAATTATTTGATAGTTTCGGAATTTGTTTACACAACTTTTTAATTTGTGGAGCTGTACGTTCAAGGCACATTATTGATCCAAACTTCTTTAATTATAACGGTAGATGCATAGCACAATTGTGGTAATTAAATTAATAGTTCACTTCATTGCGGACTTTAAAGCAATCGACAAATGAGGCCCATTTTGGGTAGCAGCTTTACCGATCAAAGAGAAAACCAATAAAAATAGTAAATTTGGCTTAGCCCGAATTTGAAATACTCTCCAACTTCATCCACAAACAGTGGGCATGGGCGTGGCATGTACTTTATTACGCCCCGTTCAGTTTCTAACACTTTGCGAGCGTATCAATTATCCGTCCAGGCCCCTGTGGTGGCAATTCCTGTATACCGCAGTTATAAATATATGCGCTTATTGGTTAATTTTTGTGGCTGTAAGATTTTTTGTCGATTGTGGGCGTGCTCGATGTTAGCACTAGAAGTGTTTCTCTAAAATTTCACCTCAATACCTTAAAATTTACGCCCGCTACCATATCAAGAACAGACAAACATATCTAGATCGATTCAGATTTTGATGCTGATAAAGTATTCACTTTGTATGGCCTTTGATGCATCCTTTTCCGTGTTGCAAACGGAACAACAAGTTGAAGGGTATCACAAGATGGCAAATAAGTAAAAAGACAGGGGGAATAATAAAGCATACAATGCAACATAAAAAAGAAATAAAGCTGTTTATGGTTTAAGGTTACATCTGAGAAGCCCTACACATCTCTTAGAATATAACTCGTAACTGAGCTTAAGTGGAATTCTTCAAAAGAGAGAAATAAACGCATAGAGAGCTATTACAAATCGTTCATTCCAAATAGGTGACGAGGAGTAATAGGTGGTAACATGAGACCATTACACGAACTACGAACATTTGTAATCATTTTAATAAACTGAACTGAGGAGTGTAGCGCAACATAAAGAGTCCTTGTATACTAACTACGGAAACTAATAATACATGAAAGTGAGTAAGAGAGATGATAAAAACATTCGTTATCGCTATTGAGTAAATGTGATAATAAAGGCAAAGAACAATAAATTTGATCATAAAGTTTTCTATTCCTTATGGTTACCGGCATACATTACACGAAAAAATAATGAGAAGAAGAAGAAATATATATTAAGAGACAATTTTATCAAGTGAAAGCTTATAAATATAAATACACATACACATACATATATACAAACGTACATGGCATACAAAAAAATGTACGTTATGTATGTATGGGAAAATATAAATACTTGGAAGCATTTCAAGAGGCCATCTCACACATAATCTACCAATCGCTTATGAAGCAGTTACCGTGGCGCAGGAGTATACAGGTTGGGAGTAGAGACGAGTTATGACATTTATATATATATATATAAAAAAAAAAAACATATTTTGGTAGAGAGATTAAAAAAGCATGTTGTTGGTTTTCTTTTACATTCAATCGAAAAACACTTTAATAATCATTTTAATATATTTCTTTCATGTGTGTTAAAAAGGTGTGAGTGTGCGTGTGAATATATCATATTTTACTTGTCTAATGGCTAAAATGAATCGCTTCTTCGTACTAGTTTCTCTTTTTTTGTTTTTGCTAATATTTTCATTTCTGTTTTTATTTCATGTCGTGTTCATAATTATTATTAACATAAAAGTTTTTGTATCCATTTCGTTCAACAAACTTACATGCAAACGTTTTCTGTGGAATATCTGCAGTAGAGATAAAATATATATATTGCGTTCTTCAAAAATTCCTTTAAGGTGTTTAACAAAAGTGTCATAAAAATCAAAAAATTGGTCAGTTTTGAACTTTGCGATGGGGTGCCCTTCACCATCTAATCATCTAATGCCAACATTTTAAGAATGAATGAATTAAAAAAAGGGAAAACTTTGTGCGTACCGCCTTTAAATAAAACGATTTGATATTGGAAAAAAAAGTAGTTTGAATGTAAAATCTTGAAAACCTATCGCAACTGGTTAAAATTTTAGAATACAGTTTAAAGCCGCAATTCACGCAGTTATAAAACAAAATGGCGCTCATAAGCATTTGTAAACCCAATCAAAATTTCCTTTCCTCCTTGACTACTCTTTATCATCGATAGTGGTGGAGGACACACCATCTAAAAAAGAAAGTGTCCAAGTCATCGTTTTGTTTTTGTACATATTATCATATTTTTGTGTCATACTTTTCGTATACAGTTATTTGTCAATTATTAATATACAATATTCTGCTTTTTTGGTTCTTGAGGTCTCTTCATATTGCAGGTATATACACGTATTTGTAATTGTAATAAAGTAGACTCGAAAGGACTACTTGGAGAACGGACGGATGTTTTCTATTCTATGTTAGGCAGGGTGGGGGGCGTCATAGAAAAATGTTTCCTTATTAAAGATATAAAATATTTAATGCTTATCGAATATGTGGTTATAGTGAAATATTACGGCCGAATGAAACTTAAACAGGGTTAAGCCAATTTTACTTGGAGAGATGAACTCTTTGTTTTGGGATAAATATTAGCAAGTGATAATGGTTTTATTGTATCACTATTTTGTTATTATTATTGTTATATGCTTCGCATAGGGGAGCAACGTCGAGGGACCCTTCAAAGTTGATATCAGGAATCTTTCACAGATAGAACAATAGGGCTACGAAATTGATATGATATTTTCAATAAGGACATGACAATTTTGTATTTAAATAAAACACAGAATAATTGAGATATTGGATTGAAGACTAGTACACATGTTACCTTTAAGTGTGGAATATGACCTAGTTTACAGCGATCGATTCTTTGGAGCTGAATTCCATCATTTTTTCACGTTGACAATTTCGAGTTTGATGACACGATAGAAACTCCATTGACTGTAATGTGGCGATAATTTTCTTCAATGAAAAAATGTGATCCCATAACACCTCCAGCATGAAAACCGCAACAAGAGGTCACTTTTTGTGCTTGTAATGGAGTTTCTTGAAGAGCATGTAAAATAATTCATATTTTGCTTATTGACAAAACTATTAAACCAAAAAGAAGTTTCTGCGCTCGAGATGATTTTCATTAAAGTAAGCGACCGGAATTCGGAATTTGTTAATAATTTCCAAACGTTGTGACTGTTCGTATCAAAATACAAAATTGTTATGTTTCGGTTGGAGGTTCGTACCCTCGAGCCCAACACTGGCCCACTTGTTTGTTTTTATTATTATTTACATAATAATTTTATTGTATATTAAAATATATTTATTATTTATATATTATTTTGTAGTTCATTGTATGTTATGCTGTAAGTAGGTTCTGGGTCTGATTGATATAACGAATGAAAAATATTTCTGTGAATTTTTTTTATCTAATAAAACTTTTTTAATAATAGTTTGGTTATCAACTACTACACAGAAAAAGCATTTAAAGCTAATTTGTAATAAAAAAAACACACACGTACATTTTGAGCGAAATGAACAAAAAAGCCGAATATTTTGTGTTTTATAATTAGGAAAAAATTGAAAAAAAAAAAAAAAATACAACTTGAAAAATTTCAAAACATGCTATATAGAGTTTTGAGAATTGTTTTTTATTTATATATTAGATTTGTGAAATTTATTATTCAACCCATGAAGCAATAATGTTTTGTTTTGTTTTGTTTTGTTTTGTTTTGTTCGGTTTTTACTGAAAGGCCTTAAATCTACTAAAATAAATTATTTGATGTATTTATATATGTGTGTATGTGTATGTGTATGCAAATATATATATAAAGTTAGTTATCACATATAAATATTCTGATATTTATAAAACTTTCCTTCTAAGCACATAAACATGTAGCCCACATGTCAGTGTATAATTAGTACGTTGTGTTGGGGTGTGTTAGAGTGCGTGTTCAAAGTGTATAAAGTTTAGGGGTTTGTAGTTAACGACAACAACTAATCTCATGATTTAAGATATCCTCTGTTTTTTGTATTAGGAAAAATGAAAAAATAAAAAAAAAATTTTTTAAAAATTTAACAAAATATAACAAAACCAAAAAGAAAGCAACATGTATAAAAAAATTATTATTACGAAATACCAACCACACAAACAGTTAAAAAACTCATTTTATTGATAAATGAAAAGCTGGAAAAGAAATAAAATTAAAATTAATATATTTACGTATTTGGAGATGAATATAATAATATGGGGGAGTGGGAGTCAGTAGCAGAGTTCATAAATGGTCACAAGTATGAGGAAGTAAATAAACAGAGAAAGCTTGTCAAGCGTACAAAACCATAACCTCTACATATATTCCGCTAGTCTGGCAATCGAAGCCATAGAAGGGTTAAGTATTTTATGCACAGGACAGTCCCAATAAACACACATGATGTTGTAGAAGGCGGCAACATAGCTTTAGCGGTGAGTGCTGGTGGATCCATAAGACAGAGGTAACAACAAAAAAGCTTTCATCGAATAAACATAAATGAATAAAAATAATTATTATTGTTATGGATTTTGAAATATATTTTTGAAAACAATGAATAATCAAGTACAACAGCACACAATGAAACAAAAAAAATCAAATTACAAATACAGATACATTGATAGGTAAACGTGTACGAGTACATAGAGAATCATAATATAGCATATGTGATAATACAAATCGAGATAACTAAATAGTAGGCGCACAGTGTGTGCATTGAGTAATGGGAACAGAGAAGTCAAGCTAAACGTAAATATTAAATATTAATAAGATACATGAAACAAATTGCAATGTGACAGATAATTCAACACGATTCTAAGCTAAACAAATATTTAATTTTATAATTTTCTATTTTTTTTTTTCATTTCAAATTATATTCATAATTAATATGTTGATCATTAAAATAATTAAATAATTAAAAAATACCTAATAATAAATTGTTTCAACAGTGAGCAAGAGAGAATGAAAGAAATAAAAGTTAAAATGTTAAAAAGTAGATTAAACGACAGCAAGTCAAGGGCTTAATATTTCTGTTTTCCAAGTTAACACATCGCATAATAATTCATTGAATGAATATAATAATAAAGAATGACAAAATCATTTTTATAAAAGGAAAAACATAATCGAGTGTAAAAATAATAAGTACAATATATAAAAACTAAATGGTGTAAAAAAACATCACAAGGGAGATCTCTAGATCATCAACATAACATAACATTAAATTAATTCAAATTGTAAAGAGCAAATGATGTAAACAAAACAGAGTCAAATAGTATAGACAGTTATAAATATGTGTACAACTAAACAAAATATTCTCTCTGTCAACTAAAATTACTAAAATTACAAAATTACTTAAGTATTCTACTACTAAACAATTCGTTTCCTATTCAATAGAACTCGTTGTCAATGGTTTGTCAATATAATTCTCGTTTAGTTTAAAGTGAGTTGAACCTTGTTTCGCGATTTAACGAAATTCTACAACTACGAGGGGTTCTTCTCTTCTTTTTCATCGATGTATTATTTTTTATAATATAAATAAACCCAAGTTGGGCAGAGAGTATTAGTTTTTAACAGGAGGAAGGAGAGATCGTTCGGCTAGCAAGCGAGCGCGTTGTTAGCAAAATTCATTTGTTATCTCCAAAGTTTCTATTATTATTTCGATTCTTTATACCAAGCAGAGCATTACCAACCAAAGCTGCAGTGATCGAGAAAGCATTCGTTGGTTCTATCATTTTTTTGTAATAAACCCAGCTTAAGAAAATTATTATGCATCGTTGAGATATTTGAAGCATACGTTGTTAAGTCTAGTTAAGTAACCGTGGCATTAAGTGATTATGGCATATTTTAGGAACTAAAGCAAACAATTGCAAAAAGATCAAATTTTCTTGTGGCCGTAGAAATGCACTCTACCATGAGTGCTGTATGTTATGTTATTCAATATCTTTATTTATGTTTTTATATTATTTCATTTATTGTTTCGTTTTCATAGCGAGGGAGAGAGGGAGTAAAAGCTATCACAGTACTTCGTTTGCGTTTTTCGTCTTGTTTTTGTTGCGTTGTTATACATTTGAAAGGAACACCTACCATCCTAGTATAAATAACAGGTTTACGTGTGTAGGAATATTTTCGGATAATTCAATTTTCAATTATCAGTAACTGACACTTATTATACTCATTCTAATTTTGCAAGTATATGAAATTATTGAAGGTTAAACTGAGGGTACCTGAAAATGTAACTGAAAGTTATGGCATTACAGCGGCATAGCATGTAAGGGCTTTAACGAGTAGCGTTTTAAGTTTTTCCTTTCCCTCCGAATACCTTTTATTTGTTAACAATTGATTTGGCAGGGGAGGCTAAAGGAAGTTTTATAAGAACAGAGGCTTGAACAAATCTTAGGAAGTTTTCATTTTTTTATATGGATTTAAAACCATAGCACTATTAGAGCCACCTGTGGCGGCAAATTGGGCAGCTGTAAAACCTGGCGTCAAAGCAGAGGCTCCAGTTGGTACAGCACCAATTGTGCCAAAGGGATAGCTAGCGGAGGGGGGCATTAGGTTGGGAAAGTAGTAAGCAGTTTGCTGCTGGGCTGGCTGACCGGCAGGCGATTGCAAAACAGTGGCGTATTGAGAGTTCGAGGCTGTTGCGGGTAAAGCCATGGGTTGCGCGCGCATCAAGGCAGTCGTATTAGCTGCGTGTAAATAGTTAGCGGCCACGCCGGGAGGTGGACGCTGCAATAAAGTGGGCGTACCGGAGGGAGTGTGCACAGGGGTACCTACGGGTGTGGATAATCCCGAGTTTGAAAGAGAATTTAATGAACGGACATGAGCGTTTAGTGCAGCCTGCTGATGAGCCTGAACTAAAGCTGCCTGCTGTTGCGCTATATTTGCAGCACCAGGCGTGTTGCCCACTGCTACCGGCAGGTAAGCTTTGCTGAGGGCTAAGCCTGGGTAGGTGGTCGAATTGGCCGTTAATGGCTTACCCGCAGCATAGTTGCTACTTATACCACCATTGGCCATTTTCACAGCGTTTACATAATTCTTTTGAGCCATTTCTTTGGCCAGGGCTGCTGCACCAGCCGCATAATAACTGCTCAAGGCAGTGGGAGTTGCATAGCCGGGGTAGCCATAAGCAGTGGGTGCGAGTGGGGCTACAGCGTACGTGTACGAAGGTATTGTGATAGCTTGGGTGGCATTACCATGATAGGCGCCGGCAGTATTACTTACAGGGGTACTAGAGACATAATTGCCCATAACATTTGCATACGAGGCGGCAACAGCAGCGGCATTGTACGATTGTTGATATAAACGCTGCATGTTCTGTTGGGCCTGGTATGTATTAGTCACCACGGACGTTGAGGTGGGTGTGGGCAATATGCCAGTAGTAAGATTTGTCTGTCCATTAAGTAGATGTTGTGATGAGTCAGAAGCTCCATTGTAAGCAGCTGCCGAAGTGTAATCGACTCCTACCGTGGGTTGCTGCTGATATGGACTTTCATGACTCATCACACCATTTGCTTCGCCTACCATGCCATTCATTATTATTTTATTGGTCTTATTACCCTCCAAGGTGGTTGATGGGGTAGTATTTACGTGAGTGGTTCTATTGTCAATATTGTTGGTAGTAATGCCCTCTTTGGTATTATTATCCATGCAACCGTTATGCAAGGCAGAGGATGGAACTGAAACGATCTCATACGCTTCATTCTCCTCGGACTCATCTCTCTTAATTAAAATATTTTTATGATTAAATGAACTTTTTTCAACGGTTGTATTCGTCAATGAAGAAGAATCAATGATTGCAGTAGTATTTGTGGTATTTAAAGTACCAGAAGAAGAAGAAGAAGAAGAAGAGGATGGAGATGGAGAAGAAGCTAAACCAGCTAGTTTAGTGCTGGTTTGTTGGTTGTTGGTGATAGTGGTTGGGGTTAATTTGTTGTCAACATTGTTGTCATCATTGTTGTTGTTATTTGTAATAAAATTTAAACAATTACTATTTGTAATGTTTTTGCTATTGTTGTTGTTGCTCTGATTGTACGCGATTGATATACTATTACTAGCTTGACTATTGTTGTTGTTATTATTATTGGTCTGATTGTTTTCATCATTATTATTATTATTACCACTACTATTTATAATATTATTATTATTGTTGGTACCATTATTATTATTACTATTATTCGTATTAATATTACTGCTATTGTAAGTACTCATTGACAAATTACTATTACTATTGTTGCTAGCACTATAATGGTATTTATTAAAATTGTTGGTATTAGTGTTGTTGTTGGTGTTGGTGTTGGTGTTTGTAGTGGTTGTAATATGTGGTGTATTGGTAGTTGGTAAATTTGTAATGGTATTGGTTTTGTTGCCAGTTATTTTAGTCTGTAATGTATTGTTTGATGTTGTTGTTGTTGTTGTGTTTGTTTGTATGGATTGTATTTGTGGTGGTGGTTGTTGTATATATAACGGCGTTTGTTGTTGTTTTTGTTGTTGATGATAGTAATAGTGTTGTTGTTGTTGTAGTTGTTGTTGGTATTGCTGTTGTAGTGTTAAATTAGCACTTAATGCTGTTGTTGTTGCTGTAGTAGCAGCACTAGCAGCAGCAGCAGCGAAAGTAGTAGTAGTACAATTGATAGTAGTAGTAGTAGTAGTAGGAGCGGTAGCAGTAGTAGTAGTAGTAGAACTTGTGCTTGTATTCTGAGATTGGTACTCACATGAGACTGGAACAAATGGCTGCTGCAACTGCATGAGCTGTTGGTATGTGGTCGCACCCGGATACACAGGATTGCCATATTTTTCAGCAGCAGGCCTCTTGATCGGTACCATGCCAGAGTAAGCCTACATAAATGCGACAAGTGAGAGAGATAAAAAGAAAAATAGGAAAAAATACTCAAAAATTAACTATTTTTTGTGATAATTATCTCAAATATTTACTTAGCATATACAACAACACCAAAAAAAAAAAAAACAATGCAAAATAATTAATATAAAATAATCAAGGGAATAGAGTGCAAAAATAGTTTTAGCCTATCTTCTCATTACATACGTTAAGCTTTCGTTAAAACAGAAAAACATTCAAAATCAAATTATGAATAAATACAAACATACACTTGTACATATTAAAAGGAAAATAAAACAAGTAAGAACTACGTGTGGCTGAGCCACTCTTTAATACCCACCATCGATGCACAAAACTTTCCCGAGTAATATAAAAACTCCACTATTTACAAATATCTTCTGACCCCCTCTAATTTAATACGGAGAATTTACTTAAAAATTGCTTAAATAGCTTATTGCATTGTGGGCGTGTTGCGTTTGTCGATTTTGCCTAATTTTAATAGGGCAGACAGACGTGTCTATAATGATTCAGGATTCGATGCTAATTCAAAATGTATATAATTTGTGGGGTCTGCGAAGTCTTCTTCTGGGCTTTGCAAACGTTATGACAAAGTCAAACGTTCTCTCATATACGCATACGATGGTGGGTATAATAATTATGAAATATTAACAACATAAGAGTTTGACTTCATTCGAAGTGAAATTCTGAAAAGATAAACTCGAAAAACAAAAAGTCATCGATTAGTTGATAGATAAATATCGTTAATCAAACATTTCTAACCAGTTGATTACTTAAGAAGTAAAGAAACGCTGTATTTGGCTGAGGCCAAATCTGAATTCACCACCGAGGTGTATATGCCATAGAACACGTACATACACACATACGGACAGACGTATAGAAGAGATGGCTACATCGACTCAGTATTCGATGTCTCTTCGCATTGTATCCTGAGCGACAAATTCCAGACTCCCACCTTTAATTTAATTATATCGATCGGCTCAGAATGAAAAAATGAATGGATTTAAGTACGTTCATTTGTCCATCCATCAATTTGTTCAAAGCAGCGAACAAGTCACAATGTTTGATATTAATTGATGATATGTGGCAAAGGTGTGTCACATCGCCTTTGTATTAAGAGATTTCCAATTTTGCAATAAAAACTGGTCAAAAACAATTATTTAGTCTACGAACTAAGAAAGCCATAGTTGGAACGAATCGATACATTTTTGAGGTCCTTTCTACACCATTTAGTATTATTCAGGACTTTCTACAAAACCTTCTACAGAGTAGTTTGGAAAATAATTCGTTACCTTTGTGTTATCAAACGAACAAAAATTCATATAAAGAAAAATATTTTGTTGAAAAACGTTTTTTTTTTTTATATAAATCATAAATTTTATTCATGTGCCAGAGCAGAGCAAATACAATTCTTCAGTACTTACGAAATTTTCATAGTAAAATGAACCAACCGTTTTAACATCCATCTATAGTTATGCATGATTTTTGGTTGTTTGTTGTTATTGTATGCACAGCAAATGTATGCCGGCACAAGAAGAGAGGCACATACGTATTGGCAATCAAACCAAAAAAAACATTGCATATATTTTAAGTTGAGAGCGGTCGGTTGGTTCGATGAGGGCGCAAAGCATTAAGCATTGTGTACATAATTTGGGTGATGATCGCGCAGTAGTTGTTCGAGAAAGGAAATGATGATGATCGAAATGGTGGTGTTTGAGAATTGTAGCAGAGTTGAATAGTAGTTATTGTTGTTATTGTTATTGTTGTTATAGCAGCGTTAGTACATGTAATATTAAGTAAGTACACAATTTACAGTTATAGTGAGAGTACATCGCATGATTTCAATGGCACCGCCATTATTGGGGGAAGAGAAGAAGAGCAAAAAAGTGAGAGAACAAGGAGAAATAGAAAACAAAGGTGAGAAAATGTAAAAGCCATTTTATAATAATTAGCAGTTGTTTAATCTTAATCTAAATAAAAATAGTTTCAAGATTGAACTACAACTACGTGTACATCTGAATATATCTAGTAAGTAAAATAAATTATTATGTATAACGGTAATTAAGAACTGAAATATTTTCGAAATAATAGCGAAAATAAAAGGAAAGGAAAACACAAAAAACATGTTAAAATCATGTTGATATGCGTACATGATAGTGGACGTAATGGTCTGTGGTGGAAAAGGAAATTTTCAATAGAGATGCAGCTCAAGTCTCATTAATTATGAAACAATAATAACAACATCATCATCATCATCTACATAACAATATTACATAACAATAATAATTCAGGAATAAACAAAAACATGAATAACGGTATGTGTAACAATATATGTGTGATGTACAAACACACACTAAATAAATAAACATTTCATTAAATGGTGCGAAAAAGCTGTGTGCGTGTGCCCTCTGTCTCATACGATAGTACGCCATATACATTCACAGATTCATTTGCATATTGGAAACGTTACTAATTTTCTAGTCATCTAGTCAAGAATAATCAAACGCATACATTGGTTAAATATCACCTTCGCACATATGCTTAGCACATGCTTGCATTTGCGTATGTTTAGAGAACCTCATCATAAGTTGTGTTGTAAGTTCATACTTTGTCTATACGACTTCATTATATGTGTACACAAACATGCACGCATGAATTTTGGCAAATCTCTTCATTATAACAATATTATCATTGTTTTATTTGCGGCCAACAGGTATTAAGTCACTAATAATAGAATCCATTGCAAGATGAGCAAAATGTATTCGTTGCATATAAATATTAATTTACAACAAATATCAAGTCTTACAAATATGATCACTTAAATAAATTGTAAACAAATTTGTATTAGATGTCAACTGAGTCGAAGTTTGAATTGAATTTTAAAAGAAAACCATAGAGTGATCATTTCTGTGCCATGATCATACTGTTCATCCGGTAGGTCGTATGAGTGATAATTTTTGGGGAGAATAGTAACGATTCATGTTTATTTATTTGTCATGAGATGGCAAGTCATTCAAGTCATTCAAGTCATTTGTGTATTTAAGTGTGCTGAGGGGACCCAAACTTGTTTATGTTTATAAAGGAACAGTGAATCGAAAAGAGGATGAATTAAAAAACATAGCCCTTCGATAAATTGCATCAATACTTTAAATTGCTTAAAAATATGGAGAAAACAAAATTGCACCGAGAAGTGTTTCAACAAATCTGTACCAGCAAGTCTACATAGTTTAAGTACATAGCTTATATATGTATATCTGCCTATATATATAAAATTTATATATAAATATATAATTAGTAGTGAAATAATTATTATTCATGCAAAATTACAACAACACACACATGTACTTGTAATCAAAAATCACTAATATGAGGAAAACAATTATTTGCAACTTATTTTTCTAAATTAATAAACTTTTCAAATAAATTATACACAAAAAAAAAAACGAAAAAGAAAATCACGTAACGACGAATCGAAAACGAAACGAAGAATACAAAACATAAAGCGAAAATAGAGACAATACACAACAACTAACTAGTGTAGGTTAAAAAAAGAAACAAAAAACAGAAATTGTTGTTGTTGTTTTTTGTTTGTTTGTTATATTTTTAAAATACCAATTGAAATATATCTGTATCAGTGGCGGCACGTTTTTTGCCCACTTCCAATGGATGCTGCTGGCCAAAAGCCATAGCAGCAGCCGCTGCAACATTCGTGGCGGACTGTATACCCGAGGCAGGCATTACAGCACCCACAACCGACGTTGTTGGTGGTATGACAGATGATGATGGTGATGACGATAGTGACGATGGTGATGGTGTCGATTGTTGTTGTTGTTGTTGTGTTAACATAGCAGCGGAAACACGTACAGGTGCCGTCTAGTAATCATGTACGCGAGTGTGTGTGTTGTTAATGTTATGTTATGGAGTAAATTTGTGCGTAATTTTTTCATGTTTTTGTTTTATCAGTTAATTTTTTTTAAAGTAAATTAAAAATTAAACCATTTTGCAGAAAATAAAGAAAATTGTAAAATCCGAGTAAATCATTGTAACGCGCCCGCACACACATACATAGGAATTTAAACAGAAGTGAATGTTTTTTTTTTTTTTCAATTTGTA
Source organism: Crataerina pallida (assembly GCA_949710015.1). Classification (NCBI taxonomy): domain Eukaryota; kingdom Metazoa; phylum Arthropoda; class Insecta; order Diptera; family Hippoboscidae; genus Crataerina; species Crataerina pallida. The sequence continues at coordinate 1,257,124 of OX453293.1, forward strand.
TTGAATGTGTTTGAAATTTTGTTTTCAAATTTTAAGATTATAATTTAGATAATTAAACATTTAAAGACACATTGTGCCCGAGAAAAAATAAAATTGTTTTGTTTATTATTGGTGTTGATGTTGGTGTTGGTGTTATTGTATTTTTGTTTGACAAATATCGTAAATTGTTTAATTGTTCAAGTTTCATTTTTATGTGTTTTTGAAGATAAGAGCGCATGTAGAGAGTTTTAGGTAAACAGGAATATAATCCGCTCACCAGCCACACACACACACACCACAGTACAGATGAAACAAATATAGTGATAATGTTACGCCGTTGAAGAGTTGAAATTAAAATGTTGTGGTTGTTTGTATAATATTTTTTGTTCGTATAAAACAAAATACATAAAAAGAAAAACAAAATGGAAAAAGAGACATAAAAACTTTAAATCATGATTTGCAAAGTAACTGTTTAACACGTAAAGAAAGTGCGACAAAAAATACAAATAAAAATCATGTGAACTAGTGCAAAAGCTATATATGGCTCAAGCCAAACCTTGGGTACCCTACATATTATTGGATTAGCTGTGGACGCGATATATGCAGTGGCGCTTCCCTTTAATGGATTGTAATGTAACACGAATTTCGAATGTTACAACAAAGTTTTCTTTTTGCTAAATTTTGAACGATGCCCATTTTTAACTTTTTCTTCTTAACTTCTAACTTCCATGGATGATCTCTTCTTATTCTAATTTCTACTTTGCAGTTTTATTTTTGTGACTGTAATAGATTTTTGTGGATTTTGTGAAATTTTTAACCGATTTCATTCAATTTGCATATGCTCTTTATCAATGTTTGTTGTGTGTTTAAAGGTTTCGACATTTCATCAATTTCAACTGGAAGAATATGTTTCATACAAAAGAATGTAGACGGACTGACAGACATCACTTTTTGATGCTTATTTGATTGATTTGATATTCATTATTGAAAATTTAAGAAAGGAATAGAAAAATTATTCATTAATTAATTAGAGAGGCCATATGGATGAATGAAAGTGTTTTCCATAGCGTCCTTGATATGTGAAATTCCGCGACGGCAAGATTACCTTCCATGGATAATTTTAGAATTGAACTCGTTTATAATAAAGACACTATTCTAAGTAATCTAATTCAATTACGGCTGTTAGAAAGTAATTGTTTTTTGAGCAATGAATTTTTCATTTTGCTTTCATCTATGAAATAATGTCCATTTTTATACCCACAAACATATGTACATGGAGTTCTATAAATTGCCGAGATATCGATTCCAAACTTGGTAGAAGTATTGAAGTTGACAAAATCGGTCAAGCGACACGCCCACAATGCAACAAAAACTAAAAAAGGAGCATTTTGCGAATTCAATTCTCTGCATCACTTATAAGGTATAGAAGATATACTCCTGAGAAAGTATATATGCATCAGTGGTGCATCAGTTCAAGATTTGGCTTCAGCTACATATAACTTTTTTACTTGTTAAATATTAATTTATTACCTCAACTTATTAGATAGAAAATCAATTAAAGTTTTATTATTTCATAAAAGCTGAGAGTATTAGTTAAAGCTTTGATATTAGATACAAATTATAAGCTGAAATATAAAAAAAGCATTTCATTCTATATTAATATCTGACAAGTGAAAAATAGATTTGGCTGGAGCCAAACCTTGCATACTTATCCCACCAAATTTTATAAGTAAGTTGGAAACAATTGCTCAAAAAGTAAGTTTTTGTGGCACAATTTCAATTGTTTACAGAGGCTAGCAATTATTATGCGGTTTATAAATGATATTAAAAATTTTTTGCAAGTAGACGTGGCCAAAACGATTCAATAGCCGATATTGACTCAGAATTGTTCGGTGTCGGACGTCTGTTTCTGGGCAATGCAAACGTTTAAGACACTTAACCTCGAGGTGGTAAATGTACAAAATGATTAAAAGTATCGGAATATAATTGAAGTACTATTTATTTAAAGTGATTTCATTCTGACTAATCGTATGCAATGAATTTCTTTTTATATCCTCCCCATAAAATGAGCGGTATACTAAGTTTTTCATTCCATTTGTTTAGCCATGCCAGAGAGAGCCATTAAAGACTATACAAAGCATATAAATATTCTTGATCAGCATCAAAAACTGAGTCGAACTAGAAATGTATGTCCGTGTGTCCATGTGTCTATCGATTGTTGGCTAATCCAAGTGCATCAATTTTAAGATTTGTGTAGACTCTTGTAGTTTCTGTACACAGATCGCTATTAAAAATGGACTAAATCGGTCAAAGGCCACTCCCACAGTCGACCGAAACTTATTTATCTGCCATCTATCTATTTAAGCTATGAAGTTGGAATTTTGTAGATACACATTTCATCGATGTGCCAGAAATTGACGGGGCCGGATAACAGACGCGCCCACAAATGTCAAAAATCTATTTATCTGCTTTATAGGCGTGACACGTAAAGGGCATAATCATGTATCTGCCGCTTTCACCTTTTGCACCGTTTGTATGTGGATGCGAAGGGTATTTAAGATTTGGTCTGAGCCAAATTTAGCGTTGTTACTTGTTTTTTTATTTCATTTTAAATCAAACACAAAATACAACAAAATCGATTTTCTTATGGTTTCTTCTTTATTGACGTCAATTCAAATTTTATATTTCTACTTTTGTGTTTACGTTTATTTTCTTAAAACACATTAACATTCACACATTCGTATATTCTCTTAAAAATAATTTATCAAATGAACGAAAAATAAACAACAACAAAAGAAAAACAAATAAAAAAAGAACGAAATTCGATTCAATAAATGAGAGAAAAGTCTTTACATACATTGTAAAAAAAGGGAGAAAACAGAGAAAGGAAATATCCGCATGTACAGATATGACCCAAAATGGCTTTTATATTGAATTTTGTTGCTTTCAATATTAACACAACAAGAATGGGTGAAATTTTTATTTTTATTTATACTTGTTTTATTTTCATTTGTCTTGAGTTCCAATGATTTCGTTTTGATTGTTTTTTTTGTTTTGTTTGTTTGTTTGTTCAATTTTATTAAGATTAGAAAATATGATGCAATATACACCATACACTGAAGAATAAGTTGAAAGAATCATAGAGAAAGCATAATGCTTTAAATGTAATTGGAATTGAGAGAGAAAAGCAAATGAAAATTTAGTACTGTCTGTGTATGTATGTGTAAATGAAATTGAGTCTGAAAAGTTTTGTGTGGTTCTGTATTCTATATAAGCATCACCTACATATATTTTAGTTTTAATCCATCAATCACTAGCATCTACATACAAGTTTACCAAGTTTACCAAGTTTACCTATCCCTCATGCATATTTTATGGAGCAAAGGAGAGTAGGGCATGATGGCACAGTTCAAAAAAGTTATTTCTCATATTCTTTGAGCGCAACAGGCTTGGCTAAGGAGGAAGATGATTTTTTGACGCATCTTTTTACAATCATAACATTACTTTTGATGAACTTTTGAAGCGTTTAGAGCAATGATTTCTTTAAACGTTTGAACGTGAACGTTTAGAGAACTAACTAGCTCGAAGTGGTTTATTACAGGGCTGGAGACGTTAGATGTTTTCATTAAATTTTACTCTATCTATGCATGCAAGTTCATGGTACATTTGGTTTTCCACAACTAACGCAAACTCATTCATTACATATTGTAGAGAATGGCACGCGTTTCTTCAAGTCGAATATCCTTTTTAGAGGCAACCTAAAAACTGTGCCATCATACGCTATTCTTTGCCATTACTTATACAAAACATTTTTGGTTATTTAGTGAGGTTTTTAAATATATTTCAATGTTTTGCCTAAAATCCAGCTCCGAGTTTATGCTGCTATAGCATCTACAGCTCGAATTGAAAATATTTCTATTGTATATATTGCCACTATCATAAGTTTCTTGTTTGTTATAAATATTACAGTTGATAACTACCTTAATAACTAAATAACAATAAATAATTGACAATAACTTAAATAATAACTGAGGATTTTCAACTTTTTTCAAGAGTATAAGAACATTCTAAAGGATTTTGTTGCATTTTATATGTTTAGAAGTTTAAAATACGTGTTTTAAGTATTTTTTCATAGCAGAAGACTTTTTATGGTTTTGTACTTTTCTTGGATATTAATTTCATAATATTGTAAATTATTAAAAGCAGTCATTAAACTGAAAACAAATGCATCGACGTATGGAAAGTAAAAAGCGATTTAGAACTGTGCGTGTATAGCAAATACAAGTGAACTTAAAAAATGTGCTGAAATAAGAAAAGTTGCATGAAATAAATAAAAGCTTCTCCATAAATGAAATTGATAAAAGTGTGAAATCATTTGAAATGATTAATTTGACATCATTTTCAATTGTTCATGTTCCCTGCTCTTCTTTCTCTTTCTACAATTTCAAATTGTTCCATAACGAGTACGACTTAAATTTATAGTAATCTGTGTATAATGATGAGCACTTAAACGACATTTATTGATAATGAAAAAAAAAAAAAATACGAAAAACAAATGAAGAGAGGTAATCATTAACATATTCGCATAAGAGTATACAAAAAAATGTTATAGCAGCGCGAGAGAGTGGGTACTTAAAAGTTCTGCCATGAGATATAAACACGAAATGAGAGAGTGCATGTGTATGCGTTTTTATAATGATGTTATTTTTGTTGTCATAAAAAGCAATTATGCTCGAATTAAGTCGATCACACGTAGGGTTGCGCGTGCATCATAAATTTATTGCCATTGTATTGCACAACACGGCGTATGAGTACTACAGCCAGTCATAATAATAAACTACATGTATGTGTACGTGCGGTTTAAAATGTTGCTTATGTTTGGTTGGTTGTTTGGCGATGCTTCACCTCTCCGACATCATATATATGCGAACACACATACATTATATAAAATGTTAATAAAGTTCGGAACGAAAGTAAGTTTTTATGGAATAGTTAATATACGCACTGTCTGGCAAGTAGGCAGGCCGACAGGCGAACGGACGGCCAGACACATAGTGATATGAATTTCTGCACAGTTATAGATTTTTGTAGGATTTGTGTGCGGAGGGGGACTGTGTGACTTCCTCTGTGATTGTTTATTGTTTATTACTCGAATGTATTGCAATGATACAAAATTTGTGTGCAGGGAATGTTTACTGGCATGCAAATCTAGCGATTGACTATGTGTGTGCTAAAGTGTTATTTAATATGGTTGTTAATAATCTCTAACAAAAAATTATGATTTATATCATCACACTTGTGCTCATGGTTTTATATAAACCATCTGCTACATGTCTCCTTTACCACCATCTATATTCAAATTGTTTGCATAATTTTGCATTCGTTTTAAAAAACAATTTGGAAACAATATCGGCAGACCGACTGATACAGTTTCTTTAAACAACCGCCTTAATGACATAGTTTCAAATACGTTTAATTCATAATAAGACCAAAAAGGTGTCCTGAGGTTTAAGTGGGGTGTTCCACATTCCATCTGGACTTGCTACGTAATTATTATTTATTTGTTTTAATGCCTGTGAAGCGTTTTTTAATATAGCTCGCATTTAGAAGAGCAGGAAATATGAACATAATGCGGTTGCCCGCTGAATTTTAAACCTTAAACAAAAGGTTTTTTAATGAAATATTTTTCTCTTGTTTTTTTACATTTAGTGCAACGATATATTCGCGTAATGAAGAAGCAAAAAATTTATTTATACTATGAACGAATAATTATGTCTATATTGGCTTAAATTCAGTTAATTATGTTTATTCCTCGTGTATGAATGAAAAAATATATGAAAAGCAAAGAGAGAAAAAATGCCAGACTATGTGTGACATAACAACGTGATTATAATTAATGCGATAACGTATGTTTATTATATTTATATTATATTAATTTAGTTATTTTAATACCAAACCATGGATGGGTTTACAAGTAAAAGTAATAAATAAATTAATAACGTATTAATGCCCATCACATGTCTATGCAGATAACAAATTATTCACATACATACATACCGACTAAATATAAAATTATACACATTTTTAAAAGTGTCATAATTTTGTGACGGAAATATGCGATATTAAAAGCGTTTAAAATCATACACGCCTACGCTTGTTTAACAGTTTATTTAGAGGTGAAATATATTTCCAAGTGTCACGTTATGGATAAAGCATTAATGAACAAATTAGTATGAACAAATTGTACGGACTGACAGACAATGGCATTTATAATATATATTTGTTGTTGTAACGTCATGAATTTTGGTTTCATTTTCCATATAAAGCTTGTAAACATTTTTAAAAATCCAAAATTATAGGATGGATAAGTGGACGGTTTAAAATTTTATCTACGCACAGTTTTCGAAGCGTCCCATTTTGTTTTGGTTTAGTAAAATGTTGGTCGTAGCGCGTAGTTGGCCCCCATTATTGTTGTTCAAGTTTTCGGGTCAACTATGAAAAGAGTAATTACAGACCAGTCTATGTCTATACATACATGTAATGAAACACTATTGACATTATTCATACAATTGTCCAACAACTATAAACTTCAACGTTCACTAAATTAATAAGTGTATTTATAGAAATGCTAGAGAAAGTTTGCCACCAAAACATGAACATTTAGTGTGTAATTATTGTGTAACCAGTAACTAGTATATGCAGCAAATTCGATAATGCGAGCCAGAAAGAGATGGAGCAGAGAGTGAAGTATTGAGTGCATATTAAGTGTTAATTATGCGTGTTAATTAAAAAGAAAAAAAAAAAAATTCAATGTAATTTCAACATAAAAAAAGAGTTATTAAAATTATGATAAAATATTGAATGAAACGAAACATTAAAAAAGAAACGTATAGAAAAAGTAATTTAGAGATAAATTAATAGCCATACCGCAGCGGCTGCAGCGACAGCGGTGGCCCGTGAATGGGCCGCTTTTAATTGTGCCTGTAAGTGCAGGGGTGGATGAAAGTAGCGGCAGGGATCTCGAGTGCATCTACCTTTGACGGCGTCCATGCATACCGTTATAGAGCCGTCATCATGCCGCGGTACGTTGTCTTGCGGATGCGCAAAACGGCACTCAGTTTCGGCCCGTTTGCAAGCACCCCGCATAAACTCACGACAGACCTATACCACATAACGTAGCTCACACGCATACACACACACATACACACACGCATACACGCGCGCGAATTTGTAATCGATTATGCAATGCAGTGCATTTGTAGTTTTTTGTTTTGTTTCGTTTTGTTTTGTTTTGTTTTTAGATAGCATTTTTAAGTAGCATAGATTGTATATGTATGTATAAGGCACAGCGTTCAGCGGCGGCAGCAGCACAGCGTAGTGTGAGCGCAGTGTTTTTTTAAATTGATTGCAGTGTTGTAGTTGTTGTTTGCAATTGTGATGTGTGTTTTTCAAACATTTTTTTTAAATTTTTCATGATATAATTTTTCAATTTTTTTTCAATTTTTTTGGAAATAATTTTGTTGTTGTTGCAGCGAGCACATAAATATCGTACGTAGTAGGATAAGGGTTTTGTTGTTGTAATAATTGTTGTAGTTGTAGTAGTAGTTGTTGTTGTTGTTATACAGGAAAATAATGATTATGTATAAAATTCACAAAAAACAATTTAGAATTTGTTGTACATGTTGTAGGTTTTTGGTTGATTTTATAAATTATTGTTTTTTTTTTTTATAAGTGGATTTTTTTTTTCAGAGAAAAACACATAAAAAGAAGAAAAACCATGTTATTGATTATTTGGTTTTTTGTTTAATGGATGACAACAATAATTTTCAAACTTTATTTAAATTTTTTTTTTTTTTTGCTTTTAGATTAATTTTTGTGAAATGCTGAAGAAAACAGATAACAGCACACCAGTCAGTCACGATTTAACGCGCAGACAATTTGCAAAACTTTTGCATGCCATTACGAACACACAGGTTAGTAGAGAATTAGATAACAATTTAATTTATTTCTCTTGCACAATTTCCGTCTTTGTACACAATAACAGCGAAAGGATTATAATTAAGAGAATGTAATTATTGTGGTTCCTATTTGGTCAGTAATCAGTAACGATGATGAAAAAAGTAATGTTATTTGTTTTGTTATGCGTTGCTTTGAATCAGATTGGGGCAGACAATGATGATAAGTAAAAATTAAAACAAAAAAGAAATATTTATACAACATAAATAAATTAAAATAAAAGCCATGGTTTGTTTTAATAAACTTAAAGTAAGAAAATAAACTAGATTTGGCTGAGGCCAAGTCTTAAATGCCCTCCATCGATGCAGCAAAACGTCCCCAGGAGGGTACGTGAAGTAGTACGGAATTTCTTTAAAAAAAAATTGTATGTATGAACATCTGCCAAGTTTTGAATTCAATATCTTTTTGTTGTCAGGATGGTGATTACCACAGAACACACACACCGCATAGATGAACTTTGTGGGTCATATGGACCCGCATTTACATAAGATGATGGATATAAAAACAGTCTATATAGAAATGCGATCAAAATAGTTTTTATTCTACTGAAGTTTTATTCTATCTATATATTATAAATTTTTCTACAAAGACTCATTCCATATTATGGCACGTGGCACGTCTAATACGTTGTACGATATATGTATATTTAGGACTCATTATTACAGATGATTTTTATGTTATATTGAATAAATTGTGACTAACAATGTTTACGAAATAAAACTTTTGAAAAAAAAACTAGGTCGAATCGTCAACAAATCTCTACATTTATATAGAAGCAGTGGGCATGGCATTACCCTCTCTAATAGTGTTTGTGTTGCCTATTAACCCAAAAGTTCTAAATATTTGTCTGTGACGCTGGACCGATTTCTATTTTAAATAATAATCTGCATTCTCCACCATTACCACAGTAAGAGTGCCAGTAACAGTAGACAGAAATTCGGATGGACATATTTAAGGTGATCAAGACATATATTTATACTTTGCAGGGTCTCTGATATTTTCTCATGCAATGGCCAAGTATATGTAATGTATCCCCTCTCCATAAGTGCATGAATGTTTGTATGATTGCTTAATTTATTTAATATTAATTGACCCGATCAGATCATTTTTAGAACCCCTTCTCACATAACATTTTATTCTAAAAGAAATCGGTTTCAAAGAAAATAATTTAATTGAGTAAAAAAAAAGAGTGGTGTAGAGTATTTGATGGTCCGGATTCACCGACTTTCACTTGTTCCTCTAGTCGAATCATTTGAATCCGTCTTTTTTACCACCATTCAGATTCAAATTAGAGCTCGTTTAAGTAAATGATTATAGTTCTACAATTACCGTTGCTGGCATAACGGGAGTACATGAATGAAGGAATTTGATGAAAATATATATGAAACAGAATTAAATAATAATTGGTATGTTGGCTTAGTAGCTGCTGTCATTCAAATTTGTAGGCAAGTTTAGTTTGTTGTTAATCGGGTGTGGTTTGGCAAAAGCTTTGCAAAAGTTTCAGCCAATTGGATATTTTTTAAAATTGTATTTGTTTTGATTTTTTATTATTACACATACAATAGGAGACATACTTAGGTGTTACGTCTAAAACTGAAATGTATGCCAAAAGCCGCAAGGATTCATAAGAAAAATGAAAAAATATTCAAAAGCCGTATAATACTTTTGTTGCTTTGACAGAAAAATAAAATAAAATAAAAATGAAAAACATTTATAACAACAAATACAAAAAAATCTGAGAATTATACGAATGTGTGATTTTCCTTTTACATCTTTGAAAAAAAAAAAATAAATTCTTCACTGATATTGGATTTTTAATTAAAATTCATATTTTTTGTTTATACATAAAAATAATTTAATAATTTCTGTTTTATAAAAGCTTAACATTCCTGTTAATAAATGATTAAGAAGGTAAATATTTTTCATAAAAAAAGAAACACGTTTTAATTCATGAAGATTACGTGAGATAATTAAAAATATTAATAAAATTATTAATACCTAGGATATCATGCAAATCCCTGTTTGAAAATATTCAATTTTTTTTTTTTTAACGTTTGAGAAAATGCATGCATAGGTGTTAAGGAAACTTACCTCTAACCGATCGGAGCGTGGTAGTTTTTGTTGGGTAACTTGTACCGCTTGCGGTACTACAGGCCCCAATTGCGAGGCCACCGCTGTAGGATCAGGACCCAATAAGGCAGGCACTAAGTGTCCGGGCGCAAAGTATGGACTGTATGTGCTGGCCGGAATGCCAGTCAAGTACGGATTCGTAGCCTTAAGTAAAAAAATTATAAAAATATTCAACATTACATAAAAAACATGTGAGCAAGAGCAAGAGCAAGTAAAATTTGGCTTTGGCCAAATCTTAAACATTCTGCACATATAGGTCGTGACAGATTCCTTATTACGCATCAATTTGCAATTGCGATCGTTCCCAAAACAGACGGACACACGGTCAGACGATTCAAATTTTAATGCTGATCGAATATACACATACTTTGATTGTTGCAATCGACATACTAAACAAAATTACATTAAAAATATTTAAGAAAGTTTTTTTGGTATCAAGCGACCTCCCGGCAATTGTTTTATGTTATAAGTTATGTGCTGGCCGGTATTAAATTTTTCACTAAGCTGGCCACCATTAACCCATATCGTTAATCTTTTTCTGCAATATTTGTTTTTGTTATTTTCTTCCACTTTTTTGTGTTTTGCTTTGAATTTTTCATTTTCTGGCCATATGAATAAAACATTATAATGCGGATGTTCAACACCCTCGAACAGCGAATTAATGAAAACAGATTACAATGAAACAGTGGAGCTGAACACAACAGGGTAGCACGGCGGAGAGTGCCGTAATATTTACCACAAGGAAGTGTTGGGGTGAGCGAGCAAACATATTTTCGTAGAGTTTAAATAATAATTTACTGCACGTATATACACATAAACCCGAAGAACGAGTTTAATTTCATTCTAGCGCGTTTTTCTTTTTCTTCTTCCTTTTTGGTTATTTATGGTACAGCAATCACATTTGCGGATAAACTGTGGTGTGAAAATTCGTTTATATTCTCTGGCTATAGAACAAGAAAACCGTTAAACTAGCAGGCATAGCACACAGTCGCACACATACACACCGAATATAATGTTGCAGAGAACACACGCTACGTAAGCTCACCACGGTGCAAGCATTGTTTTCTCTTTTTAAGCGAATTTAACGAAATTTTTCTTTGTTCTTTGTATATATGAGCGAATGTGTGTATGTAGGAGATTTGTGTTATTTTCAAAAGCGTCTTTTATGAACGAGTTGCAGTTGGCTTCTCTTGCTCTGTCCACTCACGCAACCTCGCTCACTCATGAATATTCATTACGGTTATGTAAAAAGGAACTTAACACTTTAGAGGAGTTATAAGTTATGTGACCACACTGTTGTCTACGCTTTTTTTTATTATTTGTTTTGTTTTCATTTACATTTTTGTCTATTTGCACGTGTAATCGATTATGTAGAAAAATTTATTGATGTTTATGCTGTACACCACAGCTATAATAGAGGGAGGATATGTAAAGTTAGTGGTGAGGTGAACAACACGCTAGCTAACGTACTATTTATTGTACCGTCAGTGAAGCACTTTTCAAATTGATTTATGTCAATACGTCCGTCTGTCCGTGTGCCATAATTCCGATGAGGTGCCTTTACAACTCACCACGATATATTTATTAAGTATTTCCGATGCCCGAATAGAAGTTTTCACATTATTGTATGACATTGACAGTATATTGGTTACTTACCACAGTTTGCACCTGACCCGGTATAACTGGCTGGCCCGGTGCAATACCCATTTGTTGCATTAGGGCATTTTTCAAGGCAAGATGATTCCGTCCATTTATCAACAATTGATCCTTCAAGTGCTGTGGTGGATGAAAATATTTGCACGGCGGTTTATCACGATTACAGCGACCCTACATGGAGAAAATAATAGATATTTATTATCAATCTATACGAAAACATGATAAAGTTTCTGTAAGTTAAGGCAAAAACAAACAAAAATAAATAGAGAGGGACTGTAAGTTCATAAAAACATTGTATATATGATTGTGATAAGTACGTAAATGGTGTAGACAATAACAAGATGCCGAAAAATATTAACTTGTAGTAACTGCGAAAAACCCAGCATATGTTTGGGTAGCATTTCATTGCAGGGCTGTGATGCTTATTGCGTCCGGGTGACGGTGACGGTGCCTGGATGAGTGTTTCCCTTGTACTTTTCATTTGTTTTAGTTTAACTTTTATTTTTATTTTTATGTTTCTGTTTCATTTTTATTTTTTTTTACTTCGTTGCTCGTAAAAACATTAACAATAGCAAGTTAACAAGTTTGTTGCCATTGTTGTTTGTATATCTTATTCTCTGTATGAGCATTGTGTTAGAGAGACAACAAAAGTTATCCTTTGAGCTTTGCGCACATAAATTATCACTTAATAAATTACGTTAGTTGCGAAAAGAGTGTAACAAATGAGTTTCGTTACACGCGAGCAGCATGTTTATTATGTTGTACGTTTTTATGTTCGTATGTATTATGTATCAAGTAAGTGGATGTATGAAGATTTGAAGGCTGATATATGTGTAAATAGACAAGTAGTAAATTAGTAATGAGTAGAGAGCTCACGAGCTTTGTAGTGTTGCCTCTCAGCATTGACTTATTAACTAAAATTGTTTTAGTTGCCTAATGGAGCAACTTAAGAAACTTGTTTGGTACAGAATGAAATGTTCGATTAGTGCTGTGAACTGTAAACGTAACGTCCGTCTGTCCATGTATCCGGCAACACTCATAGCTAAGATAACGCTGAATGAATGAATGGACAAAATCGAGTAGAAAATCTCATCAAACTAATTTTTAAGGGTTTTTTCTTATACCTGCAGTCTTTAAACGTTTCTAGTGCATCGGGGGTGAATATTCAAAATGCTGCCAACATCTAATCACAATCACTTTAAAAATGAAATTTAAGAGAGTTGAAAAAAAAAAGGATGTTAGCATTTAATCGTCTGTTTCAAATGCATTCAAAGTCTAAGCAGATTTTACAAATAAGACATTTCTTAACATTTAACCCTTTTGGAGTCTTGTCAATAATATTGTTCCAGCTTACTCTACCACTTATGCTTCAACTTTTCATTCTCAAAGATAAGACGAGCGACTATGCTGCTCGAAGAAAATATCTTCCAAATGCCAATTTTCTCATGCTAATGCTGCACCCACACTCACATACGTATTGAAACAAACACGTAACTTAAAACTAAGTTCAGCAAGTTGTGTGTTGGCGTTAATGTAATTGGAAGCAACTTGTACAGCAAGTGGTGTCGTGTATGTGCCGCCTTAAGAAGAAGGAATGGCCAATATAACATTTTTTCCAATTTAATAGTAAATTTTTTTTTTTTTTTTTTTTGTTGATCGTCATCTTCTTCTTTCGCTCTTTATCCATAAAAGTGAAGCATACAACTGGAAATAGATGAGCTTATATTTAACTTTGTTGTTGTTGTTGTTGTTGTTGTTTATGGCCCTTGTTTGCTTAAGAGGGTAAATAAGAAAAATAGTGAAACACACACAAGAAGACAGGGGTGCTTGATTTTCTCCTTTTTCCTCTATAAACATTTTTTATGTCATTTCATTTGTAATCTGCATGGCTGGCTGGTATATAACATAGCACACACTCACACACGCACACTTTTACTCTTATCATCCTCATCTTCATCCCCTTCCTTGCTCCCCATGTCTGTTCTGTTTACATTATAATGTTATTAAGTTTTATAAATTCCAGTAAGGAAATAACAATAAAGTAGCGCGAGAAAAGTGTAGATGTAGTTACAGATATAGTGGCATGTACCCTGGTCCAGAGCTACAGCTTTTAATGTACATTGTTTTGGGGAGGATTATGCTTTTTAAATGTCAATGTTTCAGTTTACTTGGGGACACAATGAACTAAAATCTGTGCATTATGATAAGGAAATGTGCTATTTACGTATAATAGAAAGTCATACTTCCATTTACAAAAGCTTTATATTGTTAATTAGGCAGCTGCCACGCCTACTGTTGATTGTATAAAATTTCAGCCCAACATCTCTAAAGTTACGGCCAGGAGTTGATTGTTGTTTGCACTACCAGACGAGCGGGCACCTGAACACATGGACATATATGTCTAGATCGACTCCGATTTTTATGCTGACCAAGCCTTCTTCTGGGTGTTGCAAGTGAAATATCAAACTTAGTGTACCTCCCATCTTTTGTGAAGGGTATAAACCAAATCACTGCTCATTAATGTTGTTGTTTGTACCTCTCATCTTAGTGATGGGGGTGTACTAAGGTTGTTCTTCCGTTTGCAACACCCAGAGGGAGGCGTCAGAAACCCTACAAATTATATATATACTTGATCAGCATCGAAAACTAAGTCGACTTAGACACGTATGTCTGTGTGTCCGTTTGTTGTTGGCATTTTCACAACGTAAATTTTAAGATATTTAGCAAACATTTTGTACAGACACTTGGGCTTGCTTGCTGATACGTATGTAAACATTATTATAGGGCGCAATGTATATATTTGCCACGCCCATGTGGAGGGTATTTAGGATTTTGCCAAAGCCAAATTTAGTTTTCTTACTTGTTTTATATTCAAATAAAATATTATCGTTGATTATTTCAGCTTTTATTTACAAAAAAGAAAAAAAATAGTATCAACACCCATTCAGACAACCGTAAAGGTGTTGCAATTATTTGTAAATAAGAATCTGCAATATGATGCAAAGTACACGCGACGGATTTTGTGAAAGGACTAGCCTGAATGGAGTGGATGTAAGAAGAAATAAACTGTCATTGTTCAATGTAACACTTTAACAATATTCATGGCAACTAAAAAGTGATACCATGGCTGCTACAATGTTTTCTTCGCTTTCGCATATTTACATAGAAATATATATGTTTGAACAAAGTATTACAATGTGTTTCGTCTCTCGTCTCTACATTTTCCTTCCTTTACACTATGATGAGGCCGAAATGTGGGTGTTGCTATATACAGATAGAAATATTTGTGTATGTGTATATAAGCGTAGTTTGCACATAAATAAATAGGTTGGACATATAAAAAGCTGTGCTTCGTGTAGAGGTAGTGTTGTTGTTAGAGTGTACGAGTATATCGTAATCTGTTCCGTTTGTATTAAATGTCACTTTTGTATTTTCGTGACAAGTCGGCTAATCTGACTTGAAAGTTATTTATGCATTTGCAACATTATTCTTGCATTTTTCACACAAACGTTTTTTTTAAACTTTTTTGTATTTTTTATACAACTTTTACTGGCTGGGTGTTTTTTAATGCATACCATCTACTCCCACTACTTCGAAGTAGCTGAAATTCTAAAATATTTATTATTAAAATGGTTCCTAAGAAATGTTTGCAACACAAACACATTTTTTATTCTTGAAATATAAAAAACAATGAAATTTTAGCCCAAACGTCTGGAGTGCGAAGTATTCAGGCGACTAATATAGATCGGGTGAATAATGTAAAAATTGAAATTTGATGCAATTTCTAAAACTCTGCCCATCTATATACAGAGGTAATAGACACCAATTCCTACGCAGAGCGTAGTCCGACCCTGCGGCGTTCCGTAATTAGACGCTTTTATATTTCAAAACACTACAAATTTTGAGCTCAACATCTTCAAATTTACAACGAAATATTTCTTGGAATATAATAAACGGCGTTAAGCCATCGTGTGCTAATCATTTACTATTAACTGTTGGGGTAAAGAGTCAAAGACTAGAAGAGAAACCGAAACTTTAACCCATTTTCCCTCGCACGAATAAATTATTTCAACCACACATTCTCTACATAAAAATAAACTCATTTTAATGTTTAGCAATCTGCCATCATTGTATCAATTTTTGTGGTGAATTTGTGTAGACTCACTCTGCTGCTACGAACCAAATTATTCCAAACAAGAAGAGTTGAATGTGTCAATTTTAGGGTGTGCCACATAAACTGATTTCGTTCATTTTCGTTTAACAATTTTATTGCAAGCATTTAAAACTGATAATAATACAAAATTATTAAACAAACCGACAGACATTAATACACCAAAGATGAGGTTTTTCGTTACCTTTCTGAGTTTTCATTGTAAGCTCTAATATTTGGCCTTTGCTTTTAGATCATTCTTATGCTCTTACGTTGATTTCCCCATATTCGTGGTCTATTGAACACATAGCACGTTACCAGTGTTTCATTCAAAAACACGTTAAAGCTGTTTGAGTATACGCGTTTATTTATATGTATACTCGTATGCTTTCGTTGCATGTGTGCGTTATTTGTATGTAAATATTTTCAATGAATTTAATTGAGTTTAAAATTTTTGCATACACACACGTAATAAATTTTCAACACTGGATTAAAAAATGGACAAAATTAAGATTTGTTTTTATTATTATATTGCAAATATAAAATTAGTAGAGAGGCTTATGTACCTACCAAGTGTACTTGTATGTGTATGTCTTTTTTAATCCAATATTGGGGCTGAAAACATTTTACCAATATCTTCTTTTATTTCAACCAACAAATTGTTACAAGTGCACAGAAAGTTTGATTTAGTATATTTTTGAAGCCTATATTCAATCACAAGTAGTTAGTTATAATCCGAAGCTTTAGTGTGGGTGGGTAAAGCTTTCACTAGTCATTCACTTTATGCAATAGTTCCGAAGACGTGCTTAATACTGAGTTGCAGCATAACTTCAAACTGACTGACTGCAATCATTCCAAGCGTTGCGGCTGCTTTTATTAAACTATAACAGAACTCATGTCTCATGACACAAGTCCTCCTAAACACCTTTGCCAGGCACCAAGCCAAATAAAACTTTTTGGTCTAAAGATGAACCAATTGAAAATAAATTGAATTCGATAACCCATAACAATCTATTGGAAGTATTTTTTTTTTTTACTAGGGGTGAGAAATCTTCATAGATGCTGGCATGTCCAATGTCGGCGTGCGCGATTTAGTATTCACAAGGATGCCCTGCGCAGGATCCCGACTATATGTCAAGTGAACCTGTGAGCACTACCTACGTACTAAAAACTCACCCTCTCCGCTTCCATCTCCTCCTGCGGAACTGTCGAAGGGTATTACTTCGCAGGAGGCGATTCGCTTTTTAATTGGAACTGTTCTGTTCTAACCTCCGCAATTCTTTGAGGATCGATACAGCTCGATCGGTGACCGCCTGCCAGTTTCCTAGCTTTACAGTCATAAACTCCCAGAAAAGTCTTATTTGGATGTGAAATTTCAAACATCAAATTTTAATCCCTTTGAAATCATTTATAATTTAATAGTTATGGTTTTGTTTTTAATCCATTTCCATGTTTCTAATTATTTCCCGCACACTGCACTAAGTTTTATATTGATTTTATGCAAAAATATTTCCACTGCATCCCTTTTAATTAAATCACTCTGCACAAGTACATACTTATGTTTTCCATGTTCATGAATTTCTATTGTACGATAGAAAGTAATGAAATTTTTCGTATTTAAACATACAAATATGCACACGTACAATATATAAATGAATGTGATTGTGTATGTGTATGATGGCTCAGGTTGCACAAAATCGTAATTTTCACCATCGCGCTAGTAAAAACTCTTCTCTTCCGCTCTCCCTGTGTATTTAATTTAATCTATTTAATTGGTAATTATTCTCAGTAACATACGAGTAATTGCAAGCGGGAGAAAAACAAACGAATGAATGAATGAAATGAATGGCACCAGGAGTGTGTGGAAGTGGTTGAGTGTTTTATTACGAGTTCTAGGTATGAACCTGAATTACAGACGAATGGTGTGAATACGCAAATCGTTCGTTTTGCATTAACGAGGCGTAATGTTGGTAAACACAACATTTTACTTTTTTTTTTTTTTTTGCTTGGATTCAAAAACTCTACACGTTTTATTAAAGTTCTTTTCTTTTTCAAATCATTTGTTAAACTTTTACAACATTCGTTCTGTTTGTGTTTATTTGTGTGTGTGTGTGTGTGTGTGTGTGTGTGGTTTTTTTTTACAAAATGCCGCGTTATTGTGAAAATTGTTTTGTTTCGAAATTAGCAGACGAGTTATTTATTTATAGAAATAAATGAATTTAATTGAGTTGCTTTTAAAAGTTACAGTGACCAAATAGCTTTTATTAAAAAGCCATTGTGTGTGTGCGCATGTGGTACACTAAATGTTTTTTGGAATAAAATTGAAATTGAAAGCGTAAAATTAAATAAACACAACAGTAGAATACGTACACATATGTGCTTTATTTGTACGCTGGTGTGCGTGCATCGTATTTACTTAGTAAACACATTTTAATTAATAAACTGCCTGACGCCATAACATGTATTTTTTTGCTTCACATACACTGATATTTGTGTTTTTCTACAATTGTGTCTATATTTATCATTTATATATTAAACACCATATATATATATAGAGAGCCGAAAAGTAGGCAAATAATTTTACATGTACCGCACACCCCGGATATATCCTTTAGAAAATGCATGTATTTAAACAAAATACAGGAGTAAGTGTTTAAAAATAGAGAGAGGGAGAAGGTTGAGATAAGGGACTGGAGTTGTTGTTGAAGGGAAAATATCGTTGCGTGTGTGTGTGGTTTGAAATGAATATAACTTTCCGCTCATTTAAATGCTATTACTTGAGTCATCTGTCAAAGTAGTGACCGGGTTTACTTTTAGTTAGCCAACAATCCATACATTCCATTCACATATCTGTCACTATGCGATCATCATGTCAACTGTCCCATAGTTTGTCTCTTTATTTTGAATGTATGACAAACGAAAACCAAGCGGACTGCCATGTGGTAATAGTGTAGAAAACATAACGTACATATGTGTATGTGTAGAACGTATATACTCTGGAGTATCTATAAAAACAATTTCTATTTTAATATTTGCACAAAACATTTGTACATTTGTACGTTTGTATGTCACGAATCTCAATGTACCTACTCTTTGCACAGATATCACAGTATAAATATCGAATACATTTTATTCATAAATATGCATTTTACACGTTCAAGTTGAAATAACAAAATACTGATAGTAACTTAATATGATCAAATTTTACACTCTCCACTTAAGAGGTCATTTTCGGTACGCAAATCGCTTTTTAAATTGAGCAAAATCAATCACAATCGGCAAAAACCTATTTATGTGCCATAAAAATTGAACCATAAAGTTAATATTTGGTATAAATTTGACCAGAAATGGGCACGATCGTATAATAGACGGAAAACCGTACTCAGCGCAAACACGTTATACATAAAAATGATTTGAAGACCCAATCGGGTATATGACACGCCCACCGATTACATGTAAACATGAAAGGTCTATAAGATTCGGCCAAAACCGCATTTAGTTTTTTCAGGTGTCCAAGCATACTTTTAGGTGCAAACACAAATATATATAAAATAATATTTATTTTTATTTTTTATTGAAAAAATTACTATTGATTGAAAACGTTTTTACCCCTTCGAATGAATTATGAATTAATAGATTTCATAGCATTTTTGTTTATTAAATAAAAAAGCTTTAAATTATTCATAAATAAACAATTGGGGAAAACAACGTAATAAAATTAATTATTTTCAAAGAAAAAAGAAAAAGAAAAATAAATATCATAAATAAATGAAAAAAGAGTGCAATGTGAAATTTATCACTCATTTGCTTAAAACGGCTATATTTTCTCAAAAGATAATTCATAACAAATCAAATAACAAAACAGCAAAAACAAAAACAAAAATGGAAACTAAAGTATACCAAAAATATTGTGGAGGATTTCAGAGTTTATTTGCTGAACGAGCCAATAAATCGTCTGAAAAACAAAGCGAATAATGCAAATTTTGTTGACTTTCCTTCTTTACACTTTCAGCTGAAGTTATTTGTTTTCCAGTTTGTTTGTTTTTTTTTTTTTTTTTCGTTTCATAATGTTTTCTGGTGATCGATGCAAGCAAGGTGGAATATTTGAAAACGTTTGAGTGGTGGTATGATGGTAGTAATGGTGGTGTCACGCAGAACATTGATTACTTTTTAACTACTAACTGCACTCACTTTAAAAGCGCAAACAAACCCCTAAAGAACCGTTTAGCTATTTTTCAACTTTCATACTCTTTTTACATTAGCTTTAATAGTTGATTCGAAGCAGGGGAAATCGTTCTTTTACGCTATAAGAGTGAGGTTATGTCGCCCGCTTTTATTCACAGAATTTTCGGTGTAAACAAATACTTAATGGCCTTTGATTCGCGTGACTTTTGCTCGCTTAAAACTTAACTACATTTTATTAGAACTTCAATGTGCATGAACACTGAACACATTACACGAGGTAGGAGTACAAAGGGTAGTTGGAAATCATTAAAATCGATTTTCGTGGAGAGAAGAAATTCAATGGCATACTTTTGCTTTTTAGCGTAAAAACGCATAAAACCTAAACGCCACTATACAGTTAATGGTAGGAAAGTTTATGGAAATTACTTGAGAGTTATTTTCTTTAATTCTCCCTCTTCTTCTTTCTATTAATTCCTTACATAGCGCAGAACAAATAAATTCTTTCAATTTTAAATTGCACCGTATAAGTGGATTTTCATTAGCAGTTAAAAAGTGACGTGATTACATTCAAGGTAAGCTTTATCACCACAATCACGTAATTTTCATTTATTCCTTTTAAGGATTTATTAGAATATCAAATCACTTAAAAGCGCCGGCCTTTTCATTCAAATAAATCCATTTGAAATTTAAACAAAAACAGTCAACTGCATACTTTCTTCACCAATAAGCTGTACACGTGTTGCATTAATCATTGAAGATAATTTCAAGTGCTGTCCTTTATGGCTATTACAACACACATTATCCTTTTAAGAAGCAAAAGATGATTTAAATGTATTTTATTATAATGAGATCATTAATAATTCTTAAAGGTTTTGCCTCCGTAAAGTATGCGGCATTTGTGGTTATAAATAATCTTCCTTAAGGTCGAGTACAGTTTCTTTTTAGTAAAATATCAGTCATATCAGAACCATTAAACATAATTATAGCCTAAGGAGTATATTTTGTTTCACTTCAGTGCAGTAGAATTGTATATTACTCATGGTCTATAGACAAGAGATGTTTAGAAAATATTTGTAAATTACAAACAAATCATTTCTATTTATAAGCTTTTTAATTAAGTAGATTTAAGATGATTTGGTACAATGTCACCGTAGAGGGTATAGTTTGCTTATCAACAAACCATGGAAAGAAAGAACGTTTTGTATAATTATAGGAAGATTCATTCAGTGATTTCACCCATTTTCAATACAAAGAAATGATTTTTATTAAATTTCAGGTCTACACTCCATAATTTAAGCTTAACAAAAAAGTAACTTTCAAGTAGAATTTAAGGACCTCAGGAAATAATTTTATTTATATCTTTGAAACAGCTAGTCGAAATTCTTTTATACATGTATAGGGTGAGTGTACAAATTAAGTGCTAATTCCGCTTTTCTTTATTATTCTAGAATCGATAGCCTAGCTTGGCATGGTGAACTTTTTAGTTTAAAGTTGATATGCGGACATACGCACGGTTGTCTCAAATCGGCTTTTCTCGTATTAACAAACATTTGAAAACAAACAATATGTCCACATATGGGCAATAGACAAGTGGGCCTGTCACGATAAAAGTACAATTTCACTCTTTATCTTATGCTCAGCACTGTTATGTCTAAGGTTTACTCTATTTGACATAATTTGAAAGACCGATTGTGATTAAAAACTAAGTATGATTTATACTATCGCCGTAGTAACAAAATTGCTTTTAAACGATGAGAGACTTTACACTCTAATCTTGATCATTCCGCCATTCAACTTGATTAAACTTTAACTTTGCTTTAAATTTCCATTGCATTTTGATTCTCTTTGCATTCTCTCATTATCGCTTTTTTGGCGGAAAAGTTATTAGTTAAAATCATTTACATATAATGCATAAGTAGTTGTAAAAATTTTTTTGTTTCCATTTACTGAGCAGGCCTACAATATACGTTCTTGGCACTTTAACACAAAGGATATAAACGAAAAATAAATATTGTATAACTATGCATATAGATGTCAGGGCATATAGTTAAACCTTTTTTAACCGTTCAGATAGAGAGGAAACTTTCTATATTAATTTTCGATTTTTTTCGTGTTCCATTCACTTCTAAACCTATTGAAAATCCAATTTTCTGCATATATTCGTTTGCAAAGGCTTTGACTGGTAATAAAAAAAAAAATGAAAAAGGAAAAGAAAAATGCGAGTAAAAATCTTAATTTGGCTTAGGCCGAATTTCAAATACCCTTCATATATATAAACGAACAGTGGACATGGAAGATACATGATTTCGCTCTCTAATAGTGTACGTATGTATAGCTTGCAAGTAGATTTTACCGCTTTTTTTGTAAATCCTGTGCATAGAGTAGAAGCGTCTGTGGCTGCTGAAATCTCACAATTTACGACTGTGAGAGTATCACAACCACACGGCCGGACATGTCTATGATGCTGATCAAGAATATAAATTCTTTATAGGGTCTCTGACGCCTTCTTCTAAAAACCCCCCATTTTGTGCGAAAGGTGGGTTTAATTTATGTAAATGCCTGGAAAAAGGAAAGGAATTTAAAGAACTTTTCATTGGGTTAACTAAGCACAAGATTTTATGAGAGAATTTTCCATTGAATTAAATTTAATGAATTTTTGTGTGTCAACACACAAGTGTTCAAGTCAGATTATATTAAGTTGCGGCAGTAAGTCTTTTTATATTAAGGGATTACACCTGAAATGTTTAATATTTTTTGAATATGAAACATGAAATTCTTTCCGATGCGGATGCGGATTCGCGTATAGTACATACACACACACCCATCCCATCCCATCCCATCCATGTATTACAACTTAAGCTCGCTAGCTTGACGAAAAATAGGCTTCTTTAATAACGCTGATGGCAGCCGAAAAGTATACAACCTTAATGCCGTTCACTATCAACGATGGTATTAAATGCATGCCAGGCTGCCCCCATCTCACATAAAGTTGAATTCTTTAGTAAATGGAAAATATTTCAACGTACTGAGATAGGCATGCATGCATGTCTCTATCCATACGTATGTTTGAATACACAACTGTATGGGCGAGTAAATGTCGAGTTATATGTAGAAGGTTTGCTTCTACACGTTGTTCGTACATAACCACGGGGCTTTTGCCCTTTCAGTGCATGCACAGCTATCGGCAATGATGAACATGAGGACGGTAAACAAAAATAATTGTGGAGATTTAAAAAAAAATGCTCTCTGTTGTTGCTGTTGTGCCTGCATACCTGCATTTCTGACAAGTTTATTCCTCCTCATTTTTTCATATAATATGATTATGAGTTCGGTTGGACGGAGTACTCTAAGGTGCGCGAGGCGCTTGCTTAATTTATTTAAAGGAAAGTATTTGACTTTAAGTTTCTCTGCGGAATGTGAAGTTTAATTATTTCATATTGCAAATGATTTTAATCATCAGGTATGAACATTTATAAATCATATTCCCTACACATAGGGATAATTACATTTCGTTAGCAACCTCCTTTCACATTTCATTTCCGTTTGTTTATAAAAGTAATTTTTTCTGTTACCAAACACACCTACACTTCCACACCCACACTCGGATGTACGTTTATTGTATTTATATATAAAAAACTTCAACCCTAGTAATTCATTTGGCGCCAGACGGCTGGACGACGGTTGTTTATAAATTATAGACTAAACTAAAGCACCCGGCAGCCCGGTAACCATTGAGAGCAGGTATTTGGTTGTGGTAGTTAAATGTAAAGTTTTTCCTTCCATCATATGATTTCTACCTACCTACCACCCCTATTACAGACAATATGAAGAAAATGTGCAATTTTCTACGAGATATTTGATTAAAAACATGTGCACGATTGTAGGTACACAATGTAGTGGTCATGTGTGGTTTCCATTTTATTATTGTAGTAGAAATAGAGTAAGTGACCAAAAATGCGATTGAAAACTACTACCGCATGCACTATTATCAAGTAGGTTCTTACGTTTAAAGAATGTTTTTAGGGACAATTAAATTTGGCCTTTTAAGTGTAATTAGTATGACGTTTGCATGTTACTTCGGAAGGGATTAATTTGCTGTCCAGTTTATTTTCTCTATATTTAAATATATTACAACAAGACTAATAATCCAATATTAGTGAGGAGTTCCAGAGTTATTATACGACAGAGTTATGTTCTATAAAATACATTTATTATATAGAACTGTTATGTGGTAGCCCGGTCTGTCTCTTTACATTCGCTTAATGCAGAAAAACCACATATTACTTAAAGATGGACAAAAATTTATTCAATGCATGCTCTTTGACTTCAATGATATTCATTTCTTTCACTTGTAAATATATTTTATATTATTCTATTAATTAATTTCTGAAGTTGAACGGTGTTTATTATAAATATATATTATGGAATGATTTGTCTAATTTAGTTTTGTTCTATCAATCATTCAATTATTGTTTAATAATTCATTTTATTATCAGTATAATAATAAAATGAAAAACTTTTAAATCGATTAATGGGCTCTTTTCCAATCTCACTAAATATGTGAAAAATACTTCAGGGATCCGTTTTTTCTTTTTTTAGAGAATAAAGGAAAAAATCAATAATTCAAAGCATACTTATAGTTGCCGGACATTAAATGACTGCATAGCATACTTTTAGTTGGCTTTTATGAAAAAGAAAGAACAACCAATCAACTGCCATAAAATTGTGCAATTTTTCATTTGTTTTTTCTTTTATTATCTACCGCTTCCACTTTCATTTGTTGGTTAATATTTTTTCCTTTCTATTGTGATTCCTCTTTGATACAATTTTTCCACCACTTTAAAGGATTCTCCTCAATTTTATGGCTTTGCAAAACTTACAGAAAACTATAGACATTTACTCTGTATTTATGTCAGGCTTTCCTTAATCCCCTTTTCTATGTATTCCTGTTCTGTTTTTTAGTAATTTCCTAGCTATACACATGTAGTTGCCCACATAAACAAAGTGTTTTTACTCAAGTTGTGCGAAGGATTGCAATTGAATTTTGCTTGTGGGCTTTTCTATATTACCAACTTCCACATGGAATTGACAGCTAATGCAGTACTAGCTAAATATTGACCAGTTGCCTTGTGCTACACAATATGTTTACTGAGTTTTTTTTATGCCTCCAGTACTTGTGGTAAAGGGTAGGTGAAGCTTGTCTTAATCGCTACAGAGAGATGCAGATGTATTATATCGTTTGATTCGGAATGGTATCTATTCAATAACATGCATCTACCGTTCCCTATCAATTTATCCCTTGCAATCTATTGAAACTAAAAGTTGTAATTCTCGAGATATTTCGCCGAAACGAGAACTTAAACATGAAAAATGAATTAAATCAGACCAATTTTTGGACCACTCCCCGTAAAACTCTGTACCAAAATCCCTCTAAAAATTGACTCCACTAAATTTGGAAAAATTTTTTCAAAAATACACCCACACTTATGTGGTAAGTTACCACAATTCTTAATGTTTCTTCAAACAAATCTAAGGAAAACACGTAAAAATGTTACAGTCGGCCAGTTATTAATACCCTACACCATTTAGCTCCCTAAATTATGCTACAATTAGTTTATTTTCTGTAAATGCTGCCATATAAGTTATTTTGTGAAATATATTTATATGGGTCATATAGGGAGGGGTTCTAAAAGTGGTCCTATCGGCTAATAAACTATTCTTCACAAAAATATTAAGAATTGCGATTTTTTGCCATATAAGGACTTCCACTACTATATAAGGAGGGATTCTACAAGTGATTTGATCCGATCTATTTTCGATAAAGTTCCTCTTTGAGTCAATATATGTCTTTGAACCACATTTCATTGCAACATCTCAAAATATGCGACCTGTAGTATGGACAGACAGACGTATATGGTTAAATCGATTGGGTTTGGCATTTGCGTTTTGGGAGTTACGCATATCCACACAAACTTTGACACAAGTGGTGCAAGGTATAAACATTATTTAGTTTAAAATTTAAAAGGGACTCTTTAAAATAGGAAAGTCTACCTAAATGAATCACATGTAATACACCATTATGTACAAAATATGTTTTAATACATGACAATATATATATTTATCACATACAGTTTTGTACGTTTTTTAACTAAAATATTTTTATTTCATTGTTGTGATTTTCGTGTCAAGAAATTCGGTACCATATCTTAAATTTCACTCAACCCAGGTGGATCCGACTCCAAAGTTTCAGCTCCAATCGCTGCTATTATGTTCTAATCAATTACATTGATTTACAGTTTATCGTAAAGTTGTAAACATTACAACAAACTAATTTTACTTTTTATAATTGCACGTATGTATGTATGCACGAGTGTGGCAGAAGTTATAACAAAAGCATTACACTCGTATGCTGTACATGTTTGCATTAATTTTTCCATGCAATATGCATATGTGTTGGTATGCAAATGAAGAGAGTGCGGGGGCATTCACCATTCAACAAAACTAATACTTTGCGTGTGTGTGTGTGTGTGTGAGCAAACACTATTACAACTAGAGTGATTTGTTACTATTGTAATAATGCTCCAGAGGATTATATACAGACATAATCTATTGTGTTTTAGCAGGTCGGCAATAGACGCAATTTGTACAAATAATTTAGTGCGCGCCATAAATGCGACCAAGCTTTTGGTGTATACTACATACACACGAATTTAAAAATTTTCCTACACATAAATGTGTATTTGTTGTGCATACAAATGCAACTGAAATTCGCCCGAAATTGTTTTCTAATTGTCAATGGCCATGTTTAGGCATCTGTCTGTGGTACTACCACGAGTACGCTCAAGCCCTACACACAAGCCTTCCAACCACAAGCACATGCCGCCTGCAATTACGTTTACTTATATAAGTATGGATGCTTCCGTATTTTGTGTGATTATACACTTCCATTGTGACTTTTCTCCATAGATTTTTATATCGTTCACTTCAGTGATGGGAGCATACTAAGTACGTTCTTACATGTGCAACCACTATTGTATTCACTATCAAAGTCAGTGGAACATACAGTGGCCACAGACACTATTCATTCAAGAACTTATTTACCTTCCCATTTAAAATGGATGACTTTAATTATTAGCCAAGCCAACAAATTTCACACCCCAAAATGTGTTTCATATTTTGCATATATTTATAAGGAGTCCATTTATGCATGTAATGAATAATAAACAAATTATTTGTAGGTAAAGGTACATAAAACATGCAGCACAAGGGTCGTTAAGAGAGAGCGCTATTGTCCGCAGATCATGTTTGCTTGTATTAGATTCCTACATAATTCAAATGTAAATTAGACCATTAGGCCAATTGGGCGTCAAGAAGGAAACTTCTATTATGGCAGGGCGGCTTGTACAGCTTATCTCGTCTTTATAAAGGGAATTTATTTTTACGCAAGCTTCAGAACCGCAGTATGGGTTTATTGTGTTCTACGAGAATCAACGTTGCAACCTTTTGTAAGGGAATTATTAATACACATTGCATGGAATTACGTTGTCCATCTCACTCCGATACATTATTTACCACTCGCAAATGCCGTCAATATATTTGAAGTTGCACCCTTACCGAGTTGCTGTGTAAATATCTAAGCAGCATTAATAACATATGTGTAAACACCTATGCATACAAGTTAACGCATGTTTAGAGCTTTGAACCAATTTACTCTTCAGTTTAACTTTGTGTGCGTTTGTGCCGGATGAATGCTGTATTTTGGCACAATTTCGTCTTTCCACACAGGCCTTAACACATACACTTCAAATAGGCACATGATGCTGTTACATGTGCTACTGTCCGTCCCCACCCTACCTACCACATGCCGCACAAAAGCATTTTATGTATTTCACATGCTAGTGGAGAGGGAGAGAGAGAGCATATGCATTCAATTAGCACACAAGCACACAAGTATGGCACAAGCCGATGCATACAACAGTACAGGAAAACGCAACACAATAATATTGTTATCCCGTATATGGTAACAAATCCATTGCAAATATTGAGTATTTTGCATTCAATTCAATTTTCTCTGAATTTGTTGCATCAGCAGTGGTTTTTGTCAACGGCAAGCACACAATGCATATGTGTGTATGTACACACTAGCAACAGCAATACTGCAAACATCATTATTATTATTATTGTCACAAACACACACATACACACACAACATCATTGTTGTGTAATGGCTGCATCAGCACAAAGTGGAAACAAATTTCAACAATTTTTTTTCTTTGGGATTTGATTTTTGAAATTCGTTACAGTCGTTGTTTTTGTTGTTGCTTGCAATAACTATTACAGCCAATTTTAATAATAACACAGGCCAACGAAAATGCGATTTACATTTTGTAACTGGGATTGTAGGGGTGACTTTGGCCATATTTGGGGCACTGAATCTGAATATGAATCAGCTTCACTTACACCCTACACCATATGAAGATGTTATGTAAGTTTGTGCGTAAGTGCGTAAGAGAGACCTGCCCTTTATTATACCGATCGATTCATTTTCTGAATAAATTTAAGTACAAGCACAGTATCTCACATCTTTTGGAGATATTTCGATGGAATTCGGTGAAAACTCATATTTTGAAACGTAAAGGAAGCCTCTAAATATGGAACGATCTTCAGAACCCATCTTTTACATAGTGCCCCAGGGTTTATATTTTTTAACGAAAGAATAATGATGACTGGCGTAGTGTTAATTGAATTCATCGTTCGAGTGTTTTTCAATGTCAAACTCTCCTAACTGACCATAAACTGTGCTTTGAAAAAAATAAGAAAAAAGAAAAAAACGGAAATCTTTGCAAAAGTTCTCTTTAGGAAACAAAAGTGACTTTATTGTCGTAATACAAAAATACCCTTTGATGAAAGTTCCGTTTCAAAGTTTTACGTTTTGCTTGTTGAGATTTTTTATTGCTTTTTTAACATATTGTACAAATTATGCAGATTAAAGGGTCAGCTGGCGGCTAAATAACAATAAAAATGTATAAAAAAAAACATCACAAGAAATCCAATAACAAAACAGAACACAATCCATTTCCGTAATGTGCTGGCTAACCTTTAGAAAGCAAAAACACAGCAACAGCACCTGGTTTGATTGCTTGCTCTGGGGCAGTGTTAGAGAAGAAGGTTGTCGTCGTTCGTTAGCTGTGTGATCATAAGAAAGATGTTGTTGTCGCTTTATTTTTGTAAGGTATATATTATAAAAAACACAGGCAAGTCCACTCATTTAGATTTTGCATACAACAGCATAATCATCTTCATAAAGCTGTACTCATCTTATGCTCTCTAGTTTGTTTGTTTGTTTTTTTATTATTTTTATTGTATACACGGTAACTGCCCTTTAGCGTTAAGGGTTTTCTCTGTGGTATGCATTATGGGTAAAAAAGAATCTTGTATTTATACACATAACAACAACAATATTTTAATGTTGTTGTTTTTATTGCTTTAAACAAATCATGTTCTACATAAAAGAGATGCTGATACTGCACACTATTGACTCTCGGGTTGTTAGCTTCTACCGAGAGCAGATACAAGTGAGTAGCAAAAGGTAACGCAACGTGTATGTTGTGAAATATAATATTTTCAATATTTAGTTTAATGTGCAGTTGTGAGTAAAGTTATGTACGCGACAACGTTCTCTTTCTCTACCTTCTCCCGGTTGAGGTGGCTAAGAATAACAAAGACGTAAATTTGTACTTGTACGTGTTGTGTTGTGTTGCGTTGTATAAGTGGTTGAAAGACGGAAACATGAGAATCTTTTTTACCTTTTCCTACACAGTTAAGCTCTTGTTTATTTTATAACAATTACTTCAAACAATAACTACAGGCTGTTGGGCTGTATCTTGTACTAAAAAAATTTACATAAAAATATCGCAAAATCGGGTATTAAGTAACGTTAAGTATGATTTACCGCTTCAGTTTATAGACTTTCCTGGTGCTCTCGAAACCAAACTAATTGAGTTACTCAGCACAGGGATTATAGAATTAACAGAAGGTACGCTCAGAAATGTTATTGTAGTTGCTGCCATTTATTCTATTTCACTCTTTTGCGTATCATTTGTAGCAGTTTTCGTGTTTTTCTTTTCACGAGTTGCACACAAAAAGTAGAAAAAGTTTTGCTTTCATTTTGTGCTGTTTCTGAGAAAAGACACTCTATGTAAATGTAAATGCACGTGCATGTGTATGTGTATGTACACTCTTCAGAATAGTTTTCATTTTCTTCTGCAAGTTTTGTGTCTATATAGGATTTTATTCTTTACTCTATGGAAAGGCATGCCGCAGAATTTAATGGATTTTTAAATAATTGATTGAAAGAAAGAGAAACGAAAAGGGGCAACAAGCATAACTGCATAACAATGGCGTGTACGGAAAATGAGAAATGGTTTTGTTTTCTAACTTTTTTTATATTGTAGTCAATGCAGTAACTTTTTGGGATGTACACTCGTTAATGCCATGTATTATAGAAAACGATCAAGCTTCAAGAACTGCAGTGGAAACTTGTTCACACAAGGACTTAGTTTTCTCCTTTCCATGCAAAAACAAAAGTGCTTAATATATATTATTTTATTATAAATTTAATTTTAATATTAAAGTAATGCAGAGTAAATGAATTGCAAGGCTTCTATTTTAATTAGCAACTAAATGCGCTTGACTTAAACCTTCACTTAACATAGGCAGCACAGTGAGAACATATAACATCATTAAGTATTTAGTTGAGATATTTATCTCGTCCTTTTTAGGATATGGTGAGATTTTGTTTAAAATTATTGTTAAGTTGCATAAATAGGTCAGTGGTACGATCTTTTTTTTTTAAATTAATCTTGAATTCTCCATACTCCATATACTCCACATTTGGTATTTAGTGTCTAGATTGTTTAATCAGTTATTGCGCATTACGTTGCCTTGCCAAAAAGCATTTAAATAGTTCATTGTGTTAATTTCTTCATTCTCTTTAGTAGAATAATTCCTGCTTTTTTGTTCCATAATGTGAAAGAAAAATACAAACAAACAAAAAACTTGTTTGTAGCAATTTTCTGTGTAATTACACGATTGTTAATCTTTGCCAAACTTTTGTAAATTTCTCGTTAGAAAACGTTACAAAAATATATAAAAGGAAGAAGAAGAAGAATGTTTACGTATGTAAATGAAAATTACTGGAATGTATCTGAATTTCATGTTCAAAGCCCGAGTTAATGTACTGTAATGCAACTATACGCAAAGAGCACAAGGGAGGAGAGGAAACGCAGAAGAGGGAAAGACACTAACATAATAAACTGTGATATAATTTTATTACAATTACTCAGAAATTCAAAAGTCGATCTTTTTTGTTTTGTCTTTAAGGGTGATAAAGAGTGAAAGAGAGAGAGAAAGAGATAGGAAGACATGTAGATGAACTTAACTTATTGCTATATTGGGTAATATTAACCAAGAAAATTACAGAAACTTGAAAATTTGTTAAATCTTGTAGAAATATAAGCATACGTCTGCCTTTTAAATGAAGGTTGATTTTATAAAAAAATAAAATAATTTCCACTTAGAAGAGGTCGAGGGTGGATCAAACCAAATTTATGATATTTAAATTTTATGCTCAACATGTGATGCAAACCATAATTTTTTAAACCTCTTGGAATTTCATTTTAAAACAAACAAAGAAAATAAATGATTTTGGGCTAAATCGACCAATGCGCTTAACACGTATCAACTGTTATCTTCGATTCTACAAAAAAAAAAAAAAGAAAGATTTTTCTAAATTGTAGGCATGTTTGCCATTTATTGAAAATCTATGGGTGGTATCATTATAAATATTTGTACCAAATTTTTACTTCATTTTGTTTGACACTCGGCAAACATATCCAGATCGATTCAGATTTAAATGCTGATCAAGAATTTAGGCGGATCTCGGACGCCTCTTTAAGAGGGTGTTGCAAAATGAATAAAAAACTTAGTATACACCCTCTTATATAGATGGAGGTTATAAAAAACTTGCATGTGGAGATAAATTAAATTTGGCACAACTGCGTCAAGTCGATATTTGCCGAATTTAAATAATATTAATGCCAGGGTTATAACGCGTTTCAACATCATTCAAATTCTAAATCACACACATCCATGTGAAATAATTTTTTTATTTTGAGTGCATGATTAAACAATCTCGAACAAATGTGATCATATTTAAATAGATAAAAATGAGAGAAGATTCGTAATAACAAGAAGAATAAAAACAACAAAAAAGCATGAATTTGCATTAGTTTTTATATGCAAAACAGTTGTTGTTGTTGTTGTTGTCTTTTGCAATTTTTTACGTTATCATTTCATATTCATTTCGATTTTGTATTATTGTGAAGACATGGCATAACATTGGCAATTGGTGTGAATATGAATAAAAAAAAAAGTAAAAAAGCTGTTTTAGGTGTATGCCAACTCTAGGATACTTCCCATCAAAATAGAGCCACATTCCATTGCTTTTTCATATAAGGAAGAAAAATACCTCCAGTTTAATTGACCCTAAAAACTATGCGCTTTATAAAACCATGGGAAGGTCCATGAACCGATTTAACCTCTTTTCAGTATCAAGGTATCTAGATACAAAAGAATGATTTGTATGAAATTTCAGGTCTACACAGTTTATGGTTTATGGGCCTATGAGGCATGTCCCCTTCGTTTGAACAAAACCAATATACCCCCACATTATTATAATAGTGAGGATACAAAAAATGAAACGTACAAATTCACGTTTATGGAAAAGCAGAATATAAAAATAACAAAGTAAAAAAGCTGATTTAGGCTTAAGCCAAATTTTGGATACCCTGTCCTTTGGGATTGAATAAACAAAGAATACCTGAATATTTCAAAGCACGTACGAACAACTCCAGATTGAGTCAGTCTTTTGAGTTTATTAAGAACATATGCATATATTCATACTTTACGGCACTCCGCGGCCTCCTTCTAAACATTGCGAGAGGAATGACAAACTGAGGGAGAAGTTCTTACAAAAAGCTTTTGAGTGCTTGTGTACTTCAATCATAATAATAATAATAGTAATAAGAATAATGATAATCATCATGAAAAAATAAATAAAATATCTTACAGAGAAAAAAAATTGCACGGCAGCAGCCAGCCATCATAAAAACATTAGCAATGTTCACTCATTTTTGGTGACTAGATGGATAGAAATGCAAAAAAAAAATATAACTACATACACACATACATACATACGTACGTACAATGTCATAAAAAAGAAGGCAAATGTTTTCCATCTACAATATGAAACTTAAATATGTTTATTTAATACTAGATCTACGAACCGAGCCAATTTGACTCATTTAAAATTTAATTTTTAAAAACATACGTTGACCCTTATTGAAGTAATGAAATATATGTCAATGTCGATTCCTCTTCCCCACACACCCCTTCATTTCGCATTATCGAATGTGGTGCACCTATTTTAAGGGTCGTGAGTCAATTTGGCTCATAGAGAGATTTTACAACTGTAACTGTTCGCATAACTCATAAAAATTTATGGCTCGTATCCGGCCTGGGCAACAATCAAGTCGCACGTGATTTGTTTCTCTTCTATATTCAAAGATGCCTCTGGCCCAACTGCCTGTGCTAAAAGGCATATTATGCTTGGTTCGGTAAATAACGCTTTCAATTCGATAATTGATGAAAGTGTGATGGCATACGTAAAATCATGTACAGAACTTGAAGCTCGTAAAGTTGTGGGCCTTTATTGCAATTTTATTTGCTGGAGGAGCATATGAAGCAAAAAATTTGAGGTGTTCATATTTGTGGTCAGCGAAGAGGGGTCCGGCTTTTTTTGCCCAAACAATGCCCAGGGATACATTTATGAAAATACTTCGGTTTATACGTTGCGATAAAAAAAAAAAAAAAAATGAACGCAGCAAAAGACTAAAAACAAATAAATTTGCCTTGATTTCAAAAATATGAGATAAATTTATAGAGAATAGCCAGGCTTGTTACAAACCTGACGTAAATCGATGAGCAATTGTTCCCTACTAATGCTAGATGCCGATTTATACAATACGTGCCGAATAAGCCGGATAAATTCGGCATAAAAATTTGACTGGCATTCGATGTAAGAAGTAAATATCTTGTAAACGATTTTCCTTATTTGGGCAAGGATGAAACCCGAGAATCAAATACTACCTTGAGCGAATTTGTAGTAACTAAGCTTGTAGAACCATATTTAGGTTGTGGACGATATATTACCACAGATAATTTTTTTTACGGTTGGCACTATACGTTCAAACCGAAAAGAATAACCTAAAATTGCTAAAGCTAAGAAAGATACGATGACACTGTTTTCTACAAAACTTTATAAATCTGAGAATTTTACCCCGACCATTTAAAAAAACAAGCCTAAAACGTTTTACTACTAAATTCAAAACGTAAATAAATAACAATTAAAAAAAAATAAAAAACTTATTCCAGAAACGGTAACCTGTTATAATGGCACTAAGTATGGCGTGGATGCACTTGACCGTAAATATTTCGAGAAAAGATTTTATTTTCCAAATGGCTGAAGAGCTAAGAAGTAAATGTGGAGAAGAAGTCGAGAACACTTCCATTTCAATGACAAAAATTCGTATTACTGACGCACGTAAGAATTGTCAAGTTCAAGAATCATGAAATAGAAATATATGTAAAAACCTTTGTGCTAAATGTATTTCAAAAACAGAATTTATATGTAAAAATTGTTGATTTGGAACTACTTTCTTTGCAACACACATCAATTTTCTCGTATGAGTCAAATTGATTCAATTCAGTAAAACCAGGTATATAACAAACATCCGTAAATCTAGTGTTAAAAGTGCGCGTGCATCTATTTGTATACATTTATATTTTTACAAAATTTCTAGAAAAATGTGGCAGTCGCTGGCAATGCTGCGTACTCATTACCCAAAGTGAAACAGAAATTATATTTGCTGTGTGTGTGTGCATATATGTATGCATACGTACAATAGATATTTAGTGCATAAATAAGTATAAACATATGAACTGAAGCCAAAAAATGACTTTTAATAAACATGTAAAAGCATTTCTTTTTAATGCTTATATTAGACACACGCACATACGTACTCTCAGGTACGCAAGCATACGCTTAAACATATGCACTTTATATGCGCGTGTGAGGTGTATACAAATTTCATTGCTGCTTCCTTTTTGGATTGGGTCAAATGGTTTTCATTTCCATTTCTTTTCATTTCATCTCTCATATTTTCGATCTCTTTGTTGTTGTTGTTTTTAGTATTTACCAAAAAAAAAAACATAAAAATACTTTTAGTTGAAAACGAGAAAAGTGTATTAAAAAAAGAGGCCAATAAACTTCACCAAACTTCTAAATATATCATACATATATATGTATATCCTGTTGCATTCCAAACATATTCATAAGAGCTCATCCACCACGCCATCCATTTATTTATATATACTCGTATATACATTTTTATGTACAAATGTTTCTACTGTGTACATACATGGATGGCGTGGTGGATGAGCGCTTATGAATATGTTTGGAATGCAACAGCTTCTGGTGCGTGTGTGTGTGTGCATATGCACAAAATATATGAATGTGGTAGTTAATATAACTGAGTAAATCCCTTTGCCCCTTACATCTTATATATGCATTCAAGTAATAAGACTAAGTGCTCGTTTAAGCAGCGGAGTGTGAAAGGAAGTAGAAGAGAAAAAGTAAGTTGGAAAAAGACATAAATAAATATAATGAAAATGTTATTAATGTTGTTGTTGTTATTCCTAATGCTACTCATACCCATTGATTTTGAAATGCAATTCATTTTATTTGCTTGCCACTCTTGCCATGCTTTTTACTACACCGGGATTACACCGCAGCAGCCTAAAGGGTAAAATGATTCAAACCAATTTTTACAATGCAGAACACTTCTTATACACTTTACCGATCGGTGTTACTAATTTAACAAACTAGAGAATAATGCAGATGGAAGTAATAGTTTAAGTGTTTCTGCTTCTTAGTCACAAAAAACTTGAAAACTTTAAGTAACCGCGTCTTAAGAGAACATCTCTTATTAGAAAGATTTACAGCAACTACAGTAATGTCTAACTTGGTGACTCAATGTTGTATTCTTTACATCTTCAATAAAATTCAGTGTCAGCATGCGTTTAGAAAAAATAAATAAATGATATATAAACATGGTGATAAAACATGATATAAAAACATACGACAACAAATAAAATGTTATAGTTGGTTCAACACGGCCTTATAATACCCTACACGAAGGCATAAGTACTGCGGGAGATCGTAGGTTCGATTTCTGCAGCGTGTACCATTGAGTCCGCGTAAACTTATATTCAAGGAAGGGCACGGTGCATGTATTTGTGGGAGATTCCTTCCTTTCTTCCCAAAAGAAAAGTTCAAAAATGATCTGATTTTGTACACATTTGCCACACACAACTATTAAGCTAATAAAAGATGTCCGGCTGCACAAACTTAACATATCCTTTGAGTGTATAACAAACAGACCGTTACATAATTTATCAATATTGTAGTTGAGCTATTGCTACCCAGCCAATAAATGGATAATAACAGCATGCTGTTAAACCACTCAATATATATGTTGAAGATGAAGAAGATTTTTGTCTTTTCCGTAATTGAATTGTTAGCAAAGACATGACAATAACAATGTCATTGCTAACATATCAGTTGATAAAGATGACGAAAGACATGTTGAGCGATAATCTTGCTAAAAAAGGACCCTTTGATTAGGTGGAATATGTGGACAGTTGAAGCTCATATGTTTTTAGCATATAACGACGACAAATTTTTTTACTTTACTGGTAGGTGCTTCAAAATGTCACAAATGGGCTTAAATACCTTTAAGGACGGACGAACGTTTTTATACCCTTTATATGAAATGGGGGCTGCACTATATTAATTTACCATTTCAAATTTGCGACCGGGAGACTCTCACCTAGATGAACAAACGGGCAAAACTAAGAATATAATGCTCCTAACTTTTATGTGGTAGGTATAAAATCATTCAATATCGCCCAAAATCAAACAAATACAATAAATGGAACTGGAAATAATCGGCAATGGATGTAAATAATTGCCGCAGTTATAGCAGTCAAAGAGGACAGATGTAGCGACAATTATGTTATTTACAACATTTTATTAATCGACTATTATCGTTAAACAAGTTTACTTAAGTTTTTAGGTATCCGCACATGAATTCATTGCGTCCAACATTCATGAAAAATCAGCTAAAGCTTTAGATATTCAGAGTAGACCCCCTAGAGCATTGGGTTTAATTCTGGTTCTTGTTCTCTTCTTTTTTTTACTGTAAGCCATCAATTACCAGTTTTTCAATAGATTTTTCTCATTAAGAAGAGGGGGGAATATTTCTTTCAAAACCGACATCTATACATTTACAATTACAGTGCAAACTAGTTATAACATTATCAAAAGCATTATTTTAACCATTGGCTTTACTCTGTACAAACATACAAAGCATAGATAATTGCCAGGACAGGATCTGCAAAAATCGTTGTTAAACCCAAGGAGAGCGGTTTGTATGGATTTGACGATTATATAAAATTTTCCCTGCTGTTGCCATATGTTGCCTATATTTTATTGCTACTTTTTTTGTAAAGCTCTCTTCATACTTTTCACATCTAAAAAAAAAAAAAAAAAAAGTATCCCTTGGATAATTTCATGTTTCTTTTTCATTCTCGTTATTGGTTTGTTGTTGCTATTTGTTATTTTGTATTGTAAAAAATGTATTGTTTGTTTAGAAATTGTTTTTGTTGTTGTTGTTGTTGTCGTCGTCTTGTGCTTACATTTATTGCGGTATCTGTACTAAGTCGAAAGGAATACAAAAGGACAATATAAGATGATGACGATAATAATAATGTTTTAACAACAACAACATCAATACGAAATCAATAAACGAACATGGAAAATTGTTAGAGAAACCAAATTTAACATGTTATCCTTGCGTTGTGTTTGTTATAGAAAAATATTAAATTTTCTACAATATATACAAAAATAATCCTTGACGTTTCTCTTTCTCTTTCTATCCCTCTCTTTCATGCCACATTGTAAGGGTAGCCAAGATGGTTGAATATCTAAACTTTTATATAAATTCTTATATAACAAGACACACACACATACGAAATTATTTTTATAGAATCTTTCTTATGAAATGTTGGTTAATGCAGTTGATTACTTGGCATATATTGTACACAAGCTAAAAGAATTTCAAAGAAGTTGGAAAAATATCGAGTTTTTCTTTTGACAGTGACAGCAGAACAACAAATTCCTTGGCCGTGTGGTTGACCTTCGAGAAATGTGTACTTTTCCTTCCCCCCCTACTCTCAACACACGTTTACAAATTACTCTTTTCTCCCTTTAAAATCTTTCATACTGTTCTTATGTGTATTTACGCACACCTGCATGTGCTTGTATGCACTGTTAACATCTTTTCAATTTAATGTCACAGTTTGGTTATTAAATTTATTTGACACATTTTGAATGAAATTCCTCGATGAGCTTGATTATGTGTTCGATAAAATTTATTTGAAAATTTGTTAATTGTGAAATATTTAATAAATCTTAAATCGGAAGATGTACAAGTTTAATGTTCTGCGTTCGTCCTTTTATATTTATAATTAGTACGTCTAACCCAACTTGCCTAGGAAGAAAACAACTTTACCAAAAAAATTTTATGCAATTACAATAACAATGCTTTTTTAAGTTTACTTTTTATGTACTCTAATTACATTTACCACGCCTCTTTTAGTGCCCATTCCCTTTACTACTGTTTTTGAATAAAACAATCCATGAAAACATGCTTTTAATACAACTTTTTCGTCTTTAACTTTATTAAACCGTAAGCAAACATTATTTTTAATGTGTTAAATATCGATTTAATTCCGTCATAATTCTAACAAACAATGTTACGGTTTATTATTTAAAACGTAATTATATTTGCTCATTGTGCCACAATCACCACAGACTACAGCGTACTTATGTTAATCAGTTAATAAATTACCTTAATACTCTGGCTCTAGGGAAAGAAGTTTTGTTAAAATGAGTAAAAGGGACCATAAATCTTATAAACGAACGTGTGTGTGTGTGCATGGAAATATTTTAAACATAACACAATGACCCTAAAGCGGATAAGCGAACGTGTGTGCCACACAGCAATCAAGTCGACAATTATCCTCCAATTGTTTTCACACTTTTTCAACCGTGCAATTTCTACAGCTGGGCAGAGAGAATCTGAGAGTTGTCAAAATAAATTTAATGGAAAATGTTTTCTGTCCTTGAAATATATGGAAACTTAAAACTATGTTTGGCACATCGGTTCACTCTACACGGATAAATGAATTATAGGTTTGCCTTACCCGCAATTCAGGTAAGCCGCACTTTACATATTTTTGATTAGAATTTAAATCTAAGTTCGTTTGGATATATCCGTTTTTAGTTTCTCTACACAGGTTCCCGATTGTGCGAAAACCCACCAAAGTATGTTGAATCAGAGTATGTAAATCTGCCTGTCCATTTTTTTTTTTATAAAATCGTCTCTTCTTAGTAAGCTACGGGGTACTTGTTTTGAAAAATCTATCCACTTACCGCATCTCCAAGCGTCTATAATTTAACTGAACTTTACGTCTGCAATACAATGCGTATTTCAACTTGATTGTTACGACAATAGAATTTGTTTATTATTGTGTTGTCCCAAATGTTAATTTAGAGAAACATGAATTATTAAAAATAACCCTTAACACTTAAGAAAAAGGGTGCTACCGCATACTTAACACTTCATATCCCAAACAAGAATTCAACAAATAATAGCAGTATATATTGTTGTTGTTGTTGTCTTTCAACCTTTTTCCCTTCCACTTTTATTATAACCTTAGTGAAGTGCTTTAATCTAAGAAAAAAAAGTTGCTTAATTTGCCACCGCCACGCTTGACTGCTGTCAAAATTGTTGTCAATAACAACCGCTAAGTAAACAAAATATATAATATTTACAGTAGTAACAACAAGAACAACAACAACAACAACAAAAACTAATGTATTCATTTCTTTTTTTGTTGTTGTTGTTTTTAATGTTGTATAGACGAAAACAAAGTATCGTATTCAGGTTACGTTGCGTTATTGTCATAAGAAAAAGCCAATCATTTACATCAGTGAGTCCTACTAACAGAGAGAAAAAAAAGAAAAAAGGAAATCAAAAGAAGACGAAGGAGAAAAAGAAGGAAAGGCACTGAACGTTAATCTAATTAAATGTGAACAAAAAGCTTAAAAAATGTTAAACATACAAATTTTGTTAATCATCCAACAAAAGATAAAAAAAACAGCATGAAAACAACAAAAAGCGTAAAATTAGGCCACAGCGATGTTTTTTGTTTTAATGCAAAATAGATTTTCTAGTCTTTTCTATCAACTTTGAATGGCATGTTATTTTGTTTAAAATTTACATTTCATTTAAGAAAAGTAGACATTTTTGTGGTAGCTGGGGCGAACTGTTACATATTTTGATTTGATGTTCACTACACTTATATATAGAAAAAAACGACGACAGGTGATAGACGGGCATGCCCGCAGCACAATATTTGATAAATAAATTTATGACATAGTTTTAAGGTCACATTAAGATCTACCGTACAGCACAAAGGGCTTCAGAAGGTAGGTAGGCAATCAAGCAAATGATAATCAAGTACAGTAAAGGATATAAGCATGAAAGGAAGCCATCTTTGATTATTGCTGAGAAATGTTGGTTAACACTCTTGTGAATGTTTGGAAAACTATTTTTTAGAGGATATTTTTCCACCAACACCCTTCTAAGAGGTCTCTTCCGGTTAAATAATTTATGAAAAGCGTCTAAGTGTACTTTCCTTATGATCTTCAAAAGTTATCGTCTGACAGAGCATAACCTGATATATTGCAAACATGTTCTTAAATTCTACAAGACATCTTCTTCTTTGCTTCATTTAACATATTATAAAGAACATTTTCCTTGCAATAATCTTATAATAAAAGATGTGTAATACAATACATTTTTGTGGGGAAACTCTTCTAGTAACCTAAGAGTTGGTCATTAATTGGCATGACGACAATGAATGCAGCGAGGGTGAGGGTGAGCAATAATGCCATAAGTGCAAATAAGCAAAACAAAGTGAAATGAACGAGCAATGCGAAAAGTTCCACATAAATGTCACTTTAACTCAGCATGTGGTGGAAGGCGTGTGACAACCATCAAAGAAATGAACTACGCACAACACAACTCTACACACGCCGGCAAGTGAGAGGGTGGTGGTTGGGCTCTGTGTTCTATACAAATGTTTGGCACATAAAGCACTATTAGCCATGAATTCCGTTGAATGTGTATTATAGGCACGTACACACATGTACACTTTGCGCATCGCACGTACACAAGTCGGGTTGTTTCCATTTGTGTTTCGCATTGAATAAATTGCATGTTGTATGCGTTACTGTTAAATGAAGTGGAAATATTAAATGTATTTGTTATGGATCTCAGCGTCCATTTTTGTTAAAAGGTATAACTATAATACTCTCACATAAAAGTGGGGTTAAGGAAAGTTTTAAACAAAACTTTGAACAACTTTAAGTGGCAAACTTGAAGTTGTAACCGTAGAATGCGTGTTTGCATTAAAGCAAACAAATAAAAAAAAATTTGGCAAATCTTAAACATCTCTTCCATACACAAACGAACAGTGGGCAGGGGAGGACTGTAAAAATGCCGGGTGTCCGGGTGTTTTACTACTAAGCACTTAAGTTGGAGGAACTTCGTTGAGGGCCACGCCAACAACACAGAAAAATCTATCTTTATATGGCATGACATCAGACTTGGAGATGAAAACGAAAATTTTGAAAATTTTAATTATAACGTTTCTTAAATCAATTTCCTTGGACAAGGAGAACCGATTGAATATGTTGTGCAACAATTTTATAACAGTTTATTCATTTTTAATTAACTCATTACAATATAACAGATTCGCAAATTATCAAATATTTTGCTTAATGGTTTAATTTTTGAGCGTATTGCAACAATTTTTACTTTTGCATAACAGTTCCATACAAACCTGGTCTAAGACACATAACCCAAGTATATGTTTTGAATAGAAACGTTTTTCTTTATGCTAAGGCTCTCCAAATTATTGTTAAATTGGAAAATGAAAACTTTGTTCGAGAAAACCTTTTCCAAAAATATATTTTAAATACAACCAATATTAGAATTAGGATTAAAGGAAAAAGTTTTCTTCTTCTATTCTCTAGCAATTGACAAATGATGTCCTTTGTTAGTTAAGAAATTAATTTCTATAAAATTCGTTCGAATGTGATGATGAAGAGCTTTCCTAGTGCGTGGCTTTATAATATTCTATATCATTTATACAAATACTGCATTAACCGAAAATGTCAAGGGAGCAAACGGGACAAAGCCAAAGTGTAGAGTAATTGACATAATAGTAAAGAAAGACAAAAAAAAAATACAATAATAATAAAGACGAAGGTTAACATAACCGACCCATAAAGGAATACTTGCATTTGTATATATTAACACCCCTCAAGAGACAAGTCAAGCCCAGAGCCAAGAGCACGCAAACAGTTTGATTACATATGCAGAACATAGTCATAGTTTGGGTTACAGCAAGTTTTAGGGGTTGTTTGCAAGGCGACACGTGGTGCTAAACAAATCTAATTTTAATACGGATTCATGTGTAATATTCCAATTTGGGACACGCGACCAAATCATGTCTGACGCTACAATTAAACTTCTTGTGAGCATTTTACAACACAAGCCAATATTACATAAGAAAAAAATGATTTGCCAAAGCTGAGAGTCTTCCCGACACACTCACAAACAGGATTTTCTAACATATCTTTTTGCTTGAACAGAAACACAAAATCTAGAATCAGTTCACATGACCTTCAAACTGTATTTGTCAGAACTAGTTTCTTTTTAATTCAATACAAAAAATTCCCTAAAAACTAGAATTTTTATTTACTAGAACGCAGAATGCAGCATCCTTTTAAACTATTTTTCTCATAATTAAACTAAAACTAAACGTATGATCCTAACCCACAAACCAGTTAAATGTGCCCATTCAAACATGCAAACATATACTGAAACTTGAAATCATTCCAATACTTGATTCAATAAGTGACTGGATGATGGTTTTGAAGTTTTAGTTTTTAGGTTAAATAAATCCTCCAGCAACCACAATACACAATAAATTTATACCCTCGGGCTCTTATGATATCAAATGCACCCTATTTCGTTAGAAATCTTGTTGTCTTATAACGCATATGAACACATACAACACAGTAGCGGTGCATGAAGCAAACGCGGAGGTGAAATTGGAATTATGTTTGTACTTATTGTAATATTCGTAGGACTTGTTTGGTGTAGTATCCACTCTAATTTTATATACACACATATATATTTATCATTAATTTGAAATGCTGAAACATTTGTACTGCCTGCCGTATACATAGTTATAAATGTTGTTTGTTGAAATTGTTTGATTTGTTATTTGCTTGCATTCAATAAATTATTTGT
Organism: Crataerina pallida; assembly: GCA_949710015.1. NCBI lineage: Eukaryota > Metazoa > Arthropoda > Insecta > Diptera > Hippoboscidae > Crataerina > Crataerina pallida. The sequence goes on from OX453293.1 coordinate 1,300,870, forward strand.
CTTTACCATGTCAACTGAACGTGTTTCAACGTTTATTACGTATAAACGTTAGGCGGTTTGCGGGTATTTATCAACATAAAGGAAACATTGTTATAACCACCATCATAATGTTTGGGGGGTACATGGGTTTTGTTCAAACGTCCGTAAGTACCAGAAGGAGACTCCCAAAAGTATAGACATTCTTGCTGAAGCAAGGAAAATGGGTGTGGCCGGAAAACACGTACGTACACGCAGTGGTTAAAAACCCCACACAAGTACGTTTTAGTTGTGTTGTAAATAGTGTAAGTAAATTACGTCAGCTTTCTAATGAAGTATATTATGTGGGTGTGGCATTAACAATTTAGTTAAAAAACATGTATTTTTAAAAGGTTATTTCCTAAAAAAAATGAGCAGTATCACGCCCACTAATTAAATATCCTCGAAAGGCTGGGCGTGCCATAAACAGTTTGGTTGAAAAACAAGTATTTTTAAATGCAAATTTCCTAATTAAATGGGCAATGCCACGCCCACTAATTAGATATCCTCGAAAAGCTGGAGAAATTTCCTAATTTATGCAAAAAGTTTCATCAAAATCGGAGCAGTAGTTCCGAAGTTATGAGCCAAGCAAGTTCACGTTCATTCGTGTGGTCGTCATTTTGAAAATCATACAAATATAAAAATGTGAGAAAAATACCAGGCGCCCAGCATGCTTGAGCAAGAAAATTTTGATTTTAGGAATTCTTTAAAGTCGTATAACTTTTGAACGGCTGCACGGATTTTGATCAAATTTTTTGCGAAAGATAGTAAATTACGTCAGCTTTCAAATGAAGTATATGATATGGGCGTGGCCTAAACAGTTTGGTTAAAAAACAAGTATTTTTAAATGCAAATTTCCTAATTAAATGGGCAATGCCACGCCCACTAATTAGATATCCTCGAAAAGCTGGAGAAATTTCCTAATTTATGCAAAAAGTTTCATCAAAATCGGAGCAGTAGTTCCGAAGTTATGAGCCAAGCAAGTTCACGTTCATTCGTGTGGTCGTCATTTTGAAAATCATACAAATATAAAAATGGGAGAAAAATACCAGGCGCCCAGCATGCTTGAGCAAGCAAATTTTGATTTTAGGAATTCTTTAAAGTCGTATAACTTTTGAACGGCTGCATGGATTTTGATCAAATTTTTTGTGAAAGATAGTAAATTACGTCAGCTTTCAAATGAAGTATATTATATGGGCGTGGCATAAACAGTTTGGTTGAAAAACAAGTATTTTTAAATGCAAATTTCCTAATTAAATGGGCAGTGCCACGCCCACTAATTAGATATCCTCGAAAAGCTGGAGAAATTTCCTAATTTATGCAAAAAGTTTCATCAAAATCGGAGCAGTAGTTCCGAAGTTATGAGCCAAGCAAGTTCACGTTCATTCGTGTGGTCGTCATTTTGAAAATCATACAAATATAAAAATGTGAGAAAAATACCAGGCGCCCAGCATGCTTGAGCAAGAAAATTTTGATTTTAGGAATTCTTTAAAGTCGTATAACTTTTGAACGGCTGCACGGATTTTGATCAAATTTTTTGCGAAAGATAGTAAATTACGTCAGCTTTCAAATGAAGTATATGATATGGGCGTGGCCTAAACAGTTTGGTTAAAAAACAAGTATTTTTAAATGCAAATTTCCTAATTAAATGGGCAATGCCACGCCCACTAATTAGATATCCTCGAAAAGCTGGAGAAATTTCCTAATTTATGCAAAAAGTTTCATCAAAATCGGAGCAGTAGTTCCGAAGTTATGAGCCAAGCAAGTTCACGTTCATTCGTGTGGTCGTCATTTTGAAAATCATACAAATATAAAAATGGGAGAAAAATACCAGGCGCCCAGCATGCTTGAGCAAGCAAATTTTGATTTTAGGAATTCTTTAAAGTCGTATAACTTTTGAACGGCTGCATGGATTTTGATCAAATTTTTTGTGAAAGATAGTAAATTACGTCAGCTTTCAAATGAAGTATATTATATGGGCGTGGCATAAACAGTTTGGTTGAAAAACAAGTATTTTTAAATGCAAATTTCCTAATTAAATGGGCAGTGCCACGCCCACTAATTAGATATCCTCGAAAAGCTGGAGAAATTTCCTAATTTATGCAAAAAGTTTCATCAAAATCGGAGCAGTAGTTCCGAAGTTATGAGCCAAGCAAGTTCACGTTCATTCGTGTGGTCGTCATTTTGAAAATCATACAAATATAAAAATGGGAGAAAAATACCAGGCGCCCAGCATGCTTGAGCAAGCAAATTTTGATTTTAGGAATTCTTTAAAGTCGTATAACTTTTGAACGGCTGCACGGATTTTGATCAAATTTTTTGCGAAAGATAGTAAATTACGTCAGCTTTCAAATGAAGTATATTATATGGGCGTGGCATAAACAGTTTGGTTGAAAAACAAGTATTTTTAAATGCAAATTTCCTAATTAAATGGGCAATGCCACGCCCACTAATTAGATATCCTCGAAAAGCTGGAGAAATTTCCTAATTTATGCAAAAAGTTTCATCAAAATCGGAGCAGTAGTTCCGAAGTTATGAGCCAAGCAAGTTCACGTTCATTCGTGTGGTCGTCATTTTGAAAATCATACAAATATAAAAATGGGAGAAAAATACCAGGCGCCCAGCATGCTTGAGCAAGCAAATTTTGATTTTAGGAATTCTTTAAAGTCGTATAACTTTTGAACGGCTGCATGGATTTTGATCAAATTTTTTGTGAAAGATAGTAAATTACGTCAGCTTTCAAATGAAGTATATTATATGGGCGTGGCATAAACAGTTTGGTTGAAAAACAAGTATTTTTAAATGCAAATTTCCTAATTAAATGGGCAGTGCCACGCCCACTAATTAGATATCCTCGAAAAGCTGGAGAAATTTCCTAATTTATGCAAAAAGTTTCATCAAAATCGGAGCAGTAGTTCCGAAGTTATGAGCCAAGCAAGTTCACGTTCATTCGTGTGGTCGTCATTTTGAAAATCATACAAATATAAAAATGGGAGAAAAATACCAGGCGCCCAGCATGCTTGAGCAAGCAAATTTTGATTTTAGGAATTCTTTAAAGTCGTATAACTTTTGAACGGCTGCACGGATTTTGATCAAATTTTTTGCGAAAGATAGTAAATTACGTCAGCTTTCAAATGAAGTATATTATATGGGCGTGGCATAAACAGTTTGGTTGAAAAACAAGTATTTTTAAATGCAAATTTCCTAATTAAATGGGCAATGCCACGCCCACTAATTAGATATCCTCGAAAAGCTGGAGAAATTTCCTAATTTATGCAAAAAGTTTCATCAAAATCGGAGCAGTAGTTCCGAAGTTATGAGCCAAGCAAGTTCACGTTCATTCGTGTGGTCGTCATTTTGAAAATCATACAAATATAAAAATGGGAGAAAAATACCAGGCGCCCAGCATGCTTGAGCAAGCAAATTTTGATTTTAGGAATTGTTTAAAGTCGTATAACTTTTGAACGGCTGCATGGATTTTGATCAAATTTTTTGTGAAAGATAGTAAATTACGTCAGCTTTCAAATGAAGTATATTATATGGGCGTGGCATAAACAGTTTGGTTGAAAAACAAGTATTTTTAATTGCAAATTTCCTAATTAAATGGGCAATGCCACGCCCACTAATTAGATATCCTCGAAAAGCTGGAGAAATTTCCTAATTTATGCAAAAAGTTTCATCAAAATCGGAGCAGTAGTTCCGAAGTTATGAGCCAAGCAAGTTCACGTTCATTCGTGTGGTCGTCATTTTGAAAATAATACAAATATAAAAATGGGAGAAAAATACCAGGCGCCCAGCATGCTTGAGCAAGAAAATTTTGATTTTAGGAATTCTTTAAAGTCGTATAACTTTTGAACGGCTGCACGGATTTTGATCAAATTTTTTGTGAAAGATAGTAAATTACGTCAGCTTTCAAATGAAGTATATTATATGGGCGTGGCATAAACAGTTTGGTTGAAAAACAAGTATTTTTAAATGCAAATTTCCTAATTAAATGGGCAATGCCACGCCCACTAATTAGATATCCTCGTAAAGCTAGAGAAATTTCCTAATTTATGCAAAAAATTTCATCAAAATAGGAGCAGTAGTTCCTAAGTTATGAGCCAAGCAAGTTCACGTTCATTCGTGTGGTCGTCATTTTGAAAATCATACAAATATAAAAATGGGAGAAAAATACCAGGCGCCCAGCATGCTTGAGCTAGCAAATTTTGATTTTAGGAATTCTTTAAAGTCGTATAACTTTTGAGCGGCTGCACGGATTTTGATCAAATTTTTTGCGAAAGATAGTAAATTACGTCAGCTTTCAAATGAAGTATATTATATGGGCGTGGCATAAACAGTTTGGTTGAAAAACAAGTATTTTTAAATGCAAATTTCCTAATTAAATGGGCAATGCCACGCCCACTAATTAGATATCCTCGAAAAGCTGGAGAAATTTCCTAATTTATGCAAAAAGTTTCATCAAAATCGGAGCAGTAGTTCCGAAGTTATGAGCCAAGCAAGTTCACGTTCATTCGTGTGGTCGTCATTTTGAAAATAATACAAATATAAAAATGGGAGAAAAATACCAGGCGCCCAGCATGCTTGAGCAAGAAAATTTTGATTTTAGGAATTCTTTAAAGTCGTATAACTTTTGAACGGCTGCACGGATTTTGATCAAATTTTTTGTGAAAGATAGTAAATTACGTCAGCTTTCAAATGAAGTATATTATATGGGCGTGGCATAAACAGTTTGGTTGAAAAACAAGTATTTTTAAATGCAAATTTCCTAATTAAATGGGCAATGCCACGCCCACTAATTAGATATCCTCGAAAAGCTGGAGAAATTTCCTAATTTATGCAAAAAGTTTCATCAAAATCGGAGCAGTAGTTCCGAAGTTATGAGCCAAGCAAGTTCACGTTCATTCGTGTGGTCGTCATTTTGAAAATAATACAAATATAAAAATGGGAGAAAAATACCAGGCGCCCAGCATGCTTGAGCAAGAAAATTTTGATTTTAGGAATTCTTTAAAGTCGTATAACTTTTGAACGGCTGCACGGATTTTGATCAAATTTTTTGCGAAAGATAGTAAATTACGTCAGCTTTCAAATGAAGTATATTATATGGGCGTGGCATAAACAGTTTGGTTGAAAAACAAGTATTTTTAAATGCAAATTTCCTAATTAAATGGGCAATGCCACGCCCACTAATTAGATATCCTCGAAAAGCTGGAGAAATTTCCTAATTTATGCAAAAAGTTTAATCAAAATCGGAGCAGTAGTTCCGAAGTTATGAGCCAAGCAAGTTCACGTTCATTCGTGTGGTCGTCATTTTGAAAATCATACAAATATAAAAATGTGAGAAAAATACCAGGCGCCCAGCATGCTTGAGCAAGAAAATTTTGATTTTAGGAATTCTTTAAAGTCGTATAACTTTTGAACGGCTTCACGGATTTTGATCAAATTTTTTGTGAAAGATAGTAAATTACGTCAGCTTTCAAATGAAGTATATTATATGGGCGTGGCATAAACAGTTTGGTTGAAAAACAAGTATTTTTAAATGCAAATTTCCTAATTAAATGGGCAATGCCACGCCCACTAATTAGATATCCTCGAAAAGCTGGAGAAATTTCCTAATTTATGCAAAAAGTTTCATCAAAATCGGAGCAGTAGTTCCGAAGTTATGAGCCAAGCAAGTTCACGTTCATTCGTGTGGTCGTCATTTTGAAAATCATACAAATATAAAAATGGGAGAAAAATACCAGGCGCCCAGCATGCTTGAGCAAGAAAATTTTGATTTTAGGAATTCTTTAAAGTCGTATAACTTTTGAACGGCTGCACGGATTTTGATCAAATTTTTTGTGAAAGATAGTAAATTACGTCAGCTTTCAAATGAAGTATATTATATGGGCGTGGCATAAACAGTTTGGTTGAAAAACAAGTATTTTTAAATGCAAATTTCCTAATTAAATGGGCAATGCCACGCCCACTAATTAGATATCCTCGAAAAGCTGGAGAAATTTCCTAATTTATGCAAAAAGTTTCATCAAAATCGGAGCAGTAGTTCCGAAGTTATGAGCCAAGCAAGTTCACGTTCATTCGTGTGGTCGTCATTTTGAAAATCATACAAATATAAAAATGGGAGAAAAATACCAGGCGCCCAGCATGCTTGAGCAAGCAAATTTTGATTTTAGGAATTCTTTAAAGTCGTATAACTTTTGAACGGCTGCATGGATTTTGATCAAATTTTTTGTGAAAGATAGTAAATTACGTCAGCTTTCAAATGAAGTATATTATATGGGCGTGGCATAAACAGTTTGGTTGAAAAACAAGTATTTTTAAATGCAAATTTCCTAATTAAATGGGCAATGCCACGCCCACTAATTAGATATCCTCGAAAAGCTGGAGAAATTTCCTAATTTATGCAAAAAGTTTCATCAAAATCGGAGCAGTAGTTCCGAAGTTATGAGCCAAGCAAGTTCACGTTCATTCGTGTGGTCGTCATTTTGAAAATCATACAAATATAAAAATGGGAGAAAAATACCAGGCGCCCAGCATGCTTGAGCAAGCAAATTTTGATTTTAGGAATTCTTTAAAGTCGTATAACTTTTGAACGGCTGCACGGATTTTGATCAAATTTTTTGTGAAAGATAGTAAATTACGTCAGCTTTCAAATGAAGTATATTATATGGGCGTGGCATAAACAGTTTGGTTGAAAAACAAGTATTTTTAAATGCAAATTTCCTAATTAAATGGGCAATGCCACGCCCACTAATTAGATATCCTCGAAAAGCTGGAGAAATTTCCTAATTTATGCAAAAAGTTTCATCAAAATCGGAGCAGTAGTTCCGAAGTTATGAGCCAAGCAAGTTCACGTTCATTCGTGTGGTCGTCATTTTGAAAATCATACAAATATAAAAATGGGAGAAAAATACCAGGCGCCCAGCATGCTTGAGCAAGCAAATTTTGATTTTAGGAATTCTTTAAAGTCGTATAACTTTTGAACGGCTGCATGGATTTTGATCAAATTTTTTGTGAAAGATAGTAAATTACGTCAGCTTTCAAATGAAGTATATTATATGGGCGTGGCATAAACAGTTTGGTTGAAAAACAAGTATTTTTAAATGCAAATTTCCTAATTAAATGGGCAATGCCACGCCCACTAATTAGATATCCTCGAAAAGCTGGAGAAATTTCCTAATTTATGCAAAAAGTTTCATCAAAATCGGAGCAGTAGTTCCGAAGTTATGAGCCAAGCAAGTTCACGTTCATTCGTGTGGTCGTCATTTTGAAAATCATACAAATATAAAAATGGGAGAAAAATACCAGGCGCCCAGCATGCTTGAGCAAGAAAATTTTGATTTTAGGAATTCTTTAAAGTCGTATAACTTTTGAACGGCTGCACGGATTTTGATCAAATTTTTTGTGAAAGATAGTAAATTACGTCAGCTTTCAAATGAAGTATATTATATGGGCGTGGCATAAACAGTTTGGTTGAAAAACAAGTATTTTTAAATGCAAATTTCCTAATTAAATGGGCAATGCCACGCCCACTAATTAGATATCCTCGAAAAGCTGGAGAAATTTCCTAATTTATGCAAAAAGTTTCATCAAAATCGGAGCAGTAGTTCCGAAGTTATGAGCCAAGCAAGTTCACGTTCATTCGTGTGGTCGTCATTTTGAAAATCATACAAATATAAAAATGGGAGAAAAATACCAGGCGCCCAGCATGCTTGAGCAAGCAAATTTTGATTTTAGGAATTCTTTAAAGTCGTATAACTTTTGAACGGCTGCACGGATTTTGATCAAATTTTTTGTGAAAGATAGTAAATTACGTCAGCTTTCAAATGAAGTATATTATATGGGCGTGGCATAAACAGTTTGGTTGAAAAACAAGTATTTTTAAATGCAAATTTCCTAATTAAATGGGCAATGCCACGCCCACTAATTAGATATCCTCGAAAAGCTGGAGAAATTTCCTAATTTATGCAAAAAGTTTCATCAAAATCGGAGCAGTAGTTCCGAAGTTATGAGCCAAGCAAGTTCACGTTCATTCGTGTGGTCGTCATTTTGAAAATAATACAAATATAAAAATGGGAGAAAAATACCAGGCGCCCAGCATGCTTGAGCAAGAAAATTTTGATTTTAGGAATTCTTTAAAGTCGTATAACTTTTGAACGGCTGCACGGATTTTGATCAAATTTTTTGTGAAAGATAGTAAATTACGTCAGCTTTCAAATGAAGTATATTATATGGGCGTGGCATAAACAGTTTGGTTGAAAAACAAGTATTTTTAAATGCAAATTTCCTAATTAAATGGGCAATGCCACGCCCACTAATTAGATATCCTCGAAAAGCTGGAGAAATTTCCTAATTTATGCAAAAAGTTTCATCAAAATCGGAGCAGTAGTTCCGAAGTTATGAGCCAAGCAAGTTCACGTTCATTCGTGTGGTCGTCATTTTGAAAATCATACAAATATAAAAATGGGAGAAAAATACCAGGCGCCCAGCATGCTTGAGCAAGCAAATTTTGATTTTAGGAATTTTTAAAGTCGTATAACTTTTGAACGGCTGCATGGATTTTGATCAAATTTTTTGTGAAAGATAGTAAATTACGTCAGCTTTCAAATGAAGTATATTATATGGGCGTGGCATAAACAGTTTGGTTGAAAAACAAGTATTTTTAAATGCAAATTTCCTAATTAAATGGGCAATGCCACGCCCACTAATTAGATATCCTCGAAAAGCTGGAGAAATTTCCTAATTTATGCAAAAAGTTTCATCAAAATCGGAGCAGTAGTTCCGAAGTTATGAGCCAAGCAAGTTCACGTTCATTCGTGTGGTCGTCATTTTGAAAATCATACAAATATAAAAATGGGAGAAAAATACCAGGCGCCCAGCATGCTTGAGCAAGCAAATTTTGATTTTAGGAATTGTTTAAAGTCGTATAACTTTTGAACGGCTGCATGGATTTTGATCAAATTTTTTGTGAAAGATAGTAAATTACGTCAGCTTTCAAATGAAGTATATTATATGGGCGTGGCATAAACAGTTTGGTTGAAAAACAAGTATTTTTAATTGCAAATTTCCTAATTAAATGGGCAATGCCACGCCCACTAATTAGATATCCTCGAAAAGCTGGAGAAATTTCCTAATTTATGCAAAAAGTTTCATCAAAATCGGAGCAGTAGTTCCGAAGTTATGAGCCAAGCAAGTTCACGTTCATTCGTGTGGTCGTCATTTTGAAAATCATACAAATATAAAAATGGGAGAAAAATACCAGGCGCCCAGCATGCTTGAGCAAGCAAATTTTGATTTTAGGAATTCTTTAAAGTCGTATAACTTTTGAACGGCTGCACGGATTTTGATCAAATTTTTTGTGAAAGATAGTAAATTACGTCAGCTTTCAAATGAAGTATATTATATGGGCGTGGCATAAACAGTTTGGTTGAAAAACAAGTATTTTTAATTGCAAATTTCCTAATTAAATGGGCAATGCCACGCCCACTAATTAGATATCCTCGAAAAGCTGGAGAAATTTCCTAATTTATGCAAAAAGTTTCATCAAAATCGGAGCAGTAGTTCCGAAGTTATGAGCCAAGCAAGTTCACGTTCATTCGTGTGGTCGTCATTTTGAAAATCATACAAATATAAAAATGGGAGAAAAATACCAGGCGCCCAGCATGCTTGAGCAAGCAAATTTTGATTTTAGGAATTCTTTAAAGTCGTATAACTTTTGAACGGCTGCACGGATTTTGATCAAATTTTTTGTGAAAGATAGTAAATTACGTCAGCTTTCAAATGAAGTATATTATATGGGCGTGGCATAAACAGTTTGGTTGAAAAACAAGTATTTTTAAATGCAAATTTCCTAATTAAATGGGCAATGCCACGCCCACTAATTAGATATCCTCGAAAATCTGGAGAAATTTCCTAATTTATGCAAAAAGTTTCATCAAAATCGGAGCAGTAGTTCCGAAGTTATGAGCCAAGCAAGTTCACGTTCATTCGTGTGGTCGTCATTTTGAAAATCATACAAATATAAAAATGGGAGAAAAATACCAGGCGCCCAGCATGCTTGAGCAAGCAAATTTTGATTTTAGGAATTCTTTAAAGTCGTATAACTTTTGAACGGCTGCATGGATTTTGATCAAATTTTTTGTGAAAGATAGTAAATTACGTCAGCTTTCAAATGAAGTATATTATATGGGCGTGGCATAAACAGTTTGGTTGAAAAACAAGTATTTTTAAATGCAAATTTCCTAATTAAATGGGCAATGCCACGCCCACTAATTAGATATCCTCGAAAAGCTGGAGAAATTTCCTAATTTATGCAAAAAGTTTCATCAAAATCGGAGCAGTAGTTCCGAAGTTATGAGCCAAGCAAGTTCACGTTCATTCGTGTGGTCGTCATTTTGAAAATCATACAAATATAAAAATGGGAGAAAAATACCAGGCGCCCAGCATGCTTGAGCAAGAAAATTTTGATTTTAGGAATTCTTTAAAGTCGTATAACTTTTGAACGGCTGCACGGATTTTGATCAAATTTTTTGTGAAAGATAGTAAATTACGTCAGCTTTCAAATGAAGTATATTATATGGGCGTGGCATAAACAGTTTGGTTGAAAAACAAGTATTTTTAAATGCAAATTTCCTAATTAAATGGGCAATGCCACGCCCACTAATTAGATATCCTCGAAAAGCTGGAGAAATTTCCTAATTTATGCAAAAAGTTTCATCAAAATCGGAGCAGTAGTTCCGAAGTTATGAGCCAAGCAAGTTCACGTTCATTCGTGTGGTCGTCATTTTGAAAATCATACAAATATAAAAATGGGAGAAAAATACCAGGCGCCCAGCATGCTTGAGCAAGCAAATTTTGATTTTAGGAATTCTTTAAAGTCGTATAACTTTTGAACGGCTGCACGGATTTTGATCAAATTTTTTGTGAAAGATAGTAAATTACGTCAGCTTTCAAATGAAGTATATTATATGGGCGTGGCATAAACAGTTTGGTTGAAAAACAAGTATTTTTAAATGCAAATTTCCTAATTAAATGGGCAATGCCACGCCCACTAATTAGATATCCTCGAAAAGCTGGAGAAATTTCCTAATTTATGCAAAAAGTTTCATCAAAATCGGAGCAGTAGTTCCGAAGTTATGAGCCAAGCAAGTTCACGTTCATTCGTGTGGTCGTCATTTTGAAAATAATACAAATATAAAAATGGGAGAAAAATACCAGGCGCCCAGCATGCTTGAGCAAGAAAATTTTGATTTTAGGAATTCTTTAAAGTCGTATAACTTTTGAACGGCTGCACGGATTTTGATCAAATTTTTTGTGAAAGATAGTAAATTACGTCAGCTTTCAAATGAAGTATATTATATGGGCGTGGCATAAACAGTTTGGTTGAAAAACAAGTATTTTTAAATGCAAATTTCCTAATTAAATGGGCAATGCCACGCCCACTAATTAGATATCCTCGAAAAGCTGGAGAAATTTCCTAATTTATGCAAAAAGTTTCATCAAAATCGGAGCAGTAGTTCCGAAGTTATGAGCCAAGCAAGTTCACGTTCATTCGTGTGGTCGTCATTTTGAAAATCATACAAATATAAAAATGGGAGAAAAATACCAGGCGCCCAGCATGCTTGAGCAAGCAAATTTTGATTTTAGGAATTCTTTAAAGTCGTATAACTTTTGAACGGCTGCACGGATTTTGATCAAATTTTTTGTGAAAGATAGTAAATTACGTCAGCTTTCAAATGAAGTATATTATATGGGCGTGGCATAAACAGTTTGGTTGAAAAACAAGTATTTTTAAATGCAAATTTCCTAATTAAATGGGCAATGCCACGCCCACTAATTAGATATCCTCGAAAAGCTGGAGAAATTTCCTAATTTATGCAAAAAGTTTCATCAAAATCGGAGCAGTAGTTCCGAAGTTATGAGCCAAGCAAGTTCACGTTCATTCGTGTGGTCGTCATTTTGAAAATAATACAAATATAAAAATGGGAGAAAAATACCAGGCGCCCAGCATGCTTGAGCAAGAAAATTTTGATTTTAGGAATTCTTTAAAGTCGTATAACTTTTGAACGGCTGCACGGATTTTGATCAAATTTTTTGTGAAAGATAGTAAATTACGTCAGCTTTCAAATGAAGTATATTATATGGGCGTGGCATAAACAGTTTGGTTGAAAAACAAGTATTTTTAAATGCAAATTTCCTAATTAAATGGGCAATGCCACGCCCACTAATTAGATATCCTCGAAAAGCTGGAGAAATTTCCTAATTTATGCAAAAAGTTTCATCAAAATCGGAGCAGTAGTTCCGAAGTTATGAGCCAAGCAAGTTCACGTTCATTCGTGTGGTCGTCATTTTGAAAATCATACAAATATAAAAATGGGAGAAAAATACCAGGCGCCCAGCATGCTTGAGCAAGCAAATTTTGATTTTAGGAATTTTTAAAGTCGTATAACTTTTGAACGGCTGCATGGATTTTGATCAAATTTTTTGTGAAAGATAGTAAATTACGTCAGCTTTCAAATGAAGTATATTATATGGGCGTGGCATAAACAGTTTGGTTGAAAAACAAGTATTTTTAAATGCAAATTTCCTAATTAAATGGGCAATGCCACGCCCACTAATTAGATATCCTCGAAAAGCTGGAGAAATTTCCTAATTTATGCAAAAAGTTTCATCAAAATCGGAGCAGTAGTTCCGAAGTTATGAGCCAAGCAAGTTCACGTTCATTCGTGTGGTCGTCATTTTGAAAATCATACAAATATAAAAATGGGAGAAAAATACCAGGCGCCCAGCATGCTTGAGCAAGCAAATTTTGATTTTAGGAATTGTTTAAAGTCGTATAACTTTTGAACGGCTGCATGGATTTTGATCAAATTTTTTGTGAAAGATAGTAAATTACGTCAGCTTTCAAATGAAGTATATTATATGGGCGTGGCATAAACAGTTTGGTTGAAAAACAAGTATTTTTAATTGCAAATTTCCTAATTAAATGGGCAATGCCACGCCCACTAATTAGATATCCTCGAAAAGCTGGAGAAATTTCCTAATTTATGCAAAAAGTTTCATCAAAATCGGAGCAGTAGTTCCGAAGTTATGAGCCAAGCAAGTTCACGTTCATTCGTGTGGTCGTCATTTTGAAAATAATACAAATATAAAAATGGGAGAAAAATACCAGGCGCCCAGCATGCTTGAGCAAGAAAATTTTGATTTTAGGAATTCTTTAAAGTCGTATAACTTTTGAACGGCTCCACGGATTTTGATCAAATTTTTTGTGAAAGATAGTAAATTACGTCAGCTTTCAAATGAAGTATATTATATGGGCGTGGCATAAACAGTTTGGTTGAAAAACAAGTATTTTTAAATGCAAATTTCCTAATTAAATGGGCAATGCCACGCCCACTAATTAGATATCCTCGAAAAGCTGGAGAAATTTCCTAATTTATGCAAAAAGTTTCATCAAAATCGGAGCAGTAGTTCCGAAGTTATGAGCCAAGTAAGTTCACGTTCATTCGTGTGGTCGTCATTTTGAAAATCATACAAATATAAAAATGGGAGAAAAATACCAGGCGCCCAGCATGCTTGAGCAAGAAAATTTTGATTTTAGGAATTCTTTAAAGTCGTATAACTTTTGAACGGCTGCACGGATTTTGATCAAATTTTTTGTGAAAGATAGTAAATTACGTCAGCTTTCAAATGAAGTATATTATATGGGCGTGGCATAAACAGTTTGGTTGAAAAACAAATATTTTTAAATGCAAATTTCCTAATTAAATGGGCAATGCCACGCCCACTAATTAGATATCCTCGAAAAGCTGGAGAAATTTCCTAATTTATGCAAAAAGTTTCATCAAAATCGGAGCAGTAGTTCCGAAGTTATGAGCCAAGTAAGTTCACGTTCATTCGTGTGGTCGTCATTTTGAAAATCATACAAATATAAAAATGGGAGAAAAATACCAGGCGCCCAGCATGCTTGAGCAAGCAAATTTTGATTTTAGGAATTCTTTAAAGTCGTATAACTTTTGAACGGCTGCACGGATTTTGATCAAATTTTTTGTGAAAGATAGTAAATTACGTCAGCTTTCAAATGAAGTATATTATATGGGCGTGGCATAAACAGTTTGGTTGAAAAACAAGTATTTTTAATTGCAAATTTCCTAATTAAATGGGCAATGCTACGCCCACTAATTAGATATCCTCGAAAAGCTGGAGAAATTTCCTAATTTATGCAAAAAGTTTCATCAAAATCGGAGCAGTAGTTCCGAAGTTATGAGCCAAGCAAGTTCACGTTCATTCGTGTGGTCGTCATTTTGAAAATAATACAAATATAAAAATGGGAGAAAAATACCAGGCGCCCAGCATGCTTGAGCAAGCAAATTTTGATTTTAGGAATTGTTTAAAGTCGTATAACTTTTGAACGGCTACACGGATTTTGATCAAATTTTTAGCGAAAGATAGTAAATTACGTCAGCTTTCAAATGAAGTATATTATATGGGCGTGGCATAAACAGTTTGGTTGAAAAACAAGTATTTTTAAATGCAAATTTCCTAATTAAATGGGCAATGCCACGCCCACTAATTAGATATCCTCGAAAAGCTGGAGAAATTTCCTAATTTATGCAAAAAGTTTCATCAAAATCGGAGCAGTAGTTCCGAAGTTATGAGCCAAGTAAGTTCACGTTCATTCGTGTGGTCGTCATTTTGAAAATCATACAAATATAAAAATGGGAGAAAAATACCAGGCGCCCAGCATGCTTGAGCAAGAAAATTTTGATTTTAGGAATTCTTTAAAGTCGTATAACTTTTGAACGGCTGCACGGATTTTGATCAAATTTTTTGTGAAAGATAGTAAATTACGTCAGCTTTCAAATGAAGTATATTATATGGGCGTGGCATAAACAGTTTGGTTGAAAAACAAGTATTTTTAAATGCAAATTTCCTAATTAAATGGGCAATGCCACGCCCACTAATTAGATATCCTCGAAAAGCTGGAGAAATTTCCTAATTTATGCAAAAAGTTTCATCAAAATCGGAGCAGTAGTTCCGAAGTTATGAGCCAAGCAAGTTCACGTTCATTCGTGTGGTCGTCATTTTGAAAATCATACAAATATAAAAATGGGAGAAAAATACCAGGCGCCCAGCATGCTTGAGCAAGCAAATTTTGATTTTAGGAATTCTTTAAAGTCGTATAACTTTTGAACGGCTGCATGGATTTTGATCAAATTTTTTGTGAAAGATAGTAAATTACGTCAGCTTTCAAATGAAGTATATTATATGGGCGTGGCATAAACAGTTTGGTTGAAAAACAAGTATTTTTAAATGCAAATTTCCTAATTAAATGGGCAATGCCACGCCCACTAATTAGATATCCTCGAAAAGCTGGAGAAATTTCCTAATTTATGCAAAAAGTTTCATCAAAATCGGAGCAGTAGTTCCGAAGTTATGAGCCAAGCAAGTTCACGTTCATTCGTGTGGTCGTCATTTTGAAAATCATACAAATATAAAAATGGGAGAAAAATACCAGGCGCCCAGCATGCTTGAGCAAGCAAATTTTGATTTTAGGAATTGTTTAAAGTCGTATAACTTTTGAACGGCTGCATGGATTTTGATCAAATTTTTTGTGAAAGATAGTAAATTACGTCAGCTTTCAAATGAAGTATATTATATGGGCGTGGCATAAACAGTTTGGTTGAAAAACAAGTATTTTTAATTGCAAATTTCCTAATTAAATGGGCAATGCCACGCCCACTAATTAGATATCCTCGAAAAGCTGGAGAAATTTCCTAATTTATGCAAAAAGTTTCATCAAAATCGGAGCAGTAGTTCCGAAGTTATGAGCCAAGCAAGTTCACGTTCATTCGTGTGGTCGTCATTTTGAAAATAATACAAATATAAAAATGGGAGAAAAATACCAGGCGCCCAGCATGCTTGAGCAAGAAAATTTTGATTTTAGGAATTCTTTAAAGTCGTATAACTTTTGAACGGCTGCACGGATTTTGATCAAATTTTTTGTGAAAGATAGTAAATTACGTCAGCTTTCAAATGAAGTATATTATATGGGCGTGGCATAAACAGTTTGGTTGAAAAACAAGTATTTTTAAATGCAAATTTCCTAATTAAATGGGCAATGCCACGCCCACTAATTAGATATCCTCGAAAAGCTGGAGAAATTTCCTAATTTATGCAAAAAGTTTCATCAAAATCGGAGCAGTAGTTCCGAAGTTATGAGCCAAGCAAGTTCACGTTCATTCGTGTGGTCGTCATTTTGAAAATCATACAAATATAAAAATGGGAGAAAAATACCAGGCGCCCAGCATGCTTGAGCAAGCAAATTTTGATTTTAGGAATTGTTTAAAGTCGTATAACTTTTGAACGGCTACACGGATTTTGATCAAATTTTTTGCGAAAGATAGTAAATTACGTCAGCTTTCAAATGAAGTATATTATATGGGCGTGGCATAAACAGTTTGGTTGAAAAACAAGTATTTTTAAATGCAAATTTCCTAATTAAATGGGCAATGCCACGCCCACTAATTAGATATCCTCGAAAAGCTGGAGAAATTTCCTAATTTATGCAAAAAGTTTCATCAAAATCGGAGCAGTAGTTCCGAAGTTATGAGCCAAGTAAGTTCACGTTCATTCGTGTGGTCGTCATTTTGAAAATCATACAAATATAAAAATGGGAGAAAAATACCAGGCGCCCAGCATGCTTGAGCAAGAAAATTTTGATTTTAGGAATTCTTTAAAGTCGTATAACTTTTGAACGGCTGCACGGATTTTGATCAAATTTTTTGTGAAAGATAGTAAATTACGTCAGCTTTCAAATGAAGTATATTATATGGGCGTGGCATAAACAGTTTGGTTGAAAAACAAGTATTTTTAAATGCAAATTTCCTAATTAAATGGGCAATGCCACGCCCACTAATTAGATATCCTCGTAAAGCTGGAGAAATTTCCTAATTTATGCAAAAAATTTCATCAAAATAGGAGCAGTAGTTCCTAAGTTATGAGCCAAGCAAGTTCACGTTCATTCGTGTGGTCGTCATTTTGAAAATCATACAAATATAAAAATGGGAGAAAAATACCAGGCGCCCAGCATGCTTGAGCTAGCAAATTTTGATTTTAGGAATTCTTTAAAGTCGTATAACTTTTGAGCGGCTGCACGGATTTTGATCAAATTTTTTGCGAAAGATAGTAAATTACGTCAGCTTTCAAATGAAGTATATTATATGGGCGTGGCATAAACAGTTTGGTTGAAAAACAAGTATTTTTAAATGCAAATTTCCTAATTAAATGGGCAATGCCACGCCCACTAATTAGATATCCTCGAAAAGCTGGAGAAATTTCCTAATTTATGCAAAAAGTTTCATCAAAATCGGAGCAGTAGTTCCGAAGTTATGAGCCAAGCAAGTTCACGTTCATTCGTGTGGTCGTCATTTTGAAAATCATACAAATATAAAAATGGGAGAAAAATACCAGGCGCCCAGCATGCTTGAGCAAGCAAATTTTGATTTTAGGAATTGTTTAAAGTCGTATAACTTTTGAACGGCTGCATGGATTTTGATCAAATTTTTTGTGAAAGATAGTAAATTACGTCAGCTTTCAAATGAAGTATATTATATGGGCGTGGCATAAACAGTTTGGTTGAAAAACAAGTATTTTTAATTGCAAATTTCCTAATTAAATGGGCAATGCCACGCCCACTAATTAGATATCCTCGAAAAGCTGGAGAAATTTCCTAATTTATGCAAAAAGTTTCATCAAAATCGGAGCAGTAGTTCCGAAGTTATGAGCCAAGCAAGTTCACGTTCATTCGTGTGGTCGTCATTTTGAAAATAATACAAATATAAAAATGGGAGAAAAATACCAGGCGCCCAGCATGCTTGAGCAAGAAAATTTTGATTTTAGGAATTCTTTAAAGTCGTATAACTTTTGAACGGCTGCACGGATTTTGATCAAATTTTTTGTGAAAGATAGTAAATTACGTCAGCTTTCAAATGAAGTATATTATATGGGCGTGGCATAAACAGTTTGGTTGAAAAACAAGTATTTTTAAATGCAAATTTCCTAATTAAATGGGCAATGCCACGCCCACTAATTAGATATCCTCGAAAAGCTGGAGAAATTTCCTAATTTATGCAAAAAGTTTCATCAAAATCGGAGCAGTAGTTCCGAAGTTATGAGCCAAGCAAGTTCACGTTCATTCGTGTGGTCGTCATTTTGAAAATCATACAAATATAAAAATGGGAGAAAAATACCAGGCGCCCAGCATGCTTGAGCAAGCAAATTTTGATTTTAGGAATTGTTTAAAGTCGTATAACTTTTGAACGGCTGCATGGATTTTGATCAAATTTTTTGTGAAAGATAGTAAATTACGTCAGCTTTCAAATGAAGTATATTATATGGGCGTGGCATAAACAGTTTGGTTGAAAAACAAGTATTTTTAATTGCAAATTTCCTAATTAAATGGGCAATGCCACGCCCACTAATTAGATATCCTCGAAAAGCTGGAGAAATTTCCTAATTTATGCAAAAAGTTTCATCAAAATCGGAGCAGTAGTTCCGAAGTTATGAGCCAAGCAAGTTCACGTTCATTCGTGTGGTCGTCATTTTGAAAATAATACAAATATAAAAATGGGAGAAAAATACCAGGCGCCCAGCATGCTTGAGCAAGAAAATTTTGATTTTAGGAATTCTTTAAAGTCGTATAACTTTTGAACGGCTGCACGGATTTTGATCAAATTTTTTGTGAAAGATAGTAAATTACGTCAGCTTTCAAATGAAGTATATTATATGGGCGTGGCATAAACAGTTTGGTTGAAAAACAAGTATTTTTAAATACAAATTTCCTAATTAAATGGGCAATGCCACGCCCACTAATTAGATATCCTCGAAAAGCTGGAGAAATTTCCTAATTTATGCAAAAAGTTTCATCAAAATCGGAGCAGTAGTTCCGAAGTTATGAGCCAAGCAAGTTCACGTTCATTCGTGTGGTCGTCATTTTGAAAATCATACAAATATAAAAATGGGAGAAAAATACCAGGCGCCCAGCATGCTTGAGCAAGCAAATTTTGATTTTAGGAATTGTTTAAAGTCGTATAACTTTTGAACGGCTGCATGGATTTTGATCAAATTTTTTGTGAAAGATAGTAAATTACGTCAGCTTTCAAATGAAGTATATTATATGGGCGTGGCATAAACAGTTTGGTTGAAAAACAAGTATTTTTAATTGCAAATTTCCTAATTAAATGGGCAATGCCACGCCCACTAATTAGATATCCTCGAAAAGCTGGAGAAATTTCCTAATTTATGCAAAAAGTTTCATCAAAATCGGAGCAGTAGTTCCGAAGTTATGAGCCAAGCAAGTTCACGTTCATTCGTGTGGTCGTCATTTTGAAAATAATACAAATATAAAAATGGGAGAAAAATACCAGGCGCCCAGCATGCTTGAGCAAGAAAATTTTGATTTTAGGAATTCTTTAAAGTCGTATAACTTTTGAACGGCTGCACGGATTTTGATCAAATTTTTTGTGAAAGATAGTAAATTACGTCAGCTTTCAAATGAAGTATATTATATGGGCGTGGCATAAACAGTTTGGTTGAAAAACAAGTATTTTTAAATACAAATTTCCTAATTAAATGGGCAATGCCACGCCCACTAATTAGATATCCTCGAAAAGCTGGAGAAATTTCCTAATTTATGCAAAAAGTTTCATCAAAATCGGAGCAGTAGTTCCGAAGTTATGAGCCAAGCAAGTTCACGTTCATTCGTGTGGTCGTCATTTTGAAAATCATACAAATATAAAAATGGGAGAAAAATACCAGGCGCCCAGCATGCTTGAGCAAGCAAATTTTGATTTTAGGAATTGTTTAAAGTCGTATAACTTTTGAACGGCTACACGGATTTTGATCAAATTTTTTGCGAAAGATAGTAAATTACGTCAGCTTTCAAATGAAGTATATTATATGGGCGTGGCATAAACAGTTTGGTTGAAAAACAAGTATTTTTAAATGCAAATTTCCTAATTAAATGGGCAATGCCACGCCCACTAATTAGATATCCTCGAAAAGCTGGAGAAATTTCCTAATTTATGCAAAAAGTTTCATCAAAATCGGAGCAGTAGTTCCGAAGTTATGAGCCAAGTAAGTTCACGTTCATTCGTGTGGTCGTCATTTTGAAAATCATACAAATATAAAAATGGGAGAAAAATACCAGGCGCCCAGCATGCTTGAGCAAGAAAATTTTGATTTTAGGAATTCTTTAAAGTCGTATAACTTTTGAACGGCTGCACGGATTTTGATCAAATTTTTTGTGAAAGATAGTAAATTACGTCAGCTTTCAAATGAAGTATATTATATGGGCGTGGCATAAACAGTTTGGTTGAAAAACAAGTATTTTTAAATGCAAATTTCCTAATTAAATGGGCAATGCCACGCCCACTAATTAGATATCCTCGAAAAGCTGGAGAAATTTCCTAATTTATGCAAAAAGTTTCATCAAAATCGGAGCAGTAGTTCCGAAGTTATGAGCCAAGTAAGTTCACGTTCATTCGTGTGGTCGTCATTTTGAAAATCATACAAATATAAAAATGGGAGAAAAATACCAGGCGCCCAGCATGCTTGAGCAAGCAAATTTTGATTTTAGGAATTCTTTAAAGTCGTATAACTTTTGAACGGCTGCACGGATTTTGATCAAATTTTTTGTGAAAGATAGTAAATTACGTCAGCTTTCAAATGAAGTATATTATATGGGCGTGGCATAAACAGTTTGGTTGAAAAACAAGTATTTTTAAATGCAAATTTCCTAATTAAATGGGCAATGCCACGCCCACTAATTAGATATCCTCGAAAAGCTGGAGAAATTTCCTAATTTATACAAAAAGTTTCATCAAAATCGGAGCAGTAGTTCCGAAGTTATGAGCCAAGCAAGTTCACGTTCATTCGTGTGGTCGTCATTTTGAAAATCATACAAATATAAAAATGGGAGAAAAATACCAGGCGCCCAGCATGCTTGAGCAAGCAAATTTTGATTTTAGGAATTCTTTAAAGTCGTATA
This sequence comes from Crataerina pallida, assembly GCA_949710015.1. Taxonomy (NCBI): domain Eukaryota; kingdom Metazoa; phylum Arthropoda; class Insecta; order Diptera; family Hippoboscidae; genus Crataerina; species Crataerina pallida. The sequence goes on from OX453293.1 coordinate 1,321,934, forward strand.
ACTTTTGAACGGCTGCACGGATTTTGATCAAATTTTTTGTGAAAGATAGTAAATTACGTCAGCTTTCAAATGAAGTATATTATATGGGCGTGGCATAAACAGTTTGGTTGAAAAACAAGTATTTTTAAATGCAAATTTCCTAATTAAATGGGCAATGCCACGCCCACTAATTAGATATACTCGTAAAGCTGGAGAAATTTCCTAATTTATGCAAAAAATTTCATCAAAATGGGAGCAGTAGTTCCGAAGTTATGAGCCAAGCAAGTTCACGTTCATTCGTGTGGTCGTCATTTTGAAAATCATACAAATATAAAAATGGGAGAAAAATACCAGGCGCCCAGCATGCTTGAGCTAGCAAATTTTGATTTTAGGAATTCTTTAAAGTCGTATAACTTTTGAACGGCTGCACGGATTTTGATCAAATTTTTTGTGAAAGATAGTAAATTACTTCAGCTTTTAAATGAAGTATATTATATGGGTGTGGCATAAACAGTTTGGTTGAAAAACAAGTATTTTTAAATGCAAATTCCCTAATTAAATGGGCAATGCCACGCCCACTAATTAGATATCCTCGAAAAGCTGGAGAAATTTCCTAATTTATACAAAAAGTTTCATCAAAATCGGAGCAGTAGTTCCGAAGTTATGAGCCAAGCAAGTTCACGTTCATTCGTGTGGTCGTCATTTTGAAAATCATACAAATATAAAAATGGGAGAAAAATACCAGGCGCCCAGCATGCTTGAGCAAGCAAATTTTGATTTTAGGAATTCTTTAAAGTCGTATAACTTTTGAACGGCTGCACGGATTTTGATCAAATTTTTTGTGAAAGATAGTAAATTACGTCAGCTTTCAAATGAAGTATATTATATGGACGTGGCATAAACAGTTTGGTTGAAAAACAAGTATTTTTAAATGCAAATTTCCTAATTAAATGGGCAATGCCACGCCCACTAATTAGATATCCTCGTAAAGCTGGAGAAATTTCCTAATTTATGCAAAAAGTTTCATCAAAATCGGAGCAGTAGTTCCGAAGTTATGAGCCAAGCAAGTTCACGTTCATTCGTGTGGTCGTCATTTTGAAAATCATACAAATATAAAAATGGGAGAAAAATACCAGGCGCCCAGCATGCTTGAGCAAGCAAATTTTGATTTTAGGAATTCTTTAAAGTCGTATAACTTTTGAACGGCTGCACGGATTTTGATCAAATTTTTTGTGAAAGATAGTAAATTACGTCAGCTTTCAAATGAAGTATATTATATGGGCGTGGCATAAACAGTTTGGTTGAAAAACAAGTATTTTTAAATGCAAATTTCCTAATTAAATGGGCAATGCCACGCCCACTAATTAGATATCCTCGAAAAGCTGGAGAAATTTCCTAATTTATGCAAAAAATTTCATCAAAATAGGAGCAGTAGTTCCGAAGTTATGAGCCAAGCAAGTTCACGTTCATTCGTGTGGTCGTCATTTTGAAAATCATACAAATATAAAAATGGGAGAAAAATACCAGGCGCCCAGCATGCTTGAGCAAGCAAATTTTGATTTTAGGAATTCTTTAAAGTCGTATAACTTTTGAACGGCTGCACGGATTTTGATCAAATTTTTTGTGAAAGATAGTAAATTACGTCAGCTTTCAAATGAAGTATATTATATGGGCGTGGCATAAACTGTTTGGTTGAAAAACAAGTATTTTTAAATGCAAATTTCCTAATTAAATGGGCAATGCCACGCCCACTAATTAGATATCCTCGAAAAGCTGGAGAAATTTCCTAATTTATGCAAAAAATTTCATCAAAATCGGAGCAGTAGTTCCGAAGTTATGAGCCAAGCAAGTTCACGTTCATTCGTGTGGTCGTCATTTTGAAAATCATACAAATATAAAAATGGGAGAAAAATACCAGGCGCCCAGCATGCTTGAGCAAGCAAATTTTGATTTTAGGAATTCTTTAAAGTCGTATAACTTTTGAACGGCTGCACGGATTTTGATCAAATTTTTTGTGAAAGATAGTAAATTACGTCAGCTTTCAAATGAAGTATATTATATGGGCGTGGCATAAACAGTTTGGTTGAAAAACAAGTATTTTTAAATGCAAATTTCCTAATTAAATGGGCAATGCCACGCCCACTAATTAGATATCCTCGAAAAGCTGGAGAAATTTCCTAATTTATGCAAAAAATTTCATCAAAATAGGAGCAGTAGTTCCGAAGTTATGAGCCAAGCAAGTTCACGTTCATTCGTGTGGTCGTCATTTTGAAAATCATACAAATATAAAAATGGGAGAAAAATACCAGGCGCCCAGCATGCTTGAGCAAGAAAATTTTGATTTTAGGAATTCTTTAAAGTCGTATAACTTTTGAACGGCTGCACGGATTTTGATCAAATTTTTTGTGAAAGATAGTAAATTACGTCAGCTTTCAAATGAAGTATATTATATGGGCGTGGCATAAACTGTTTGGTTGAAAAACAAGTATTTTTAAATGCAAATTTCCTAATTAAATGGGCAATGCCACGCCCACTAATTAGATACCCTCGAAAAGCTGGAGAAATTTCCTAATTTATGCAAAAAGTTTCATCAAAATCGGAGCAGTAGTTACGAAGTTATGAGCCAAGCAAGTTCACGTTCATTCGTGTGGTCGTCATTTTGAAAATCATACAAATATAAAAATGGGAGAAAAATACCAGGCGCCCAGCATGCTTGAGCAAGCAAATTTTGATTTTAGGAATTCTTTAAAGTCGTATAACTTTTGAACGGCTGCACGGATTTTGATCAAATTTTTTGTGAAAGATAGTAAATTACGTCAGCTTTCAAATGAAGTATATTATATGGGCGTGGCATAAACAGTTTGGTTGAAAAATAAGTATTTTTAAATGCAAATTTCCTAATTAAATGGGCAATGCCACGCCCACTAATTAGATATCCTCGTAAAGCTGGAGAAATTTCCTAATTTATGCAAAAAATTTCATCAAAATAGGAGCAGTAGTTACGAAGTTATGAGCCAAGCAAGTTCACGTTCATTCGTGTGGTCGTCATTTTGAAAATCATACAAATATAAAAATGGGAGAAAAATACCAGGCGCCCAGCATGCTTGAGCAAGCAAATTTTGATTTTAGGAATTCTTTAAAGTCGTATAACTTTTGAACGGCTGCACGGATTTTGATCAAATTTTTTGTGAAAGATAGTAAATTACGTCAGCTTTCAAATGAAGTATATTATATGGGCGTGGCATAAACAGTTTGGTTGAAAAACAAGTATTTTTAAATGCAAATTTCCTAATTAAATGGGCAATGCCACGCCCACTAATTAGATATCCTCGAAAAGCTGGAGAAATTTCCTAATTTATGCAAAAAATTTCATCAAAATAGGAGCAGTAGTTCCGAAGTTATGAGCCAAGCAAGTTCACGTTCATTCGTGTGGTCGTCATTTTGAAAATCATACAAATATAAAAATGGGAGAAAAATACCAGGCGCCCAGCATGCTTGAGCAAGCAAATTTTGATTTTAGGAATTCTTTAAAGTCGTATAACTTTTGAACGGCTGCACGGATTTTGATCAAATTTTTTGTGAAAGATAGTAAATTACGTCAGCTTTCAAATGAAGTATATTATATGGGCGTGGCATAAACAGTTTGGTTGAAAAACAAGTATTTTTAAATGCAAATTTCCTAATTAAATGGGCAATGCCACGCCCACTAATTAGATATCCTCGAAAAGCTGGAGAAATTTCCTAATTTATGCAAAAAATTTCATCAAAATAGGAGCAGTAGTTCCGAAGTTATGAGCCAAGCAAGTTCACGTTCATTCGTGTGGTCGTCATTTTGAAAATCATACAAATATAAAAATGGGAGAAAAATACCAGGCGCCCAGCATGCTTGAGCAAGCAAATTTTGATTTTAGGAATTCTTTAAAGTCGTATAACTTTTGAACGGCTGCACGGATTTTGATCAAATTTTTTGTGAAAGATAGTAAATTACGTCAGCTTTCAAATGAAGTATATTATATGGGCGTGGCATAAACAGTTTGGTTGAAAAACAAGTATTTTTAAATGCAAATTTCCTAATTAAATGGGCAATGCCACGCCCACTAATTAGATATCCTCGAAAAGCTGGAAAAATTTCCTAATTTATGCAAAAAATTTCATCAAAATAGGAGCAGTAGTTCCGAAATTATGAGCCAAGCAAGTTCACGTTCATTCGTGTGGTCGTCATTTTGAAAATCATACAAATATAAAAATGTGAGAAAAATACCAGGCGCCCAGCATGCTTGAGCAAGAAAATTTTGATTTTAGGAATTCTTTAAAGTCGTATAACTTTTGAACGGCTGCACGGATTTTGATCAAATTTTTTGTGAAAGATAGTAAATTACGTCAGCTTTCAAATGAAGTATATTATATGGGCGTGGCATAAACAGTTTGGTTGAAAAACAAGTATTTTTAAATGCAAATTTCCTAATTAAATGGGCAATGCCACGCCCACTAATTAGATATCCTCGAAAAGCTGGAGAAATTTCCTAATTTATGCAAAAAATTTCATCAAAATAGGAGCAGTAGTTCCGAAATTATGAGCCAAGCAAGTTCACGTTCATTCGTGTGGTCGTCATTTTGAAAATCATACAAATATAAAAATGGGAGAAAAATACCAGGCGCCCAGCATGCTTGAGCAAGCAAATTTCGATTTTAGGAATTCTTTAAAGTCGTATAACTTTTGAACGGCTGCACGGATTTTGATCAAATTTTTTGTGAAAGATAGTAAATTACGTCAGCTTTCAAATGAAGTATATTATATGGGCGTGGCATAAACAGTTTGGTTGAAAAACAAGTATTTTTAAATGCAAATTTCCTAATTAAATGGGCAATGCCACGCCCACTAATTAGATATCCTCGAAAAGCTGGAGAAATTTCCTAATTTATGCAAAAAATTTCATCAAAATCGGAGCAGTAGTTCCGAAGTTATGAGCCAAGCAAGTTCACGTTCATTCGTGTGGTCGTCATTTTGAAAATCATACAAATATAAAAATGGGAGAAAAATACCAGGCGCCCAGCATGCTTGAGCAAGCAAATTTTGATTTTAGGAATTCTTTAAAGTCGTATAACTTTTGAACGGCTGCACGGATTTTGATCAAATTTTTTGTGAAAGATAGTAAATTACGTCAGCTTTCAAATGAAGTATATTATATGGGCGTGGCATAAACAGTTTGGTTGAAAAACAAGTATTTTTAAATGCAAATTTCCTAATTAAATGGGCAATGCCACGCCCACTAATTAGATATCCTCGAAAAGCTGGAGAAATTTCCTAATTTATGCAAAAAGTTTCATCAAAATAGGAGCAGTAGTTCCGAAATTATGAGCCAAGCAAGTTCACGTTCATTCGTGTGGTCGTCATTTTGAAAATCATACAAATATAAAAATGTGAGAAAAATACCAGGCGCCCAGCATGCTTGAGCAAGAAAATTTTGATTTTAGGAATTCTTTAAAGTCGTATAACTTTTGAACGGCTGCACGGATTTTGATCAAATTTTTTGTGAAAGATAGTAAATTACGTCAGCTTTCAAATGAAGTATATTATATGGGCGTGGCATAAACAGTTTGGTTGAAAAACAAGTATTTTTAAATGCAAATTTCCTAATTAAATGGGCAATGCCACGCCCACTAATTAGATATCCTCGAAAAGCTGGAGAAATTTCCTAATTTATGCAAAAAATTTCATCAAAATAGGAGCAGTAGTTCCGAAATTATGAGCCAAGCAAGTTCACGTTCATTCGTGTGGTCGTCATTTTGAAAATCATACAAATATAAAAATGTGAGAAAAATACCAGGCGCCCAGCATGCTTGAGCAAGAAAATTTTGATTTTAGGAATTCTTTAAAGTCGTATAACTTTTGAACGGCTGCACGGATTTTGATCAAATTTTTTGTGAAAGATAGTAAATTACGTCAGCTTTCAAATGAAGTATATTATATGGGCGTGGCATAAACAGTTTGGTTGAAAAACAAGTATTTTTAAATGCAAATTTCCTAATTAAATGGGCAATGCCACGCCCACTAATTAGATATCCTCGAAAAGCTGGAGAAATTTCCTAATTTATACAAAAAGTTTCATCAAAATCGGAGCAGTAGTTCCGAAGTTATGAGCCAAGCAAGTTCACGTTCATTCGTGTGGTCGTCATTTTGAAAATCATACAAATATAAAAATGGGAGAAAAATACCAGGCGCCCAGCATGCTTGAGCAAGCAAATTTTGATTTTAGGAATTCTTTAAAGTCGTATAACTTTTGAACGGCTGCACGGATTTTGATCAAATTTTTTGTGAAAGATAGTAAATTACGTCAGCTTTCAAATGAAGTATATTATATGAGCGTGGCATAAACAGTTTGGTTGAAAAACAAGTATTTTTAAATGCAAATTTCCTAATTAAATGGGCAATGCCACGCCCACTAATTAAATATCCTCGAAAAGCTGGAGAAATTTCCTAATTTATGCAAAAAGTTTCATCAAAATCGGAGCAGTAGTTCCGAAGTTATGAGCCAAGCAAGTTCACGTTCATTCGTGTGGTCGTCATTTTGAAAATCATACAAATATAAAAATGGGAGAAAAATACCAGGCGCCCAGCATGCTTGAGCAAGCAAATTTTGATTTTAGGAATTCTTTAAAGTCGTATAACTTTTGAACGGCTGCACGGATTTTGATCAAATTTTTTGTGAAAGATAGTAAATTACGTCAGCTTTCAAATGAAGTATATTATATGGGCGTGGCATAAACAGTTTGGTTGAAAAATAAGTATTTTTAAATGCAAATTTCCTAATTAAATGGGCAATGCCACGCCCACTAATTAGATATCCTCGTAAAGCTGGAGAAATTTCCTAATTTATGCAAAAAATTTCATCAAAATAGGAGCAGTAGTTACGAAGTTATGAGCCAAGCAAGTTCACGTTCATTCGTGTGGTCGTCATTTTGAAAATCATACAAATATAAAAATGGGAGAAAAATACCAGGCGCCCAGCATGCTTGAGCAAGCAAATTTTGATTTTAGGAATTCTTTAAAGTCGTATAACTTTTGAACGGCTGCACGGATTTTGATCAAATTTTTTGTGAAAGATAGTAAATTACGTCAGCTTTCAAATGAAGTATATTATATGGGCGTGGCATAAACAGTTTGGTTGAAAAACAAGTATTTTTAAATGCAAATTTCCTAATTAAATGGGCAATGCCACGCCCACTAATTAGATATCCTCGAAAAGCTGGAGAAATTTCCTAATTTATGCAAAAAATTTCATCAAAATAGGAGCAGTAGTTCCGAAGTTATGAGCCAAGCAAGTTCACGTTCATTCGTGTGGTCGTCATTTTGAAAATCATACAAATATAAAAATGGGAGAAAAATACCAGGCGCCCAGCATGCTTGAGCAAGCAAATTTTGATTTTAGGAATTCTTTAAAGTCGTATAACTTTTGAACGGCTGCACGGATTTTGATCAAATTTTTTGTGAAAGATAGTAAATTACGTCAGCTTTCAAATGAAGTATATTATATGGGCGTGGCATAAACAGTTTGGTTGAAAAACAAGTATTTTTAAATGCAAATTTCCTAATTAAATGGGCAATGCCACGCCCACTAATTAGATATCCTCGAAAAGCTGGAGAAATTTCCTAATTTATGCAAAAAATTTCATCAAAATAGGAGCAGTAGTTCCGAAGTTATGAGCCAAGCAAGTTCACGTTCATTCGTGTGGTCGTCATTTTGAAAATCATACAAATATAAAAATGGGAGAAAAATACCAGGCGCCCAGCATGCTTGAGCAAGCAAATTTTGATTTTAGGAATTCTTTAAAGTCGTATAACTTTTGAACGGCTGCACGGATTTTGATCAAATTTTTTGTGAAAGATAGTAAATTACGTCAGCTTTCAAATGAAGTATATTATATGGGCGTGGCATAAACAGTTTGGTTGAAAAACAAGTATTTTTAAATGCAAATTTCCTAATTAAATGGGCAATGCCACGCCCACTAATTAGATATCCTCGAAAAGCTGGAGAAATTTCCTAATTTATGCAAAAAATTTCATCAAAATAGGAGCAGTAGTTCCGAAGTTATGAGCCAAGCAAGTTCACGTTCATTCGTGTGGTCGTCATTTTGAAAATCATACAAATATAAAAATGGGAGAAAAATACCAGGCGCCCAGCATGCTTGAGCAAGCAAATTTTGATTTTAGGAATTCTTTAAAGTCGTATAACTTTTGAACGGCTGCACGGATTTTGATCAAATTTTTTGTGAAAGATAGTAAATTACGTCAGCTTTCAAATGAAGTATATTATATGGGCGTGGCATAAACAGTTTGGTTGAAAAACAAGTATTTTTAAATGCAAATTTCCTAATTAAATGGGCAATGCCACGCCCACTAATTAGATATCCTCGAAAAGCTGGAAAAATTTCCTAATTTATGCAAAAAATTTCATCAAAATAGGAGCAGTAGTTCCGAAATTATGAGCCAAGCAAGTTCACGTTCATTCGTGTGGTCGTCATTTTGAAAATCATACAAATATAAAAATGTGAGAAAAATACCAGGCGCCCAGCATGCTTGAGCAAGAAAATTTTGATTTTAGGAATTCTTTAAAGTCGTATAACTTTTGAACGGCTGCACGGATTTTGATCAAATTTTTTGTGAAAGATAGTAAATTACGTCAGCTTTCAAATGAAGTATATTATATGGGCGTGGCATAAACAGTTTGGTTGAAAAACAAGTATTTTTAAATGCAAATTTCCTAATTAAATGGGCAATGCCACGCCCACTAATTAGATATCCTCGAAAAGCTGGAGAAATTTCCTAATTTATGCAAAAAATTTCATCAAAATAGGAGCAGTAGTTCCGAAATTATGAGCCAAGCAAGTTCACGTTCATTCGTGTGGTCGTCATTTTGAAAATCATACAAATATAAAAATGGGAGAAAAATACCAGGCGCCCAGCATGCTTGAGCAAGCAAATTTCGATTTTAGGAATTCTTTAAAGTCGTATAACTTTTGAACGGCTGCACGGATTTTGATCAAATTTTTTGTGAAAGATAGTAAATTACGTCAGCTTTCAAATGAAGTATATTATATGGGCGTGGCATAAACAGTTTCGTTGAAAAACAAGTATTTTTAAATGCAAATTTCCTAATTAAATGGGCAATGCCACGCCCACTAATTAAATATCCTCGAAAAGCTGGAGAAATTTCCTAATTTATGCAAAAAGTTTCATCAAAATCGGAGCAGTAGTTCCGAAGTTATGAGCCAAGCAAGTTCACGTTCATTCGTGTGGTCGTCATTTTGAAAATCATACAAATATAAAAATGGGAGAAAAATACCAGGCGCCCAGCATGCTTGAGCAAGCAAATTTTGATTTTAGGAATTCTTTAAAGTCGTATAACTTTTGAACGGCTGCACGGATTTTGATCAAATTTTTTGTGAAAGATAGTAAATTACGTCAGCTTTCAAATGAAGTATATTATATGGGCGTGGCATAAACAGTTTGGTTGAAAAACAAGTATTTTTAAATGCAAATTTCCTAATTAAATGGGCAATGCCACGCCCACTAATTAGATATCCTCGAAAAGCTGGAGAAATTTCCTAATTTATGCAAAAAATTTCATCAAAATCGGAGCAGTAGTTCCGAAGTTATGAGCCAAGCAAGTTCACGTTCATTCGTGTGGTCGTCATTTTGAAAATCATACAAATATAAAAATGGGAGAAAAATACCAGGCGCCCAGCATGCTTGAGCAAGCAAATTTTGATTTTAGGAATTCTTTAAAGTCGTATAACTTTTGAACGGCTGCACGGATTTTGATCAAATTTTTTGTGAAAGATAGTAAATTACGTCAGCTTTCAAATGAAGTATATTATATGGGCGTGGCATAAACAGTTTGGTTGAAAAACAAGTATTTTTAAATGCAAATTTCCTAATTAAATGGGCAATGCCACGCCCACTAATTAGATATCCTCGAAAAGCTGGAGAAATTTCCTAATTTATGCAAAAAGTTTCATCAAAATAGGAGCAGTAGTTCCGAAATTATGAGCCAAGCAAGTTCACGTTCATTCGTGTGGTCGTCATTTTGAAAATCATACAAATATAAAAATGTGAGAAAAATACCAGGCGCCCAGCATGCTTGAGCAAGAAAATTTTGATTTTAGGAATTCTTTAAAGTCGTATAACTTTTGAACGGCTGCACGGATTTTGATCAAATTTTTTGTGAAAGATAGTAAATTACGTCAGCTTTCAAATGAAGTATATTATATGGGCGTGGCATAAACAGTTTGGTTGAAAAACAAGTATTTTTAAATGCAAATTTCCTAATTAAATGGGCAATGCCACGCCCACTAATTAGATATCCTCGAAAAGCTGGAGAAATTTCCTAATTTATGCAAAAAATTTCATCAAAATAGGAGCAGTAGTTCCGAAATTATGAGCCAAGCAAGTTCACGTTCATTCGTGTGGTCGTCATTTTGAAAATCATACAAATATAAAAATGTGAGAAAAATACCAGGCGCCCAGCATGCTTGAGCAAGAAAATTTTGATTTTAGGAATTCTTTAAAGTCGTATAACTTTTGAACGGCTGCACGGATTTTGATCAAATTTTTTGTGAAAGATAGTAAATTACGTCAGCTTTCAAATGAAGTATATTATATGGGCGTGGCATAAACAGTTTGGTTGAAAAACAAGTATTTTTAAATGCAAATTTCCTAATTAAATGGGCAATGCCACGCCCACTAATTAGATATCCTCGAAAAGCTGGAGAAATTTCCTAATTTATACAAAAAGTTTCATCAAAATCGGAGCAGTAGTTCCGAAGTTATGAGCCAAGCAAGTTCACGTTCATTCGTGTGGTCGTCATTTTGAAAATCATACAAATATAAAATGGGAGAAAAATACCAGGCGCCCAGCATGCTTGAGCAAGCAAATTTTGATTTTAGGAATTCTTTAAAGTCGTATAACTTTTGAACGGCTGCACGGATTTTGATCAAATTTTTTGTGAAAGATAGTAAATTACGTCAGCTTTCAAATGAAGTATATTATATGAGCGTGGCATAAACAGTTTGGTTGAAAAACAAGTATTTTTAAATGCAAATTTCCTAATTAAATGGGCAATGCCACGCCCACTAATTAAATATCCTCGAAAAGCTGGAGAAATTTCCTAATTTATGCAAAAAGTTTCATCAAAATCGGAGCAGTAGTTCCGAAGTTATGAGCCAAGCAAGTTCACGTTCATTCGTGTGGTCGTCATTTTGAAAATCATACAAATATAAAAATGGGAGAAAAATACCAGGCGCCCAGCATGCTTGAGCAAGCAAATTTTGATTTTAGGAATTCTTTAAAGTCGTATAACTTTTGAACGGCTGCACGGATTTTGATCAAATTTTTTGTGAAAGATAGTAAATTACGTCAGCTTTCAAATGAAGTATATTATATGGGCGTGGCATAAACAGTTTGGTTGAAAAATAAGTATTTTTAAATGCAAATTTCCTAATTAAATGGGCAATGCCACGCCCACTAATTAGATATCCTCGTAAAGCTGGAGAAATTTCCTAATTTATGCAAAAAATTTCATCAAAATAGGAGCAGTAGTTACGAAGTTATGAGCCAAGCAAGTTCACGTTCATTCGTGTGGTCGTCATTTTGAAAATCATACAAATATAAAAATGGGAGAAAAATACCAGGCGCCCAGCATGCTTGAGCAAGCAAATTTTGATTTTAGGAATTCTTTAAAGTCGTATAACTTTTGAACGGCTGCACGGATTTTGATCAAATTTTTTGTGAAAGATAGTAAATTACGTCAGCTTTCAAATGAAGTATATTATATGAGCGTGGCATAAACAGTTTGGTTGAAAAACAAGTATTTTTAAATGCAAATTTCCTAATTAAATGGGCAATGCCACGCCCACTAATTAAATATCCTCGAAAAGCTGGAGAAATTTCCTAATTTATGCAAAAAGTTTCATCAAAATCGGAGCAGTAGTTCCGAAGTTATGAGCCAAGCAAGTTCACGTTCATTCGTGTGGTCGTCATTTTGAAAATCATACAAATATAAAAATGGGAGAAAAATACCAGGCGCCCAGCATGCTTGAGCAAGCAAATTTTGATTTTAGGAATTCTTTAAAGTCGTATAACTTTTGAACGGCTGCACGGATTTTGATCAAATTTTTTGTGAAAGATAGTAAATTACGTCAGCTTTCAAATGAAGTATATTATATGGGCGTGGCATAAACAGTTTGGTTGAAAAATAAGTATTTTTAAATGCAAATTTCCTAATTAAATGGGCAATGCCACGCCCACTAATTAGATATCCTCGTAAAGCTGGAGAAATTTCCTAATTTATGCAAAAAATTTCATCAAAATAGGAGCAGTAGTTACGAAGTTATGAGCCAAGCAAGTTCACGTTCATTCGTGTGGTCGTCATTTTGAAAATCATACAAATATAAAAATGGGAGAAAAATACCAGGCGCCCAGCATGCTTGAGCAAGCAAATTTTGATTTTAGGAATTCTTTAAAGTCGTATAACTTTTGAACGGCTGCACGGATTTTGATCAAATTTTTTGTGAAAGATAGTAAATTACGTCAGCTTTCAAATGAAGTATATTATATGGGCGTGGCATAAACAGTTTGGTTGAAAAACAAGTATTTTTAAATGCAAATTTCCTAATTAAATGGGCAATGCCACGCCCACTAATTAGATATCCTCGAAAAGCTGGAGAAATTTCCTAATTTATGCAAAAAATTTCATCAAAATAGGAGCAGTAGTTCCGAAGTTATGAGCCAAGCAAGTTCACGTTCATTCGTGTGGTCGTCATTTTGAAAATCATACAAATATAAAAATGGGAGAAAAATACCAGGCGCCCAGCATGCTTGAGCAAGCAAATTTTGATTTTAGGAATTCTTTAAAGTCGTATAACTTTTGAACGGCTGCACGGATTTTGATCAAATTTTTTGTGAAAGATAGTAAATTACGTCAGCTTTCAAATGAAGTATATTATATGGGCGTGGCATAAACAGTTTGGTTGAAAAACAAGTATTTTTAAATGCAAATTTCCTAATTAAATGGGCAATGCCACGCCCACTAATTAGATATCCTCGAAAAGCTGGAGAAATTTCCTAATTTATGCAAAAAATTTCATCAAAATAGGAGCAGTAGTTCCGAAGTTATGAGCCAAGCAAGTTCACGTTCATTCGTGTGGTCGTCATTTTGAAAATCATACAAATATAAAAATGGGAGAAAAATACCAGGCGCCCAGCATGCTTGAGCAAGCAAATTTTGATTTTAGGAATTCTTTAAAGTCGTATAACTTTTGAACGGCTGCACGGATTTTGATCAAATTTTTTGTGAAAGATAGTAAATTACGTCAGCTTTCAAATGAAGTATATTATATGGGCGTGGCATAAACAGTTTGGTTGAAAAACAAGTATTTTTAAATGCAAATTTCCTAATTAAATGGGCAATGCCACGCCCACTAATTAGATATCCTCGAAAAGCTGGAAAAATTTCCTAATTTATGCAAAAAATTTCATCAAAATAGGAGCAGTAGTTCCGAAATTATGAGCCAAGCAAGTTCACGTTCATTCGTGTGGTCGTCATTTTGAAAATCATACAAATATAAAAATGTGAGAAAAATACCAGGCGCCCAGCATGCTTGAGCAAGAAAATTTTGATTTTAGGAATTCTTTAAAGTCGTATAACTTTTGAACGGCTGCACGGATTTTGATCAAATTTTTTGTGAAAGATAGTAAATTACGTCAGCTTTCAAATGAAGTATATTATATGGGCGTGGCATAAACAGTTTGGTTGAAAAACAAGTATTTTTAAATGCAAATTTCCTAATTAAATGGGCAATGCCACGCCCACTAATTAGATATCCTCGAAAAGCTGGAGAAATTTCCTAATTTATGCAAAAAATTTCATCAAAATAGGAGCAGTAGTTCCGAAATTATGAGCCAAGCAAGTTCACGTTCATTCGTGTGGTCGTCATTTTGAAAATCATACAAATATAAAAATGGGAGAAAAATACCAGGCGCCCAGCATGCTTGAGCAAGCAAATTTCGATTTTAGGAATTCTTTAAAGTCGTATAACTTTTGAACGGCTGCACGGATTTTGATCAAATTTTTTGTGAAAGATAGTAAATTACGTCAGCTTTCAAATGAAGTATATTATATGGGCGTGGCATAAACAGTTTCGTTGAAAAACAAGTATTTTTAAATGCAAATTTCCTAATTAAATGGGCAATGCCACGCCCACTAATTAAATATCCTCGAAAAGCTGGAGAAATTTCCTAATTTATGCAAAAAGTTTCATCAAAATCGGAGCAGTAGTTCCGAAGTTATGAGCCAAGCAAGTTCACGTTCATTCGTGTGGTCGTCATTTTGAAAATCATACAAATATAAAAATGGGAGAAAAATACCAGGCGCCCAGCATGCTTGAGCAAGCAAATTTTGATTTTAGGAATTCTTTAAAGTCGTATAACTTTTGAACGGCTGCACGGATTTTGATCAAATTTTTTGTGAAAGATAGTAAATTACGTCAGCTTTCAAATGAAGTATATTATATGGGCGTGGCATAAACAGTTTGGTTGAAAAACAAGTATTTTTAAATGCAAATTTCCTAATTAAATGGGCAATGCCACGCCCACTAATTAGATATCCTCGAAAAGCTGGAGAAATTTCCTAATTTATGCAAAAAGTTTCATCAAAATAGGAGCAGTAGTTCCGAAATTATGAGCCAAGCAAGTTCACGTTCATTCGTGTGGTCGTCATTTTGAAAATCATACAAATATAAAAATGTGAGAAAAATACCAGGCGCCCAGCATGCTTGAGCAAGAAAATTTTGATTTTAGGAATTCTTTAAAGTCGTATAACTTTTGAACGGCTGCACGGATTTTGATCAAATTTTTTGTGAAAGATAGTAAATTACGTCAGCTTTCAAATGAAGTATATTATATGGGCGTGGCATAAACAGTTTGGTTGAAAAACAAGTATTTTTAAATGCAAATTTCCTAATTAAATGGGCAATGCCACGCCCACTAATTAGATATCCTCGAAAAGCTGGAGAAATTTCCTAAATTATGCAAAAAATTTCATCAAAATAGGAGCAGTAGTTCCGAAATTATGAGCCAAGCAAGTTCACGTTCATTCGTGTGGTCGTCATTTTGAAAATCATACAAATATAAAAATGTGAGAAAAATACCAGGCGCCCAGCATGCTTGAGCAAGAAAATTTTGATTTTAGGAATTCTTTAAAGTCGTATAACTTTTGAACGGCTGCACGGATTTTGATCAAATTTTTTGTGAAAGATAGTAAATTACGTCAGCTTTCAAATGAAGTATATTATATGGGCGTGGCATAAACAGTTTGGTTGAAAAACAAGTATTTTTAAATGCAAATTTCCTAATTAAATGGGCAATGCCACGCCCACTAATTAGATATCCTCGAAAAGCTGGAGAAATTTCCTAATTTATACAAAAAGTTTCATCAAAATCGGAGCAGTAGTTCCGAAGTTATGAGCCAAGCAAGTTCACGTTCATTCGTGTGGTCGTCATTTTGAAAATCATACAAATATAAAAATGGGAGAAAAATACCAGGCGCCCAGCATGCTTGAGCAAGCAAATTTTGATTTTAGGAATTCTTTAAAGTCGTATAACTTTTGAACGGCTGCACGGATTTTGATCAAATTTTTTGTGAAAGATAGTAAATTACGTCAGCTTTCAAATGAAGTATATTATATGGGCGTGGCATAAACAGTTTGGTTGAAAAACAAGTATTTTTAAATGCAAATTTCCTAATTAAATGGGCAATGCCACGCCCACTAATTAGATATCCTCGAAAAGCTGGAGAAATTTCCTAATTTATGCAAAAAGTTTCATCAAAATAGGAGCAGTAGTTCCTAAGTTATGAGCCAAGCAAGTTCACGTTCATTCGTGTGGTCGTCATTTTGAAAATCATACAAATATAAAAATGTGAGAAAAATACCAGGCGCCCAGCATGCTTGAGCAAGAAAATTTTGATTTTAGGAATTCTTTAAAGTCGTATAACTTTTGAACGGCTTCACGGATTTTGATCAAATTTTTTGTGAAAGATAGTAAATTACGTCAGCTTTCAAATGAAGTATATTATATGGGCGTGGCATAAACAGTTTGGTTGAAAAACAAGTATTTTTAAATGCAAATTTCCTAATTAAATGGGCAATGCCACGCCCACTAATTAGATATCCTCGAAAAGCTGGAGAAATTTCCTAATTTATGCAAAAAATTTCATCAAAATAGGAGCAGTAGTTCCTAAGTTATGAGCCAAGCAAGTTCACGTTCATTCGTGTGGTCGTCATTTTGAAAATCATACAAATATAAAAATGTGAGAAAAATACCAGGCGCCCAGCATGCTTGAGCAAGAAAATTTTGATTTTAGGAATTCTTTAAAGTCGTATAACTTTTGAACGGCTTCACGGATTTTGATCAAATTTTTTGTGAAAGATAGTAAATTACGTCAGCTTTCAAATGAAGTATATTATATGGGCGTGGCATAAACAGTTTGGTTGAAAAACAAGTATTTTTAAATGCAAATTTCCTAATTAAATGGGCAATGCCACGCCCACTAATTAGATATCCTCGAAAAGCTGGAGAAATTTCCTAATTTATGCAAAAAATTTCATCAAAATAGGAGCAGTAGTTCCGAAATTATGAGCCAAGCAAGTTCACGTTCATTCGTGTGGTCGTCATTTTGAAAATCATACAAATATAAAAATGGGAGAAAAATACCAGGCGCCCAGCATGCTTGAGCAAGCAAATTTCGATTTTAGGAATTCTTTAAAGTCGTATAACTTTTGAACGGCTGCACGGATTTTGATCAAATTTTTTGTGAAAGATAGTAAATTACGTCAGCTTTCAAATGAAGTATATTATATGGGCGTGGCATAAACAGTTTGGTTGAAAAACAAGTATTTTTAAATGCAAATTTCCTAATTAAATGGGCAATGCCACGCCCACTAATTAGATATCCTCGTAAAGCTGGAGAAATTTCCTAATTTATGCAAAAAATTTCATCAAAATAGGAGCAGTAGTTCCGAAATTATGAGCCAAGCAAGTTCACGTTCATTCGTGTGGTCGTCATTTTGAAAATCATACAAATATAAAAATGGGAGAAAAATACCAGGCGCCCAGCATGCTTGAGCAAGCAAATTTTGATTTTAGGAATTCTTTAAAGTCGTATAACTTTTGAACGGCTGCACGGATTTTGATCAAATTTTTTGTGAAAGATAGTAAATTACGTCAGCTTTCAAATGAAGTATATTATATGGGCGTGGCATAAACAGTTTCGTTGAAAAACAAGTATTTTTAAATGCAAATTTCCTAATTAAATGGGCAATGCCACGCCCACTAATTAAATATCCTCGAAAAGCTGGAGAAATTTCCTAATTTATGCAAAAAGTTTCATCAAAATCGGAGCAGTAGTTCCGAAGTTATGAGCCAAGCAAGTTCACGTTCATTCGTGTGGTCGTCATTTTGAAAATCATACAAATATAAAAATGGGAGAAAAATACCAGGCGCCCAGCATGCTTGAGCAAGCAAATTTTGATTTTAGGAATTCTTTAAAGTCGTATAACTTTTGAACGGCTGCACGGATTTTGATCAAATTTTTTGTGAAAGATAGTAAATTACGTCAGCTTTCAAATGAAGTATATTATATGGGCGTGGCATAAACAGTTTGGTTGAAAAACAAGTATTTTTAAATGCAAATTTCCTAATTAAATGGGCAATGCCACGCCCACTAATTAGATATCCTCGAAAAGCTGGAGAAATTTCCTAATTTATGCAAAAAATTTCATCAAAATCGGAGCAGTAGTTCCGAAGTTATGAGCCAAGCAAGTTCACGTTCATTCGTGTGGTCGTCATTTTGAAAATCATACAAATATAAAAATGGGAGAAAAATACCAGGCGCCCAGCATGCTTGAGCAAGCAAATTTTGATTTTAGGAATTCTTTAAAGTCGTATAACTTTTGAACGGCTGCACGGATTTTGATCAAATTTTTTGTGAAAGATAGTAAATTACGTCAGCTTTCAAATGAAGTATATTATATGGGCGTGGCATAAACAGTTTGGTTGAAAAACAAGTATTTTTAAATGCAAATTTCCTAATTAAATGGGCAATGCCACGCCCACTAATTAGATATCCTCGAAAAGCTGGAGAAATTTCCTAATTTATGCAAAAAGTTTCATCAAAATAGGAGCAGTAGTTCCGAAATTATGAGCCAAGCAAGTTCACGTTCATTCGTGTGGTCGTCATTTTGAAAATCATACAAATATAAAAATGTGAGAAAAATACCAGGCGCCCAGCATGCTTGAGCAAGAAAATTTTGATTTTAGGAATTCTTTAAAGTCGTATAACTTTTGAACGGCTGCACGGATTTTGATCAAATTTTTTGTGAAAGATAGTAAATTACGTCAGCTTTCAAATGAAGTATATTATATGGGCGTGGCATAAACAGTTTGGTTGAAAAACAAGTATTTTTAAATGCAAATTTCCTAATTAAATGGGCAATGCCACGCCCACTAATTAGATATCCTCGAAAAGCTGGAGAAATTTCCTAATTTATGCAAAAAATTTCATCAAAATAGGAGCAGTAGTTCCGAAATTATGAGCCAAGCAAGTTCACGTTCATTCGTGTGGTCGTCATTTTGAAAATCATACAAATATAAAAATGTGAGAAAAATACCAGGCGCCCAGCATGCTTGAGCAAGAAAATTTTGATTTTAGGAATTCTTTAAAGTCGTATAACTTTTGAACGGCTGCACGGATTTTGATCAAATTTTTTGTGAAAGATAGTAAATTACTTCAGCTTTTAAATGAAGTATATTATATGGGTGTGGCATAAACAGTTTGGTTGAAAAACAAGTATTTTTAAATGCAAATTTCCTAATTAAATGGGAAATGCCACGCCCACTAATTAGATATCCTCGAAAAGCTGGAGAAATTTCCTAATTTACACAAAAAGTTTCATCAAAATCGGAGCAGTAGTTCCGAAGTTATGAGCCAAGCAAGTTCACGTTCATTCGTGTGGTCGTCATTTTGAAAATCATACAAATATAAAAATGGGAGAAAAATACCAGGCGCCCAGCATGCTTGAGCAAGCAAATTTTGATTTTAGGAATTCTTTAAAGTCGTATAACTTTTGAACGGCTGCACGGATTTTGATCAAATTTTTTGTGAAAGATAGTAAATTACGTCAGCTTTCAAATGAAGTATATTATATGAGCGTGGCATAAACAGTTTGGTTGAAAAACAAGTATTTTTAAATGCAAATTTCCTAATTAAATGGGCAATGCCACGCCCACTAATTAAATATCCTCGAAAAGCTGGAGAAATTTCCTAATTTATGCAAAAAGTTTCATCAAAATCGGAGCAGTAGTTCCGAAGTTATGAGCCAAGCAAGTTCACGTTCATTCGTGTGGTCGTCATTTTGAAAATCATACAAATATAAAAATGGGAGAAAAATACCAGGCGCCCAGCATGCTTGAGCAAGCAAATTTTGATTTTAGGAATTCTTTAAAGTCGTATAACTTTTGAACGGCTGCACGGATTTTGATCAAATTTTTTGTGAAAGATAGTAAATTACGTCAGCTTTCAAATGAAGTATATTATATGGGCGTGGCATAAACAGTTTGGTTGAAAAACAAGTATTTTTAAATGCAAATTTCCTAATTAAATGGGCAATGCCACGCCCACTAATTAGATATCCTCGAAAAGCTGGAGAAATTTCCTAATTTATGCAAAAAATTTCATCAAAATCGGAGCAGTAGTTCCGAAGTTATGAGCCAAGCAAGTTCACGTTCATTCGTGTGGTCGTCATTTTGAAAATCATACAAATATAAAAATGGGAGAAAAATACCAGGCGCCCAGCATGCTTGAGCAAGCAAATTTTGATTTTAGGAATTCTTTAAAGTCGTATAACTTTTGAACGGCTGCACGGATTTTGATCAAATTTTTTGTGAAAGATAGTAAATTACGTCAGCTTTCAAATGAAGTATATTATATGGGCGTGGCATAAACAGTTTGGTTGAAAAACAAGTATTTTTAAATGCAAATTTCCTAATTAAATGGGCAATGCCACGCCCACTAATTAGATATCCTCGTAAAGCTGGAGAAATTTCCTAATTTATGCAAAAAATTTCATCAAAATAGGAGCAGTAGTTCCGAAATTATGAGCCAAGCAAGTTCACGTTCATTCGTGTGGTCGTCATTTTGAAAATCATACAAATATAAAAATGGGAGAAAAATACCAGGCGCCCAGCATGCTTGAGCAAGCAAATTTTGATTTTAGGAATTCTTTAAAGTCGTATAACTTTTGAACGGCTGCACGGATTTTGATCAAATTTTTTGTGAAAGATAGTAAATTACGTCAGCTTTCAAATGAAGTATATTATATGGGCGTGGCATAAACAGTTTGGTTGAAAAACAAGTATTTTTAAATGCAAATTTCCTAATTAAATGGGCAATGCCACGCCCACTAATTAGATATCCTCGTAAAGCTGGAGAAATTTCCTAATTTATGCAAAAAATTTCATCAAAAAAGGAGCAGTAGTTCCGAAATTATGAGCCAAGCAAGTTCACGTTCATTCGTGTGGTCGTCATTTTGAAAATCATACAAATATAAAAATGTGAGAAAAATACCAGGCGGCCAGCATGCTTGAGCAAGAAAATTTTGATTTTAGGAATTCTTTAAAGTCGTATAACTTTTGAACGGCTGCACGGATTTTGATCAAATTTTTTGTGAAAGATAGTAAATTACGTCAGCTTTCAAATGAAGTATATTATATGGGCGTGGCATAAACAGTTTGGTTGAAAAACAAGTATTTTTAAATGCAAATTTCCTAATTAAATGGGCAATGCGACGCCCACTAATTAGATATCCTCGAAAAGCTGGAGAAATTTCCTAATTTATACAAAAAGTTTCATCAAAATCGGAGCAGTAGTTCCGAAGTTATGAGCCAAGCAAGTTCACGTTCATTCGTGTGGTCGTCATTTTGAAAATCATACAAATATAAAAATGGGAGAAAAATACCAGGCGCCCAGCATGCTTGAGCAAGCAAATTTTGATTTTAGGAATTCTTTAAAGTCGTATAACTTTTGAACGGCTGCACGGATTTTGATCAAATTTTTTGTGAAAGATAGTAAATTACTTCAGCTTTTAAATGAAGTATATTATATGGGTGTGGCATAAACAGTTTGGTTGAAAAACAAGTATTTTTAAATGCAAATTTCCTAATTAAATGGGCAATGCCACGCCCACTAATTAGATATCCTCGTAAAGCTGGAGAAATTTCCTAATTTATGCAAAAAATTTCATCAAAATAGGAGCAGTAGTTCCGAAATTATGAGCCAAGCAAGTTCACGTTCATTCGTGTGGTCGTCATTTTGAAAATCATACAAATATAAAAATGTGAGAAAAATACCAGGCGCCCAGCATGCTTGAGCAAGAAAATTTTGATTTTAGGAATTCTTTAAAGTCGTATAACTTTTGAACGGCTGCACGGATTTTGATCAAATTTTTTGTGAAAGATAGTAAATTACGTCAGCTTTCAAATGAAGTATATTATATGGGCGTGGCATAAACAGTTTGGTTGAAAAACAAGTATTTTTAAATGCAAATTTCCTAATTAAATGGGCAATGCCACGCCCACTAATTAGATATCCTCGTAAAGCTGGAGAAATTTCCTAATTTATGCAAAAAATTTCATCAAAACAGGAGCAGTAGTTCCGAAATTATGAGCCAAGCAAGTTCACGTTCATTCGTGTGGTCGTCATTTTGAAAATCATACAAATATAAAAATGGGAGAAAAATACCAGGCGCCCAGCATGCTTGAGCAAGCAAATTTTGATTTTAGGAATTCTTTAAAGTCGTATAACTTTTGAACGGCTGCACGGATTTTGATCAAATTTTTTGTGAAAGATAGTAAATTACTTCAGCTTTTAAATGAAGTATATTATATGGGTGTGGCATAAACAGTTTGGTTGAAAAACAAGTATTTTTAAATGCAAATTTCCTAATTAAATGGGCAATGCCACGCCCACTAATTAGATATCCTCGTAAAGCTGGAGAAATTTCCTAATTTATGCAAAAAATTTCATCAAAATAGGAGCAGTAGTTCCGAAATTATGAGCCAAGCAAGTTCACGTTCATTCGTGTGGTCGTCATTTTGAAAATCATACAAATATAAAAATGTGAGAAAAATACCAGGCGCCCAGCATGCTTGAGCAAGAAAATTTTGATTTTAGGAATTCTTTAAAGTCGTATAACTTTTGAACGGCTGCACGGATTTTGATCAAATTTTTTGTGAAAGATAGTAAATTACGTCAGCTTTCAAATGAAGTATATTATATGAGCGTGGCATAAACAGTTTGGTTGAAAAACAAGTATTTTTAAATGCAAATTTCCTAATTAAATGGGCAATGCCACGCCCACTAATTAAATATCCTCGAAAAGCTGGAGAAATTTCCTAATTTATGCAAAAAGTTTCATCAAAATCGGAGCAGTAGTTCCGAAGTTATGAGCCAAGCAAGTTCACGTTCATTCGTGTGGTCGTCATTTTGAAAATCATACAAATATAAAAATGGGAGAAAAATACCAGGCGCCCAGCATGCTTGAGCAAGCAAATTTTGATTTTAGGAATTCTTTAAAGTCGTATAACTTTTGAACGGCTGCACGGATTTTGATCAAATTTTTTGTGAAAGATAGTAAATTACGTCAGCTTTCAAATGAAGTATATTATATGGGCGTGGCATAAACAGTTTGGTTGAAAAACAAGTATTTTTAAATGCAAATTTCCTAATTAAATGGGCAATGCCACGCCCACTAATTAGATATCCTCGAAAAGCTGGAGAAATTTCCTAATTTATACAAAAAGTTTCATCAAATTCGGAGCAGTAGTTCCGAAGTTATGAGCCAAGCAAGTTCACGTTCATTCGTGTGGTCGTCATTTTGAAAATCATACAAATATAAAAATGGGAGAAAAATACCAGGCGCCCAGCATGCTTGAGCAAGCAAATTTTGATTTTAGGAATTCTTTAAAGTCGTATAACTTTTGAACGGCTGCACGGATTTTGATCAAATTTTTTGTGAAAGATAGTAAATTACGTCAGCTTTCAAATGAAGTATATTATATGAGCGTGGCATAAACAGTTTGGTTGAAAAACAAGTATTTTTAAATGCAAATTTCCTAATTAAATGGGCAATGCCACGCCCACTAATTAAATATCCTCGAAAAGCTGGAGAAATTTCCTAATTTATGCAAAAAGTTTCATCAAAATCGGAGCAGTAGTTCCGAAGTTATGAGCCAAGCAAGTTCACGTTCATTCGTGTGGTCGTCATTTTGAAAATCATACAAATATAAAAATGGGAGAAAAATACCAGGCGCCCAGCATGCTTGAGCAAGCAAATTTTGATTTTAGGAATTCTTTAAAGTCGTATAACTTTTGAACGGCTGCACGGATTTTGATCAAATTTTTTGTGAAAGATAGTAAATTACGTCAGCTTTCAAATGAAGTATATTATATGGGCGTGGCATAAACAGTTTGGTTGAAAAACAAGTATTTTTAAATGCAAATTTCCTAATTAAATGGGCAATGCCACGCCCACTAATTAGATATCCTCGAAAAGCTGGAGAAATTTCCTAATTTATGCAAAAAATTTCATCAAAATCGGAGCAGTAGTTCCGAAGTTATGAGCCAAGCAAGTTCACGTTCATTCGTGTGGTCGTCATTTTGAAAATCATACAAATATAAAAATGGGAGAAAAATACCAGGCGCCCAGCATGCTTGAGCAAGCAAATTTTGATTTTAGGAATTCTTTAAAGTCGTATAACTTTTGAACGGCTGCACGGATTTTGATCAAATTTTTTGTGAAAGATAGTAAATTACGTCAGCTTTCAAATGAAGTATATTATATGGGCGTGGCATAAACAGTTTGGTTGAAAAACAAGTATTTTTAAATGCAAATTTCCTAATTAAATGGGCAATGCCACGCCCACTAATTAGATATCCTCGAAAAGCTGGAGAAATTTCCTAATTTATGCAAAAAATTTCATCAAAATCGGAGCAGTAGTTCCGAAGTTATGAGCCAAGCAAGTTCACGTTCATTCGTGTGGTCGTCATTTTGAAAATCATACAAATATAAAAATGGGAGAAAAATACCAGGCGCCCAGCATGCTTGAGCAAGCAAATTTTGATTTTAGGAATTCTTTAAAGTCGTATAACTTTTGAACGGCTGCACGGATTTTGATCAAATTTTTTGTGAAAGATAGTAAATTACGTCAGCTTTCAAATGAAGTATATTATATGGGCGTGGCATAAACAGTTTGGTTGAAAAACAAGTATTTTTAAATGCAAATTTCCTAATTAAATGGGCAATGCCACGCCCACTAATTAGATATCCTCGTAAAGCTGGAGAAATTTCCTAATTTATGCAAAAAATTTCATCAAAATAGGAGCAGTAGTTCCGAAATTATGAGCCAAGCAAGTTCACGTTCATTCGTGTGGTCGTCATTTTGAAAATCATACAAATATAAAAATGGGAGAAAAATACCAGGCGCCCAGCATGCTTGAGCAAGCAAATTTTGATTTTAGGAATTCTTTAAAGTCGTATAACTTTTGAACGGCTGCACGGATTTTGATCAAATTTTTTGTGAAAGATAGTAAATTACGTCAGCTTTCAAATGAAGTATATTATATGGGCGTGGCATAAACAGTTTGGTTGAAAAACAAGTATTTTTAAATGCAAATTTCCTAATTAAATGGGCAATGCCACGCCCACTAATTAGATATCCTCGAAAAGCTGGAGAAATTTCCTAATTTATACAAAAAGTTTCATCAAAATCGGAGCAGTAGTTCCGAAGTTATGAGCCAAGCAAGTTCACGTTCATTCGTGTGGTCGTCATTTTGAAAATCATACAAATATAAAAATGGGAGAAAAATACCAGGCGCCCAGCATGCTTGAGCAAGCAAATTTTGATTTTAGGAATTCTTTAAAGTCGTATAACTTTTGAACGGCTGCACGGATTTTGATCAAATTTTTTGTGAAAGATAGTAAATTACTTCAGCTTTTAAATGAAGTATATTATATGGGTGTGGCATAAACAGTTTGGTTGAAAAACAAGTATTTTTAAATGCAAATTTCCTAATTAAATGGGCAATGCCACGCCCACTAATTAGATATCCTCGAAAAGCTGGAGAAATTTCCTAATTTATACAAAAAGTTTCATCAAAATCGGAGCAGTAGTTCCGAAGTTATGAGCCAAGCAAGTTCACGTTCATTCGTGTGGTCGTCATTTTGAAAATCATACAAATATAAAAATGGGAGAAAAATACCAGGCGCCCAGCATGCTTGAGCAAGCAAATTTTGATTTTAGGAATTCTTTAAAGTCGTATAACTTTTGAACGGCTGCACGGATTTTGATCAAATTTTTTGTGAAAGATAGTAAATTACTTCAGCTTTTAAATGAAGTATATTATATGGGTGTGGCATAAACAGTTTGGTTGAAAAACAAGTATTTTTAAATGCAAATTTCCTAATTAAATGGGCAATGCCACGCCCACTAATTAGATATCCTCGAAAAGCTGGAGAAATTTCCTAATTTATGCAAAAAGTTTCATCAAAATCGGAGCAGTAGTTCCGAAGTTATGAGCCAAGCAAGTTCACGTTCATTCGTGTGGTCGTCATTTTGAAAATCATACAAATATAAAAATGGGAGAAAAATACCAGGCGCCCAGCATGCTTGAGCAAGCAAATTTTGATTTTAGGAATTCTTTAAAGTCGTATAACTTTTGAACGGCTGCACGGATTTTGATCAAATTTTTTGTGAAAGATAGTAAATTACGTCAGCTTTCAAATGAAGTATATTATATGGGCGTGGCATAAACAGTTTGGTTGAAAAACAAGTATTTTTAAATGCAAATTTCCTAATTAAATGGGCAATGCCACGCCCACTAATTAGATATCCTCGAAAAGCTGGAGAAATTTCCTAATTTATGCAAAAAATTTCATCAAAATCGGAGCAGTAGTTCCGAAGTTATGAGCCAAGCAAGTTCACGTTCATTCGTGTGGTCGTCATTTTGAAAATCATACAAATATAAAAATGGGAGAAAAATACCAGGCGCCCAGCATGCTTGAGCAAGCAAATTTTGATTTTAGGAATTCTTTAAAGTCGTATAACTTTTGAACGGCTTCACGGATTTTGATCAAATTTTTTGTGAAAGATAGTAAATTACGTCAGCTTTCAAATGAAGTATATTATATGAGCGTGGCATAAACAGTTTGGTTGAAAAACAAGTATTTTTAAATGCAAATTTCCTAATTAAATGGGCAATGCCACGCCCACTAATTAAATATCCTCGAAAAGCTGGAGAAATTTCCTAATTTATGCAAAAAGTTTCATCAAAATCGGAGCAGTAGTTCCGAAGTTATGAGCCAAGCAAGTTCACGTTCATTCGTGTGGTCGTCATTTTGAAAATCATACAAATATAAAAATGGGAGAAAAATACCAGGCGCCCAGCATGCTTGAGCAAGCAAATTTTGATTTTAGGAATTCTTTAAAGTCGTATAACTTTTGAACGGCTGCACGGATTTTGATCAAATTTTTTGTGAAAGATAGTAAATTACTTCAGCTTTTAAATGAAGTATATTATATGGGTGTGGCATAAACAGTTTGGTTGAAAAACAAGTATTTTTAAATGCAAATTTCCTAATTAAATGGGCAATGCCACGCCCACTAATTAGATATCCTCGAAAAGCTGGAGAAATTTCCTAATTTATACAAAAAGTTTCATCAAAATCGGAGCAGTAGTTCCGAAGTTATGAGCCAAGCAAGTTCACGTTCATTCGTGTGGTCGTCATTTTGAAAATCATACAAATATAAAAATGGGAGAAAAATACCAGGCGCCCAGCATGCTTGAGCAAGCAAATTTTGATTTTAGGAATTCTTTAAAGTCGTATAACTTTTGAACGGCTGCACGGATTTTGATCAAATTTTTTGTGAAAGATAGTAAATTACGTCAGCTTTCAAATGAAGTATATTATATGAGCGTGGCATAAACAGTTTGGTTGAAAAACAAGTATTTTTAAATGCAAATTTCCTAATTAAATGGGCAATGCCACGCCCACTAATTAAATATCCTCGAAAAGCTGGAGAAATTTCCTAATTTATGCAAAAAGTTTCATCAAAATCGGAGCAGTAGTTCCGAAGTTATGAGCCAAGCAAGTTCACGTTCATTCGTGTGGTCGTCATTTTGAAAATCATACAAATATAAAAATGGGAGAAAAATACCAGGCGCCCAGCATGCTTGAGCAAGCAAATTTTGATTTTAGGAATTCTTTAAAGTCGTATAACTTTTGAACGGCTGCACGGATTTTGATCAAATTTTTTGTGAAAGATAGTAAATTACGTCAGCTTTCAAATGAAGTATATTATATGGGCGTGGCATAAACAGTTTGGTTGAAAAACAAGTATTTTTAAATGCAAATTTCCTAATTAAATGGGCAATGCCACGCCCACTAATTAGATATCCTCGAAAAGCTGGAGAAATTTCCTAATTTATGCAAAAAATTTCATCAAAATCGGAGCAGTAGTTCCGAAGTTATGAGCCAAGCAAGTTCACGTTCATTCGTGTGGTCGTCATTTTGAAAATCATACAAATATAAAAATGGGAGAAAAATACCAGGCGCCCAGCATGCTTGAGCAAGCAAATTTTGATTTTAGGAATTCTTTAAAGTCGTATAACTTTTGAACGGCTGCACGGATTTTGATCAAATTTTTTGTGAAAGATAGTAAATTACGTCAGCTTTCAAATGAAGTATATTATATGAGCGTGGCATAAACAGTTTGGTTGAAAAACAAGTATTTTTAAATGCAAATTTCCTAATTAAATGGGCAATGCCACGCCCACTAATTAAATATCCTCGAAAAGCTGGAGAAATTTCCTAATTTATGCAAAAAGTTTCATCAAAATCGGAGCAGTAGTTCCGAAGTTATGAGCCAAGCAAGTTCACGTTCATTCGTGTGGTCGTCATTTTGAAAATCATACAAATATAAAAATGGGAGAAAAATACCAGGCGCCCAGCATGCTTGAGCAAGCAAATTTTGATTTTAGGAATTCTTTAAAGTCGTATAACTTTTGAACGGCTGCACGGATTTTGATCAAATTTTTTGTGAAAGATAGTAAATTACGTCAGCTTTCAAATGAAGTATATTATATGGGCGTGGCATAAACAGTTTGGTTGAAAAACAAGTATTTTTAAATGCAAATTTCCTAATTAAATGGGCAATGCCACGCCCACTAATTAGATATCCTCGAAAAGCTGGAGAAATTTCCTAATTTATGCAAAAAATTTCATCAAAATCGGAGCAGTAGTTCCGAAGTTATGAGCCAAGCAAGTTCACGTTCATTCGTGTGGTCGTCATTTTGAAAATCATACAAATATAAAAATGGGAGAAAAATACCAGGCGCCCAGCATGCTTGAGCAAGCAAATTTTGATTTTAGGAATTCTTTAAAGTCGTATAACTTTTGAACGGCTGCACGGATTTTGATCAAATTTTTTGTGAAAGATAGTAAATTACGTCAGCTTTCAAATGAAGTATATTATATGGGCGTGGCATAAACAGTTTGGTTGAAAAACAAGTATTTTTAAATGCAAATTTCCTAATTAAATGGGCAATGCCACGCCCACTAATTAGATATCCTCGAAAAGCTGGAGAAATTTCCTAATTTATGCAAAAAATTTCATCAAAATCGGAGCAGTAGTTCCGAAGTTATGAGCCAAGCAAGTTCACGTTCATTCGTGTGGTCGTCATTTTGAAAATCATACAAATATAAAAATGGGAGAAAAATACCAGGCGCCCAGCATGCTTGAGCAAGCAAATTTTGATTTTAGGAATTCTTTAAAGTCGTATAACTTTTGAACGGCTGCACGGATTTTGATCAAATTTTTTGTGAAAGATAGTAAATTACGTCAGCTTTCAAATGAAGTATATTATATGGGCGTGGCATAAACAGTTTGGTTGAAAAACAAGTATTTTTAAATGCAAATTTCCTAATTAAATGGGCAATGCCACGCCCACTAATTAGATATCCTCGAAAAGCTGGAGAAATTTCCTAATTTATACAAAAAGTTTCATCAAAATCGGAGCAGTAGTTCCGAAGTTATGAGCCAAGCAAGTTCACGTTCATTCGTGTGGTCGTCATTTTGAAAATCATACAAATATAAAAATGGGAGAAAAATACCAGGCGCCCAGCATGCTTGAGCAAGCAAATTTTGATTTTAGGAATTCTTTAAAGTCGTATAACTTTTGAACGGCTGCACGGATTTTGATCAAATTTTTTGTGAAAGATAGTAAATTACGTCAGCTTTCAAATGAAGTATATTATATGGGCGTGGCATAAACAGTTTGGTTGAAAAACAAGTATTTTTAAATGCAAATTTCCTAATTAAATGGGCAATGCCACGCCCACTAATTAGATATCCTCGAAAAGCTGGAGAAATTTCCTAATTTATGCAAAAAATTTCATCAAAATCGGAGCAGTAGTTCCGAAGTTATGAGCCAAGCAAGTTCACGTTCATTCGTGTGGTCGTCATTTTGAAAATCATACAAATATAAAAATGGGAGAAAAATACCAGGCGCCCAGCATGCTTGAGCAAGCAAATTTTGATTTTAGGAATTCTTTAAAGTCGTATAACTTTTGAACGGCTGCACGGATTTTGATCAAATTTTTTGTGAAAGATAGTAAATTACGTCAGCTTTCAAATGAAGTATATTATATGGGCGTGGCATAAACAGTTTGGTTGAAAAACAAGTATTTTTAAATGCAAATTTCCTAATTAAATGGGCAATGCCACGCCCACTAATTAGATATCCTCGAAAAGCTGGAGAAATTTCCTAATTTATACAAAAAGTTTCATCAAAATCGGAGCAGTAGTTCCGAAGTTATGAGCCAAGCAAGTTCACGTTCATTCGTGTGGTCGTCATTTTGAAAATCATACAAATATAAAAATGGGAGAAAAATACCAGGCGCCCAGCATGCTTGAGCAAGCAAATTTTGATTTTAGGAATTCTTTAAAGTCGTATAACTTTTGAACGGCTGCACGGATTTTGATCAAATTTTTTGTGAAAGATAGTAAATTACGTCAGCTTTCAAATGAAGTATATTATATGGGCGTGGCATAAACAGTTTGGTTGAAAAACAAGTATTTTTAAATGCAAATTTCCTAATTAAATGGGCAATGCCACGCCCACTAATTAGATATCCTCGAAAAGCTGGAGAAATTTCCTAATTTATGCAAAAAATTTCATCAAAATCGGAGCAGTAGTTCCGAAGTTATGAGCCAAGCAAGTTCACGTTCATTCGTGTGGTCGTCATTTTGAAAATCATACAAATATAAAAATGGGAGAAAAATACCAGGCGCCCAGCATGCTTGAGCAAGCAAATTTTGATTTTAGGAATTCTTTAAAGTCGTATAACTTTTGAACGGCTGCACGGATTTTGATCAAATTTTTTGTGAAAGATAGTAAATTACGTCAGCTTTCAAATGAAGTATATTATATGGGCGTGGCATAAACAGTTTGGTTGAAAAACAAGTATTTTTAAATGCAAATTTCCTAATTAAATGGGCAATGCCACGTCCACTAATTAGATATCCTCGAAAAGCTGGAGAAATTTCCTAATTTATGCAAAAAATTTCATCAAAATCGGAGCAGTAGTTCCGAAGTTATGAGCCAAGCAAGTTCACGTTCATTCGTGTGGTCGTCATTTTGAAAATCATACAAATATAAAAATGGGAGAAAAATACCAGGCGCCCAGCATGCTTGAGCAAGCAAATTTTGATTTTAGGAATTCTTTAAAGTCGTATAACTTTTGAACGGCTGCACGGATTTTGATCAAATTTTTTGTGAAAGATAGTAAATTACGTCAGCTTTCAAATGAAGTATATTATATGAGCGTGGCATAAACAGTTTGGTTGAAAAACAAGTATTTTTAAATGCAAATTTCCTAATTAAATGGGCAATGCCACGCCCACTAATTAAATATCCTCGAAAAGCTGGAGAAATTTCCTAATTTATGCAAAAAGTTTCATCAAAATCGGAGCAGTAGTTCCGAAGTTATGAGCCAAGCAAGTTCACGTTCATTCGTGTGGTCGTCATTTTGAAAATCATACAAATATAAAAATGGGAGAAAAATACCAGGCGCCCAGCATGCTTGAGCAAGCAAATTTTGATTTTAGGAATTCTTTAAAGTCGTATAACTTTTGAACGGCTGCACGGATTTTGATCAAATTTTTTGTGAAAGATAGTAAATTACTTCAGCTTTTAAATGAAGTATATTATATGGGTGTGGCATAAACAGTTTGGTTGAAAAACAAGTATTTTTAAATGCAAATTTCCTAATTAAATGGGCAATGCCACGCCCACTAATTAGATATCCTCGAAAAGCTGGAGAAATTTCCTAATTTATACAAAAAGTTTCATCAAAATCGGAGCAGTAGTTCCGAAGTTATGAGCCAAGCAAGTTCACGTTCATTCGTGTGGTCGTCATTTTGAAAATCATACAAATATAAAAATGGGAGAAAAATACCAGGCGCCCAGCATGCTTGAGCAAGCAAATTTTGATTTTAGGAATTCTTTAAAGTCGTATAACTTTTGAACGGCTGCACGGATTTTGATCAAATTTTTTGTGAAAGATAGTAAATTACGTCAGCTTTCAAATGAAGTATATTATATGAGCGTGGCATAAACAGTTTGGTTGAAAAACAAGTATTTTTAAATGCAAATTTCCTAATTAAATGGGCAATGCCACGCCCACTAATTAAATATCCTCGAAAAGCTGGAGAAATTTCCTAATTTATGCAAAAAGTTTCATCAAAATCGGAGCAGTAGTTCCGAAGTTATGAGCCAAGCAAGTTCACGTTCATTCGTGTGGTCGTCATTTTGAAAATCATACAAATATAAAAATGGGAGAAAAATACCAGGCGCCCAGCATGCTTGAGCAAGCAAATTTTGATTTTAGGAATTCTTTAAAGTCGTATAACTTTTGAACGGCTGCACGGATTTTGATCAAATTTTTTGTGAAAGATAGTAAATTACGTCAGCTTTCAAATGAAGTATATTATATGGGCGTGGCATAAACAGTTTGGTTGAAAAACAAGTATTTTTAAATGCAAATTTCCTAATTAAATGGGCAATGCCACGCCCACTAATTAGATATCCTCGAAAAGCTGGAGAAATTTCCTAATTTATGCAAAAAATTTCATCAAAATCGGAGCAGTAGTTCCGAAGTTATGAGCCAAGCAAGTTCACGTTCATTCGTGTGGTCGTCATTTTGAAAATCATACAAATATAAAAATGGGAGAAAAATACCAGGCGCCCAGCATGCTTGAGCAAGCAAATTTTGATTTTAGGAATTCTTTAAAGTCGTATAACTTTTGAACGGCTGCACGGATTTTGATCAAATTTTTTGTGAAAGATAGTAAATTACGTCAGCTTTCAAATGAAGTATATTATATGGGCGTGGCATAAACAGTTTGGTTGAAAAACAAGTATTTTTAAATGCAAATTTCCTAATTAAATGGGCAATGCCACGCCCACTAATTAGATATCCTCGTAAAGCTGGAGAAATTTCCTAATTTATGCAAAAAATTTCATCAAAATAGGAGCAGTAGTTCCGAAATTATGAGCCAAGCAAGTTCACGTTCATTCGTGTGGTCGTCATTTTGAAAATCATACAAATATAAAAATGGGAGAAAAATACCAGGCGCCCAGCATGCTTGAGCAAGCAAATTTTGATTTTAGGAATTCTTTAAAGTCGTATAACTTTTGAACGGCTGCACGGATTTTGATCAAATTTTTTGTGAAAGATAGTAAATTACGTCAGCTTTCAAATGAAGTATATTATATGGGCGTGGCATAAACAGTTTGGTTGAAAAACAAGTATTTTTAAATGCAAATTTCCTAATTAAATGGGCAATGCCACGCCCACTAATTAGATATCCTCGTAAAGCTGGAGAAATTTCCTAATTTATGCAAAAAATTTCATCAAAATAGGAGCAGTAGTTCCGAAATTATGAGCCAAGCAAGTTCACGTTCATTCGTGTGGTCGTCATTTTGAAAATCATACAAATATAAAAATGTGAGAAAAATACCAGGCGCCCAGCATGCTTGAGCAAGAAAATTTTGATTTTAGGAATTCTTTAAAGTCGTATAACTTTTGAACGGCTGCACGGATTTTGATCAAATTTTTTGTGAAAGATAGTAAATTACGTCAGCTTTCAAATGAAGTATATTATATGGGCGTGGCATAAACAGTTTGGTTGAAAAACAAGTATTTTTAAATGCAAATTTCCTAATTAAATGGGCAATGCCACGCCCACTAATTAGATATCCTCGAAAAGCTGGAGAAATTTCCTAATTTATGCAAAAAGTTTCATCAAAATCGGAGCAGTAGTTACGAAGTTATGAGCCAAGCAAGTTCACGTTCATTCGTGTGGTCGTCATTTTGAAAATCATACAAATATAAAAATGGGAGAAAAATACCAGGCGCCCAGCATGCTTGAGCAAGCAAATTTTGATTTTAGGAATTCTTTAAAGTCGTATAACTTTTGAACGGCTGCACGGATTTTGATCAAATTTTTTGTGAAAGATAGTAAATTACGTCAGCTTTCAAATGAAGTATATTATATGGGCGTGGCATAAACAGTTTGGTTGAAAAACAAGTATTTTTAAATGCAAATTTCCTAATTAAATGGGCAATGCCACGCCCACTAATTAGATATCCTCGAAAAGCTGGAGAAATTTCCTAATTTATGCAAAAAATTTCATCAAAATCGGAGCAGTAGTTCCGAAATTATGAGCCAAGCAAGTTCACGTTCATTCGTGTGGTCGTCATTTTGAAAATCATACAAATATAAAAATGGGAGAAAAATACCAGGCGCTCAGCATGCTTGAGCAAGAAAATTTTGATTTTAGGAATTCTTTAAAGTCGTATAACTTTTGAACGGCTGCACGGATTTTGATCAAATTTTTGTGAAAGATAGTAAATTACGTCAGCTTTTAAATGAAGTATATTATATGGGCGTGGCATAAACAGTTTGGTTGAAAAACAAGTATTTTTAAATGCAAATTTCCTAATTAAATGGGCAATGCCACGCCCACTAATTAGATATCCTCGTAAAGCTGGAGAAATTTCCTAATTTATGCAAAAAATTTCATCAAAATAGGAGCAGTAGTTCCGAAATTATGAGCCAAGCAAGTTCACGTTCATTCGTGTGGTCGTCATTTTGAAAATCATACAAATATAAAAATGGGAGAAAAATACCAGGCGCCCAGCATGCTTGAGCAAGAAAATTTTGATTTTAGGAATTCTTTAAAGTCGTATAACTTTTGAACGGCTGCACGGATTTTGATCAAATTTTTTGTGAAAGATAGTAAATTACGTCAGCTTTCAAATGAAGTATATTATATGGGCGTGGCATAAACAGTTTGGTTGAAAAACAAGTATTTTTAAATGCAAATTTCCTAATTAAATGGGCAATGCCACGCCCACTAATTAGATATCCTCGTAAAGCTGGAGAAATTTCCTAATTTATGCAAAAAATTTCATCAAAATAGGAGCAGTAGTTCCGAAATTATGAGCCAAGCAAGTTCACGTTCATTCGTGTGGTCGTCATTTTGAAAATCATACAAATATAAAAATGGGAGAAAAATACCAGGCGCCCAGCATGCTTGAGCAAGAAAATTTTGATTTTAGGAATTCTTTAAAGTCGTATAACTTTTGAACGGCTGCACGGATTTTGATCAAATTTTTTGTGAAAGATAGTAAATTACGTCAGCTTTCAAATGAAGTATATTATATGGGCGTGGCATAAACAGTTTGGTTGAAAAACAAGTATTTTTAAATGCAAATTTCCTAATTAAATGGGCAATGCCACGCCCACTAATTAAATATCCTCGAAAAGCTGGAGAAATTTCCTAATTTATGCAAAAAGTTTCATCAAAATCGGAGCAGTAGTTCCGAAGTTATGAGCCAAGCAAGTTCACGTTCATTCGTGTGGTCGTCATTTTGAAAATCATACAAATATAAAAATGGGAGAAAAATACCAGGCGCCCAGCATGCTTGAGCAAGCAAATTTTGATTTTAGGAATTCTTTAAAGTCGTATAACTTTTGAACGGCTGCACGGATTTTGATCAAATTTTTTGTGAAAGATAGTAAATTACGTCAGCTTTCAAATGAAGTATATTATATGGGCGTGGCATAAACAGTTTGGTTGAAAAACAAGTATTTTTAAATGCAAATTTCCTAATTAAATGGGCAATGCCACGCCCACTAATTAGATATCCTCGAAAAGCTGGAGAAATTTCCTAATTTATGCAAAAAATTTCATCAAAATCGGAGCAGTAGTTCCGAAGTTATGAGCCAAGCAAGTTCACGTTCATTCGTGTGGTCGTCATTTTGAAAATCATACAAATATAAAAATGGGAGAAAAATACCAGGCGCCCAGCATGCTTGAGCAAGCAAATTTTGATTTTAGGAATTCTTTAAAGTCGTATAACTTTTGAACGGCTGCACGGATTTTGATCAAATTTTTTGTGAAAGATAGTAAATTACGTCAGCTTTCAAATGAAGTATATTATATGGGCGTGGCATAAACAGTTTGGTTGAAAAACAAGTATTTTTAAATGCAAATTTCCTAATTAAATGGGCAATGCCACGCCCACTAATTAGATATCCTCGTAAAGCTGGAGAAATTTCCTAATTTATGCAAAAAATTTCATCAAAATAGGAGCAGTAGTTCCGAAATTATGAGCCAAGCAAGTTCACGTTCATTCGTGTGGTCGTCATTTTGAAAATCATACAAATATAAAAATGGGAGAAAAATACCAGGCGCCCAGCATGCTTGAGCAAGCAAATTTTGATTTTAGGAATTCTTTAAAGTCGTATAACTTTTGAACGGCTGCACGGATTTTGATCAAATTTTTTGTGAAAGATAGTAAATTACGTCAGCTTTCAAATGAAGTATATTATATGGGCGTGGCATAAACAGTTTGGTTGAAAAACAAGTATTTTTAAATGCAAATTTCCTAATTAAATGGGCAATGCCACGCCCACTAATTAGATATCCTCGTAAAGCTGGAGAAATTTCCTAATTTATGCAAAAAATTTCATCAAAATAGGAGCAGTAGTTCCGAAATTATGAGCCAAGCAAGTTCACGTTCATTCGTGTGGTCGTCATTTTGAAAATCATACAAATATAAAAATGTGAGAAAAATACCAGGCGCCCAGCATGCTTGAGCAAGAAAATTTTGATTTTAGGAATTCTTTAAAGTCGTATAACTTTTGAACGGCTGCACGGATTTTGATCAAATTTTTTGTGAAAGATAGTAAATTACGTCAGCTTTCAAATGAAGTATATTATATGGGCGTGGCATAAACAGTTTGGTTGAAAAACAAGTATTTTTAAATGCAAATTTCCTAATTAAATGGGCAATGCCACGCCCACTAATTAGATATCCTCGAAAAGCTGGAGAAATTTCCTAATTTATGCAAAAAATTTCATCAAAATCGGAGCAGTAGTTCCGAAGTTATGAGCCAAGCAAGTTCACGTTCATTCGTGTGGTCGTCATTTTGAAAATCATACAAATATAAAAATGGGAGAAAAATACCAGGCGCCCAGCATGCTTGAGCAAGCAAATTTTGATTTTAGGAATTCTTTAAAGTCGTATAACTTTTGAACGGCTGCACGGATTTTGATCAAATTTTTTGTGAAAGATAGTAAATTACGTCAGCTTTCAAATGAAGTATATTATATGGGCGTGGCATAAACAGTTTGGTTGAAAAACAAGTATTTTTAAATGCAAATTTCCTAATTAAATGGGCAATGCCACGCCCACTAATTAGATATCCTCGTAAAGCTGGAGAAATTTCCTAATTTATGCAAAAAATTTCATCAAAATAGGAGCAGTAGTTCCGAAATTATGAGCCAAGCAAGTTCACGTTCATTCGTGTGGTCGTCATTTTGAAAATCATACAAATATAAAAATGGGAGAAAAATACCAGGCGCCCAGCATGCTTGAGCAAGCAAATTTTGATTTTAGGAATTCTTTAAAGTCGTATAACTTTTGAACGGCTGCACGGATTTTGATCAAATTTTTTGTGAAAGATAGTAAATTACGTCAGCTTTCAAATGAAGTATATTATATGGGCGTGGCATAAACAGTTTGGTTGAAAAACAAGTATTTTTAAATGCAAATTTCCTAATTAAATGGGCAATGCCACGCCCACTAATTAGATATCCTCGTAAAGCTGGAGAAATTTCCTAATTTATGCAAAAAATTTCATCAAAATAGGAGCAGTAGTTCCGAAATTATGAGCCAAGCAAGTTCACGTTCATTCGTGTGGTCGTCATTTTGAAAATCATACAAATATAAAAATGTGAGAAAAATACCAGGCGCCCAGCATGCTTGAGCAAGAAAATTTTGATTTTAGGAATTCTTTAAAGTCGTATAACTTTTGAACGGCTGCACGGATTTTGATCAAATTTTTTGTGAAAGATAGTAAATTACGTCAGCTTTCAAATGAAGTATATTATATGGGCGTGGCATAAACAGTTTGGTTGAAAAACAAGTATTTTTAAATGCAAATTTCCTAATTAAATGGGCAATGCCACGCCCACTAATTAGATATCCTCGAAAAGCTGGAGAAATTTCCTAATTTATGCAAAAAGTTTCATCAAAATCGGAGCAGTAGTTACGAAGTTATGAGCCAAGCAAGTTCACGTTCATTCGTGTGGTCGTCATTTTGAAAATCATACAAATATAAAAATGGGAGAAAAATACCAGGCGCCCAGCATGCTTGAGCAAGCAAATTTTGATTTTAGGAATTCTTTAAAGTCGTATAACTTTTGAACGGCTGCACGGATTTTGATCAAATTTTTTGTGAAAGATAGTAAATTACGTCAGCTTTCAAATGAAGTATATTATATGGGCGTGGCATAAACAGTTTGGTTGAAAAACAAGTATTTTTAAATGCAAATTTCCTAATTAAATGGGCAATGCCACGCCCACTAATTAGATATCCTCGAAAAGCTGGAGAAATTTCCTAATTTATGCAAAAAATTTCATCAAAATCGGAGCAGTAGTTCCGAAATTATGAGCCAAGCAAGTTCACGTTCATTCGTGTGGTCGTCATTTTGAAAATCATACAAATATAAAAATGGGAGAAAAATACCAGGCGCTCAGCATGCTTGAGCAAGAAAATTTTGATTTTAGGAATTCTTTAAAGTCGTATAACTTTTGAACGGCTGCACGGATTTTGATCAAATTTTTGTGAAAGATAGTAAATTACGTCAGCTTTTAAATGAAGTATATTATATGGGCGTGGCATAAACAGTTTGGTTGAAAAACAAGTATTTTTAAATGCAAATTTCCTAATTAAATGGGCAATGCCACGCCCACTAATTAGATATCCTCGTAAAGCTGGAGAAATTTCCTAATTTATGCAAAAAATTTCATCAAAATAGGAGCAGTAGTTCCGAAATTATGAGCCAAGCAAGTTCACGTTCATTCGTGTGGTCGTCATTTTGAAAATCATACAAATAT
Organism: Crataerina pallida; assembly: GCA_949710015.1. Lineage (NCBI taxonomy): Eukaryota > Metazoa > Arthropoda > Insecta > Diptera > Hippoboscidae > Crataerina > Crataerina pallida. The sequence goes on from OX453293.1 coordinate 1,360,560, forward strand.
AAAAATGGGAGAAAAATACCAGGCGCCCAGCATGCTTGAGCAAGAAAATTTTGATTTTAGGAATTCTTTAAAGTCGTATAACTTTTGAACGGCTGCACGGATTTTGATCAATTTTTTTGTGAAAGATAGTAAATTACGTCAGCTTTCAAATGAAGTATATTATATGGGCGTGGCATAAACAGTTTGGTTGAAAAACAAGTATTTTTAAATGCAAATTTCCTAATTAAATGGGCAATGCCACGCCCACTAATTAGATATCCTCGTAAAGCTGGAGAAATTTCCTAATTTATGCAAAAAATTTCATCAAAATCGGAGCAGTAGTTCCGAAATTATGAGCCAAGCAAGTTCACGTTCATTCGTGTGGTCGTCATTTTGAAAATCATACAAATATAAAAATGGGAGAAAAATACCAGGCGCCCAGCATGCTTGAGCAAGCAAATTTTGATTTTAGGAATTCTTTAAAGTCGTATAACTTTTGAACGGCTGCACGGATTTTGATCAAATTTTTTGTGAAAGATAGTAAATTACGTCAGCTTTCAAATGAAGTATATTATATGGGCGTGGCATAAACAGTTTGGTTGAAAAACAAGTATTTTTAAATGCAAATTTCCTAATTAAATGGGCAATGCCACGCCCACTAATTAGATATCCTCGAAAAGCTGGAGAAATTTCCTAATTTATGCAAAAAATTTCATCAAAATCGGAGCAGTAGTTCCGAAATTATGAGCCAAGCAAGTTCACGTTCATTCGTGTGGTCGTCATTTTGAAAATCATACAAATATAAAAATGGGAGAAAAATACCAGGCGCTCAGCATGCTTGAGCAAGAAAATTTTGATTTTAGGAATTCTTTAAAGTCGTATAACTTTTGAACGGCTGCACGGATTTTGATCAAATTTTTTGTGAAAGATAGTAAATTACGTCAGCTTTCAAATGAAGTATATTATATGGGCGTGGCATAAACAGTTTGGTTGAAAAATAAGTATTTTTAAATGCAAATTTCCTAATTAAATGGGCAATGCCACGCCCACTAATTAGATATCCTCGTAAAGCTGGAGAAATTTCCTAATTTATGCAAAAAATTTCATCAAAATAGGAGCAGTAGTTACGAAGTTATGAGCCAAGCAAGTTCACGTTCATTCGTGTGGTCGTCATTTTGAAAATCATACAAATATAAAAATGGGAGAAAAATACCAGGCGCCCAGCATGCTTGAGCAAGAAAATTTTGATTTTAGGAATTCTTTAAAGTCGTATAACTTTTGAACGGCTGCACGGATTTTGATCAAATTTTTTGTGAAAGATAGTAAATTACGTCAGCTTTCAAATGAAGTATATTATATGGGCGTGGCATAAACAGTTTGGTTGAAAAACAAGTATTTTTAAATGCAAATTTCCTAATTAAATGGGCAATGCCACGCCCACTAATTAGATATCCTCGTAAAGCTGGAGAAATTTCCTAATTTATGCAAAAAATTTCATCAAAATCGGAGCAGTAGTTCCGAAATTATGAGCCAAGCAAGTTCACGTTCATTCGTGTGGTCGTCATTTTGAAAATCATACAAATATAAAAATGGGAGAAAAATACCAGGCGCCCAGCATGCTTGAGCAAGCAAATTTTGATTTTAGGAATTCTTTAAAGTCGTATAACTTTTGAACGGCTGCACGGATTTTGATCAAATTTTTTGTGAAAGATAGTAAATTACGTCAGCTTTCAAATGAAGTATATTATATGGGCGTGGCATAAACAGTTTGGTTGAAAAACAAGTATTTTTAAATGCAAATTTCCTAATTAAATGGGCAATGCCACGCCCACTAATTAGATATTCTCGTAAAGCTGGAGAAATTTCCTAATTTATGCAAAAAATTTCATCAAAATAGGAGCAGTAGTTCCGAAATTATGAGCCAAGCAAGTTCACGTTCATTCGTGTGGTCGTCATTTTGAAAATCATACAAATATAAAAATGTGAGAAAAATACCAGGCGCCCAGCATGCTTGAGCAAGAAAATTTTGATTTTAGGAATTCTTTAAAGTCGTATAACTTTTGAACGGCTGCACGGATTTTGATCAAATTTTTTGTGAAAGATAGTAAATTACGTCAGCTTTCAAATGAAGTATATTATATGGGCGTGGCATAAACAGTTTGGTTGAAAAACAAGTATTTTTAAATGCAAATTTCCTAATTAAATGGGCAATGCCACGCCCACTAATTAGATATCCTCGTAAAGCTGGAGAAATTTCCTAATTTATGCAAAAAATTTCATCAAAATAGGAGCAGTAGTTCCGAAATTATGAGCCAAGCAAGTTCACGTTCATTCGTGTGGTCGTCATTTTGAAAATCATACAAATATAAAAATGGGAGAAAAATACCAGGCGCCCAGCATGCTTGAGCAAGCAAATTTTGATTTTAGGAATTCTTTAAAGTCGTATAACTTTTGAACGGCTGCACGGATTTTGATCAAATTTTTTGTGAAAGATAGTAAATTACGTCAGCTTTCAAATGAAGTATATTATATGGGCGTGGCATAAACAGTTTGGTTGAAAAACAAGTATTTTTAAATGCAAATTTCCTAATTAAATGGGCAATGCCACGCCCACTAATTAGATATCCTCGTAAAGCTGGAGAAATTTCCTAATTTATGCAAAAAATTTCATCAAAATAGGAGCAGTAGTTCCGAAATTATGAGCCAAGCAAGTTCACGTTCATTCGTGTGGTCGTCATTTTGAAAATCATACAAATATAAAAATGGGAGAAAAATACCAGGCGCCCAGCATGCTTGAGCAAGCAAATTTTGATTTTAGGAATTCTTTAAAGTCGTATAACTTTTGAACGGCTGCACGGATTTTGATCAAATTTTTTGTGAAAGATAGTAAATTACGTCAGCTTTCAAATGAAGTATATTATATGGGCGTGGCATAAACAGTTTGGTTGAAAAACAAGTATTTTTAAATGCAAATTTCCTAATTAAATGGGCAATGCCACGCCCACTAATTAGATATCCTCGAAAAGCTGGAGAAATTTCCTAATTTATGCAAAAAATTTCATCAAAATAGGAGCAGTAGTTCCGAAATTATGAGCCAAGCAAGTTCACGTTCATTCGTGTGGTCGTCATTTTGAAAATCATACAAATATAAAAATGGGAGAAAAATACCAGGCGCCCAGCATGCTTGAGCAAGCAAATTTTGATTTTAGGAATTCTTTAAAGTCGTATAACTTTTGAACGGCTGCACGGATTTTGATCAAATTTTTTGTGAAAGATAGTAAATTACGTCAGCTTTCAAATGAAGTATATTATATGGGCGTGGCATAAACAGTTTGGTTGAAAAACAAGTATTTTTAAATGCAAATTTCCTAATTAAATGGGCAATGCCACGCCCACTAATTAGATATCCTCGAAAAGCTGGAGAAATTTCCTAATTTATGCAAAAAATTTCATCAAAATAGGAGCAGTAGTTCCGAAATTATGAGCCAAGCAAGTTCACGTTCATTCGTGTGGTCGTCATTTTGAAAATCATACAAATATAAAAATGGGAGAAAAATACCAGGCGCCCAGCATGCTTGAGCAAGCAAATTTTGATTTTAGGAATTCTTTAAAGTCGTATAACTTTTGAACGGCTGCACGGATTTTGATCAAATTTTTTGTGAAAGATAGTAAATTACGTCAGCTTTCAAATGAAGTATATTATATGGGCGTGGCATAAACAGTTTGGTTGAAAAACAAGTATTTTTAAATGCAAATTTCCTAATTAAATGGGCAATGCCACGCCCACTAATTAGATATCCTTGAAAAGCTGGAGAAATTTCCTAATTTATGCAAAAAATTTCATCAAAATAGGAGCAGTAGTTACGAAGTTATGAGCCAAGCAAGTTCACGTTCATTCGTGTGGTCGTCATTTTGAAAATCATACAAATATAAAAATGGGAGAAAAATACCAGGCGCCCAGCATGCTTGAGCAAGCAAATTTTGATTTTAGGAATTCTTTAAAGTCGTATAACTTTTGAACGGCTGCACGGATTTTGATCAAATTTTTTGTGAAAGATAGTAAATTACGTCAGCTTTCAAATGAAGTATATTATATGGGCGTGGCATAAACAGTTTGGTTGAAAAACAAGTATTTTTAAATGCAAATTTCCTAATTAAATGGGCAATGCCACGCCCACTAATTAGATATCCTCGTAAAGCTGGAGAAATTTCCTAATTTATGCAAAAAATTTCATCAAAATAGGAGCAGTAGTTCAGAAATTATGAGCCAAGCAAGTTCACGTTCATTCGTGTGGTCGTCATTTTGAAAATCATACAAATATAAAAATGTGAGAAAAATACCAGGCGCCCAGCATGCTTGAGCAAGCAAATTTTGATTTTAGGAATTCTTTAAAGTCGTATAACTTTTGAACGGCTGCACGGATTTTGATCAAATTTTTTGTGAAAGATAGTAAATTACGTCAGCTTTCAAATGAAGTATATTATATGGGCGTGGCATAAACAGTTTGGTTGAAAAACAAGTATTTTTAAATGCAAATTTCCTAATTAAATGGGCAATGCCACGCCCACTAATTAGATATCCTCGAAAAGCTGGAGAAATTTCCTAATTTATGCAAAAAATTTCATCAAAATCGGAGCAGTAGTTCCGAAATTATGAGCCAAGCAAGTTCACGTTCATTCGTGTGGTCGTCATTTTGAAAATCATACAAATATAAAAATGGGAGAAAAATACCAGGCGCTCAGCATGCTTGAGCAAGAAAATTTTGATTTTAGGAATTCTTTAAAGTCGTATAACTTTTGAACGGCTGCACGGATTTTGATCAAATTTTTGTGAAAGATAGTAAATTACGTCAGCTTTTAAATGAAGTATATTATATGGGCGTGGCATAAACGGTTTGGTTGAAAAACAAGTATTTTTAAATGCAAATTTCCTAATTAAATGGGCAATGCCACGCCCACTAATTAAATATCCTCGAAAAGCTGGAGAAATTTCCTAATTTATACAAAAAGTTTCATCAAAATCGGAGCAGTAGTTCCCAAGTTATGAGCCAAGCAAGTTCACCTTCATTCGTGTACTCGAAATTTTTAAAGTCATGTCTGCTACAAAAATATTAGCAAAATACCAGGCGCCCAGCATGCCTCAGCAAGCAAATTTTGTTTTTTGGAATTTTTTAAAGTCGTATAACTTTTGCACGGCTGAACGGCTGAACGGATTTTGTTCAAATTTTTTGTGAAAGATAGTAAATTACGTCAGCTTTCCAATGAAGTATATAATGTGGGTGTGGCATTAACAATTTAGTTAAAAAACACGTATTTTTAAAAGGTTATTTCCTAAAAAATGACCAGTATCACGCCCAGTTATTAGATATCGCCGAAAAGCTGCAGAAATTTCCAATTTTTTGCAAAAAATTTCATCAAAATCGGAGCAGTAGTTCCCAAGCAAGTTCACCTTCACTCGTGTGTCTGTGCGGCGTGTCTGTCGCCAATGTATTTATTTCGAATTATATGCGTGAAAAATTGCAATCTCCAGTTGGGAAAAAAATGACCGAACTTGCCACGCCCAAAATTAATTTATATTGTAGACATGTGCATATTCTGTATAAATATGATTTATTTACTTTTATGCAGAAAATACCATAGCAGCGGTATGTCTGGCAAGTGGGAACCCTAGATATGGCATACGCCTAACGTAGCCTAACACAGTTTCAGTTTTGCTATTTCAAGTACAAATTGTTGAACGGACAGGCGGACAAGTGGACATTATTCGATTTGCCTTTTCATTTTCATAAAAGTTACAGTTTCATGCACCAAAGGTATGACAGTGTCAAACTTTAGGTAGTTCGCCTAGAAATGCCTCAAGTCTCTAATGCTTAGGATTTTGATTTGTATTTTTATATGATCTTTACAAACATTTGAATGTCATTGCATTACTTAATATATTGCACAGAATTCTTCTTCTTATAAGGCCCAAAGGGAAGCACTGAAATATTCTTAATATTATGACGTTTTTAAGAAGAATGAATGAGAATGAGTAAAAGAAGTAAATTTTTGTATTTTTTTTGTTTCTGACGCCTCCTTTTGGGTGTTGTAAACGGAAGAACAATCTTAGTACACTTCCCATTCTGAGTGGAGGATGTGTAAATGTGGAATATTATGGTATTTAAAAAAGTTAGATGAATTGTGTTAATTACTTACATTAGGATGCATTTGCCAATTTTTTTTTTTTAATTCAGGTTAATTTTGGATATTTACCTAAAAAGAAGAAAAATAAATTATAATAAGAGAGCGCCTTTCAAATGAATTTAAAAACAAGTAAAACGAGGGAAAATATAAATTTGCCTAAGGCCAAATCTTAAATACCTTCCACAGTTAGCGCAGGGCAGCGATCTGCTTGCTAGAAGTGCCTGAACAATATTTCAGCTCAATATTTCAAAATTTACGACCTTGAGAGTACCATTAAAAGACGAAGAGATATGTCTACATTTACTCAGTTTTTGATGCTGATTCCTTCTGGGAGTTTCAAATGGAATCACAAACTTATTATATTCCCATCTTGTTATTTGAAGTGTCTACCAAGATATTGCACTTGAATTAGAAATCCTCAGTATATAAATAATGTGTATTTTTATTTTTATACCCTGAATTATAATAAGAGAGTACACTGAGTAACTAATTCCCTTTCTTTCAGGCATTCTATAAATGTAAAATTCTTAATTAACAACAGAATCTGGCCAGACCTGATTTCCAAGTTATAAATTACAATTATTTTTTAAAGAGTACGTTGTAAATAAATCATTTAACTTAAACTGATATAACTAAACTTTTCCAAGTCCAAATGTTGCCAATCATTTCTCCAACCTTGTTTTTGATGCGGGTGATATAGCCAAGTCAATTTTTTACAAAATGTTGGCTTATTATTTATTATATGATGAAAGCACCACTTATTTCAAATATTAGCTGCACATATTTGATTTCAGGTAAGACAATCCTATCATTCGTTAATAATATTTTATACAAATACAGTTTCTAAAAATAGTTCAATCTGATCCAAAACGATGGGATGGCCTATCTAAATGACATTCATAACATATTTATTAAATAATTTTGAAAAGTGCAAAATTTTATGGATTTATTTAGTAAAGAAGTTCTAAAAATGCGCCGATCGAGTTCAGGTTTGGCTTATGGGTTAGGTTAGGTTTCTATTATTAAGCCAATGAACTATTTAGCACCAATTTTCGTTAACAAAAATTATGAATTTCGCTACATTTAATGACATTATAAGGCGAATGATTCTAAAAATGGTCCGATTCAAACCATTTTCAATAGGATTCTTGTTTTTGGTTAAACCAAAAGTGTACCTTTTTTTTATTGGAATTTTATCAAAATATCTCAAAATCTATATCTATACATCTATAGTATGCGTATATGAACGTTTGGGTGAAATGCTGAAATGAGAGGCACGTAGTATGTGCACTATTTTCAATTGATTTCAGTTTTGATATTTTTCTCTCATGCAACAAAATAAAACAAAATTATTCTATGAGAGCAATTCCGTACTCAAACTCATACTCATGCTCATATATGAAAGGGACACATAGGCAGAAAGAAGAAAAGCACAGAAGTCTACTTACACAAAATTATTTTTTCTATAAAATGGCTGAAAATATTAAACACATATGTATAACTGATTATATACATATAAAACAATTTTATAAACATTTGAAAGTATGACAGGGATCGCAATTACTTTTTCAATTTTATTTTAGTTGCCCCAACGCGGTTATCTAATGCTTTAATGAGTTTTGCAATTTTGCAAGGACGGTATTTCTTGTATCTATCTATCAAAACAATGATTAGTACAAAGAGGGTGACTATTCAATATTAAGAAAACCAAAAAACTTAATACGGTGGAGTACAAACGTAAGAACCGAATGTAATTGTTTTGAGAAGAAATGGAAAATGTTTGATACATGTTTGTGCTCCCCAGCATCCACCTTCAAATACTTTCACTTTTATACGGAACATGTCTTCAATACAACCTTCACAATAATGCAGCTCTTTGGTTCGTAATAACTTTAAGCATTTTTTCTTCTTAGGCCTCTATGGCTCCTATAACGTACCGTACACCCACTAATTTCTTGTTTTACTAGAACAAAGAATTCTTCCTCTTTTTACTCACATATATTTTACTTTGTCGTCATGGTGAGGGAAATGCCCATATGTACAAGCATACAATATAGTAGTGAAACCCTTAAATGTAGTTTTTTGTGCGATTTTATTTCTTGAGGGACATGTTATTGCATTATCAGCATACCTGGTCATTCATTATTGTATTGTGTGTCGGTCGATAAGCTTACATTTGCATATATGTGATAACCCACATAAGTAAAACATACACGTGTACGTATACAAAAAAAAAACAAAAAAAAAGAAAGTCTCCTAAATAGAATTGATATGGTTTCATCAGTAACGTGTTTACGTGTAACTCTGTAATTATTGTTTACAAATTGTATAACTTATAGCTTGAACAGTTGCATCTACATTGAGTACTATAATGCATGACGTTTAAAAATTACAAACATCGGCACAAATGGCGATCTTAAAGGTAGGTGGAGTAAGCGACCTCGAGGGGTCCCATAATGTCTTGGGGTCAAAAAAAGGGGGGCTCCAAAAATATTTCCCAGTATTAGTGTCCGCCGCAGCGTGATAAGGGATATTAAAATGTATGCAAATGTTAGGTAACGTGGCTCAAGCTCTCAAGCTTTAACTTAACAAAAATTGTCGGAACGACAATTTTGAAGCCATTACAATATAATTTTATTTTAATTCAAACTTTACAAAAGCTTAAGTAAGACACAACAAAAGTGAAGCGTTTACTTTTAGAATAAACAAAAATAGCTTAAAAAAATTAAAACAAAAGATTTATTTAAATACAATGACCTCAACGGCATTTAAAAAGGAGAGAAAAAACGAGCAAACTTCCCTTTTTTTCGGCAATAAATGAATCATCAAATGTGCTGCATTATCCATTTCAAACACCAACTCGTACCCTTTCTTCCCCCCTTTGTTTATTGTCCAGCAAGATGCTTTCAACGGAGAGTCCTTTTATAGTAAAGTGATATGTATTTTTATATACATACGAATGTTGTTTGTGTGTTATCGAACGGGCCTTTTCAACAAGGATAATCGCACAGCACACAAGACAATACTCGTAACATGCACGTATTGTACGGTATGTAGTAGTATGTGAAACTACTTTTTTCTATATTCTCTATTCTAATAAATAAAAAAAGATCTTTTGCATATTTGAAACTAATACATACAGGCACACACACATTGTGTATACATTCATATTTCATTAAGTGATTTTCTGGGGATAACAATGAAAACTTGGTATGGTTAAAATGGTGACCGATAGTTGTAGGAGAAGAACAGAAATTTAAGCACATTGTGGCCTCATTGATATTTGAAGGATTATTGTTTTTTGTTTGCCCCCTAAAGCTATTTCCCTCTGTCCGTTCGTTCAAATGTCATTATTGAATTCCTTGTAATTATTTTTGATGCATATATAATGAAAAGTGCTGCAGGAATGTCTCTTTTGAGGTAAGGACGGATACGAATGAAAATGGTCCGTTTTAAAAACTTTTTCTCTTTTACATACCATATGTCATGAAATAAATCGGCGCCTTAAATGTATATATAATATCATCAAAATTGCTATTGTCCCAAATGATTATTAATAATTTGTTTTAACGCACATATAAACTCATTAAAAATGTTATGAAATCAACTCTTTGCTACATATATAGTTTAAGAGAGGCGTAGTCCTAGTTCTATTTTCGTGACTAATGAATAAATTTCAGTTGTAAGCGTGACTCTGAATCGATTGCGACCCATTTAAATCGAAACTTGAGTGCAGAAATTTGAAATATTCGTCAGTAGAAAAATTAAGTTCAACATCTCAAAATCTATGACTTTGAGCACATGTACGAACACAGGACCATCAATAATCGATGTTGATACTATCTTGAATGGAGGATTGGAGTCTGATAACTCAAACATTTTCATTTCTGCTTTCGGGTCAAATTTGCACAATTTTATTTACTGCAATAAATATTGAACGTACGAGTATATAGAGAGAGAGAAAATACAACCTTGCAATGACGTGTAAATGTACGTTTGAATAAATGGCAGCTGCAGTCACATATATTATTTAAATTAAGTAAAAATGTTGTAGTCCGTCAAGCCCAAACATTTCATATCGCGAGGCATTGCCATATAAGTTACTTTGTGAAATAGAATTATTTAAAAAGGGGTTCCGAAAATGGTTCGATCAGGTCCAAATTCGGTACAAACATTATTCTTCGGCAAATTTTGTCAAAAAATGTTAGGATTTTATATGGGGAGGGGTTCCAAAAATCGTGCGATTCGGTCTATTTTGAATAAAGTTTCTCCTTGTATCAAATTTCATCAAAATGTCTCAAAAATACGACCTTTAGCTTGCGCATCAAATATACATGGACGGATTAAAGGTGGGTGCGGCATTTATCGTTTAGGAGTTACAAACATCCGTACCAACTTAATATACCCTTTGCCACAAGTGGTGTTGGGTATAATGAAGGAAAACACAAGAATGCACTTTTTTTTTTAAAGAATTCGTTCTAAATATTTAGTTATTAAAAATTCTGAAAACAGAATGAAAATGCATCAGAACTGAACTGAATTGAATTCATTTGCTTCATTATTGTTGTTGCATGTACATATATACACATTTTCATAAAATAATAAAATCAAAAGATAATTCATTCATTCTTAAATGCACAGAGAAACAAACGATTAAAACAAAAGAGTAGATTTACAGAGCAATGAATCTATAAATAGAACGAAATTTTCAGAGTTTAAGTACTTAAGCGGTTCACCCTCTCACCTAAAATGACAAATTGCCATTTTTAAGATAAATAATTTCATCCAAGATAAATGTTGAAGAAAGAATTCTTTTCACTAGAATATGAGTTGATGTGCAACGTGTAAAATGTGTAACCTCAAAATAATGAAACGAAAAAATGTCGCAAAACATATTTCTTTAATTAATAGTCTAAAAATAAATTGATGGGTATCGTTGGGCGAAAGCAAATGGACGAAAATTTATGCTTTTGACAATAACCGTCAACACATAACGCATAACGCATAAGAAACGAATGGCGAAAAAGAAAGCGATGAGTAATTATTTATAATATATGGCGCCAATTTTTCTTTTTTCCATTCTATAAACATGCGTTGCGTTGCGTTATCGTTTGGGGGCGATATTTGACATCATTATTGAAAGATTTTTGCATTTAGAAAATGAAAATCAACGCATTGCTTATTATTATTATTGTATTAATCGCTGGATGCTTCAAGGACGAGCAAAGTTATCATTGGAGTGGGTCTAACTGAGTATGTCACTGCAATAATACAAATGCTTTACACATCGCTTATGATTCATTTTTAAAAGACACTCTTGCAACAAAATGCATAAACATTTGTCTGTAATTAAATGTAATTATACGAGTACATATGACTAAAAATAATTATAATACAATGACATATGAGGCACACGTTCGCACTGCGTACAAGCAAATTTAAGCGTAATAAAAAACCAGTGAAAATGTTATAGTCGGTTAAGCTGAAGCATTTGAAACTCTACGTAACTTGGCGTTTTTTGAATTTCGAATATTTCGTTTACATTGTTTAAAAAAAGTTTCTTGTCACACAATTGTTTTTTGTAGAAGAAATAATTTTGTTTCATGCGAGAATTTTTTGTATTCAACAAATTTTATATCATAAGCGGTTCCATGTACATAAGTCCCAATGGAATACAAAAAAGAGAGAGAGAATAAGTGTTAAGCGGGATACAATCTTTATAAATACTTTACTGCCATTTTAATAGGAATCTTTCTTAAACAAAGGCTTGTTGTCAACCATATAGAAATACAGATGAACAGACGGACAGACGGACAGACACTGTTAAATCGATTCTTAAACGATTTGTTTAAGAATAAGAGAATTAAAAACATCCGCACATCGGGGTGTAGGGTACAAACATAAGCGCAATAAGAAAGAGAAACAATCGCACAACCTAATACAAAACGCACAAGTGTGCGTGAAATGTGTGTGCAAGTCAGACCGTTATTTGGTTAGACACGCCAACATGCTGACAAACTCCCAGCACTGCACAGCGCAATATATAACAAATCTTCATCGCGACAAACATTTGCAGGTTAGTCAAGTCCTAATACATATAAATGTAAAAGCATACGCACGCTGTAAGTTGCTTGGTGCGTTTTATTGTGACACAAATGACAGCCAAAGATGTGCATACCCTGTACGATTACACACGCGCATTGCTGCCAGCCAGCCAGACAGACACGTTGCACAAAATTTAATACAACTTTTCGCATTCCTTATGCAGCTGCGAATGTACGTACGTATGTACGTACGTAAAAAGAATGCTGTTAGGAATGCAAAGTGTCGCTCTGCGAAGTGCAAATGTCATGCTCTTCTAGTTGTCGCGTGCTTTTTTATGTTGCCAACACGAAATAAAAATTTATGCAATTACAATTAAAAGAAAAATGAAAATATTTCTTCCTTCCTGCACTGCGCACATACCATGTCCAATACAAGTATATGAAAGCTATTAGACTACTGCATCAAAAATATCGATTCTTGTTAGAAGCTTGTTAGACGCTAGAAAAGCGGATGCCTGGCTGGTACGCACTCTTTACAATCCATATACTGCCCTTGACGCCATCGTTATTGAACCAAGTCAAGTATATTTCCTTTGTCCATTGTATGCTCAATATTAAAAAAAATATATATATACTTTTCACTACTTGTTAAACATTTTTTTTCAATTTTTTTTTTTTTTATCATCTCACAGTAAAAAAATATTTCTTTTTCAAAAGCAATTCCTGTCAATGTGATTGTTTTAAAAATGGCGAAATTTTCTTTCCAAGATGAAATGAAAAAGTCCGCTTTTGCATGATGCAACGCATTTGTTTATTAACAATTTATAATACAATGAATTTGAAATGCATATATTGGCATATAATTCCCAACAGTCAAGTCACACTAACAATTTTTAGATATGTTTAGATAGAAATGTTGCGCATGAATTTGGACCACAATATACGCGCCGTACAGAATACAGTCCATATGCCTAATAAAAAGGCTTCATCGGCACCAAACAGTCCAGCAACACCACCCGCGGCTTTGGTGGTTGCTTCTCCCTCCTCGCCTTCGTTTTTCTTAGCCCTGTAAAATGAAATGCATAAAAATGAAATGATTTTCCGCGAAATATTCAATTAAATTGATTCAATACATACATGATCTCACGTTAGCTTGCGAATCCACAAAAAGGAAAAATATTTCAATGTTTTTCAGTTATATAGTTTTATGTGTTTTAAAAAAATTCCGCACCACCAACGAATTGCTCTGAAATATGTTATATGCTTTCTTTGAATTCGAACACAAAATGAAAACTTATTTGATTTACAATGCTGAGGTGTTTATGTTAAATTGAAAATCGATTGAAAAAAGTAAAAATACACAGTGTTTATAGAGACATAGCAAGAAAATATTATATTGGAATGTTCTGGAAAGATCTTTGGCTAGAAGGTGCCCAATCATCTCTTTTTTATATACCTAAATACAAATAATGGACCAATAAACACTTCCGCGCATATTCTCTTTAGTTTCTTTACATTTTCACATATATGTTCCCACAATACCTTTGACATGCTTTTCGAAACAACTGGAAGAAAAATATGAGAGTGTCGCTTGACCAATTCTATCCAATTTCAGTAAAATTCCCTGCCAGCTGAGGGGAGAGATCTTTTTAGCGTTCCCTCGAATAGTAGCAAACTACATGAGCTTAGCTCACGTTTCCATTTGCAATAAAGAACAACATATTTGCCAACTTTCGATATCTCAATTATTGTAACCAAGAGAATACAGATGGAATACAGATGGAATTTTATGCAGGAATCGGCCTTGGAAGGCCTTGGTCGCAACAGAACACATGCCAGGCGAAGGAGTTTATGGCGAAGAAGATTCCTGTTGATTCGTTTTATTATTAGCTACTTGTAATTTTTATGTGCAAACATTGTATGTGTTAGATAATCATAATAATACATAAATTATATAATCAGCGTTAATGGCGTTTAAATCGATTCGCTATAACGAGGCGCCCAAAACTACAACACAATATACGAATGATGCATAGAAGACCCCAAATAGCAATTAAAGTTGCTTCATCGAAACCGGGCAGTGGTGTATTGCCACTGCTGCCATCTGTAGCGTCACTTGATTCGGTTTCTTCCTTGATACCAACCACGTCTTCTATGTCTTCTAAAGATGGAACAGGAGGCATATCAGGATGCAACAATGTTGAAATATCATCATCATCAGCCAGAGATCGTGCCTTTAATAATTCGTTGTCTTTGATAGATGGTCTGGAACTTAAAGGTGCCTCAGCTCTTAGTGTAAACATTGTTGCGTTTTCCAGAGAAACAGACACGTTCTTATATGTTTATTATGAATTTATAGAATTGCGTAAATTTGAATGTAAGACGAAAATTTTAGGCATAAAAATTTTCGTTTATTCGACAGAGGCAAAAAGCCAAAAGACAAATGACTCAAGGAAAACACAATACTCAGCCATTCGATTCCATACTTAGAGAAATTCAATGCTTTTGGTGAATTTTTTTCCAGCTTTTATTGAAATTTATTACAAAATGGAGAATTTACAGAGAATGGCCACAAAAAATACGTATATATTCAATACATGAAATTTTGTATGATGCTGGGGGTGAATACTCAAACTCAAATACAACTCAAATCGAATATACAAACAAACTACAGATACATTTAATGGCGTTTTAAGAAATGTGAGCCATAACGACGTCCGAAACTGGACAATAGGATACGTAAGACGCAAAAGACAGTCCACAATGCGATTAGCGTTGCCTCATCGAAACCGAAGAGGGCACCTACGCCGCTACCAGCGTCTGCTGCGGTTGTCTCTTCATCCCCTTCTTCCTTCACCTCTGTTGGAGGCGTGGTTGTATCACTTTTTGGCTCTTCAACCATTGGTGGTACCTCAGGTGGAGGGGGAGGTGTTTCCATATCGGATGTTACCAATGTTACTACGGTGGTAGGTTCGGTTGTCTCTCCAGCTGCCGTAGTGTCGGCACCGGTAGAGGCATCTGGTACAGGAGCTTCAGAAGACATGATGTTCTAATCGTTTAAATTGTCGTTTACTTTTAAGCAAATTGACCAAATGACCAATCAAATGCACGTATTTTGCTTTATCGGAACTTTTTTTTGTATATCCGTTGATTAATTATAAAAATATACGCGTAACACGACCAAAATTCCACAGAACGAATTGATATGTGAGACGTATGAAAAAATGAAAATTTATACTTTTTTGTATAAAGGAAAAGTCAATGGTTGAATTGATTAAAATTGAGAATATTTACCCAAAGTAGTTTTTCACACAGTCAATGTATAATGAAAAAAAAACACATACATATATAAAATATATACATATACGGTGTGCTTATGTGGGGAATGGAATAAGGCTTGCTAAGTGAATTTCAAAAAAGTTTTTTTTACAATCTACACCTTCGTGATGGGCCTCAGCAGTCCGTACAGTGCATATATATACATATATGTAAATGTATTCTTGATCAGCATCTAAACCATGTCCATGCGTGCGATAACTAAACCATGTCCGCACATTCATGAACCCAGTACAGACAGTACAAAAAATGTTTTTATTGAATTTAAGCCTAACATCTTAAAATGTACCGTCGTGAACGTTGCAACAATGGAATACACTGGCGAACATGTCTAGTTGGCACAGCTTTTGATGCTGATCAAGAATATAAATGTTTGGTAGAGTGTGTGACGCCTAATAATAAACATAGAATACCCCCCGCATATGCAGGGTTTAGTAGTCTCAAAGTGCCTCTTCGGAAAATCATTGAAAATATAATATTGGATATATTTCCCAAACTGGGAATAAAAGAATAAATTTTTAACTGTTCCGAATAGTCCCACATGTTGCAAGGTCCGCATTGAATTGTGATGCTGAATAAACCATCAAATCATAATGATAAAATTTTACATAAATAAATTTTCCTTGAGTAGAGAATTGTAGAGGAAGTAAGATTTTTTTACATATTAATTAATTGACTCTGACCAAAGGGACGAAAACCCAATCTGGATTACATATGTAAAGCAATTATTGTTTTTTTATAAAACTTTGGATAACTTTGCACCAATCAATTTAAGGTCTATAAAAGCCTTTCATTCGTATGGCGCTAGCCAATCCATTTTACAAAATAAGGTTCCAATTGGAGCTATATTGGCGACCGACTGCATACTAAATTACGAATGGTACAGAGTGAAGTTCCCAAGGTGACCAGTATCTGTTCGTCTAACCCAAAAAGTGAATCTACACCGCTTACATCTAATGCCGTCCTCATCAATATCACTGTCCTATAACCTAACGTTTCTGATGAGGAAGCCTGTCACGGCTGCAAAGTTTGAGACATCGAGCTGAAATTTGGTATTTTTACAATATGCAGCGATTATTCACTTAAATCTATTTCTTTCAATTCATATCCATTAAAGCAATTTCGATTTTGAAAAATCTCTAAATTAGTTTTCTAAGCATTGTAAAGGTATATCAGAGAAGAAGTCTCGACCAGTCCTACATGTGATGTCCGCAAGGTACCAATTTCCATGTAACAGAAAATACACATGCTTAGAGTGTTTCACCTTACAATTATCAGCTAGGATTATTGAACTACATACACACATTTATTACATTTATTTGGCCACAATGTTTGAAGCAAAGAGGAAGTGACTGCAAAAGGCCAAGAAAATATTGTAGCGCTGCTAAAGAGAGAAGGACAACAGCAAGCTGAGCACGCTAATCGTGGAGCACACAACAATCCTGTGTGTTCCAAGCTAACGAACACAGTCCTTTCAAAAACAGACCCAAAAGGCCAATGGAAGCCGCCCACTACAATATCCAACACTGTATATTCTAGATCCCTTGTGGTATTTAATTATTTAAATCAAGGTCATTATGGTTATATTCCCGTTGAAGATCAAGACCGTGCCCACAATTGTCACAAGTGTTTTGACCCTAAAATTTGAAATCATTTGAAATTCGTTACACCTGCAACATACTCTGGTAGTACTTAATATTTGGGCAGAATATCTATCTGCCACAGCCAACATTTCTAATTTAATTTATGCTTTTTTGATAAACTCTCTCGTGGAAGAGCAATATTTCCGGGAATAGATAGGCCCAAAGCCCACAATAGTTTAGTCTTCAGCGTTTCAACATACAACTCTTTGATTTTTATGAAACTATCCGGATACACTATGTGTGAGTATGTGTGTGTGGGTGGTTGGTGTGTATTGGGTATAAGAACAATTAAAGCAGCAAAGGCTTAAGCGCAAATACTAAACCCGAGCGCTAATAAATACAAACATACTCAAACATACTATTGTGTTTACATTATACGTATATAAAGTTATAGCGAATAAATATTAGCGTTGTTAACTAACCTTAATGCTGTCATAGCAGGCGGTCACTTTGCCATTTTGAACCTCAACGTTAGCGGGCGGGTGGGCAAATTTACATTCGGTATCTTGGCGGGAACATTTATTCCTTTGAAATTCACGACACACCTCCAACTGGAGCCAGCGTGAATCCTTGCCATTCAACAGGCTGGTCATGTTAACCATAGCAGCCATTTTACTATTTTTGCTTCTACTTGTTACGTTTCTTCGATTCTATTACTTGCTAGTCTGCTACTCTTCTTTAATCAATATTTTTGATATTTTTTCTTTCCAATCGTTTTTGCTTGAGTTTATTCGGTTTTATTGGCTTTCGGCTCAGTTCTACTAGCGTTTTACAAAGCTGTTTACTATTACGCGTGCGATGCGCGCTTTATTGCATAAATGAATAGCCGCTAATAATTTGTATTTGTACATATATATATAGATAAAGAGCACACACAACTTTAATATTAATTTTCTATTTAAATACATACATACATACATACATACATACATACAGGGTTATGGTTGACAGGGATGTGTTCGTCTATTCTTGTGTATGACAAGCACTCGCACTCGCACTCACATTTCAAACTTGAATATAGGAAACAACCTCCTGAATATAATCACAGTTTATCCTTTTTGCTGAGCCTTCCATACAATTATTACCACTTATTATATATTTAGGCAAAATTTTTACAACTCACTTCTCAATGACATTTTATACAAAACTCGGAAAATTTCCCATTTTTGACGTTTAGACAAAAGCAAATGAAATTTTTACTGCGACTTTACAGTTGTTTTTTAGCAAAAAGCATAAAAGCAAAATTTTAGATTTCATTGGCAAAGCCAGCTGAGTTATGTGATAGTAACCACACACGATTTTAAGTCTTCAAGGAGTAACTACTTATGGAATATGGACAGATATGGTAAATGATTAACCGTATGTATGTATGCATGCGGGTACTTAATGTAAAGGGTATATACGCAGTAAAGGTTAGCGAGCGTATTGATTAAGATCTCTTAACGCATATAAATGCATATGTACGCTTTTGACTTTCTTCCAACAGAACAGTTGTTGTGGTCATAACATGAAGTAATTAAAGTGGGAGAGTGTGGGGTAATTTTTTTTCAAAATATTCACTACATATGTATGTAAATAATAAACATTAAATGTGTATATAAACGTTTACATGTAATCGCTCAGGTGTTGTTGCTCTTGGCTACGTAACAGCTCTGTTTCTGTTGATCAACAACGGTGGCCAACGGTTGACCGCACTTGAATTATACGCGTTTGTTTGGTGTATTTTCTAATATATATCTTGTATATATGTAAATGTGTAGCAAATTTCCATGGCGGGCGTTGTTGCCGTTGCCGAATTAAACATTAAAACATCTGCAAAGAAAGGGAATGTAGAAAAAAAGCATTTTGTTAATGTTGTTATATATATGGAGGTATGTAGGTATGAAGGTATGTATTATATTCATATAATATGTGAGATGAATTTATATCATCTAAAAAATTGGAAAATTAAAAAAAATTACACCACCTCACATAGAACCTTCTCCACATAAGAATGCCACCGTATTTGCAACTCAAGAGGATTTTAGACTCTAGATATAGACATGTCCGTCCCTGTGCCGTTTGTTGGAGCGCTCATATTGAGCTGAAATTTTGTACTAGGCGAAATCGGTCAAGTACCACGCTTACAATGTACAAACTCATCACACGCCCACAATTGTTGAAACAAAATACAGGCACCTCTCACGCCCTCAGTTTGCACAGAGTTCCGAAAGTTATTTACGATTTGGCCTAAACCACATTTTTTCTACTTATTTCCACTAATTGGGCGCGGCTATCTCTCTTCTTCTAATGGAGGGCGCATGAATTCCAGTAAAATGTCTTTGCTTCACTTCACACTGACAATAACTTCAGGAAATAAATAGAAACCGGAAAAAATAACATATTTTCGTAGAGAATGCATTTTAATGCGATTGGTCTTACGATTCCCGAAACGTATGTTTAAAAATTTAAAGTTGAATGCACAACTTTGATCATGCGTCGGGTGACAAACTCAATGCATACTTTGTGTATGTGTGTGCTCATAAATAAAAACATATATATCAACCGAACCTAATTTATGCATGCTTTTTATCTGTTCTCAGCCTAATTGCGCCGTGAAAATTTCTTCCATAAAACTTGTAATATTGTCATGCAATGAAAGTGAAAAAAGACAAAAGTTGGCAAATTTTTTTAAAAGTTGTTTATCTAGAAATATTTACGCCACTTATTAGTCACTGATTAAAGATATTCAATAATGCAAGTTTTAAACTTTCAAACCTATCCTGCTATAAACATATACACACATTGCATGCAGTTCCTTTCGACTTAATATGAATAATAACAGAATGATTCCAGAGATGAACTTTCAATTTAAATAAATTATGGGTACCCTTACTTCTTAGGGGGCCACCACAGTTGAACAATTTTGTCTTGACTTAAACTTTGCGAAAGTATGGAAAAGGTTCTTTGCAATGCGAAAGAACCCAACGATTCCAAACTGAATGTAATCGTTATTGAGTTATTTTCACATTTATTGCATTTTTTGAGTAAGTTTTGAAAAATCTTTTAAAGAAAAATTTTGCTACCATTTCATGTTGCTCAGCATTAAAGAATTTTAATGGTAAACGCTTAAAATGGCGGCTTTTAAGTAAAAAGGACTTTTGACAAATCAAAAAAACGAACTAAAAACATTTGATTGCTTATATCTGAAGCACATCAGCGCATATTTCTGAGGCCGTAGTATAAATGGACGCAATTTCATACCAAAACGTGGAATCATATGTTTTTACAGAAGCGCGGCGCTGTTCGCCAATAGTAAAGAATTGTTGTAACGGGTGTGATGGAGAGCGGCACGGCTCTAGCATTAACGACAGCTCCACCCACACTGAAGCGATATATACTGAAGTGTAGCGTCGCAATACCTTTTTCAACATTCATTAGTAATTACCAAAGCTCTTATCTTATCGCATGTAATGTATTGATTTTATATGAAACACTTGAAGCGCAACGCTTTTTAAGGTGAAATTATCTATTGTAGGCATACAAGAAACTGTTTGAATTTATTAAATTGTTCCCAACTTCTCCATAACCTTGTGCATAATTCCATTACAATACAAAGTAGTCGACATTCGTCATGTTTCCGCACATATATTGTACACAATAAATTGACCAAAAGGACGCAGAAGACTTTAAAGTTGAAAATAATTTTGATATTTTTGGTGCGCAGTTCCATGTGGCGAAAGAGACGAATCGATCTTAGCAAACGTGTGCGGTGTAGGATGAAAGCGGTTAGCGTTTGTTTCATAATTTATACGTTTTATAATAAAATTTGTTAATATTGGCCGAAGTCAAGCGAAAGACATTTGATTTTTTCAAAATCACCTCACGTTTACGTCTCTGACATCTAACTCTAACTGAAAAATTGGAAAGTCTCGATTTAGCTAAAGGAAGTCAAAGCATCTGCTTCAGCATTAAAATCCGTGTACAAAAAATGAAATGAAATTTTCACGTCTCAACCTATCGATTTATTATTGTTAAGCCGCTCAGTTTTTATTTTTCAGTCGGCCAAAGAGTAACACATGCATGACGTCATAAAATGCCGGTTCACTTTCATTGACATTTACTGCTGACACAATACAACACGCCGCTGCCGCACACTAGACTACAATGTAACAAACGCAGTACCATTGATATAAAAATGAATATTTATACACACACGCACACAAAAACACACATACACACCTGAATAAAAAAAGCTGCTTAAGCGTGTATGCGTGAAAATTTTAGTTCAGTGGAATAGATGATGGAGAGAATTCTCCAGAGATGAGCAAATTTAACCGCTTGCTGTGTTTAAAAATTATTTTTGGTTTTTTCTTTTTTTAAATTTTATGTTTTCTTCTATTTAATGATTAAATTTTTTTATCAAGTTGCTTTAAAAACGTTTGTACAATGTATGTTTAGTCCTGGTGTAAATTTGTTTTAAACAATTTGTTGATGTTGTTGATGTATTATTTATTTTATGTAATATTTGTTTTAATGATATTTTCAAGTTTGTTTAAATTGTGTCGGATTTTTTTTTGTTATTATTATTATTATTATTGTTGTTGCTACAACTATTGTTGCTCTTTGTTTTATAATTTTTTATGGTTATTTTTCACACTTTTTGCAACTCTTTATTAATTTTGACACATTTTACACATTAGTTACACATTAGATTGTTATTGCTATTGTTATTGTTGTAAAATAAACTTGACTGGTTTTATGTTTAAATCAAAATTTTTTTAGCTCTTTCGAATGCCCCCAAATATAAACACGTAACACGATTTTTGGTTATTATTTCTTTGCGTGCACAAAAAGAAAAACCTTAAATGTAAAAGGTTTTCTTAAATATCAAATATACACTTGGTGGCAAACAGAAAATCCGCTCGTTTGTTAATAATTTGGTTATGATGGCTGTAATAGCTTCCAGTTTCAAATTTATTTCTTCCCTCTCCGAAATTTTTGTATTTTACTGAATTTCTTTTTTTTTTTTTATTTTGTATGGTTAAGACAACACAAGAAACAGAACTTTCAACAAATATCTCAAAGCGAAAAATAGCTGTGCAGAGCTCAGCGCCTGTTCACAGACTAAATTCAAATAAGCAGACAACAGGCCGTTAACTCTCTACTATACAATAACGGCGTCTGGCTTGTACATGTGTGGTGCAGACCAATATCTTGTCATCGTCATTACAATATTAAAAACGGAAAAAAATCAACAAGCAGAGTACTAACCAAACTCATTGCTCACACATGTACGCACACAAGTGGTAATATCGCACAAAGCACAACAATCTCACAAACAATTATTAAAAGTTTTATATTGTTGTTGTCCCTGCTATTCTAGCTGTTATTATACACATGTGTGCGTAAAAAGTCTTATTGGTGTAAAAGAGTTCTCAATATAAACACTCGCGTACTCTTCAAAGTAGAAGTAGAGCGGAGAGCGTTTATTTTAAAACGAGAAATACAGCCACATGCACTCGGAATGTGTACATTTTAAAATACACTCGTATTTCGTAAAGATTATAATAAAGAGATAGACTGCTCTAAAGGAAATTTTCTCTCTTTGAAAAAAATAAACGGAAAAGTAAAAAAAGCTACATTAGGCGAATGCCAAATCTAGCGCATCCACCATTATCACCCACTTGCAAGATAGAGCACCATCATCATTTCTCCAAATAAGGAAAAAATGCATCAAAGTCATTTGAATAATTGGTAATAATATTAATCTAAATATTTGGCAATATATAAGGAAAAAAGGAAAAAATATCTGAGAATCAGATTTGTTATTGGGGCACACCCATTTCAGGGGACGTATTAAATTCAAAAACACAACAATTTAAAAACACAAACCGAGTACTTAAAGTTTGTAATAACTATGACTAAAAATTATACTTTTTGCATAATTGTAGGACGATCCATGGACGAGTTTAACACATTTTATTTAAATACTAAGATACCTAGACATAAAGGAATGATTTATACCAAAACTTTAGGTTTGCGCGCCTTATGGCTCAGGAGAAATACAAAATTACATTTCAACTAGAATTTAAGGACTTTAGAAGAGGCGTGATACAACCAATGATACATTTAAACGTAAGGGGTACTATTATCTTCCAATCCTTCGTAGATCTCTTTTGTTTATTTTCAATACGATACTTTTAACATTGATGATGGACACCTATACCAAATTTCAGATCCATATCTTGTAATTTTCAACTCTGAGGGTGCTAAAATCATCGGGTCGTTGTAGCGTGTTCTTGCTTATTTGGCCATTTGCAATGAAAAACCTCCGACGGCAAACGATTTGACCAAAAACAATATACCCCCATTTCATTGTGACTGTAGCTACAACAAGTTGGACAAAAACGAAGTAAGCCTAACTTGAAAGCGGTAAGAATTTCATATGTTGTTGCCATTGTTTTAGTGCATTCCAAAAATTAAGCATTTCACACATAAAAGTTTTGGGCTGAAGTATTCACATTAAGGGCACATATCAATGCAATCAATACAAATTATTTTTTACGCTACGCTACCTCGCATTCTCTTTTATCATATTTTGCTCCTCTTAACATTTCTGCACTATAAACCTCTTTATTTATATCTAGCGCTCTATTTATCTGACGTACTCGTATATCAGTTCAGCTGATATCGTTTACATTTATTATGTAATGTATGTATATGGAGAAAACAAGTGGTCGGTTCTAATCGACTATTTAATACTCTATACAACCTGGTTGCACAATTTAAGCTACAATCAATCATTGTCGAATAAACGTCACATAAAGGCCCTCGTGTCTTACTGACCGAATCTTAAATACATTGCACGCAAATATACAATATAGGATGCTTTTTACTTTACACACCCTCCACCTTAGTGATGCAGGTATACTAAGTTTGCTATTCCGCTTGCAAGAAGGATATTTTGTGTATATATCTCTGGTTACATATACATACAAATACCTCATCCATCGATGTTCCAAATATGGGCATGATGGGCGGACAATTTATGAAAATCCTATTCTGCGTTAAATTCGACTTTTATGTTAACGAATAATGTGTACCCTTGTTCATGTACATGCCACGCCCCCTATGGAGTGGTAGCCTAACCTAAATTTAATTTATTTACTTGCTCTTTATTCACTACATTCGGCCAAGGATCCTACTTTTTTAAGCGTTATACATAATGTGAAATGTTTAATTTTTACATTTTTCTCTTTTCTGTATCAAATATGAAAATCTTGGCCATGTGTATTTTTAGTATTATTGTTCAGTATTCCAAAAAACGATAACAAAACAAATATTAAGAATACAGAAAATTGAATCTATTAATAAAACAACAACCAATTAGAAACGAAATAACAACAACAAAAACAGAGACATTAACTCAAATTCATATAAAAATTGTATAAACGGGCAGAAACACACCCAGCACTGTATTAATATATCAAGCAATGCGGGGGTGTGACGGGCAAGCAGGCATGCTGGCCGACAGACAAGCAGGCTTCATATAGTACATGAAGTACAGGCACAAAATATATATATATAAGAGTATAAGAGTGTGCTGTTCTTGTTTATGCGGTACTTGTTATTTTTGTTGAAGCAGCTTTTTTTAACACTTTTTTATTGCTCTCTACTCTCTAATAAGGAAATTTTATTTTATATATCAATATACCTACACACACACACACACACACACATTAGTTCGCGCCGATATGCTCCGTTTTACATATACATACATTGGTTGAGACGGATATATACTCAAGCAGAGTATGAACGGATTGTACGTAAGGTTTTATTTATAAATTTTCTTTTAAAAATCTATTTTCTTATGCATTCATATGTATATGTATATACGAGTATGTATGTACGATATAAGCAAGCATGCTGGTGGATAAATATGAATGTGTATAAATTGTATAAATATGTTTTTATGCGAGAAAACGACGAACAAATATAAAAAGTGAATTTTTAAATTTAGACCAAAGATTTGGCTCAGACCAAATCTTAAACATCCTCCACCACCTTCTATATAGTGGGCGTGGCATGTATATGATTAGATCCTTGCGGTTTTTTTATAAATCGTGAGCGTGTCCTACCACGCCCCTTTTTAGCACATCGACGGCTGGGGAATTATTATAAATATTTATACGGAAATTGCCAACTTCATCGTGTTTATTATATTAGATAAATAGATTTATATCAATTGTGGGCGTGGCTCTTGTCCGATCTTACCCATTATAAATAGCATGCTGAAAAGAAAAACTAAAGCTGTCTATACACAATACCTCAAAACAACCGTCGCACGCACAAACATATCTATATCGACTAAGACTTTAATGCTGATCAAGTATATATTTTATAGGGTTCCTGATACTTTCCTTTAAGTGTTGCAAACGGAATAACAAACTTATTTTGGTCAGGCCATTTTTAGAAAGCCTTCCCATTTCCAACTAAACTTATGAGAGCATAAATTGTGAAACCAAGTGACGTAGGGTCGGATAGATCGACCATAATATATTTCCAGGTTATAGTTGTAAATCTACGGCAGATGCGCTTTTCAAAAATTAACAAAGAGAGAATGTGTAGATCTGCTATTATATCTTAAATTGTTTTTGTGCTGTATTTGCATAAATTTATACTTCAATTAAGCCAAAAATATATAAACAAAAACAAATAAAACCATTAAGCAAAAGAGTCAAAAGCCATTCTGTGTCAATAGTGATCGAATCGAACGATCGACCAGCCTGGCCAAATCCTGCTACCTACGAAGGCCAAATTGGCATTATGCATACACACATATATTATACACGCAAGCATACGTATATGCACAAGCGCGGACTTGTTTATATTGTTAGTTATATGCAAGCAATATAAAACCAGTTCAGTTGAAAATTTGCAAGACACGATATCAGAAAAAGAAACACAGCAGAAACTAAAAGGAAACACGTTTGCAAATGTTTCTTTTTTAGGTTGCACAGAATTGTGAACACCCTGTAATGTAGGTAAGGTTAGTGAAAAGTATTGCAAGCATATAGACAGCCAGAGAAGTTTGGGGTTAAAGAGCATTTTTATAAAAATTACCAGCACCTGGCATCAAACAGCTTTACACAACTCTAATGTTCAACTTTCTTCTAAATAAATCAACGCACATGACTATAGTTAGTGATTCGAGCATAAGACAAGATATTGCGAAAAGTTCATTAAGATTTAATTTGCTACACTGAGAGAAACGTAGAATACAAACCTAGAATGCTTCACCTTGTTGGAGTTCAACTTAATGTTAAAGCTACTCCAGCTTGCACTTCAAACTGGTTCCAAACTGAGCATAAACCAAACACATTTGGGCACAGCTTAAGTAATCTGGTTTCAATAAATGTCACTTTTTTTTTGGTTACTCGCTTATTTTTGTTAATTACCAATTAATAACGACTACGTGGATCTACGTAGAGATCTCTTTAGTGCTATAAATCTTTGTTCAAAAGTCAACAAAATGCAAGTCATGCGATCGTATGCACTGCAGCGTTTCCTAGAAGAGTAGCTCTGCTCATGTTTCCATTATTACACGTTATTAAATGAAAAGTAAATCACTAAAAAATAGAATGCCGCTTGCAGCCTAACACGTCTAGCAATGCAGGAGGTTACCATTTGTCTTTCCTCTTGACTGACACCTTCTGCTGAATCTGCTGTGTGTGTATATTTATGTGCGCAAGGTGCATACGAAACTTTTCTTTCTGACCGCTTTGCTTCTATTTTTAAAATTAATGTATTTACAGTACACAGCACTTACAAGGCATTAAGTGTAAATGCATTTACGTGGCGAATGTAGTGGCTTGTGTCAGCGGCATACATAATTATAATTCCGTAAGCCCTGGTGGCCTACGCAGTTTCTTATATTCATGACTTGTGTGCTTACATCATATCACATTATAAACTGGGAAGCTGAATGACCACCAAAAACACGTTTGTATAAACTTCTGGTGCTCTCGTCTTTCTTTTCACCAATTCTTACTACTCTCTGAAGCTTACACTCTTTGTAGTGACGGCGTGAGTATCCATAGGTGTCTCATCAAACCAGTTTAAATTTCGTTTTATTTAATTAAAAGCTCTAAGATGGTGAATATACTAAATTTACCATTCGGTTTGCAACGCCTAGTGTTCAGGAGTCTACAAAATGTAAAATCGATCAAAAAATTCACCTACAGAGTTGAAAATTAATACACTTTTTAATAAATGTCTCATACGTCGTGCTATATATAAACGTGTTCGTGTAACAGATGCGTCCACAAAGCGTAAAACTTGACTTGCCAGCTGGTGCGTAATTCAACACTATAAGAGGCGAGACACCCCCCCAAAACTATGTATATTTTTTATCAGAATCAATGGAATAGTCGATCCGATGCTTTGAGCACTCTCATAGTTGCCAATTTTGAGATGTGGAGCTAAAATTTAGTATATGTACATATTCATCATGAACACAAAAAGTAGTAACGTTTCCATTCGTATTTGTAGATAATTGAAAAATGCAATTCCTAAATGTAACGGGATCCTATTCCAACGATCAATGCACTTGCACTATTTCCTCTCTATAAAACTTGGCTTTTTGATACCGCTATTGCACGGGACAGCAAGTCATTGTGCGTGAATCCTTCAAATAAAAGATAGGTCTCCCTTTTTAGCCGACTCAATATACTCTCTAACAAAAACTGGTGTTTTTGATGCTTGTACATTAATTGCATGTTTTTATTCAAATTAAGAAAACGTTAGAGAATTAAAAGAAAATGAAACCAGAAAGAAAGTGAAATAATTCAATTAAAATCAATCCAAGAGTGAAAAGAAAATTTGAAAACAAAACATTTACAATCTGTGCTTTTCTGTGATCGAAAGAAATTAACTAAAGCAAATGCGATAATTATTACCAAGTTGACAACGACTACAAAGCGTTCTACCAACAAGCTAAGTAATTATCAGAGTAATTGAATAATTGAAGACTCATGCACACCCTATAAAAGAAATAGTTTGGACTTGTTTGGTAACTACAGTTAACACTAACTGTATGTCCTCCTTACTTTACGTTCTTACACTTGAAGAATAAAATAAAATGTAAAAGAAAATTTATAAAAAAAGTTGTGCACAATTTCTTTCTTTCATCATCTTTCACCAACCCTACATTTACCGTTAATATATATATAGAAAGCAGGAAGCAGGAGTATCGCTATCAGTGTCTATTTGTTGTGACTTTATGTTCGTTTTGTGTTGGTTGTGTTGTGTTGTGGTATAACTTTGTACCTAATTCACTTTGAGTAGCAAAATAAGCACGATAAGTCAATTAGTTGGCAATGAGTAAATGAATGACTGAACTGAACTGTATAGAATGAAATGAATGAACGTTTTGCCACGGGATGGAGTGAAGAGCGAGGGAACTGCAAATACTATGCAACACAGCAAGGAAATGTGAATGCCGGCAATGTACAAGAAATAAATCAACCAACTATATACATATACGTGTATGTATGTATAAATAATCTAAGCATCTCTGTACATATACACATTATAAGTATAGGGTCATATACATACGAGTATGTGTGAAATCACGTAATTGCTAGAGTATAATGTCTTATACAAAGGAACTCGGCAGACTACATAAATTGTAATTGTGTGCGCTTGTGTTTTGGTAAAATCATAACACCCTCGCTAAATAGTAAATACCGACACATGTGTATGTGGCGGATGCTCCTCCTTCTCCTCTTAACTTTTAACGGCGCCTCTCTATAAAAGGATAAACAGTTAGACGATTTGTTTTGTGCATTGTTTTCACACATACACACAACATTTTACGTCTGTTCGTTCGTTTGTTTGTTTGTATGTTTTGTGTGGAGCATGCGGGAGAGTATTGTTTCAATTGAAAGGAGGAGGAATTGTGTGTGAAATTGTACCAAACGCCAAACAATAAACAACTAAAGGTAATTAAAACTGTATTGTATTGTTTGGCATAAAGTCTCAGCTTGTAGCGATTTGTACGTAATCAACG